>JABSTQ010009378.1:0-631603 GCA_013358835.2 Ixodes persulcatus
GAAAGGTGACGACGATGCTCGACGTCATGCTGCCCCACGACCCGACGGACGACGGCACCGACGACGCCCAGCTGGTCACCCAACGAGCAGAAGAAGTACGCCAGCTAGCCCGTCTTCGAATAAAGGACCAGCAACGTGTGGACGCTGGCCGGTACAACCTTCGTCGCCGCGACGTGGAGTTCCAGCCAGAAGACAGGGTGTGGGTGTGGACGCCCATTCGCCGCCGCGGCCTCAGCGAGAAACTGTCAAAACGCTACTTCGGACCCTACAAGGTCATCCGCCGCCTCGGGGACTTGAACTACGAGGTGCTCCCCGACAGAACCCGACCATCAGGACGCCGCCAGCCACGACCCGAAGTCGTCCACGTAGTTCGACTCAAGCCGTTCTACGCGCGCTAGGATTGCGACACTGCATGTTTATTTCGTTTCACCCTAAATTTTTTAGCCATATCTGTTTCCCTTTCGCGTTGCATCGGGACGATGCACTTTTAAAAGGGGTAGATAATGCCGCCCGCAGGGCCGAGAAAGCAACGCTTGGTCACCGACATCTAGAAGATTCGCATTCATTCTCGCACCAGACGTAGCTTTCCACCTGCTTTGTTGTTCTCGAAAGTGCCAGTTCATCCTCGCCCCGAGCGCGCGACGCTCGAGCCTTCTTTGCCGAACTTTCGAGATAGTGACGCACTGTAAATAAGCAGCTACCCGCGACCTTGTCGAGTCAGTCTCGCTCGCGCTTTCTGTTTCGCCGCCGAATCGCCGCCTGCTTTTCTGCTCCCTCGACGCTCTTTCGTTATTTATTTTTGGTTGGCACAAGTTCGCCAATTAAATCATTATTTTCAGTTCAATTTTTGCCTTCTCGTCGCCTTAATTCGTGACAATATATATATATATATATATATATATATATGTATATATATATATATATATATATATATATATATATATATATATATATTATCGAGTGTTAGAAGTCACGGACACGGTGGAAGAAACATTTATGTGACGCGGCGACCACATTATGTTCGGCGCACCGAGCGCTTCACTCGCACGGGGATAGATGGCGCTGAAGTATGGGATCCCTCCCAAACCGACCGCTCCGGTTTCTTCTCCCAGCGGTGGTCCCGCATTCCCTCGCTCACCGCTTCTTCTTGTACCTCACCGCCGCCACGCCGCCATCAAGTCACCAGAGTTCGTTAATCTGTGTTCTCTTCCTTCTTTTTCTTCTGGTTAAGGGTCACCTTCGTGCACGATGGTGGCACCTGTGATCCACACAGCACGAAAGAAAAACACGGGGCCAGCCACTGGCTGCACACCACCACCACACCACTACACCGCGATGAAGGTGAGCACGCTACGCCGCCGACACCGTGGCCGCCGAGAGAGACCTCACACCTCAGCGCCCTCCGCGGCTGCGCGGAACTAACTACTCCTGGTTCGAGGCAAGCTCCGAACAAGATCTGGTCGCTCGCTCCCCGCGGGAAGAGCGGCGAAAGTCATCACTTAAAGGTGTTTCTTCCACCGTGGTCAGGGAGCACTCTTTTCTCAAGCTGCACTACACTCGATAGGACTGCGAACTGTTATCCCGTGCTACGCTTGATAGGACTGTTAATAACAGCGTCCGTTTTTTTTCCATTCTTTTGTATGCTTTGCTCTTTTGTTTCCTTGCACGTTGTATCGAAACGGCTGTTTTCAAAGTAATGACACTCGCGCAAGCGCGCAAGCGGCCGATTGGTTATCGTGTTTGGCTCCCACGCAAATGGCCAAGGTTCGATGCCTGGGAGCTGGCGCACCTTGTTGTTAATTCTGTATATGTCGAGTTCAGGTAAATTCGAGATCCCTATTGCTTGTTCGAGTTCCGAATGTTCTACACGCCGAACCTTCAACGCCGATTGTTCCAGAAGTCCACTCGTGTACAAAAGGGGCTCCGCGTGGCGAGCCGGAGTTAGTTTCGCTCTAGCGCTCGAACCTACTGCTATCCCGACTTCGACGCCCGCAACGCTCTGTTAATAATTTTTTTTTTTTTTTTATGGGCTTGGCACAAGTTTGTTACATTAATCGTTTCAGTTTTCTTTTGTTATTCTTCGTGTCGTCACCCCGTCATTCATGACAATATTTTACCGTGACCAAGAAACATTTCTAGAATGCCTGGCATCATGCGCCTTTTGATACTGGGTTATTTATTTCTCGAATTATTGGCGCCAGAGATTAAAAGGTATTAAATTCCTTTGTTAAAATAATAAAGTGAGGGATGCGGGGAAACATGGCGGTGCCCCGGTGAGTGAGCGCCGTTCACTTGGGAACTAATATGTCGTTGTAGCTGCAATGTCGGGCGCGTTAGTGAGCAATGAATGGTGCAGGAGGCTTTCGCTTTGCCTTACTTCACTTAAATCGCAAAGCATGAGCAATGACCTCGCCGCATTTTGAGATAGTCCTTTGATTCTGGCCATTCCTAAGCCTAAATGAATGCGATAACTGTCGGCATGGCAACGTCTTTGGAAAGTGGATTGCTTTGACTCAATCGGCCGGGTATTGAGGGCACACAAAAAACTCGTTAAAATTTCCTTGTAGTCAGCAAGGACTCGGATTGTGGCTGACGTCGCCAAAGGTTCCTTCGACAGTAGAACAAGTTTTTTTAGCTTCAGCTGGTTCGTTCCAAGGTCCATGACGGCACCATACTCGCACAGGAAGTCCATCCTGTAGATAGCGTCCCTCGCATAGTCCTGTAGAACGACGAACTTCACCCAACAGATTTCGCAGCGAATCTCTGAAAACGGGCGCCGCGCGGCAGTATCATAGCAACTGGTGCTGGCGTTCCTACGTCACTTCCGTGCTGCGCCGCGTCGCTCGGATCTGGTCGATATAGATAAATCCACGCGGTGCACCTGTGACACGGTTGGCGGCGAACGCCGCGCGGCGCTCAGTTTCACCGCTCATGTGTTCTACGCTTTAAGTAGGGGCACATGACCTATGAAAACGGGCGCCGCGCGGCAGTATTATTGCAACCGGTGCTGGCGTCCCCACGTCACTTCCGCACAGCGCCGCGTCGCTCGGATCTGATCGATATAGATAAATGCACACGGTGCACCTGTGACACGGTTGGCGGCGAACACCGCACGGCACTCAGTTTCACCGCTCATGCATGTTCTATGCTTTAAGTAGGGGCACATGACCCATGAAAACGGGCGCCGCGCGGCAGTATCATAGCAACTGGTGCTGGCGTTCCTACGTCACTTCCGTGCAGCGCCGCGTCGCTCGGATCTGGTCGATATCGCTAAATCCACGCGGTCCACCTGTGACGCGGTTGGCGGCGAACACCGCGCGGCACTCAGTTTCACCGCTCATGCATGTTCTATGCTTTAAGTAGGGGCACATGACCTATGAAAACGGGCGCCACGCGGCAGTATCACAGCAACTGGTGCTGGCGTTCCTACGTCACTTCCGTGCAGCGCCGCGTCGCTCGGATCTGGTCGATATAGATAAATCCACGCGGTGCACCTGTGACGCGGTTGGCGGCGAACGCCGCACGGCGCTCAGTTTCACCGCTCATGTGTTTTACGCTTTAAGTAGAGGCACATTACCTATGAAAACGGGCGCCGTGCGGCAGTATCATTGCAACTGGTGCTGGCGTTCCTACGTCACTTCCGTGCAGCGCCGCGTCACTCGGATCTGGTCGATATAGATAAATCCACGCGGTGCACCTGTGACACGGTTGGCGGCGAACGCCGCGCGACGCTCAGTTTCACCGCTCATGTGTTCTACGCTTTAAGTAGGGGCACATGACCTATGAAAACGGGCGCCGTGCGGCAGTATCATTGCAACTGGTGTTGGCGTCCCCACGTCACTTCCGCGCAGCGGCGCGTCGCTCGGATCTCATCGATATAGATAAATCCACGCGGTGCACCTGTGACGCGGTTGGCGGCGAACGCCGCGCGGCACTCAGTTTCACCGCTCATGCATGTTCTATGCTTTAAGTAGGGGCACATGACCTATGAAAACGGGCGCCGCGCGGCAGTATCATAGCAACTGGTGCTGGCGTTCCTACGTCACTTCCGTGCAGCGCCGCGTCACTCGGATCTGGTCGATATAGATAAATCCACGCGGTGCACCTGTGACACGGTTGGCGGCGAACGCCGCGCGACGCTCAGTTTCACCGCTCATGTGTTCTACGCTTTAAGTAGGGGCACATGACCTATGAAAACGGGCACCGCGTGGCAGTATCATTGCAACTAGTACTGGCGTCCCTACGTCACTTCCGCGCAGCGCCGCGTCGCTCGGATCTGATCGATATAGATAAATCCACGCGGTGCACCTGTGACGCGGTTGGCGGCGAAAGCCGCGCGGCACTCAGTTTCACCGCTCATGCATGTTCTATGCTTTAAGTAGGGGCACATGACCTATGAAAACGGGCGCCGCGCGGCAGTATCATAGCAACTGGAGCTGGCGTTCCTACGTCACTTCCGTGCAGCTTCGCGTCGATCGGATCTGGTTGATATACACCAACTCATGTTTACAAACAAACCGGAGCGCCCGGAGCGCCCCTAGCGGACGCCACCGGCGCCGCGCATGCGCGATGGGGGTGTGGGCAACAAGCTTGCCGTCGCCCATAAACAAACCATTGAAATGCGATGTTGTCGGCGTCGGTGTGAGTCCCCCTGCCCTTTTTCGCGTTCGAATTGTTGGTTCTACGTCTTCCTGGCGATGTCTGACTATCTTGAGCGGCTTCAGCGAAATTACCGAGGCTCGTTACACCGCAAAACTTTGCGTGAATAATGTGACATGTGGCGATTCATTCCGCGTGGACGCCGCAGATTGTACGCTAAAGCCTGATTCGCATGATGAGATTTCGCTCGGAATTTTCAGTCGCGACGCCGCTCGGGCTGCAAAAGCGTGAACCGTAGCTGAGATGGTCGACGACGATACTGAAAATCGCAAGCAGAATCGGACCAACTGAATTAGGCATAACAAGTCGGTGTTGGTCACTGGTAAGAATGACCAACATCTCCTTGTATCTACTGTTTACATCGAGCCTGCTTACCAACCTTCAAATTTGAGTCTTTTGAGGCCTGCACTTACTTCTTATCGCAAGTACCGGGCCAACATTTGGTCTACGGACCGGCGTCGTCTAAGAGAGCAGACGACAAGCAGAAACGTTTGAAAGAGCAGACGACAATGCGAACAATCAGGCCGCCGTTTGAACTTGAAGACGCACAAATGTAGTCCGCAGGTGGTCCGTACAACTTGACAGTTTTCTGGCGTTCATGTTGGAACAAAACAAATAAATCTGATGACCACAAGTATCCGTGAATTTAACCCAAAGTGCTTCCCGCCCAAGCAGTCGTTGTCCGACGGCGTCTCCTTTTCCCTTTTCACGGCACATATCCAGATTCTCGGACGAACCGAGCACGTGAAAACTGACCTTCAAACCTTTCTCGACACTTTTGGTACGGCCCCAGTCGCGGCGTTTTGACGAGAAGGCAGGTTTATGTCTGGTTCCTTTCAAAACAACGCAGGAATACACGTCTGGCATGGGGACTTCTGCCCACAGCCCCAGACCGGAAGTGCGACCGACGCGCCACCACCGCGCCGTGACGTCACAGAGATGAGTTCGTGTATAGATTAATCCACGCGGTGCACCTGTGACGCGGTTGGCGGCGAACGCCGCGCGGCGCTCAGTTTCACCGCTCATGTGTTCTACGCTTTAAAGGGCCCATGAAACGAATTTTGGACTGCAATGAATCAATTTATATTGGTGTTTTACTAACAGCACATCGTTCACTGGGCCAAAAGAAAAAAGGTAGAAAGTCAAAAGTCTGACTTTCGGTACGAAAATTGGAAAACCACAGCGGACTATTTCGTACCTCCTTCCCTTCGTAAGCTCGCTGCCTTCTCTCTGTGATACATCCGCGAACCCCGCAGCGCGTCATCGGGACCCCGCAGCGCGTCACCGGGCCCAAACGAAAGTCACACGACACCGGAGCTCACTTAATCCGTTCACCCCTAAGCTGACATTGTGGTGGAAGCTACACGCTTGCCGGACCAATCAGCCGCTCCCCTTTCATCACCTCACCTCATTCTCTGCGCGTGGGTATGCGCGAGAGAGCGTGATCACGTGGCAAACGTGTGGCTGCCCCAAGGAGCACGTAGCTTCCACAGCACTGTCAGCTTCGGGGTCAACGGGGTGGGGAAAGCAACTTTTGTCTGAATTTTGAGCGACGGCTAATCTTCTAGGGGGAGATGGATGTGTCCGGATTAGAGAAACGAGAGTCCGAGCAAGAGGGGACTCCCCCTTTTCGTCTTCTTGAACTGTTTGGTAGAATGCGCGATTTGTGAGTTGAGGAGGAAAGCTAAACAGGAAAAAGTTGGAAAAGCATGACTCCTTTAAGTAGGGGCACATGAACTATGAAAACGGGCGGCGCGTGGCAGTATCATTGCAACTGGTGCTGGCATCCACACGTCACTTCCGCGCAGCGCCGCGTCGCTCGGATCTGATCGATATAGATAAATCCACGCGGTGCACTTGTGACGTGGTTGGTGGCGTACGCCGTGCGGCACTCAGTTTCACAGCTCATGCATGTTTTATGCTTTAAGTATGGGCACATGACTTATGAAAACGGGCGCCGCGCGGCAGTATCATTGCAACTGGTGCTGGCGTCCCCACGTCACTTCCGCGCAGCGCGGCGTCGCTCGGATCTGATCGATATAGATAAATCCACGCGGTGCACCTGCGACGCGGTTGGCGGCGAATGCCGCGTGTCACTCAGTTTCACCGCTCATGCATGTTCTATGCTTTAAGTAGGGGCACATGACCTATGAAAACGGGCGCCGCACGGCAGTATCAAAGCAACTGGTGCTGGCGTTCCTACGTCACTTCCGTGCTGTGCCGCGTTGCTCGGATCTGGTCGATATAGATAAATCCACGCGGTGCACCTGTGACGCGATTGGTGGCGAACGCCGCGCGGCGCTCAGTTTCACCGCTCATGTGTTCTACGCTTTAAGTAGGGGCACATGACCTATGAAAACGGGCGCCGTGCGGCAGTATCATTGCAACTGGTGCTGGCGTCCCCACGTCACTCCGCGCAGCGCCGCGTCGCTCGGGTCTGATCGATATAGATAAATCCACGCGGTGCACCTGTGACACGGTTGGCGGCGAACGCCGCGCGGCACTCAGTTTCGCCGCTCATGCATGTTCTACGCTTTAAGTAGGGGCACATGACCTATGAAAACTGGCGCCGCGCGGCAGTATTATAGCAACTGGTGCTGGCGTTCCTACGTCACTTCCGTGCAGCGCCGCGTCGCTCGGATCTGGTCGATATACTGGGTGTATCAAGGGGCGGCCAGGCTCTTTAAATCGACCGCAAAATACGGTTTCTTAACCTATCGCGTTCCGATTTTGTATAGCGTTGGCCACAGGTGGTGCATTTTTTTTTATGAAATTCGCAAAGAGCGAGCTTACCTGAGAACAAAGTAAAAAAGGAAAAAGGCTTAGCTCCTGTGGAAAACGCAGCGAAGCCACCCGTCTTCAAACCATAGGGCGCCCTATGCTTTGAAGACCGGTGGCTTTGCTGCGTTTTCATTGGAGCCAAGAATTTTTCTTTCCTTACTTTTTTCTCAGGTAAGCTCGCTCTTTGCGAATTTCATAGAAATAAATGCACCACCTGTGGCCAATGCTATACAAAATCGGAACGTGATAGGTTAAGAAACCGAATTTCGCGGTCGATTTAAAGAGCCTGGCCGCCCCTTGATACACCCAGTAGATAAATCCACGCGTTGCACCCGTGACGCGGTTGGCGGCGAACGCCGCGCGGCACTCACCCCCGAATTCATAGATGTGACTTGCTCTGAAGTCGAGCTTCAACTTGCTCAAGTCCGTCTTGCGACGAGCAAGCGCGCTTCGTAAACGCACCTTAATTTGAACCGATCTTGAACGGAGCTTGAAGCGAACTTGATGTGCCCAAATTTCAAGACTGGGTTGGACCTACCTTGAACGCGACTTCGTAGTCATTTCAACATGGCGGCTTGCTGATTTGATGTTGCATATAGGATCGCCGCGTTCAATATTTGTGTCCTGTAATTGCGGAGTTTCCCTCGGTGACGGGTATTTTTCGCCGAGAGAAGCGGCGATTCCTCCGTGATCGAATGCATCCCACCGGGATGTGCGACAACGAACGGCAACGGCGCGGGAGCTGCCAGGCCGCGACTTGACGGCCTGATCCGAACGGCGACAACAGGCGGCTGCCGCTGATACCCAAGCTACAGTTGCTCGTCACGCTGCGACTTCCAGAGCTTCTGGCGCGAAGAACCTGAGCAAGCATGTGTGGTGTGCTTGTATGTTTACTGATGCAAGCTCTTGACCCCTAATATGTAACGTTCCCTGTATGCGTACTAGCAGTTGTTAAAAACAAAAAGCGCCGAAAAAATACAGGGACACAGAAAAAGGGAAACAGGACAAGGCGCCTTGTCCTGTTTCCCTTCGTCTGTGTCCCTGCATTTATTCGGCGCTTTTTGTTTGCAATGAACCAACTGGCCCAAATATCCACTTTATTGTAGCAGTTATTCCCACTTTTGTGCTGTTTGTGCTGGATTACTTGTTTAAAAAGTGACGTGTAGTATGTACTTGCCCCTTGCGTCAGTAAAATAAACATGGAAAATCAGAAATGCTTTCTAGTTTGGTGCTGCCATGCATTTCAACTTCTCAAGTGATCTCTGAAGGGTCAAATGGCTGCTTAGAACAAAATTGGTCATATAGCTGCTGAAAACTCACTCTGATCCATGTGCAGATTCTACATTTTACAGATGCCACACATTTCAACAATGTTTTTTTCAACAAGTTTTGACGTGTTGTTTCATTACTGTATTTGTTCAGTAGCTGTTCACCACAAAACATTATACTTCTCGAATTACATCTCACTTAGTTTGTCGAAAGGCTTTGCTGAAAGAAAGCATATCTTCTTTTCTTAAGATTTCTGCAACATTTGACAAATGGATGTGCCGAAAGCATTGTTTAGCACTGTGCTGAGGAGTGTTTACCAACTTCCCCCGAAACAATATCTAATGAAACAATAGTCACCGGTTTAATTTTTTTTTTTTTGCTCTAAAAGATTTATTACTATGCACAGGTTTGCACCAAGCTCGATTTGAGGGCACAACACTTTTGTGTCCACTCCACAATCAGAATATTATTTCCTCGTGAAGAAAAAAATACATCACAATTCTTCCACTGCAATAAAGGCGAGACAAAATGAGTTGACCTTTTTTATGATTGTTCACTCACACTAAACTTCACACCCATGCACGTATTATCTGCATGCAACCTCCATAATGAAGATGTTGGGATGATAATTTGTCAAATTCTTGAAAACATCATATATTGTCTCTCTGACTCGTAACATTTATTAACTCATTCAGGTAAAACACCGCCCAGATAAAGACTCGCAGCACTGCTGAAAGAAAAAGACGATCCCCATGCCTCGTTAAGTAGTTGAAATCACTATGTGCGCAGCATCACGTAACCTAGGGAAAACGAGCCATCCTTGCTGCTCTGCCAGTCATACCAGCCAGGGGACAATGTTGAGAAGATCAGTGCAACTGCCAGCTGAAAGGGGTAGAAAAACAAGCAGACTGAAGCCAGAGTGGTATTGTATAGGTATGGTGCCTGGAATGCATCTCCGACTGGTGTGTCTATGTCTACCGCGTCCAAAGAAGAGGTCCCTCAATTTCTGCCCGGTGCGTCATGCAAGTGTCATGCTGTCACCGGTCGCAATCCTGGCGGTGTCCCAGCAGCAATGGTTGATGTGGCAGACGCCTGTTCTACTGCAGGTCGCTCTCCAGTTCGACAGTCCACTGAAGCTCCAGCAGCCGGTGGTTGGGACGCCGTGACGACAGCGACACTCGCGTTCGCCTCGTGGTAATCGCAGCTGCTCTTTAACGTTTCAATGGCCAACCGCCAGGATCGCAACATGCAACAGCGTGACACTTTGGCTTCTGTGACGTCATTTGTTGCCTCGTCGGGACCACTTTTGATGTATGGGCAGCAAAGGACGCTAAACACACCAGTCGAAGACTCACTCCAGGCACCATACTTGTCGGGTAGTTGAAATGATCACTCCGTGCATAACGTAACCTAGGGAGAACGAGCCATCCTTGCTGCTCTGCCAGTCATGCCAGCCAGGGGTCAATGTTGAGAAGATCAGTGCAACTGCCACCTGAAAGCGGTAGAAAAAGAAGCAGACTAAAGCCAGAGTGGTACTGTATAGGACCCCCCTCTCTCGTGGCACCAATGAAATGGGGATAATACGCATGTTGCACGGTGTGCCCATTTTCAAACTTTTGAGCACATAGTGAGCCACAGTTCATTAATCAAAATCATTCCTATAATCCCTAACTGAAACGCTTTGTCTAACTGATGTTTATGGCGAAATTGAAAACAAATATGATGTGATTTATGCTTTGCTTGGGCTTGGGCATAATGACCTAAACCTAAAACAGTGGAAATAGGATAAAGATGAAGGAAGGTATGCAAAGCGACCATCCATTTCATATGTGCACCTCCCTCCATCCTTGTCTTGTTTGCATTTTCGTGATCTTCTAATTCATTATGGGATCATGCTTTTTTGGCATTATTTTACAAGTCATTTTCTCTTTGATTCTTGCATTTCTAAGTGGCATGTCTTGTGAATGCTGTGTCCTGCGTGTTTCTTTCCCCAGTGAAAATACCCGTTTTCTTTTCTTGATTGTGTTTAGAACTAATGTGAACCCTGTGCTAAACATATGGTGGAACGTATTGCTTCCTCTGTTTCCGTTTCATTACTCGCTGCACCCTCAGAAATGCATGAGCCTCAATATTGCTGTCTCACTTCCGAAATAAAAGAATTTTAATGGCTGCAACCTGTGCATTAGCCTCCTTGTTTGTCTTGTCATCATGAAACACTGCCGACATAAAACCTGCAAAAAGGAAATGGCTCAAGCTGTTGACTAACAAACATACAGACCAGAGCTGCTTATTCAGTTACATATCCCAACATGCGGCTCTGACGGGCAAACACAAAATAATTTTCTGGAGGTGGCACTGCACATCTAGAGGCCCTGAAAGACTCCACGTTTTGTGTACAGATAGCTGAGATGCTAAATTATAAAAAAAAATCATTCTGACCAACCTTGTATAGCCTACACCAAATGCTGCACACACATTTGGCAGTTGAGGAAAATGGAAGGAGTGCACGCTTGTGCTTATATCTAGGAAACAACTGTGCTGGTGAACAAATTATCTCCCGGTGGTCCACATTGAGTGCATTTCAGTCATCAGTTTAAAATTGTGCACAAATAGAAAGGAACAGAGGAGAGAGAAGAGAAGCATAAACTCACAATTCGATATATTGAAGGAAGAAAAAAGAACAGCCTGCAGTAACAGCTGGAGCCGAGGCCGGTGTGGCCTCGGCTCCAGCTGTTACTGCAGGCTGTTCTTTTTTCTTCCTTCAATATATTGAATTGTGAGTTTATGCTTCTCTTCTCTCTCCTCTGTTCCTTTCTATTTGTGCACAAATTTAACCATGTTCTATCATTACCAACTCGCCCAACTAACCACCTTAATTTAGTCATCAGGTTTTCTAGTTTATGCAAATTTGCATAGTCACTAAACAGCCTTCTCAGGGTGCTTATATATTTCTAAGCTTAGACGCCATGTGAGTCGTAAGCTTGTGAATGCAAACTAGTGTGTCACAAGCTTCATGGATGTGTGGCGCAGAAGAAAAAGCGATCTGACGAGGACACGAGAGGAGGGCCATGGTCGTAACAAAAACGGCTCGGGTCATAAATGACTTCCTATTAAACAATTACAGTGGTGCGAGCATTTAAAGCCGTAGCCAAAGATGTTCAAGCAGCCAAATAAACACGGCACTGAAGAGTACAGCGACGAACTGATGGTTGTCGGTGAACTCGGCAAACGATCAGGCTGTCACAGTTGTCTTGAAACAGTCTGGCATATGTTTTTATGAACAGGTAGAATGTCTGGCCGTACTGAAACATGTCATACCAATCTCTGGAACAGTGTGTCGCATGCAGAATTGGGCAGCCACAACTTTTCCATCAGTGAAGCAACTGCAGCTCTGAGACATGGTCGCAAAGGCGGAAGAGCGATGAGCGGCCTTCCACATCCAGACGACGGTAGGCCATAAAAGCAAATTTCTGCAGTCACGTCAGCGGGAAGAGATGCTTTCTGCTGTTAGTCCACTCGTTTGCAGCATTGCTGACATTGATGTGGTGCTCCCAGGCATCATAGTCACTCATTTATGAGAAGACAATGGGTACCGACCTGTAATGCTCGATAGACATTTAACAGGAAGTCGCCTAAGCCCTAAAGTGCCCTTTTACGACACCACAGCATGCAGCTGCATTCAACAGCTTGAGCGCTTTACTCATGTCCTTGTTACTTCGTCTTCCTCCTGCTCAACAGAGGGTTCCCCTTCCTACCAGTGCACCATTGGCTGCAGCAGCGCACTGACTCGCTGTGGACAGGGGACACAACATGACCATGCTCATTTACTTGCCTGGAAATATGTCCAGCCCAGACCGCATTCACTGGCTGAAAAAGCAGTTCCCTCCCTAAAAAAAGAAAAAAAAAAGAAAAGTTTATGTAAGGCACTTAAATGAAATATACAAGATGTAACCACAAAGCTAATATTTCCTAAGGTGCTACTCCTGCTCCTGGACTTCATCTTTAGGGAGGAGACTACTGCAAACCATATAAAATGGTTTGACTTCAATCCATGACTGTCACAAATGAGAGAGTGGCAGCGTCGAGACTATTTACAGCCGAAATGATCAAATAGAAATTAGAAAAATTAAAATTTTAAAGAGAGCTTTTTTGATTACAGAAGGTTACAACCCTGCCTCTGCGCACCAAACATCAGTAACAGTTCCACTGCCTTATGCACAACATGTTCTGGGCCTGAGTTTTTGCTCGCGAAAGCCCGACGTGGTAAACATAGCTGCGAAAACTATGATGCCCGGTAGCTCCTTCCTGGTTTCGATCACCAAAAGCACAGGCACCGCGCCCAACGCTTTTATGTAGTGGCGCCCATTAAAACAAGCCTTTCTAGAAACATGTAGCAACACAAAATAACGTTTAATACAGCCGAAAGAGCGCTTAGGCCAGGCCGCATAGTTTACAGTTTACATATCCCAGAGTACTACGCCGCATAGTTTGCAGTAAGGAAATTGTTGTGATCTTTAATGTGTTGTTTATTGCGTATTCAGGTATAACGCGGTTGTGAGCTTGCCGTCGCGTCAGCGACGGCACGAGCGCGAGAAAAATAAAAAAGGCGCGAGGCTGGCACGGGCCAGCCAGTCTGCTGCCAGCTTTCGATCTGAGATGTGGCTCTTTGATCTTAGCCGCGCGGCCCGGTTCGGAGATCTGCCGCCCTATTGTCACCACAGCCTCGACTTGAGGTAAGCCGACTCGGCACCTCCCAGCGCACCTATTCCGACACTGAGCCGGAATATAACAATGGCGACGAGGATTTTGGCCTTATTTTTCCGTTAAATGTTGGTTGTGGCAGACTCCGCGGCGAGGGAACTGATGACAAAGACCCGACACGCTACCGGCGACTCCTCTCTCGAAGAATTGTTCCTCTCCATTTAATGCTGGCATGGGCAATATGTCTTGTCCAGTTTTGACCGCGATCTTTCGCGCGTGAGCACCGGTTCCATACGAGACTCGAGCCGCCATCTTGGCATCCTCGTGCCAGCTTGTCCGAGAATATGTCTCAGCCAACTTCTGTTGTCAGTACTGCCGCGATACCGCCACCCCCGCCTTTTCTTGATGTACCGGGGAAGCCGATTCGTGCTTGGCCTGTTTGGAAGCGAAAGTTTCTGTCGTTTCTTCGTGCAACCGGGCTGGACGCCGTTGAACCGAGTCGAAAGAAAGAAATTTTGTTTTTTATGCTTGGATTTGAAGGACAAAGAATCGCCACAACGTTCCAACTTGAGGAAGCGCGAGGGACCGAGACTCTGAACGAGTTCGAGGCGTTTTTAGGCGCACTAGAAAAACATTTTGATTTTTCTGGATCTTCCGCACTCGAACGTCAGAATTTGAAGGCTCGAGTACAGCGACCGGGTGAGACAGTCACGGAGTTCTTAGCGGCTTTGCGCCACCAAGCTTCTTTTTGTGGTTATGGAGAAGCGGTCGACGACCATTTAGTTGATTTCTTCCTGTGGGGGTTGGAGTCGAAGCGCCTCAAAGACCGCATCTTACGCGAGTGTGTTGGTACTGTGATGCCAACTCTTGATCGAGCCGCACAGCTCGCCTTGCAGTTCGAGCAGCTAGCTCGAACCACAGAGCAGTATCATCAAACGCCTGGGACTTCAAGTTTCGAGGCAGCGTCGGCGCCAGTGGACTACGTGACTTCCGACGCCGAACACCAGAACACGGCTACGACATTGAGACAAGATGGTCGTTCCTCGTTCCCGCCCTGGCCTTACGACCGTTGGACTCCTTCGCCGGCGGCGACGAGTTCACAGTTTCAGCGCGGTGCGCCACGACGCGGCCATGTTTCACGGCAGCCCTGTCCGCAAGTGTGGCTGAATCGTCCACAGTGGCGGGACCCCCCTCCCTCGCAGCCAGGAGACGGCGGACAGAACCTTTGCTGGTTTTGTGCCCAAAGATGTCACGCGCGTGACAGGTGCCCCGCGCTCCATGCGCAGTGTTTTTCTTGCGGCAAGATGGGTCACTTTGCTGTCGCCTGCCGGAGTCGACGTCCACCTGAGGCTGCCTACGTCGACAGCCAACGTCGAGCATCGTATCCTGGATATGGACGTGGCCGTGGCCGCAACGTTGGGCAGCACTACAGCAACCGACAAGTCCAAGACATCAGCTCTGCGCCTGTGACGGTAACCGGCCCAGCCGAGGGCCAAGAGTTCATCTACACCGCAACGACTGTTAATGCTCCGTTGCTGACTACAGGGCGACGTCCGGTCGACCGAAGTCAGCCCAATGCTTTCATCGCTGAAGTCAAGGTAAATGGCTCACCTTTCCGATTCTTGATTGATACTGGAGCACAGGTGTTCATTCTGAATGAGAGGGATTTCAATCAACTCAACCGGACCGGCAGGATTAGACTGTATCCGCCGACAAAAAACCTTATCCAATACACACAAGAGGTCATTCCCGTGCTTGGCTGTGTTGTGGGTCAAGTGACTTTCATGAATCGGTTTGCGCCGCTGGAATTTTACGTCACTCGAAGCGGACGTTCTTTACTGGGCATTGATGCTGTCCGAGAGTTACAGATGACTTTGTCAGGAACTGACTATGAATGTTCTCATGTCGACGCAGCTGACAGCGGACGACTACTGCGAGATGTGAGGCCGGCCAACGTCCCGCACCGCCGCCCGTTCACATGGTCGACACATCAATCAAATCAACAGCCTTCATTACTACAAAGTCAGCAGCCCAGTACATCAGCCGCAGCTGGCATCGCTTTTTCTCCGGCTGCATTGAGTGCCACCACATCCTGGCCATACCAGTCGTCTTCCAGGGCTCAAGAGGGCCTGGATCGTTCTTCGCGGCCACTGCAGTTGCCGGCCAGTTCCCTTATCCCTAGTCCGTCAACGCGGGATACGTCCACGTTGCCTTCGGGGTTTGAGGAATTTGAAGATCTTTTCACACCGGACTTGGGTTTGGTACGCAACCACAGTCACAAGGTCACGGTGCGGCACAGCGTTCCACCCATACAGTCGAAGTTACGTCGCCTACCAATCTCCCTGAGAGATGCAGTTTCCGAGGAGATTTTCAGGCTCGAGCGTCAGGACGTCATAGAGCGCATCAACGCGTCCGAGTGGGTTTCGCCGATTGTCGTTGTCAAAAAGAAGGACGGCGGCATCCGTATGTGCGTCGACCTTCGAGCACCCAATCAGGCAGTCGTCATCGACTCGTTCCCCTTGCCCCACATTGATGAACTGTTGAATTCTTTGCGAGGAGCATCACATTTTTCCAAGCTCGACCTAGCGTCAGCTTATTATCAGATTAGTCTCGATCCGTCCAATCGAGACCTGACAGCATTCATTACTCACGAGGGCCTGTTTCGTTTTAAACGCGTTTGTTTTGGGCTGGCGTCCGCGCCAGCTGCGTTTCAGCAGATTATGTCAAAAATTCTGGAAGGCTGCCAAGGTGTGAGATTTTACTTAGACGATATTATCGTTTTCGGATCGTCGCAACAAGAGCATGACAATAATCTGCGCCAGGTGTTGTCAAGGATCTCTGAAGCGGGAATGAAGCTCAACAAGAAAGGAGTTTTCAGTGTTAAGGAGCTTTCGTTTCTGGGCCATCGCCTTTCCGTGGCAGGGCTAGCACCCCTCCCATCTAGGGTAGACGCTGTTCTCAATTTCGAAGCTCTGACGGACCCGACGAAGTTGAAAGCATTTCTGGGTTTGGTAGAGTATTATAGCAAATTTATTCCTCATTGCTCTACTGTAATTGAGCCTCTTCGCCGCTTACTCCGGAAAGGAGTCCGGTTTGTTTGGTCGCCAGAAGTTGAGGCGAGCTTCCAGAAAGTTAAAACTTGCATTCAGAATGCACCAATTCTGGCTATGTTCGATCCGACATTGCCCGTCATCGTATCCACGGATGCGTCCAACTACGGCTTAGGAGCTGTTTTGCAACAACAGGATGGGAACCACCTTCGTTCAGTTGCGTTCGCTTCCCGCTCTCTTACAGACGCTGAGAGAAGATACTCGACGGGCGAAAAGGAAGCTTTAGCATGCCTCTGGGCATGCGAAAAGTGGCATACCTACCTATGGGGACGTCCTTTCACGATCCGTACGGACCACCAGGCATTAGTAACTTTGCTGTCAACTAGAGGATCTGGCATCAGACCACTGCGTATAACCCGATGGACTTCCAGACTGCTAAATTATAACTTCACAGTTGAATATCAAAAAGGCACTGATAACTTGGTAGCGGATGCTTTTTCAAGACTCCCTGTGCCAGACACAGAAGATGGAACGAAGTTTGAAGAGGATGTTATTTCGTTCATCACCGTTCCTTTGTCGCACACCCACCTTCAAGAGGCTACGGCGAACGATGTCAACTTGCCGAGCGTCATCCGGTACACTACGTCGTCTTGGCCGGAGAAGCATGCAATTTCTCCAGAGCTGTGCCCCTACTACAACGTGCGAGACCAGCTCTCATTACATGAAGGGATTCTCTACCAGGGAGAAAATATCGTCGTCCCCTCTGAGCTTCGAGACCACATAGTACAACTGGCTCATGAAACACATCAAGGAATATCCAGGACAACCAGCGTAATTAGGGAAGAGTACTGGTGGCCTCAAATGAATTTATACATTAAGTCCAAGGTAGAAAACTGCGCAGCCTGTCACTCGACGGACAAGCCGGTAAAAACAGCTCCTGCACCGCTACAGCCAGTGGAGTTTCCCCACCAACCCTGGGAGAAGCTGGGAATAGACATCGTGGGACCAATCGACCGGGCTCCTCCAAGTCAGCGATTTTTTATTGTCCTGGTGGATTATTACTCCAAGTGGCCAGAGGTTGAAGCATCAGCATCAGTCACATCATCAACTGTTATAACATTCCTGAAGAATGTCTTTGCTCGGGAAGGCCTGCCGTGCGAGATTGTATCCGACAATGGTGTTCAATTCGTCTCGCACGAGTTCCAAAATTTCCTGCGGGACCATGGCATCAAGCACAAGAAAACAGCCCTATATCATCCACAATGCAATGGACAAGTTGAACGATTTAATAGAGTACTGAAGTCCTGGCTTCAACGGGCTGTAGTGCAGGGCAAGCCACTCCGAGATGCTGTTCGAGAGCATCTGGAAGCGTATCGCAGAACGTCTCACTCAGCAACTGGTCAAGCACCATGCGTCCTGCTTCACGGGAGAATCCATCGTTCCAAGTTGAACTTACATGGAATGCCTACCCGGGAGGTTCCTGTTAACACTCCTTCCAGACGAGCAGAGCTCCGAGAACGAGTGGAACAGTATCAAGGCCGGATGAAGTCTTATTCTGACGCACGACGAGCTGTGCGGCGGCCACAATTCGTCAATGGTCAAGCAGTCAGAATATTTCAACCACATCAGCACAACAAGTTGCAAAGCCGATACTCAAAACCTCAGGTAATTCACGCACAAGTGGGACCGTCAACGTACCGCTTTGCAGACGGGCGTCGATGGAATGCAGCTAAGTTAACGAAGGCGTCGACACAACCTCAAGAGAGTTCCGAAGACGACTGGGAAGACGACGACATTTCTTTTCCTTTACCGTCACTTCCACCGCCTGGTGACTCAGGCACCCGGCAGAAGTCACCTGGTCCGACTACAGGTGTTTCAAGTTTTTCTTCTGTTCCCGTCCTGTCACCAGTTGCGCCTGATGTACAGCTGGCGCCTGTTCCTGCCTTGATCCCTGCATCGATGCCAGTCGCTCCTGGTGCAGCGTTCGCCTCTGCACCTGCACTTGTTCCTGACCCGGCACCAGCTGCGCCTGTAGCTGACACGATTCCTGACCTGGTACCTGATCACATCCCTGGTCCCAGTACGAGTCCGGAAGTATCCTGCCCTGCACTAGTTGAGACTGGGAACTATTCGCCAACCGCAACGAACACTCGCCATCATTTCACACCTATGGCAACAAGCAGCCCTGTGATGTCCCGTCCAGAGACACCATCATCCATGTCGCCACTGTCGGGCGGAAATGCGACCGCTCTGAGTCCTGGTGAGGCACCAGGACCTTCAGCGGAACCTACGTCAATAGCGACGGAGTCCCAAGAACGACCAAGACGAACGAAACGACTACCTGAGAGATTTAAAGGCTATATCATGTCATTTAGCACTCCAGAACTTCCAAGTTTTGAGTTCTTTCCGTGAAGACAATGAGTGATTTTTTTATTCGTGCCTATAGCAAGTATGTTTAACGAGTTTTTTTTTACGAGTGACTACTATGCCTCCTGCATGCCCTGACATTGCAGTTTCCCCAAACTGTAAACAAATGACCTTTGTTTCTGTGTTTGAACTTCTGTCGTGTATTTTTTTTTTTTTTTACAGAATTTTCACGGCAATTTGAAACGCTCACTTCGAAACGCTCAATTCAACATTAAGGTTTCGTTTGTGCCTTCGCTGGTGGTGTGTTCGCTGGTCGTGTGCAACGCGAAAATCTCGTTTAACGCTTCTGCATGTCCATTTTTGCCGGCAAGGGGAGAAAAATGGAATGAGTGCACCTTTCTTTTTTATAAGGAAGGGAGTGTGTTGTGATCTTTAATGTGTTGTTTATTGCGTATTCAGGTATAACGCGGTTGTGAGCTTGCCGTCGCGTCAGCGACGGCACGAGCGCAAGAAAAATAAAAAAGGCGCGAGGCTGGCACGGGCCAGCCAGTCTGCTGCCAGCTTTCGATCTGAGATGTGGCTCTTTGATCTTAGCCGCCCGGCCCGGTTCGGAGATCTGCCGCCCTATTGTCACCACAGCCTCGACTTGAGGTAAGCCGACTCGGCACCTCCCAGCGCACCTATTCCGACACTGAGCCGGAATATAACAGAAATGTTGTAGAACACTTACCTGCTTTGAGCACCACTTCAATTCGTAGTCCTTTTCCTTCCGCATCGGGAGTTCCAAGCGCTTTTTCGTTATTAGAGTCCCTTAGGGAGATCCTATGATGATTTTAAACTTTCACGTTGAGGCGTGTGGACGCGGCACCGGAGTCGGGCACTCACTCGAATACCTTTTCATGCTTGTTGAACCCAGATAAGCATTTGTTTCTCGTCTTCAGTGAATCCTAGTTCAAGCTTCTCCCGAGTTTTCATAATGAAGGAGACGTCGAAACTCACATGACGCCAATTATGTACACAAGCGAGGGACGCCAACGAGCGAAACGAAAAGAAACAGGCCAGGAGCCATCGCTCAAATGAGCCAACGTTGCTAGACGGAAAAGCGCATTTGTCTAGAAAACGCGTACAACGTTAGTTTTGAAACCTGCGAAACAGCATCTTTCACGATTAGCGTTTCCTAAAGACATGCTATCAAGAAAATTTTAAGAAGCAACTCCTTTTTGACGTGTGAAACCTTTTTAAGAGAAAATTGCAACCTAATCTCGCTCCCAGGAGGGAAGCAGCGCGAGCGCTCGCGACTTGAACGGGACTTGACGAAGGAAGTTCGCGGGAGCGTCTATGAAACGTAAAAGCCAGCTTGGGCGTTTTCAAGTCGAACTTGGTGTTGAGGCGGACTTGAGCAAGTAGAAGTTCGGCTTCAGTTGAAGTAACATCTATGAATTCGGGGGTCAGTTTCACCGCTCATGCATGTTCTTTGCTTTACGTAGGGGCACATAACCTATGAAAACGGGCGCCGCGCGGCAGTATCATAGCAACTGGTGCATGCGTTCCTACGTCACTTCCGTGCAGCGCCGCGTCGCTCGGATCTGGTCGATATAGATAAATCCACGCGGTGCACCTGTCACACAGTTGGCGGCGAACGCCGCGCGGCACTCAGTTTCACCGTTCATGCATGTTTTATGCTTTAAGTAGGGGCACATGACCTATGAAAACGGGCGCCGCGCGGCAGTATCATAGCAACTGCTACTGGCGTCCTCACGTCACTTCCACGCAGCGCCGCGTCGCTCGGATCTGATCGATATACTGGGTGTATCAAGGGGCGGCCAGGCTCTATAAATCGACCGCAAAATTCGGTTTCTTAACCTATCGCGCTCCGATTTTGTATAGCGTTGGCCACAGGTGGTGCATTTTTTATGAAATTCGCAAAGAGCGAGCTTACCTGAGAAAAAAGTAAAAAAGGAAAAAGGCTTAGCTCCTATGGAAAACGCAGTGAAGCCACCCGTCTTCAAACCATAGGGCGCCCTATGCTTTGAAGACCGGTGGCTTCGCTGCGTTTCCATAGGGGCTAAGAATTTTTCTTTCTTTACTCTTTTCTCAGGTAAGCTCGCTCTTTGCGAATTTCATAAAAAAAATGCACCACCTGTGGCCAATGCTATACAAAATCGGAACGCGATAGGTTAAGAAACCGAATTTCGCGGTCGATTTAAACAGCCTGGCCGCCCTTTGATACACCCAGTAGATAAATCCACGCAATGCACCTGTGACGCGGTTGGCGGCGAACGCCGCGCCGCACTCAATTTCACCGCTCAGGCGTGTTCTATGCTTTAAGTAGGGGCACATGACCTATGAAAACGGGCGCCGCGCGGCAGTATCATAGCAACTGGGGCTGGCGTTCCTACGTCACTTCCGCGCAGCGCCGCGTCGCTCGTATCTAATCGATATATATAAATCCACGCGGTGCACCTGTACGTGACGCGGTTGTCGGCGAACGCCGCGCGGCACTCAGTTTCACCACTCATGCATGTTCTATGCTTTAAGTAGGGGCACATGACCTATGAAAACGGGCGCCGCGCGGCAGTATCATAGCAACTGGTGCTGGCAGTCCACGTCACTTCCGCGCAGCGCCGCAGTCGCTCGGATCTGGTCGATATTGATAAATCCACGCGGTGCACCTGTTACGCGGTTGGCGGCAAACGCAACGCGGCGCCCAGTTTCACCACTCATGTGTTCCATGTTTTAATCAGGGGACACATGAGCGATGAAAAGCGGGCGCCGCGCGGCAATATCATAGCAACTGGTGCTGGCTTCCCAACGTCGCTTGCGTGCGGCGCGGCGCCGCTGTGATCTGGTTGACCAGATATTTGGGTGCGGTGCGCCCGTTGCGCCTATCAGCCAGCGGCGGAGAAGCAAATATGGCGACCGTTTGTTTGATCAGTTCAGTTTGGGTTCGGTGCTGTGTGCAACTCGAACGCTCTCGTGAGAACGTTCTAGTCGTCAGCAAAGTAACTCGAAGTCCCATGGGTGACACGGAAGGTTTTGTAAAATTACCATTTCAACTATATTCCGTTTCACCTTACGTCCGGACCAAGCAGACGCTACGAGCTATCCTAGCTAATCCCGCTCTGTAGACGTAGCCTGTGATACACTTTATATTATGGACGCTGCTGCCGATGTTAAGGCGGAGATTTAGCCTATTGAAGAAAACAGCATGAAAATCTAACTGGTCAAGCTGGTAATTAAGCTGGTCAGACTGGTCAATGTGGTAACTAAAATGGTATAACTGGCAATCAAGCTGGTTTAAGCTGGGCAAGCTAGAGTTTGAGCGGGTCAGTCTGGTTTAAATAAAACCCAGCACGGTCTAACTAGAATCGGGTTTTAGATTCAATCTTGAGTAACTATAGAGCCAGTCTGGGCCTAAGTGGTCAAACTGGTCTTCCAAGCAGCCAATGTGGTCAAGCTGGGAGGCGAGCTGGTGAATGTGGTCAAACTCCAAATCGTGCTGGTCAAGCTGGCCTTGCTGGGAGCTCGCACGACAAGGTTGGTTTGGGCCGGGATGGGGCCACTTCCTGTGCATTTGTCATCCCGTTTTTGGTATGTGACCGGGCGCTTCAGGCGCGCGCAGGGCGTCTCCCACCCGTTTGACACCCAAAACGTCAGCTTCATTCTGTTCGCCCATTGAGCCTGTGTGACCTAGATACGGCTCCCCCAAACTCGCCTTTGTTCCAAATCTGGGTTATTTTCTGCCCCGAAAGCGACACAAAGAAACCATCTTCCCTCTCTGCTCCGCCAGAAGGAAGAGAGAGGGCGTTAGATCCATTTACTCTCGAACCGATGTTTCTACGAACGGTTCATTTCGATAAGACGGAGACTACTTCAATGGAGGTGCGAGCAAAGCGGGTTTTGAGGAGACAGCGAGGGGCAGTCCGTTGAGCGCGGGAAGAAGTCGGACGTCCCGACTGAGGCGTCGCTCATGTCTTCGAACGTATGTGTGCTCGTGAATGACGCTGGTGCCGATGAGTATCGCCAATGCGATCCAAGCCACACAGATCTCCTCGCCTCTGCCGATTACGCAAGAGGCCGCTTCGCCCCCCTCACTGGCTGGATCCAGGTTTTCTTCTCTCATCTGTGTAGTATTTTTTTTATTACCTGTTTTGGCGTGGCTGGTATTTTTCGTGTTGAGAGATAAGCAATCTAGTTTTAATAGCATTGTTTGTTTGGCACTGAGAACCACTCTGTGCGCCCGTATAGTACTGTGTCAGCGCCGAGGATGTGTAGCATCTGAGCTCATGTGAGCACGCCGCGGTTACGAAAGTAATAAATTGGAAGGAGAGTTGGCTTTTCTAAAGAGTTTGACTTGTCTATCCTGTGTATTGATCTAAACTGATTAAACAGGTGGGGAAGTCCACGAGCTTAAACCGGCATGACCAGTTCAACCAGCATGCCAAACTTGGCCTGCTGGGGCAATAACCCAGCTTGAAGCTGGGACCAGATCAACCAACATGCCGATACCAGCTTAAGCTGTTTTTTTTTTTTTTTCAATAGGGTACAAGGAGCAGAGATGAAGTCCGAAGCGCATCTTTTACGCACGACGCTCCGGTGGTGAGATCACGCTAATGACCCTTGATGACGTATTTTTCTCGCCATCTTTCGGGCACAACAACGCCGACGCCGCTTGTTTTTATATAATGTGACAAGTGAAGTCGTCCTAGCGGTCTAGGACGACCGCAAGGACGACGCCAAGGAAATGGGACAAGTAGGGTCGCTCATTGTGCAGCGCAATCCTGTTTTTATCGGATTTTTCGACGTTTTCGCTCAAGCAACAAATAAAGCTTTCGCCTTTAAACAAAAACAAATAATAATCGTTTTACTTCATAGTTGTGCAGACTGTGTAAACATTCTTTTAAAAATTCAATTACAACGTGTCCAACTCCGCTGAGACAACTAGAGGCGCACGGCGTGTCAGTCCGGAAAAAAATCACAGAACATATACGGACCCCTGAACGCCGCTACGAAGGCGCTCAGGGGTTCGAAAAAATTCAAATTGAACAGAAAAGGCTGGTGCAAATCGCTTGTATGAGACGCGGACCAGTTTTCATGAGATACTTGGTGCTTTGGTTCGAAAGTACACGGATATGTTTTATTGACTTTACGCCAAGGAAGTCACACTGAACGCAATAATGATTAGGTGTTTTGAGCGTGACATTAAAATGAGCAGTTACAAAGGGCTGTCCTCGAGCATCATAAAATCAGTATGTATGAGAGTAAATACCTACCAAACCCAACAAAGAAATTCCGAAACACACAACACGTTTCTTCGTCTCCCGGCGGCATCGAATGGCTGGCTCGACAAGCCTCACGACACCGAAGGTTGCTCCTGTGCAAAGTGCACCGTCTCGGCATCCTTTCCACGCCCCTCGTGTTAAATCCTTCATCGGCTGTGGCAGTAACATCGCAGCAAACAGACTCCCCACCTTAAACTCGAACCACCAACACCAAACAAACTTCGCTCGGAGTCATACCGCAGCTTCTCGGCAGGGTCGTTTTTGTTCGTGTTACTAGGTTATTCCGTTTCACGTCGCGTCCGAGCGCAGCGCATGCTACGAGCCACCGGAACCAATCCAAGGCCGTGTGAGTGTCACGTGACCTTGGAGAGGGGCACAGCGACGTGCGGAAAGCGTATCACGGGCTACGCTTACAGAGCGGGATTGGCTAGGATAGCTCGTAGCGTCCACTGCGTCCGGACGTAAGGTGAAACGGAGTATAGTTGAAATGGTGATTTCTTAACACCTTCCGTGTCACCCATGGGACTTCGAGGTTACTTCGCTGATGACTAGAACGTTCTCACGAGAGCGTTCGAGCCGCACACAACACCGAACCCAAACCGAACAGATCAAACAAACGCTCGCAAATTGTTTCGCTAAATAAAGCGGGGGAAATTTCTCTGCTAAATTTAGCTGAAAAATTTCCCCAGGTTGAGTGGCGTCACGTGTGACGTTACGAGGGTAAAAGTTTCCCGCTACATTTGGCGTGGATTTTTTCCGCTACAATTATCAGGGAAATTTTCCCGCTAAATATAGCGGAAACATTTCCCGCCATATTTAGCGGGGAAATTTTAACCTCGTAACGTCATTATGGAACGTCCCATAATGCAACGTGCGGTTACGCCGACGCCGCTCAGCCTGGAAACGGGCGCCTAAGAGCTGCTCTCTAAAAATAAAAACAAAATAAGAAAATGAGCCGTTTACAATTTCTGTAATGCTGAAATCAGAGCGCAGCTTCTTGAGGAGGAAGAGGGGAGGGTATGCCCCTCCTTCACTCCCCCTCCTCTCTTCCTCCACTCCCATTTAGCGGGAAATTCTCGCTAAATTTCCCCCTAGATGGGAGCGGAGGGAGATGGGGGGCATATCCTCCGCTCCGTGCCCTCCCCTCCTCCTCCTCAAAAGATGCGCTCTAATTTCGCATTACAAAAAATTGTAAACCTCTAATTTTTTTTATTTTGTTTATCCTGTGTTTTTTTTTTTTTTTTTTTTGAAGCGCAGCTCTTAGGCGCCCGTTTCCGGGTTCAGCGGCGTCGGCGTAACCGCGCGTTGCATTATGGGACGTTTCCCATAATGACGTCACGTGTGACGTCACGAGGGTAAAATGTTCAGTGGGTTTAAACAGAGCAAAAAGACGAAGGACCAGTAAAAGAAAACACACAGATATTTTACCTTTTCCTTTTACTGGTCCTTCGTCTTTTTGCGCTGTTTTAACCCATTCAATATGACCATCAACCAACTTGCCCAACTTTACACCTTGTAATATGTTCCC
Source organism: Ixodes persulcatus (assembly GCA_013358835.2). Classification (NCBI taxonomy): domain Eukaryota; kingdom Metazoa; phylum Arthropoda; class Arachnida; order Ixodida; family Ixodidae; genus Ixodes; species Ixodes persulcatus. Next base: position 25,638 of record JABSTQ010009378.1, read on the forward strand.
GCTAAATTTGGCAGCAAATTTTTGCGCTAAGTTTAGCGTGAAACTTTTTCCGCTAAATTTAGCAGACAAATTTTTTCGCTGAATATGGAGGGGAAATTTAGTGGAAAGTTTCCCCGCTAGATTTAACGGGAAAATCCCCCGTCAAATTTTGCGGAAAAATTTGACCCTCGTGACAAAATGCAAATTGAGTGTCTACTACTGTTTTATCACTTCCAGTGCCCTCCCTTCCCCCTAAATAAGGCGATTGTAAAATATTACAGGTGAAAATTTATTTCTGACCGGTAGATTTAAAAAAAAAACAGACATTTTCCCCAAAATTTGCATCTTTTTCACTACAAACAAAAACGAGACAACAAAAACGCCAACAAAGAGTGCACCGACATCGGTGACAAAATGCTGTATTACGTGATGACAACCGTTATAAAGCTGAAAGTTACGGATAAATGGGAGCACGGAACAAACACCTTTTACTGAAAAAGAACGCCGGTTTGCAACAATTTGTTATTGCAAAAGGAACAAAATCGGAGTAAAGTGATTAAGCAACAACAATTGTAGTTGGAATGTAGTTTAGGTCGAAATTGTAAAATAGTTCGCTCTGACCAAGGAACGTTGGATATCTGTCGTCATACGGCTTTTGGTATTTAGACATTTATTTGTTGAAATATTAGCACCAGAGATTAAAAGATACGACGCAATCAGTTTTTTTTTTTTTTTTTAACAATAAAGAAAATATAATAAATGCTTCATTGATAAAAAACTAAATTTCAAAAAACCTTGAATATTTTATTAGCCACGTATTTTAAGTGAATTCAGTCCAGTTTTACTTAAATTCGTACAGTAAGGATAGTGGCGTCAACATTTTGACCACTCTAGAATGCTCCGCACAGTCGGTATTCTAACTTAACAAGCTCAACGTGTAGTCAATAGTGTGTTTTATCGTCAATTCTAGCTTTTGTAAGTTTATGTCGGTCAACGTTACGGGCAATAAATTAGAAGAGAACCCCTGTACGCTAAAGGGTTGTACAAGAATGAGGAGGCCGACCGCCATGTTAGGGCTCCTTTCAAATGATGACGGCAAAATTCGCATTAAAAAGTGTCATGTTGGGGCAGTTTTAAATATAAGAATGATTTTTGTGCAGCTATTAACCTACAAGTTAAACGCTGGAAGTTACAAAAACAGCGACGAAGGCGCTTAAACAAAAAGGACGTTCCAGCTGCCAGAGTCGTGTTCCTAAGTGTCATTCGCTTTCTGATTTCGATGACGTGTGGTCTTTAAAAGCAAAAGCCACATCTCACTGAATGACATGAACGTCAGGCACATGTGTCGGAGTCGGGAGTTCAGATTTTCAGGAATTCTATGCTGATTCGTTCTTGGCAGAAACAATAGCACACCTTAAAATGCACAAAAAATGATCCGATCTCTAACATAAACTTCTAACTAATTGTTCAATGCAGAAACCAACTCTTTTATATTGCTTTGCTGTGTTTAGAACGTATATGCGACCCTGTAGAAAAGGAAATTATAAGAAGCCGCGCCGACAAACTTAATTTGCGAATTTGTTCGAAACAGTTCTGCTGGGAACAACCTTTGCAAAGCTACCGGACATGTTTACTTAGACCTTCGTCAGTGTTGTGGTTTTGTCTAAGGTGTTGAACTCATGCCATTGTGATAAGAGGAAGGCTCATGGCGAAAACTAAAATTGTGCGTCTGAGCCTCAGAGATGGTATTTTTCAGTTATTCCTCTCCGTCTCAGCAAACTTCCTGCCTCGAGTTAGGACAAGCACAGATCGCAGCACATTGAAAAAAAAAAAAAAATAAACAGACTGAGACCATTGACCAAATGCATGTCATTCGTACGCCGCAAAATTCCGCTAATATTCACACATTCGTCACAGTAATAATATATTATATATTAACTTCCTGCTTAAATATCATAGATTTACATAGTGACTGGTACTTATTCCCTGAACTGGTGATTCTGAGCCACGATGACTCGAAACATTGCGCCAACGTAATAAACGTAAGAACTATACCGAACTACAGCCGTTATTATTGTAAACAAACAAAAAACTATTCGCAAAACAAATTGTGAGAGCAAACATCCAGGAGCAGCCCGACAGTTTTTAAGTACTTTTTACATAGGAGAATTAACGCTATTTAAAAAGAGTATTTTAAATTATGCAGACAAGTTTTTTCGCAAACAAAATACTATTACCGATGAGTGAAGCAATAGAAAATATCATAATCACATATGTCCAAGTCAAAAGACTTGAGTCTTCACAACACATTTTCTACTCACTATACACAAATGTGATGGAATAATACAATAATGATGAACGCATACTCTAGCTAGCAGGTAGCAGCGGCGGCACGTGGAAAACAATGTCTGCTACGAACCCGAACGCGATGGACCACTGCGAGCTCCTTTTCGAGGTTGTAGACGAGTCGCCCGACTCTCCCGCCCAGGACCCTTTATCTTCGTCGTCGTCCATCCCTTTCGATCGCGTGACTGGCGTAACTGTGAGACTCCGTCGTGGTTCCTTTCTGCCGGGCACTATTTAGCTACTTCAGTGAGAACTTTGCAAGAAAATGGAGCTGCTAAACATAAAAAGGTCGCCCACCTCGCAATGCAAACTCGTAAACGCAGATGATTTTGGGGCCAGTGTGGCCAGACGGGTCGGACGTTTTAAAGCAAGACTCATTTAGGTGCGCCCTTAGACTTAGAAAAAAAAGTATAGTGCCGCAAAAGCAGACAGAAATAATATTTCGATTTTAAATGTGATATTTCACATACAATAATAAAAAAATGACTTGTCTCTAAAGGAGCTTTAAGATGATGGAAAGTTATCTGGTGTGCAGAATAGGCAGGTGGGATTACTCACATCTGCAGTGTCCCTCCAACCACATTTGTGGTTTTTTTTTTTGTTTTTTTTTTCACAGAGCGAGCACCCGTTTACGGTCCAGACTGTGGAGATATTCCTCGTCCTTCTCACCAGAAGCTACACTTTTCTCTCGGATTCATCGGAGAGTCCTCACTGCAGCTGAATGCACTCGCAAACTCCGGCGTATTTTTCAGGGGCATGTTACACCTCACGCTGAAGTCGGGGTAGCGGCGACCCGGACGCTTATTGGAGCACCACTTGTAGCAGAAGGAAACGAAGAAGAGCTGGTCGCTGGTGTATCTCTCCAATCCGCCGAGATGAAGCAAAGATTCGGGAAGCGACGTTTCCGCTGCGTACGCGTCTAATAATCCTGGTAAGCCGAGGACGTCGCTCATCATCTCGGAATCCTTGACATCATCCGGTTCCGAGAGGTCGGGTGCCGCACCACCCCCCTTGGCCGAGTTGCGGAGGCATAAAACACGCTTATTGTACTCTTCCACCGATCGAGGACTCCACCAGTCCCTTGAAATCAAGTTGTCGTCACGCTTTCTGCTGTTTACATCGAAGGCGTGCATCATTTCGTGAGCAGCAAGGTGACCCACAGAGCCGAAGTCGATTGCTGGTATTGTTCCGAAAAATGGTGGTGTCAGAAGAGCCGCGGGTACAAGCATGGTGTTTAGCATCGGTTGGTAAAGAGCGTTGACCAGGCTCATGTCGGTGTTCACCTTGATGACCGGGGGATTCTCTGCTAAGCGGTCCAATACCTTCCGGGCGGAAACATGTGATGCCTGCAGCCAGTTCTCGATGAACGAAGGGCCAACGTCCTTCAAGTTTGCGTAGTATTCTTGAAGCGTTTGGGCGGACTCAGCCGGTTCGGGATAACCGACGATCCTCTCCATCTTGGTGAACTTTTTGAGTGCAACTTTTTTTGTGGTATCTTCCAGCCAGGATGATTTTTCAATTCGGCGACCGATCGAATCAGTGATCTTTTCAACCATCGCCCTAGCGTTAGACACTGTCTTGTTTGTAACTGCGGTGTGGAGATATACAGAATACGCCGCATACTGCAACACCTCAAACGTGTGCTTGAGACACCGCTGCTCCCACTGCCCTTGTAGGCTGTTTATTTTAAAAGACCCCGGTGCGCTATGAACTACCATCTGCCTCAGCTGTATGGACACGTCCCAGCTCATCCAAAGCCGCAGATGATCCCGTTCTAACTTGTCAAACACGGTTCTGAGGAACCTGTTTACATAGTTTCCCGGAAACGCCACGTAGTGCTCTCCCGGAAGAGCGCCCTCAGTGAGGCCCCTCATGTAGCTATTCCAAAGATCACCTGAAGCGTGCATGACGACTTTCTCAAACGTCCTCAGAAGGAAGATGGGCATCTCCAGTTGCCCTTTATCCTCCACTACCTTTTGGCAAAGTTTAATCAGAAACTCATTCACGGTCGTAATTATTGTGGTCATGTTATGTTTTTCTTGCTCGTTTTCAATTCCGAGCCAGGATAGATGCTCCATGACTTGCTCAGTCGAGGCCTTTTGTCTTCGGCAAAGAGACGAACGCATATGCAACTTCAGGTAGCGGCTTCCGGAGATGGTGTGCGCCTCGTCCACGTTCAGGTCGAACAGGACCGAGAGGCCATAGTTTAGCGTGAAGTCCAACATCAAAGCCGCCGGGTCCACGTCGGAGTAGATGACAAACGGAGCTTTCCGTGCGCGCAGGAATTCTAAGATGCTTTTCCTTGCGTCGGTATCGGAATTGTCGGCGTTCAGAATGCTTAAACACGACTGAAACAGACCCGCTGCTTTCTGGTAGGGGCTCTGATTTTCCGCCGGAACCTTAGTGTCTTTCAGGGCTTGAACCACGGACGCTGTTAAATTCGTTTGATGCTGACCAAACACGCTGGTTACCTTGGAGCTTGGCGCTGCCTTCCAACCGCTGCAAACGTACTTGTAGAAGTTATCGCAAGGGTCGTACATTCCTGTGAGTGTCTGCTGTAAGGCGCTTGACACGTTTGTGCATTGTGGAGTCTGACACGTCTTCGATGTATTCCCATCATCGGCCAGATGTTCCGATTTTGGATCATCCGAAGGAATGGTCACAAATCCAAGCGAAAACAAGGCCCCAATGACGGCGGAAGCTAACACGACAACGGCTAGGATAACACTTCCAGTAATTATGGCAGTGGTCCATCTTTTTTTAGAAGCAGGCCTCTCTGGTCGTCTTTCCTAAAAAGAAAAAAGGAAAAATAATAATTACAAACATGTACAACGAAAGCTTTATCTTCTTATCGCCATTGTTTCCCCACACCTCAAATTATTTAGCAATACGTACGTTAAATTTTATTAATTTTATCAGATTCAATTGTGGTAACAACGTACGTAATATTTAATTTACTAACAATTGGCCCATCTACTCTCTACGGCTACTGTTAAGCTCCAAGCATTTAAAATCAAGTTGGAGGGCTGATGACGTTGTGATAAGAATAACATTATACTTAATTTGTAAACAGTTTTTTTTTTAACATGGTGAACGTAAAAGAATGTTATAAAATGATTTATGATTTGTGCTCACAGCAAACACCAACATACAAAGATAGAAGACTACGTACTGTGACTTCCTGAAACTCTACCACGTCAAAGAAAAAGACTGAGAATAATAAGCTGGTGGTATCTAGACATATCGTTCAAAAGCGAAGACTGTGGCAAGAAAACATGAAACTAGAGGACAAGTAAAAGAAAAAGGAGAAGAACGCTATGACGTTATTCTTTTGAGTCTTTTTTTTTTTTCTTGGCAACGTTATGTTTCGCAGAATATTATAATTTTTTCTTTTTTTTGGCAAATGTATTTTCTGTAATAAATAAGAAACTTGTCACGCAGTTGATACATTTGTAGCTTTTATTTATTGAAAAACATATAAACATATTGAACCTTACTCATTTAGGATCGAGCATCCAAACATGGTGGTGGCGTAATCATCGTGGTTCGAAAAGAAATAATTTGCAAATTTCTGCTCGTTGACTCGCCTCTTGAATCGGTTTGGGTGCACATTGGTGGTGTATCATTTAATTGTGTTGTAGTTGGAGTATGTTATTGCCTCCAGATTCAACTTGTGAATTTGTTCAGCCTGACAAATATTCTCGAATTTATTCAGTGCAAGTATCCTCGTGCATCACTGATTTTGGCGGAAGATCTTAATTATCCGGGCATTAACTGGTCTAGGCTTGACTTGAATAGTACTTGTCTACGGGACGATGCTAGTTCAAGATTTATAAATATTTTCTTTTTTCAGTTAAACAACTGGTGAGTGAAGCTACACGGGGAAATTCTGTTTTTGACCTCGTCTCTTCCGCACCCTCAGAAAACATATATGTTCGTGTGCTTGACGAAATTAGTGATCATAGACTAGATTATTTTCAGTATATTTTTATTTATACTCCGAGACTTGATCTAAGGAAGGTCATATAGGATTTCTCAAAAGCGGATCTTACTACCATAGTGGCATCATTGTCTGATTTTGTGGTGATTTATTAAAGCCGTTGCCGGACTCGCTTAGTCAAAAAAAACTAGACATCTGATATATATATATATATTTTTTTTTCGCGAAATTTTTATTTGTGAGTCGGTTATCATCCCGAGTTTGGGCGGTTCATGACTTTCACAAGACGTGAAGCGGGTTATCTAAAAAAAGACTATTCAGAAGAGATACTGACACGGAGCGTGACTGGCAATCGTACGACGACTGTGCGCAATTGTGCAAGAATGACATTAGGAAAGCAAAGCAACATTTTTAATGCGTTAGCATTAGACCGCTCGTTTTGATGAAACCCGGCGGTGTCTTTCGTTTGTCCGTTGTCGCGTACAACGCTCCCGTTGGTCCGAAGCGCTGACGTGAGCACTCGTAAAGCTATCCCTCTCCCGGGCGCTGACAAACTGACAGACACTGCCGGGTTTTCGTCGAAACGAGGAACTTGGTTTTCGGCAAAGTCACGCGCACAGCTGGCGCGGAGAGAGAGAAAAGGAGGCGCCGCGCAACACCTCCTGGATAACAAAGCCAAAGTGCTGAATAAGATGGCATTTCAGAGGAGGCCAACGCTGGACACAGATTGGAAACGAGTGCTGCGTCAGCGCTTGGCTTTCAGTCAAGTTTGAGCAGAACGTTGACGCAATCGTCGTGTCCAATTTGTGCCCAGCGTTGGCCTTCTCTGATGACCCCATCTTATTCAACACTATGGCTTTCTTATCTATAGACCTTTTCCGCTTACTCTCACTTCCGACCGCCAAGTAGGCATATCCGGTATGGGCGACGAAAAAATATTAAAACGTTTCAACCTGCAAATAGTAAAAAAATAGAGGGAAGAGAAAACGAGAATGGTGACGGTTACGCTTTTCTCCTAAATGCATTCTATTGGCGTGGCGACGGCAAAACAATGTTTTCACCCATACTGGAAGTGACGACAATTCAAGATGGCGGCGTGCTTGAAGAAAGGGTCTATAGGGTGCTGCACCGCGGCGCAGTGGAATGCGGGCGTGCTCAGTTGCCGCTCTGCTCATAGAGAAATATAGTACTACGTAAAGAGTGGCCACTCAAGCCGTTTCGCGGCCCAGGAGTTAGGGACTCTACTGGCCGTTAGTAGGCGCAACAGTGCCACTTATTTTGAACATTTGTCAGATATATAATATTAATAAATAACTTCATTGTATAGAGTAAACTTTTAAAATTATTACAAACTTTGAAAACTTTCAAAAACGACTTCAACGGCTGGGTCTATGGCTGCGGCACGACGGTTGGCTTCGGAGTCGTGGACTCGACGGAGGGCGGATACTTCGGCTGCTTGGTCTGTGTTTCTTGCCTCGTTGTGTGGGTTGAGTTGCTTCTGCGGCTTGTTGTCTCGTGCGGGTTTCTAGTCATTCTTCCGTTGCGGTCAAGGTATACGGTATATGTAAGAAGTGTTGTGACTAGTTTCTTTGTTGACGGACATTTGCATTCGGTCACTGAATTTAGAAGCCACTGGGCCAGTCATATGTGCAAGCGCCTTTCAGCACATGGTCATACGTGCAAGCGCCTTTCATGGAACTTGGACGGTAATTTTTTTTAAATGCTCTCCATCATATTGCATTTGTCGTTGTAAGTCTCGCTGTAATACAGTACTTTTTTTCCAGTGTACAACTGTTGACGCGTTATTCATACATTTTGCATGTGTACTGTTATTTTTGTAATGTATGAATAACATACATCGCTCCTTGTCTTCATAGTTGATGTTTGTTTTGCTTGTCATAGTTACAAGAATAAATACTTTTGTGTGTCAATCCCTGGTGTCGTCCCTTCAAGAGAGTTAGCACAAATGTAAAAATATCCTTTTCGGTGTGCGGTCAGTTGGAATTATATGTAGCGCTGGATGACTTTTCTTCTGCAGTACAATTAAGTTATGCTTATAAAACAATTCTATTTAACAAAAACGGTGTTAGTTACAATAACACTGACTCGTTAAACTAGAGGGCGCATGCTACTGCCCGATACTAAAATACCGCCAGAATTCGCCTTGACATTCATTTATCTGGCCAGCGGTTACTGCGTGTATCCATCCATTAAACACTCAACTAGGGACTATACTGGCCGCTGGGTGCGCTCGCTGACGCTCAATTGGGCCGCTGGGGCCTATGGAAGTGTCCGCTCTTTACGTAGTACTATATTTCTCTATGCTCTGCTGTCGCCGGTTGTTTATCGCTCGTCGTTTCCGTAGTAGTGGTGCATGGGCTGTGATGTGTGTGTGTGTAGTTTAAACGATGGATGTGGCTCTATTCACGAGTGATATGGATGACCGTATCCAAGGCCATCGACGTACTCTGACAGGCAGAGTATAAAAAAAAGATGACAATAATTACAGGAAGATCCGGCATTGTTGGATTCTTGGGGAATCCGTTAGCATGATTCTTGGGAAACGCCACACACCTCCCCCTTTGGGAAACGCTAACACTGACTCCGAAACGAGGCCAATAAGAGACAGCAAAAATGTACAAAAAACAAAAGACAAAGCCAAAAGAAAAAAAGTGGAGGGGTCAGCGTTAGCGTTTTCCAAAGGGGAACGCGTGTGGCATTTCCAAAGGGTTATGCTAACGCATTTCCGAATAATCCACCGATAGATCTTCCTGTGACTTTTTTAAACATGATTTGTCAAACATATTTAAAAACAACCCAGGAAGTTCTGGCAAGTTATTATTCCTAAAGAAAGAACATCATTTCCTCAAATACAGGAAGGTGACGTAAATTTGTCTGCTTCAGAGTCATCTTTGACACTTAACGCATTTTCGGTAAAGTGTTTACTAACGCGCTGCCTTTGTCAAAAAAGGCATACTGTCTACACACTTGTGAATACGTAAATGGATGATATCATTATTAGTATCGATGGAGTTATCAGTGCCATTGACCATTACCGACTAAATAAAGCTTGGGGCCTAACGGAGTGAGTTCAAAGCTGCTCAAAGTAGCAAAAAAACGTCACGGACATTTTAATTGACAACTTATTCCAGCATTCCTTTGATTCCGGTAGTATTTTCACGATTTGGAAGTCGGCCAATGTACTTCCAATTTATGAGTCTGGAAATTGCTACAGTGTATCAAAATATACGCCTATTTAACTGACATATCTGCTTTGCAAACTTTTATAACACATAGTATATTCGTCTATAATAAAATACTTGGTTTATAATGATATACTTGTTTCTAACTAGCATGGTTTTCAACGTAGCTTTTCATGCGAATCACAACTTTTTGAACTGGCAACTAATTTGCATGCAAGCATTCACTCATTTTCACACACTGACGTAGTTTTTATTCATTTTTCAAAAGCATTTGATAGTGTCCCTCACACTCGTCTCAATAACAATTCCAGTGTCTAATAATTATGAAATTTCGAAGTTTCTGAACAATAGAAAACAATCAGTTATTGTAAACGACTTCAGCTCAGGCCCCATAGGAGTTCCCCAAGGATCACTTTTTGGCTCGATTTGCTTTAGTGTATATAAATGACCTGCCAAAAGACCTTTTATCTCAAACTCGCCTATTCGCAGACAACTGCGTGGTCTACCGGGAAATATCTGATTAAGGCGGCGGTCCCACGGCCCCAACTATAATACCGGTGGCAGCTCTGCTAACGCTCCTGTTTGCTGTGCAAATTTCGCGTCTGTGCGCGTGTTACATATTTCGTTCTTTTTGCAAATAAATAGCCAATTCATCATCACTCTTTTAGTGCAAAATATAATACGCATTTTTCCAAACTTAACGCACAATAAGAAAACAAAAAGTGCAAGTTTTGATATTTTCAAAGACATACCTCTTTGCATTCCAAGTTTCTAGACTTGCAATGCATCCAAGACGCGTTCTTATTTTTTTAATGAATAGAAGAAGGACTCGTCTAGTTCCGTGCATACGTGTTTTTGTTAATTAGCACGCTCACATTTTTTAATATTTATTCGAAAAGAGCCTTTTTTATGTGATTTTGAAGTTTCGTAACTCAATTTCACATCATAACGCAGCAACGACATTTAAGGGAATGCTTGTGGTAAACATAGGAACCCAGAATACAAAATATTAGAAGTGCAACGCCAGCCGTTTTCTTGTAAACACAACTTGATTATGGTAAAATTTCTAAGAATTCCCTTAACGCGTTCTTGGTTTTCTCAGACAGCGTTCTTGCATCTGACCTAATTTTTTTTAAATTGTATCCTAGAGGAACTGAGCTGGTTCACTAGAATCGTGATTTTTTCGTACTGATATTCAGATTTGTTTAAAATATGTTTAAATCATGGGACTATTTTGAAGCTCGACTCTGTACGCAAGAAACCGGTTTTTAAGGAGAGGGCAGCTATTTAAGCAACGATTCTTGAATTAGTGCTTTTCTCGTTCTAATTAAAACCACTTCCTATGATTGTAATTTTTTTAAAGCATACTAATTGTCCCAAATAATAAAAAGAACCTATGTTGTAGCAGACGACGCGCACTTGCGCCATCTTTTGAAAGGTGGCTGAAATTCGAGGTTGAGAAGTTCAGGAAAAGTGGCGCTGATTCTGTCTCTGACGCAGAGGATTCTTTTCTCAAATATTTCCTCGCGCTACATCCTCGTTCTTGCGATGAGTAAATAATCTTGCAAGAAAAAGAATAAAAAAACAAGGGCCACGGGCAAGTTCTTGAAAACATCTAGTGCCTATAAATAAGCTATTCAATGCTCCCTGTCATGTTCCGACACCACGAAAGGTGCGAATATTGAGCTCCATATGATGGTGACGACAAAGGGGAATTTTTTTTCCTTGACTTCAAGATTTTTACCCGACATTTTTCTTTTTAAGGTTCCAGCTTTCCAACCGCTCTGGTTCTGTTTTGTTCGCCATCGTGCAGGAATGTTAGATTTTCAGTTTTAACGTTACTCTACTTGTAGAAAACTTACGGAGAGTGTTATGAGTAAACCGCAGTGACTGGTCCTCATGGTAAGGCAACGAACAGCCAGTCATCGTGGTTAGAGCCTGAGGCTCAGGAAAAGGGTCTAATAAACACCCTTTCCATGCAGTACCCTATCAAAAGTGTTGCACATGTGCGAAACCCTCACTACGGTCGTCTTTCTTTGGATTAATTTTTATTTCATTTTTTTCAAATAAGAACAATGTCAGACGATCAACTTTCATGGTGTTGGCTTAATAAGGCAACGACTCCAAGCTTCCACTTTGCGTTTACACCAACCACGACTCTTGTCCTTTGCAACTAATTATAAGCAGCCAGGCCAGACTCGCTAGAAACAGCGTCTCAGCTGAGACTTTGGAAAAGAAAGCAATGCCAAAACCAGCGCTCGAGCTGAGCGGGACTCAAGACAGTCGTGCGCCCAACCTTTTGCAGTGCTTTCTTTCACTTAGTCTCAGCTGAGACGCTGTTCTAGCAAGCCGGTCCAGGATCACAACTCGTGAAGTTTCCTCGCGCTTCTCTTTCCGTTTTTCTGAGTCCCCGCAATGAGTATTGCGAAATAAAATCAAGCGAGATGCTCAGTGCTGCCCTGCCATGTTCTTCCATGACCGGGCTAGAGAGCGGTTTCCTTGTGGCCTTCACTCTCGCCGAGGAGCAATGGAACTTGTTTAGCCGCGTAGGGGTGCGACCACACAACCATGCCCAACGCCGCCTGCGCCATCCTGAACAACTGTTCCCCGACCAATGCGATTGAAAATGTGTGTAATTATACTTGCTTGAAATAACTGTAGTGAGCAGATTGAAATAAGTTTCGGCTTACAATAATTAAACTCTTGTCTATAAAAACTTGTTTCTTAAGGAGACGAAGAGAAAGACGTGTTCCGCTTAAGTCCCTGAAGGCAGCTGGCCTCACGATCTGTAGGTCCAATTACTCTAGAAACTTATCCAACTCAACCCCCGAGCAAAGAGGACCACACGGTGAGGAGGACGTGCCTCTCAGAAGGAATTAAAGCACTGTAGGAGCGGTAGGGTTACAGCGACCCCTCCAAGCTGCCGCCACAGGAAGCAACTACTCCCGGTGCAATGGCCGTAAGCGATCATGCCTGTTCACTCTAGCATAGGTTGCCTACATGTCTGTCTGTCTCAGGGTGAAGACATCCATTGTTGCTCTGAATGTGCCAGCGCGTGACGCTCTCGCGCACTCGGTGCGTGATTTGGGCGGTAAAATGGCGTCTATGCACTAGCCAAAGCAACGGGCTCGAGCTGAGTGACACTGGATTGCGCGCACATCAAAATGCATAAAAAAACGATTGGGCGGAAAAATGGCTGAGTTGTCACCACTTCATGTGGTCTTCGGTTCAGGCACGTAGCCAGGATTTTGTTTCGGGGGGAACGGGGGGGGGGGGGGGGGGGCCCATGACAAAATGCTGTATGAGATGGAGGGGGAGAGGAGGTCTACACGTGCCTGCTTCGGTTCGTTGTCATTTGAAAAGAGAAGACGGTCTACGGTGTTTTTCCATTTGAACGTGAACGTGCAGACGGCTATAGGAACGTGAAGACACACTGAACTTTAGATGGTCCAGACCGCTTGGCGTCTCTCCCGTGAACATGTTGTAAAAATAAAAATAAATATTGTGTGCGTGAGTTAATAATAATAATAATAATCCTTATTTCAAGACATACATGTGTCTAAGGGGCTGCGGCAAAAGAATACAGAAGAAAATTGCGCACAGACACTTTTGATTGCTTACGTGTGTGAATGTGAAAGCATTGCAGTCCTTTTGGTGAAAAGTTTTCGATTTATTCTTTCAACATGCGTTATTTTTGCTGAATCGGTGTGTGACACGCGGGAAACAGAGTGCTCATGTTATACACTCATGACGTGGCGCCACCTTCTCCCCATTGGCTGCACCGTCACGTGCCCAATGACGCACGCACTCAGACACACCTTTAGTCAGCCAGATGGTTGCGACGGGACGTGTGCAACGACGCACGCACTTGGCACACCTTAGTCAGCCAGGACCTTGAAGCCGCCGTGGAGTCGGGAAGCGTGCCCGTCTCGCACCCCGGAGGCCCGGATTCGATTCCCGTCCAGACCGAAATGTACTAAAGTTTGTTTCGGAAGTCGTTCATTTACTTTGTTTATAGGAACCTTCGTGAAAATTTTGACGTCAATCCGAGCATTTCCGACGTGTTTTTACTCTTTGCGCCGTCGGCCATTTTTGGTACCATCGCATGCCGCCGCCGCCGCCGCCGCCGGATTTTCGCTTGGTGGGGCAAATACTTTTCTCGCATTAAAAGTCTTCTGGCGAGGCCATCAGCCCCTTTTTACAGCATTCAACGGTGTACAGGACCAGTGTTAGTATAAAAATCAATTATGCATAAAATTATGAAATTGACATCAGCTAAACATCGTAGTTATCATAAATAATATCAACGTCATCAAACGTTTCAAATGGAAATCGTTCCCATCGACATCATTGAGATCACATTAATTAGCATACAATGTCAGCGTTACTGTAAAATTCTTCATATTTGTTGCAATCAAACAGAAAATATATATAGATAAAGATACGTGTAAGAGGTTGGTATATTTTTTTCCAACATCAAATTATAAATAGACCTAAATAATAATGCAAAAAAATATCAAAAGCACCATAAAGTGCACTTTGAAAACTGCCACCCACTCGCCTAACAAAATTTAAGCCACTTGGCTACAAAATACACTTTTGCTCTTTTCTTTAACATGCAGAGTCTTCGACCTCGGCGTACTATTTCAACAATATTAGGGTGGCTATTTATAAGGTCATATAATTGGTATTCAAGTTTAATCAAACTACCATCAAAATGATGACTTATATAAAGCGCCCTCCGAACACCCGTCTTGAAAAAACAAAGTCTGCTATTGCTTGTTTTATTATAGATCAAAATGCAGTCAAAGACTATAAGATACACAAGCACAAACACGCATACTAAAAGCGCAAGGCCATAGTGCATGGTTTGCGCTTGATTGCTTTGACCGGTGACAACAAACTCACTATAGGATCTTGAGCTCCGTGACATAGTGTTTTTTGGTTCTGCTTGATTGGCCTCATTGACCTGTTATGTCGGCTGCGCTCTGACTTACAGCGAAAATGAATTTAAACGTTTTTGTCGTGCAAAAGATCTTTCATTAACGAAATACTGACAAGGCATGTCTTATATATGTTCTTTAACGTTTGATAACATTCTTCACTGATTGATTGGCTATGTTTTTAATTCTTGTATAGTTAAAACGATAGCTACTGGCTTGTGAGCCTCTCGATCTCGAGCTAGGCACTCTCGATCGGGTCGATGAGCTAGCTGGGCTCCGCTTCTGTGCGAACTGGGCACTGCTAGCACCACTGGCACGTTTGCTGGCATTTGTTTCAGCGGGAATACGCGCTGAGCGCCGAACGTGCACGGGCGTGCAGCAGAAAGGAGGAAATTAAGAGCAGAGGAGGAACATCACTGTCACGAGCTTGTTTTCTGGCCACATGGATGAGTGCCGCCATCTAGTGGTTGAACTAATGGCTTGTTCAAGATGGCCGCCGTGGGACCGCCGCCTTAAGATGACTCTTTTGCACTTCAAAAAGACTTTTACAGCATACTTTCCTGGCAAATGCAAATAAATGTAGAAAAAAAAACTATGACATTTACTAGCCGTCGTTCAAGGCTTCATTACGATTACAAAGTTATAGACTGAAACCTAAAACAGTAGGCTTATATAAATATTTAAGAGTTCACCTAGCTCCAAACTTATCCTGGAATACCCTTATAGAACACATCAGCAAGAGTGCTAATAAAACATTAGGTTTCTTACGAATGCATTTGTTTATGGCAACGGTGGAAACTAAACCTGTTGCGTACATTACTCTAATGAGGCATAAGTTAGATGATGCATCTGTTATTTGGAACCCGCATCAAAAATATCTAATAGACAACCTTGAACCTATACAAAACAGAACAACTCGGTTCATACCAAAAACATATTTACCTGTAAGTGCTAAACAGTTTAAAGATTACATCGGTTTATTGGCGCTGAATTCGAGTAGGTATCTCGCGAGGATGTTCCTTTTCAAAAAGTGTTTTCATAGGTCATCTGAATTTCGTCAATAGTACGTCCTAACAGGTGCACGCATTTTCCCTCGTCATGACCACCCTAACAAAGTTTATATTCCTTTCGCGAAGGCTAACTTGTTTAAATTATCCCTCTTTGTTCTTGCCACGATTGACTGAATTGAGTTGGCAAGTGAATTAGCTTTGATCAGAAATCACAATCACTTCATGTCACTGTTGCGGAACTCACAACGACCTACCTCTTTTAAGCATGTTTGTCGCTGACTTGACGGCAGCGCTTATGAATTTTTTGCGGATCTTTTCAATGTATCTGCGTTGGTGACCGTGACTTACGAATCTGTGTTGTAATTATCGACTTGAAGTATCTTTTTTGTGTCTGTGTGTGAGTGTGCGCTTGGTGCCTGTAATTATTGATTGCGAAGTTTATTTTTTGCTGTGTCGATTTGGGTCAGCTGATTCATGATCGTAGAAAAGCGCTGAGAAAATGAACAGGGAAAAGAAGTTGACGTAAACACTGGCCAGTGTTTACGTCAACTTCTTGTCCCTGTCTATTTTTGCGGGTCTTGTCTACGATTAGCATTTCATAATCACTTTCAGGTTATATTTCTTCTTTTTTGTATTAATAGATTTTGCATAATTATTCCACTGATTCTTACGATACGCTCCTATATGTGCCGCCCCACCGGGGCCTTTAGAAATAAATAAATAAAAAAATGCCACTATTAGTCCTGAAACCTAGGGTGAACGGTTTTCTTTGAAATAAATATCTTTCTTTCTCAAACACTATTTCCCTTTTTTTCTTTTTTTTTTACGTTCCCAAAATGAAAGAATAAAAACTGCTTCATGGTAATACACAATGTTACCTCGGAATATCGTGTCCGTACTTGAATTTAATCGTTTTGGTTCTTTGATACGAGGATTTTTTTGTTTCCTGAATTATTTTTTGTATTTCACACGAATACTCATATGGGCAGCGTAGGTTCCTATAATGGCTTTTCGAAGTACAAAAGTGAACTTGAATAATGCCTGCTAACCATTAACGGTAAGTACCTGTCTTTGATACGAGGATTTTTTTGTTTCCTGAATTATTTTTTGTATTTCACACGAATACTCATATGGGCAGCGTAGGTTCCTATAATGGCTTTTCGAAGTACAAAAGTGAACTTGAATAATGCCTGCTAACCATTACACGTGTAAGTACCTCATTTGCCGCCGAAACCCATATGCAAAGAAAGTCGCTTTTTTTCTTCTTTTTTTTTTACATAACACCGTTTCTTATACGTTAACTCTGTCTCGTCACTCGCAGTGCTTCATTAGTGTTATTTGCCTCCACCGGTTCTGCGGGGAAAGCTACAAATCGGAAAAGTTCCAATTCTTCATTCGTTATAACTCTGACGCCATATGTACAGTCACTGCCAGGTTAAGAAAGGCAGAGTGTGGCCAGTCCTGAGAATCTTTATAGTGCTTCGCAGACAATAAGATTGTGACATTAAGCGATAAAAACTCGGAAGAACAAAGCACGGAAGCAAGAATCGTGAACATAGTAATACCTCTGTCAGACGGGCTAACTTAGTGCACTTCAACCAAGTGCACTTCAGCTCACCGAATGTCACTTCACGTGTTTTCCTGCCACACGGGATAAATTAGTGTCACTTGGAAATTATGACAATCACGATGGGTTAAAGGACAACTCCACTCAAAAAGTCGACACTGCAGAAATGGCCGATATTGATTTAAGGGATAAAAATGCGGTCATACCCATAATATCAAGTCAAACCGACGCCGCATTTCCGATTAAAACCAATATTAAAATGTTCTACCAGCTCGGTTAGCGGCCAGACAGCGGGTGAGCAACACTGGCACCGGGTGAGCTAGTGAAGCAACACTGGGCAATGACGTAGGTTTCGTCCTATGCTCTCATGCGGGCGCCGCGGACGCTTCGTTTCCCGTGGCATTCTGAGATCCTCCTGACGACAACAATTGCTTACCGCATTATCCTGTGTTCTCGGGTTTCATTTACGTCCTGGCAGTTCACTTAGCTCCAGCATAGCTTCCGCGACCAAACGGAAGAGAGCGAAGCGGTGCCGCTTCGCTCACGCGTGTCGTGGAGCCGGAGTCACTCACGGGACTCGCGCTACCCGGAGCGGCGGTACCCGAGATACCGGACAGGGGCCCACGGTGTGGGTCGGTGCCGTTCGCCGGATAGACTTCGGAAGACCGTGGACTCCGAGCTCCAACGCTAAGCTCTGCTCCCATCAATTTGCGCCTGACAGCTACACACGGGATCTGCAGGCTGCTGAATGCTGCGGGTTTCTCCACGGAACACGCGTCTATTAAAGAACGATGCGGTGCCGTCGCTGTTCGCGTACCGTCCGCCGGCTGCTCCAGCACGAGCGGCAGGTCGCAGCAGGTCGCACTGCTCTAACTAGCGAACACGGAAAGGCACCTTATACCATCTGTCCGTGTGTCTCCGCTTATTTCTTTCTGTCTTGGTCCGCGAGCAAGGAACAAATACAGTCACGCTGCGCCGGCACCGACCGTGTCATATTACGTATAGCAGCCGGATTCGCCTTTCGGCCGGCAAATTTACTTACTACAGTTGATGCATATTTGCGAAGCGCAGCGGTACGAAGGGCATATATTTACCAAGTGCACGAGCACTCGCGGTGAGAAGTTGTCATGCCATGTGACATCACGGTGTAAACAGCTCTAATAAATCTTGAGAGGTTTTCAATTTAAGCCGCATTGACGCAGTTAAAGACGTGACTACGTCAAGGGGCCACGTAACGTGACATTACATGACAGCATGTCTTGACACCATAATGTCACGTGAGCACGTAACACATGATTAATCATAGCGCCATTACAAAAGCGCCACGAAAACCCACAATTTCTCGTTCATTGCAATTCGGCACATGACAATTTTATCACTACATAGAAATACAGTTGCCAATATTTTTTCTCAAACATTCATTTTGTGATACTAAAGAAACAAAATTACCGTGCAACCGCTTTGGACCTGTTACCGTTATATATATTTTTTTCCGGTTCAGTTCCGGCTCAATTCCAAGATGGCGGTGAGGATTTGGGTTCGGTTCAGTTCCGGTTCGGCTAAAAATAATGGTTTTGTTCTGGTTTTCGGTTCGATTTCGGTTCGACACTGTGGTCTCCTGCTGTCAGACTGAATATTGCGAGTGTTGTGGGAGCGAACCTTTCTTAGAATTGACGAGATTTTACAGAAACTCAAAGATAAAACTGAGGGAGAGGTTCTAGGGGCATTCCTTATCAAAGAAGGGTGACAATTGCGTGGGCACACTTCCTCTTTGTTTATCAAATAAAGAGGTGTCTTTCTTAGACGGTCTATGTGAACTGTCGAGCGGTTATTGACGCGTGTAGGCAGTGAGTGTATATAACTGTTTGAATGGGCTTACAATAAACCAGTTTAAAGTCAGTGCCTGTCCATGTCGTTAGCGTTTTCTACTTGTCCTCGTCTCTTTTGCGCGTTTTAATCTTCTAGCATTACGGACCAACTAGCACAAAGCAAATTTTTAATTCGATAAGGAGATGCACGGGGCCCACCGCTCCCTGCGGCTGCAGGGTGGAAACCCAGTAGACGGTCCTCCTCGAGTGCGAGCATTCCGCCTTTGGCAACACTTCGTCTCTGGCACGTGCTAAGCGCGGAGCATCTCTATGGACCTGAAGCACCCAAGTTTCAAGCCGCTCCCCTGGCAAACAAAATCTATAATGCATGTCAACTCTTGCAGTCCCAGTGCCACGTTGTTGGACAGCCAGCTGCATGCCGCGTTTACTCATCGACTGAATTAGCCGTGGTTTCAACCATAGCCACTAACAAGGTAAGAACAGCAGGGAGGAGCTTCAGTTGTCCCGCCTCGAGCTTCCCACTTCGACAGCTCGTTCAGCTCAAGCGCTCGCGCGCAGTCAGACAACGGCGGAAGGCACCACGCGCTTGCTGGAGGCAGGGCGTTCGAAAGACACGCCCTACGCCAGTTGGCAGTCAAGTATCAGCTAGCCTGCGTTAGTTTGGGCGACGTCAATTAGCGCACCTGCTTTCCTGACGTCAGTTGTGAGGTCAGTCGAGCAGGTACAATTGCAAGCCTCCGAAAGTCAGTTAGACATTCGCGTGCACATTGCAGGTGGTTGTATCCATTCAGCAGCAGCGGACACGTCATGCGTGCAATCGTGCATACTCGAGGACAGTTTTCCGTGCTTCGTTATATTTTATGAAAGTAAGTAAAAAAGTGTGCGCGGGGATGGGTTCTGGTGAGGCCTTGTCAGATAAATTGCGTCGACTCATGCGCTACTCATGTTCTCTTATGCGCTACTCATGAAGTTCAAATAGAAGTATCATTGTTATACGTTGTTACAAATAGTTTTTTTTTTGTTCCAGTTCATTCGGCCTCGTGCCGTCCAGCACGGTTCTTTCTTCACTTCTTCTAGTCCAACACCTGCTCACTTAAGCTCATAGCGCCTTCTGTTTCTCTCTGCCGCACTTTCCCTCCTCCTGGCTGACGGTCTGTCCTCGGCAGTCTGTACCACGTGCTAGTCAAAATAGAGTGTCTGCCTCGACACTTACAGCTTTAGTGGACCACGGTGAGCCGTGAAAGTCTGGAATGCTTCTCGAGGTGCATTGATATCTCGTAGCCGGTAGCTCAAGGGACCTGCCTGTCGAAGCACTTCGCAGGGCCCATTGTATTTTGGAAGTAGCTTCTTTGCTCTTACTTTTCTTCTGACCGGACGGCGTACGAGAACGAGGTTACCCGGTACTATGGGAGACATTCGACCGTCCTATTGGTGTGGTTAGCATTCCCTGCTGGGCTCTGTTACGGCGACGCGAGCACGGCGTTGGGCCCCGTCGAGTCGGTTCTCAAGATGGGTACTCTTGCCTTCTCGGCGTCCTGGTGGCGCATAACGTTGACTCTTGTGGAAGAACCGGACTTCTGCCATACAGCAGCTTAAATGGGGTCGTCGCGGTACTAGTGGCATGTTGT
Source organism: Ixodes persulcatus (assembly GCA_013358835.2). Taxonomy (NCBI): domain Eukaryota; kingdom Metazoa; phylum Arthropoda; class Arachnida; order Ixodida; family Ixodidae; genus Ixodes; species Ixodes persulcatus. Next base: position 46,083 of record JABSTQ010009378.1, read on the forward strand.
GACGTGTTTAAAGTCAACGATGAGTATAGTGCGTACACATCCCAGTTGTCGTGAGAAGCATTTACGTACGCGCACAATATATCAGCGATGGTGCGATTGGTACTCTCGGCGAGCCTGTTGATTTGGGGTTGGAAGGGAGCTGCCTGGGCGTGGTATATTCCATAAGCCACCATCTCGTGTTTGAAAACACGAGAGCTGGATGTAGTTCCAAGGTCAGTGAGTACGTACAGCTCGTGGTACGCCGTGGCGGATTACTATTTGCTCACACACAAACTCCAGAACGTGATACTCTGACATTGTAGGCACGGCACGCAGCTCAGTCCATCTTGTGAGGTGGTCAACAGCAACGATAATAAATCGGTTGTCACTTTAAGATTATGGCAATGGCCTAAATTATCGAGTTCAATAACCTCGAAAGCAGCTTGCGATAGGTAAATAAGATCAATATCGGTGAGAGGCGAAATATTCGGCAATTTCCTTCTTTGAAATGATTCTCAAGAGGCAAAATACCTGAAAACGTCTGTCCGGAGCCTGCGCCGCCAATACCGTGCAGAAAGTTTGGATGCAGTCTTCTCTCGAGCGAGATGACCAGCTGTAGAGTCATCCTGACAAAGTTTCGGCAAGGTGGTCCTCAGGGAAGCTAAACTCACCGGTAACCATTGCAATGACCGTGGTCGCTGTGACATAAAATGCTGTATTAAACGTGGTATAATCGACCCAGCCTTCGTGAAACGCCTGAAGAGACGGGTGATGCGAAGCGTTGTACAATATCTTGCACTTCGTTATGTTGATTTTGGTTGTGATGTAAATCGAAAGCGGCTCCGCAAAGGTAAGTTTCATACTCCGGAGCCTGAGGGGTCTTGTCTAGCGGATTGCCGAGCAAAACGTCTGCGTCCTGATGACCGCGTCCGTTACGATGTATCACTTTAAATCATACTCTTGCAGTAGATTGGCCCATACTCTTGCAGTAAAATGGCACAACGTGCCAGCTTAACTGTCAAGTCTCGTTGGCTTTAAAGCCAGGTAAACGCTGAATTATCTGTCACATCAATGAAATTACGACAATCAAATTAAGGCGAAATTTCTGGGTCAACCAGACAAGGGCCAAACATTCCCATTTGGGTGAATGGTATTTCTGTTCTTGTTGTGTAAGCCAGCAGATTGCATACGGAATTACTCTTTGTATACCGTCTGGAATTTCTAGGAGTAGCCCAGAGCCAAGTTCTTGTGCGCTGGCATCGGCGTGAAGGATTGTCTTTGACAGGGAGGGTTCGAAGTGAGCAAGCACGGGGGCGTTTAGAATGGCCGTCTTTAAGTCTTGAAATGGGGAATTGTTCCCCGCTGCCCCAACGCCATGGCAAGTTCTCCCTGAGTAAAGTATTTAAGGGTCCAGTATGGGCGGCAAAGTTAGCGATAAAACGGCGGAAATATGATGTCAATCCTAACCCAGGTAGCACAAGATGTCGAGATGACGTCGAAATAAGGTCCTAGACGTTCGGCGAAGTCGAGGTCCTTGACAAACTTTTTATCGACGTCATTGGTACGTCCACATGAGAGGTTCCGACAACGTCAAACACGCGATGTAGTGACAACGTCATATGCTTCACCTCGACGTCTGTTCGACGTCTTGTATGAGAAGTTCTTTGAACGTCGAGCACGAGACGTCACAACAATGTCCTGAACAACACCTTCACGTCTTTGACATTAATCGACGTCAGTTCTTTGTTTTCTCTGGGAAGTTATTTGAACAGTCGAGCACGAGACGTCCCAACAATGTTCTGAGAAACACCTTGACGTCATCGACATTATTCGACGTCGGTTCTACGTTTCTTTTTCGGGAGGTCTTCGAACGTTGAGTGCGAGACATCCCAACAATGTCCTGAGCAACACTTTGACGTCATCGACATTATTCGACGTCATTTCTACGTTGTTTTTTTTTTTTTTTTTTTGGGGGGGGGGGACGTTCTTGGGGGGACCTATATTGAGGGAGGGAGTAAAGTAAACCAAGTCATACCTGGACTTATGTATGCAGACGACATCATACTTATAGCAGATAGCCGGGAAATACTGGACAAACTAATTGGGATATGTGGAGGAGAGGGCGACAAGCTTGATCTGAATTTCAGTAGAGAAAAATCTGGAGTGACGGTTTTTAATGACAAAAAGGGGAGCCGCAGAGAATTCAGAACTTTGAAATAGACTATGTAGATAAGTACAAATATCTGGGGGTCTGGATGAAACAGGAAAATAAATATTTAGAGGAACATGAGGAAAATATAATAAAAAAGGGGAAAATAAATTCGGCTCTTATGAAGCATAGAGCACTATGGAATTATAATAGATATGAAGTAGTTCGAGGCATTTGGAAAGGAGTCATGGTGCCAGGTTTGTCGTTTGGTAATGCAGTGTTGTGCATGTGATCAGAGGTTCAGACAGGATTGGAGGTCAGACAGAGAAGTGTAGGCAGGTTGTCACTGGGTGCGCATGGGAACACGCCAAATGAAGGGGTACAAGGGGACATGGGCCTGGTCGTCTTTGAGAGTAGAGAGGCTATCAGCAAATCGAAATTCGATCAAAGACTAACAAAAATGGAGGACGTACGATGGGCGAGGAAGGTGTAGAAGTATTTATACATGAAGAGTTGGAATACGAAATGGACGAATCGAACGAGAAAACTAAAATTTAAATATCTGTTATCTAGGGAGGAGACTGAGTGGAACACAACGATAAAAAAGGGCGTAAAAGAAGCCGAAAGGAAAATGTGGAGTGGTAGGAGGCAAGGAAAATCAACTTTAACAATTTATAGGTCACATAAGCAGGAAATAAGAAAGAACAGGTTTTTGATCATTCACGGGGTAGTTCCCTACTATTTGAGGCTAGAACGGGGGTTTTAAGAACCAAAACGTAAAGGGCTAAATTCGAGAAAATGGACACATCATGTGCCATTTGCCAAAATCAGAACGAAACAATGGAACATCTTGTTTTAGAATGTACGAGGCTTCGTCCTGCTCTCCCGGAGGGGTCTGTTGATTTGACGGGGGTGCTCGGTTTTGCGGACGAGCATGGGAGAATAGAGAAAAAAGGGTTACCATCACAAAAGGAAATTGGAAAACTGGTGGGTACAGTCTAGGGAAAATTAAACAAGGACGAACAATTAGCACAGCTGGGAGTCAGGAGGGGCAGAGGATATTGGGACTCCCTCCCGCGTGGCTCCGGCCCAAAGTCTCACACCTGTCCCCCAGTGTGTGTGGTTTAAGGAGGAACACCGACGAGGTTGACCAGAGGAAAATTGGCGACTCCCTCGCCCGGGGTAGGAGGCGGGAGGGGGGGGGAGGCGGTGTATAATTTTTTTCTTTTTTTTTTTTTTTTTTGCCCGATTCTTTAAAGGTCTTCATGGAAAGTACTCTACCTGCCCGGGGATAGTTGCAGGAAGGCAAAGAAAAAAAGAAAAGAAAAAGCATTTTTTTTAAATAAATTAATTTAAGGCTAGGTGGCGCAAGCTACCACCCGGTATAAAGGGAACAGCCAATATCCATCCATCCATCCATCCGTTCTACGTTGTTGTTGTTGTTGTTTTCGGGAGGTTCTTTGAACGTTGAGCTCGAGACGTCCCATCAATGTCTGAGCAACACCTTGACCACCCTGAACAAGCGCCTTATAGAGCCCAAGGTCCTGTAATATCACTTTTAAAATTTATCGTCAATGTCAGCATTTTTGATACTGTGCATGCGATCCACCTTTTAACTTGGCTGAGCTGCAGAAACATCTTACAATATTATCCCTCTCGTGATTGTTGTTTTAGCAGGAATGGCTTAAAAAGCCGATAATTCACAACAAAAACCAGGATTTAGCTCGGAGTCAGCGGGGCTGTTTATCGCATTTTTAGCGTTTTTAACTCAATATCACCGTCTTTGAAGCTGTAAGAGAATGATAATAATGTAATAGATTTCTGCAGCTCAGCCAGGTTGAAGGGTGAACAGCATGCAGAGTATCGAAAACGCTGACATTGACGAGAAATCTTAAAAGTGATATGACAGGTCCTTGGGCACTATAGGGCGCTTGTTTAGGGTGATTCCGAATTATACCCAGAACTGTGTAACCATGGAAGTGGTCGCAATTACCAATCACAAGGGAGCTGAAGGAACACCGTTCTCATGATTCCTGAAGTGCGGGCCGGGGCGCTTGGGGGATTTAGCGAATGGTCTATTCCGTCCGAATATACATGCTTTCGCGAACATGTCTTCGAGCAACGAAGCCAGATCCGGTTGACTCCATTGTTCCACGGTGACCTAGGTTGAGACCGTTATCAATTGACGTCCCGTTTAGTTTAGACGCATGCTCGACGTTTTATGTCGTTAAGTGGGACGTTATGTCAATGTTGATATAACGTTATCAATTGACATCCCATTCAGTTTAGGCGTGTACTCGACGTTTTATGGTCGTTAAATGGGACGTTATGTCAACGTTGATATAACGTTATCACAGACGTACGCTCGATGTTTTAGGTTGTTAAATGAGACGTTATGTTATCGTTAATATGACGTTATTAATTGACATCCCGTTGAGTGTAGACGTATACTCAACATTTTATGTTCGTTGAATGGGACACCATGTCAACGTTGACATAACGTTATCACTTGACTTCCCGTCCAATTCAGCCGTGCACTCGACGTTTTAAGGTCGTTAAGTGGGACGTTATGTCGACATAAAATCCACCATTTTTTCCCAGACACTAGCCTTTCCGTATTACGTCGAAGGGGCCTGATGTTCAGACTCTTGACGTTCTTTCGACGTCTTTTTAACGTCTTTGTGCTGCCTGTGAAGAAACTTCTTACGTATTTTATAGTCGTTGACGTCGACTTTTCAAATAACGCCCCAAGCTTCGAAAGATTAGGCATAATACTGTTCTTGTTCACAACATGTTCCAGGCATTTTATCTCTTTGAAGCCGAAAAAACACTTCTGGCGCTTCACGCAAAGGTTGGTATTATTTAGGGCGTCAAGAACGTGCGCCAGCCTTCATAGATGTTTTTTTTGTTTTTTTTTTTTTTTTTTTTTTATACATATTGTTGCCTCACAGTTCAGAGCTTCAGCAGGTGTGGGTGTCAAATAAAGAGGTAAAAACAAAAACACCTCTTGAAATCGACTTTACAGAATGCAAATAAAACTGCAATGTACAGTTTGGGAAAAAAGTACAGAAACTATATTCTATGACAAAGCACACATAGTGGCATAAATACTGTGATAAATGAAATCAGTGGCAGTTATAACAATACCAAAGTATAGTACGTAGGGGTTTAAATAGTGTCCGTGAAGCAGTTAAAAAAGTCTCTCTGCTGTCACATTTCGTGACCTCTAGCAGAAGCTTGTTCCAATTACCAATTGAAATCAAAAAAAAAAACGATTGTTTGAAACATTCTAAACGACAGAAAAAAGGCATGAACGACGTACTGTCGACACCTGTAACTGCGCGGGTCAATCTTGGTTTTAGGTATTTAACTGTATTAATATGAAAAACGTTGTTCAATAACGAAAACAGAAAAACATCCGAGCGTGTTATTCAAACGTGTTTGCATAGATAACGATGTCGTCCAAATAGAGTAGCACCATTGTTTACTTCAGATTGCACGACACCCTGTCCATGAGTTTTTGCAATGTCGCTGGTGCATTGCAAAGGCCAAAGGGGAGACTGTTAAATTTGTAAAGACCATCTTGTGTAATGAAGGCTTACTTTTTAACGTCCTTTTTATCAAGTGGCACTTGCCAGTATCCCGACATAAAATCTACTGTTGTGAGGTATTCCTTCCTTGGAGTCGGTCAAGGGTATCATCGAGACGTACAGGATGGTAGACAACAAGCTTCGTAGTACAATTGGTTTTCCTATAGTCCACGCAAAACCGCACAGTGCCATTTTTTTCTCAATATCACCACTTGGGACGACCATGAGCTCGTCGACGGACTCACCACACCGTTTTTGAGCACCTCAATCACTTGCCGTTTGATTGATTTACGCTCTGCTGGGGCTAGGCGGCGTGGTGGTTGGTGTATTGGTCGGCTATCTCCAGTCGAGATGGTATGGTTTGCATGCAGTGTGCTTCCAAGTTCGTCCGGGCTGGGGGCAATGCAAGGTCGATGTGGCAATAATACCCTTTTGATTTCAGCGTCTTGATCACTACTCAAGTGTGACCCGAAATTAAATTGTTCCCACGGTAAAGAATTCTTCGAAATATAAGAATGGCACTTATTATCTGGCCCTAGGTATACACTCGCAAGTACCGAGGTCTCGTCTTTCGCCAACCCAATGGACCTTTTCCGAGAAGCGTTCTGCGCACGCGCGAGCACTCGATGCCAAGCGGTGGAAGTCGGCACTAGAAATCGAGGAAATTCGGAAGGAGGCTGTGGATCAGCGAGTAGAACACGTAATTGCAACATATATATAATTGTGTTACACAAAAAAAGAAAGTGGACGGAAAGAAAAACATGACGTTGGGTGGACGCCACAGATCCCCCTCTTTAGAGTCGCTTTGGGCACGCGCCGCTGCTCGGAGAGCGAAGAAACTGGTAGCAGTAGCTCCCATTATCGATTGGTAGCGCACGTAGGTCACTTCCTCGATTTTTAGTTCGTGCAGCAGCCGCCTGGTGCCGTCGGTATGTGAAAAAAGGTCCATTCCCCGGATTAAGATTGATGTCGTAGGTATCCAGTTTGATGACCTCTTCAAAGAATTCTCCGTTAGTACAAGAATTCTCCGTCAGTACAGTACAGGCAAAGCTAGCTCTTTCCCTCGTTTAGCACAAAGCCACGAGTTGCAAACAGCTTCAGAGTTAGCCTTATTGTAATTTGTCGTCAGATGTACCCATGAAGCAGACTCTACAGGTATGGTTACAATGTCTCTCACGCATACGTTTAGGTCATCGAACACTTGTACTTGAGTGCATACAACCTTGCTATATTGAGAAAAAAAAAAACTGTAGAAGTTGGTGATACTTTTTCATGGTGACGAGGAAAACGCAGCGAATGAGGTACCCAACCCACACAAAGATACCTATGCATAGTGAAATACTGGCCGCTGATGTTCTCACAGGCGTGCGCAGAGTTTTCTCGGCATTGTTTTGCTCGGGGTTAATCCTGAGAAGTTAGTTTTTTCGGCACCACTTATAACCAAAAATGATTGGAGATATGGCAATCAACAATATGATGAAGTCCACTAACGACGTCTCACCAAATGCAGTGACTGGCAACTTCACTTGTCCTCCGGTGGAAACCCTGGTGTTGTTGGCTGGGAAACGTTAATGCGCTTCCTGGTAAGTCGGTAAAAGAACTTGAAAGGGAGACAAGGGGGCTTGATCTGCTATTCCCGATCGTGCCTCCGTGGACCGGGAAATTTGTTTAACGACGAGGTGCTACACTCCGTAGCCAACTGTCCTTGTCTTCCGCATCGGAGACATCGCCTGTTAATGTGAACTCCGTGGTAGCTTTCAGATCGCTGAAGTGCGTCGGACGTCTTCAGATGAGTGAGGGGCTGCAACAGTACCGGGCGAGAAGATTTGGCATCTGCTATCGCTTTTTGGATGAATGACGTCTCTAACGCATTTGCAGAGCCTCTCGAACAGTCTTCGGTCCTTAACTTGAACAAACTTTTGAACTTCAGTGTCCGCAATGCCATCGACGAAGACAGTAGTGCTGAGAAGGTGAAGAATATCCACAGTAACTCTTACAAACGCTTTCCGGGCAAGGCACTCGACCTCTGTTGCCAGGGCTTGGAGTGCTTCCTCCGACTGTTGTCGACGGCAACGTAGTTCGCCATAACTAACCTGTTGCATATGCTTGTCGTTAAAGGGACACTGACACCCCCATACAATTGTTTTTTTTTTGTTTATTTGTTTTTGCCAGGCGATTCATTATGGTGTCAAAATACTACCCAATCGATATTTTGCTACAGCGTCACGTATATTTTTAATAAAGTAAAAACCGCAACTGCTCGAAACCATAACCGGACCGGGGGAGAAAGAAGAAATATAGAAAAAGATACCAAAAATCACGTGGCTGTGCAACTTCTGTTTTTTTTTTTTTTCAATCAACGTATTTTCAGCTTTTAGAAGCCTAAAAAATGGGTATTATATATTTTGTCCATTTCTAGTATGGAGTGTGGGCCTTCGATGACCCACGGCTTTGATTATCTTTGGTGGCTCTGTCTAAACCATAGAAAATGGCACGTGACCACGGAGAAGAGAATGGGCGCGACTCAAACTGGCCAGTTCTTGACCTGCGGTATTTGAGCGGAAAGAAAACTAATTTTGAGTCGCGAATTGTATTCTGGGTAGCTGGGCTCTCATGTGTCATCTACGAAGAGCGTCGCCGGAGCAAGAACAGCGGTGGCCTACAGGGTGGAATGGAGAGGGGAGCGAGAGAGAATATTGCCGTGTGTGAGGAACGATGAGGAGAGGGAGTGCACTGTATCTTCTGTAGAGTGGGGCTTTGCGTTCGTACATGAGCATTTTTTGCCAGGAAGATTCACGAACAGCTGCCGATTTAAGCAAAAACCTAACGCACACGGATTCGGCAATTCGGTTATGCCACACTACGGTTGCCTGTCAATATTCTGTAAATACGGTAAGTAAATAATGTACATAACGCATTTTTATATATTTATAATCGATACACTTTCGCTTAATACACTTTATTTCCAAATTCCGTGAAACGATTTGAAGTTCAAAAAATTATAATCACATCTGTAATTTATGCAGAATACTTTGAACCCTTTAATGCCGAAGGCCAATTATAAGAACGTTTTGTAGACCTTGCACTGCGGATTGCGGTTAGTGCGGATGCGTGCTCGCTCCGTACTCAACGTGAAGGCAAAACTTCACGATAACAACGCGATTCTCCCTAAAGTTTAAGGCAATCAGCATGTTTCACGCACTAATTCCTTTAAGTAAGTCTTAAGGCTGTAAATGCTTCTATGACATCAACACAGAGAACCCCAATATAATCACCCCCCTCCCCCCAAAAAAAAAAAGAAAAAAAAGAAACTTCTTCGGCAAACATGATTAATGATATTTAAACATTGTGACCATGAAAGAAACACCAACGTTGAATTTGGTGAATAATCCGCGCCTCCTTGTTTTCCAATCTCATTCTCTTGACTTTGATGACTAGCGTGGAAAAAAAAAAACACGTCCCCTTCCTATTGACAAGCATCTTTTCTGTTTATTTCTGTTTTGTTTATATGTTTATCAAGGTATAGGGGAGAAAGGCAAAGGACAGATTGGCGCAACCCAATGAGGCCCTCTTCCCCGTTTACGTTACTCAGCGGGAAACAACAACGAAACCAGAGGAATACTAGTGCAATAACAAAAAAACAGTAAAACAACAATGCGTAACAAAAACACAACCATATATACTATATGCATTGGTTAATTAGATAGTTTTATATTATTATTAAAAAAATAAAGCATGGGGTACATCCTTGAAATCAAGAAGACAAAGTAAATGGCATATTTGAACATTTATTTCATGGGACAAGATAAAAGTTATCTTTTTGTGTTGTTTTTAAAGCTGTGCCTTCCTTTTCTAAAACGGCTGGATGATTGTTTCAATGCGATATTAGCTTGCAAGTCCGTCAGTTTCGCGCGATTGTACATCCACCCCTGAGGAGAGCTTTTCTGCTGGCGAGCGTTCAAACAATTCGCTGACAAGGCGGGCACGGTGACCCGAAGCGAACGTGTGCGTGGCCGCCGGATGGGCCGTGTAAACTGCGTCGCCTCTGCCTTCTGTTTTCTCCGGGAGACAGTCGAAACGACCGTTTTTTGACCGCTATTTCCCGTCTGCTTCGAATTGAGGAATAGCCGAAACACTCGCTTGAGTCGGGGACTGCTCGTGTTTTGATGTGCATACGCGCGGGGCTATAAACTGAAACTCGGCTTGTGACAATTTACAGGACCAACACGATCAACCTTTTTTTTCTGTGCATTTCTCTCATGGCTGCAAAACTACACCTTAAAAAGATTCATTGAGATCACTCTTGTGCAGAACACGGAAGGAGCCACTCACGGCGTACATTATAAAGACCCTGGCGAATAGCGTAGCTCAGAATACGATTCGACCAAAACCATGCGATGTTCGCCGAGGCAATGGACATAGCGTTTCACTTGCATAAAATACCGGCAAAATATAAGAAAATAAAACAACAAGATCGTTCTCCCTGTGCACAAAGCGGCTTTCGAGCTAATTGTACAGCTGCCTCGCTGCTCCAACTCAAAGTGCCGGCCTGCGAATCCGGCACTCTAAAAGAAAGGGTGTAGCCCTTACACCCCTTGTCACATATACGATACCCCAAAATTTCAGTTCGCCGTAGAGCGCACTGACGTCAAACTGACGGCCCCAACTTTTACCAGAGGCTTGATGACGGTGCGATATAAGATATTAAACAGCTAAAGTACGCATCAAAAAGCACATAAAAAACACTGAGGTTTTGCAGTAGGGCAAAAAAAACTCCGATTACTTTTTTTTTAACTCAGTTACACTTACTTAAGCTATTTTAATAGGTTGTACAACTGGGCTATCAAGCCTCATGTGAAAGTTGGTAGCGTGGTTAAACGTCAGTGCGCTGAACGTCCACCTGCAGTTTAGGGTGTCGTATATGTGACAAGGGGTGTAAGGGCTACACCCCTCTTTTGTGTCTGGAGAGCTCGAATCCTGGCCGAGGTTCCCTCAATCTGACGGAGGTATTTTAAGGAGAAGGCACCATGTAATCGTGAATTGAATTGCACGTGCAACCGACGATTTGGTGACACGTGAAGAAGTCCCCAGGTGGACGAACTAATCCTCAATCCACCGCTGGGGTATCCCTGATGCCCTTTGTTGGTTTGGCACGTAAACACCGATTTTGACTTTCATCAGTTGGGTCTAATTGTATTCTGAATTTCGAGATTTACAGTGATCCATCCATTGTTCGCAGTGGTTAGCTGCCCTCCGCGTTCTGCAGGTAAAGTGAACACACGTGTTTTTTTTTTTTTTGTTTTTTTCAAGAGTTACGTGCAACAGAAAGCGGTTATGAAGAATTCAAACTTAGCTGGAAAATTTTGGTTAACACTAAACCCTAAGTGTAAAGTGTGAAAAACAACAGATGCCCTGCACAGGCTAACTGTCCTTTCCAGGTTGTATATACCCGTGGTCTTATTCGAATGGAGCTGAAATGTTGCGAATAAGGAAAAGTCTCTTCAGTTTTTCTAGATGGCTTTCTTTCCTAGAATCACCGCTTCCTTTTCCAAGAACCGTATTTTGCGGAACCAAATATATCGATAACAACGCCCTGGGCGTAATTTGTAATATATTATACATTTTATTCATTCATGTTTCTTCAAAAACAATACCAAGCACACACTTGGTATGTACTTTCAACCTGAAATGGCAATTTCAGTCGTGGACCCTCATTGTTACATGACCTATTCCATCGGGTGAAAATGTCAGTCACTCACCTCTGGAAGGTTTCCGCTCACGGTGAACACAGTCGGCCGTCCGTTGGTGACGTGAGCCGGCGACTGCGGTGTGGGAAGGAGGCAAAACCAAGATGAATTACACACTTTTCAGAAGACAACATAAATAGAAAGGACCACCGTGTTGGTGACCAAAAATAACTTTTCAATCGTTCAGACTCCAGCATATTATTTCACGGGGCAAATTTATGTTGTATATCTAAATATTCTTTCTAAGACATAGACCATATGCAGATATGGCCTTGATCTCAATTTTGCTAGATTCAATTAGATGCTTTCTGGTTCACGTGTCCTCAATATATTACTGCGCGTCTATGAGCGCGTATGTAAAATCAATATCAGGAAACCGAGCGAGGGTTTATTTCTCGCGCGACGTGAACCGGAGCAACATTTAAAATAATGCCCTTTAAAAAAACAAATTGTATTATTATGTTCAGTAAACTCGTGGGAACTCACATAAAACTTATATCACTTTCTTTATATACGCTCTAAGACTCTTATTAAAATAATTATGTGTGATTTTTTTTTCAGTAAAGTTGAGCGTATATTGCCTTCTGGCATTCAAGATAATAAAATCAATCTTCTAGTCAGCATATAATTCATAATTCTTGACGAGGTCAAAGACTGCTTATTACGTACCTCCAATAGGTTATATATTATACAAATATTTTTATTCTAATTGCTTAAATATTATTGAATGGCCCGTGAATGTCACGTGCAATAATATTATAAATAGCAAGCAGGGCAGATCATTTGTCTCGGGGCCTTCTGGAGTAGGGCAGAACCATTTACTTAAACTAGACTATTTGCCGTTAAGCTCACTACCTTCAGTTATTTTTTGTGTGTGTGTGTGTCTATGCCAAGGCAATAGCATTATACTATTCACTGGTATGCCACTCGTTGTTTGCAAATAAACGATTCATTATATGAAAAATTTAACGCATTCTAATATATTAAAAATTGGGAACCCACGTTGCTTTTACCAACACAATAATTTCAAAGAAGCTAAAAAATATTTGCTTCAAGTGTAATATTACATAGCAGTGTTATGAAAATACTATTAGATTTCTTATATCAAAGAAAATAACTAAATTTTGCTCCAGCCATTACGAAACTATTAAATATATTGCTCCGTGAGCTTTCAAAAAAAGAAAAAAAGATTGAAAAGTGTAATGCATATGTGCCATAATTCTTAATCATCGATCTTTAGAGCTGTATCGTATTCATACTATAGCAATCATGTCTAGTGTGTTTTTTTTTTTTTTTCTAAATAAATGTCAAACAACCAAAGTGGTTTTCATTTCGCTAGAACGACATTTAAGTATACCAGAGCAATATTATCGTAACCCTGAGTTTCTTGCATGCTATAAAGGTAGTAAGATATAATGCCACGCTGGCATCACGTAGCATTTAAAATTGTCGTAAAAGCTTACACGGTGAATAAATCGAAAAGGTTAAAATGTCGTTATTTCGCGCGTTCTTCGTTATTAGGGACTTCCTGCCCTAATTTGGTTTTAGTTTGGAAATGTTACATAGCCATACGATAAGCGTGACGATATCTTATCGTTCGACAGACGGCGCCAACGCGCATTCCACGACAAGTCCGTTGACGAACGTCGAATTTTTCTAGTTCGTTTTATGTTTCACGTTTTTCGAGTTTACTTTCTCCCACTGCAGCCTACCATAAACGTCCGTGATTTCCTAGACCCTGACTGGAGCGCGCCCGCGCCCATCAAACCGCGCCTTCCGCCGAAATAATAAAACGGGAAAACCGCGATCGTTCCGCTCCGTTCCGTTCCAACAAATCGACTCAAGGCCTGAACGCTTCAAAGACGTTCGGACCTTGAGTCTCCCTCGCGTGCACTTCCGACGTACACTCCAAACCGGCGACCGTTTTACACTGCCGCCACGCTTAGGCTTCGTATTATGTAATCCACCTACCCCTTTCCAAAGCCCAGAAAAGGCGCGAAAATACGAGCCACCACAACTCCAGGACCTAAGCTTTCCCTCTGCGAGAACCTCATTCTTGGAAAGAATGCATCGCCGGACATCTTACCTGTGATGTGGGTGGCATCGCGGGCTCGGGCCTCGCCCCTGGCGACGTCAAAGAATCGACATCGCGTCGATAGCTCCCGTGCATCCGTGACGCTCGCGGTCGCGGTCTTCTGAACGCCGCTCAACCTGCACAAAACAACAACAAAAAAAAAGAGCGCTGATGACGAGAGGGCAGCAATTGCCAGGCCATTCGTCCGTATCTCTATGTATCGTGCGCGTGTGTAGAGCATTGGGACCTGGGAAGATTAGATACGGGAGCTTCCCTCCCTGCTACCTCCTCCGCCTTTTCCTCGCGCATCTCTCTCGGCACTGCATTTCAAATGGCGAGCTCGGAAATATGTGATGACGACGACGCGGAGTCCGATAACAGGTGAACGTCGCACCGGGGCTCCTTCTGGGGCGACCTCTTGTCAACCTCGGGGCTTCGAGATACGCGGGGATGCTTGCTGTTGGTTTCGGTTTCATTTCCGGTATCTTCCGAGCGTAATTTGCCTGGGAACTCCACGCGCGATCTCTGAGGATGGCAGTGGTCAATTTAAATATCCTCACTTTTAGAACCAAGCTTGTCACAAAAACGGCCTCTGATCGAATGTGGTAAACAACCGTGCAACGCTTCGAGAGTGATTGTCGCCTCGTGATCAACAACAAAGTGGGGGCAGTGGGCCAATAGGCTCGCAAGTATCTTTGTGTGAACACCGATTGTAGTGCGCGATGCCTTCCAAAACTGCCCGTTTGGTTTTAGCTTCTTTGTTTAAACAAAGATGGTCATGCCACTTGCGAAAATTATATTCCATTGTTTGGGTACTATATATCCATCCTTTTTTTTCCAATTAGATAGCGTCCTTTCAGTAACGCAGAGATAACTCGTCATGCGGGAAGTCCATATTGCTTTGTTGACCGCTGAGAAAATCCGCCTGGTCCGGCTTTCGATCTCAGGGCCTCTCCAAGACCAGCGGAGCGCTCGACCTACTTTGCTAAGCAGGAGCTAGCAGTCAGTAGGGTAAATGGTTAGCTCAGTGGGTAGAGCGCTCCGCTGGACCGAGCGGACCGAGCGGATTTTTTCAGTTACCACCAGTCGCCTACGGGGCCCGAGATGGCTCCATTTTCAGGGAGATGTCGATTATTCTCACGCAATATTTTAGTTGGTTTTGGGTAAGTCGTCTTATACGCCTCGTCGTTCGCGGGAGTACCCCTTAGACCGCGGTGAGCGGCCTACTGTGTTCTCTGAGGGAAAACCAACGTTACTAGATTAGCTCTGTTGTGGAACTCCCGCGTGGTGCAGTAACCCCCTCACTCCCCTCCCGTCGTTTAAAGCGCCATCTAGATTTTCGTTTCAAAACTGCGTATATTCCATAGAGAGTACGGCGAAGCGCCATCTAGACGCTGCGCTTCAAAACATGTACGTTCCACTGAATACACTGCAGTTACCACAGCAGCCGTCCACAAAACGGTAGGCGCGTCGATCGACGGGAAGCGGCCCATGAGGGAGAGAGAGGGGAGGGGAGGGGGTTACTGTCAGTAGAACCAGCGTCTAATGGGCAGTTTCGTACCTGAGCTAATCTAGTAACGTTGGGAAAAACTAAACGGAAAATATTTTTTTTTTTTTATTGGCTGACAGCTCGCCGTGGTCTTAATATTATCGCGCGTCTTGCATTGGGATTGGTTCTTCGACATTCTTATCGGCAAATGCCGCGATGTGATTGGCTGCGGAGCGATAATGAGATGCCACGCCCTGCCTTTCTTAGTCGGTCAGTAACTATAGAGTTATTGTACATCATTAGGTAAGCCCCTTGTCAATTAATAACTTGGCACATATACTTTGTTTTATTATTATTTTAGCGATGAGTAGCTGAAATAGGAGGCCATTAGTCTGCGTGTCGTCAAACAGCTGCATTACAGTTGCCAATAGAGCGCGCAGGAAGCAAATAATTGAATAAGCGAATGGCCGTTCATAAGGCATTCCTAGCCCTTTCTTTGCGAGTGGAGCCCATTATTTAGAGTCGTGAAATTGGATCGAATTAAATTACCGAGTGAATAAATTAATCGCCGACTAATTGCGTGATTAAGATCTGTAACAGCCTCGAGTTAAATTTGACAGATTAATGGTATTCTGTCAAAGTTACCCCTAGGCTGCCACAAATCTTGCACCGTTAACGGAGTCCTATGCGGAGTGCAAACACTTTTTTTGTAGATGCTGATGCCCTTGATGTGCTACCATTGTCGCCTTCAGATACACACCTAATAGTTCTAAAAAGGGGTCCACATCAACGACTGCTGCATTTTGAAGCGGTGTTACGCCTTGTCCTCGATGTCTCGCGGAGGATAGCAATAAGGTTCGCATTTGGAATGGAATAGTACATCTCCTGTTTCTTGCACGGGGCTGCGACTTAAAAAAAAATTAATTTCGAAATTCAGCTGTTGCTGAACTACAACAGCGGAGTGTGCTTCGGGTAATGGAGGAACTTGTTCACAGCAACTATCTGTACTTCGACATGTTGTGAATAAAATATATTCAAAGTTTCAATCTCGGCTGGTCTTAATTTCTGTGCTAATGAGGGAGGCCGGTTTTTCTGTCAAGTTCCGCGCCAACAGGTTATAAATCAGCTTCATATATACTTCCGCGTTTTTTCTTGTAACTATTCGGGTGAAACACTAAAAAAGAGAGGGTAATTAAGTTTCCGCATGCACATATTTAGCTATGGCGCTTACGCACATATCAAACGTCGAAACAGCAAATGTTTTAGTTCGTGAATAAAAAGTAACGCAACAGTAACGTGCGTTACTTTTTATCAGTAACGGTAACGGTAACGCGTTCCTTTTATTTTGAGGTAACGTAGGTCGGTAACGCGTTACTTTTATTTACAAGTAACGAGTAACGTATTTAGTGCGATAATGTCAGAACGCCGAGCTCGTATAGGCTGATTGAAACTAAATAGTGGGCAGACCTCAAGGCATGTAGCATTGAGGTCTACCCACTATCCTTTCAATCAAAGCCAATCAGAACTCGGCGTCGTTCTGCCGTCACCGCAACCCCTTAGCAAGAAGCAGACGACCTGCTCTCCGCATTCGTTTCAGTCACTGCTGCAATATGCTGTTAGTTACAAAAAAATTTAGAACAAACCTTTTTTTTATTATTTCAGTTTGGTAGGTGCTAGCATGTCAGCGTACGCGAAGTTTCAAGAACTCACGCAGATTCTTGAGGGTCACATGGGTGGCGTTTCAATGTAGTTATTAAGCGGTATTTTCTTGGGTGTGTCAAACGTAATGAATATAATTGTTTCTTACCCGGATTTTAGAAATACGGCATAGGCGCGTATTCCTCCGTGCCTTTTGTTGTACCTTGGTTGCTTTGGAGGCAAGAGCAAGACTGTTCGCACCAAGCAAGAGCCATTGCTGCGTTCCACCAACGCCGCGTGACATCTCAGTTCCTAGGTGGCCTAAGTTGGGTACGTCTGCGAGCTTTTATCACCCAGCGTTCAACCTGGGCACGCATTTACAACTGCGCGATAAGATACGAAGCTTGCGGGCCATTGAGGAGACGTCATCGACGCTACGAATCGTCCAGACGTCCTTTAAATAGTCAAAGCAGGAAGCACATAAGTTCCGCTATACGCGGGGAACCCCGTTCACATCATGGGTCAGGTATATCGGACACAGCATTTATGTCCTCATGACGTGACAGCTTACGCCCCGTTGGACATCATTCGTTTCGGTCAGTCGCGGGGTCTTTTGCCTTATCGTTTTAGCACTTCCGATAAGAGTAATCAGTGTTGCACTAACATCTATGTCGGCGGGGCGAGGTATCACATCTATGTCGGTGACGTGAGGTATTTGTAGAGTGGAGAACATAAGAGAGTTGGTGCCTTAATTATTTGTTTTCTTCTCGTTAAGGGTGATGCAGTCTGCGTCGCATCAAGGGCCACCAACGTATGCCGGCAATATAATATTAGAAACTATTAAGTTCTGGAACAATAAATGAGACTGACGCGCGTGCCGTCGTCGCAAACCAGCTATCGCCGAAATGATTGTCTAAAAAAACATTCAAAGGAAAGAAAAGCTCGAATTCCTACGAGGGGCAGAAGCATGTGAATTAAGGCACCCTAATATAACGGCATGTTCAGTCTCCGAAACGAAGTAACTAACAAACTGCGCGATTACTGATTTATATTCTAGTGCATTATATTCATAAGTCCAACTCGGAGACTTCGTATCCCAGTCTGCAGGATCTAAGCTCCATAGAGCATGGAGAGCGGAGCGTCCAATCCCCGATTGCTCGGGATTGCACCGACTTTCGCTGCTCGGACAACGCCTCCTAAACAACAAGGCCGGAGGGTTGAATTTTTCTACGTCATTTGAAGAGGCCAATGTGGGGTATGGATTTGACACGAGTCAACGTTCTGCGCGTGTCCTCACTGACTGAAGACGAGTCTCAACCAAATGATGAGATGCAGTACTCGTTTGCAATACATGCCCCGCGTTCGCCTCTTCTGGTGACGTGCAAAAAATTCAGTACTACCGCCTTTATTTTTTTGTTGTTTTTTTTTCCCCCAAATGGCCGACAAACTGTGATTTCGGGTGGACCTGAGAAAAGACGTTCTACAGGCTTTGCATTCAGAACGCTTTTAGAAAATGCCATAATGACAGCCATTTTTGTCTTTCTCCCTCTTTTATCGAGAAAGAAACTGGTGCCACGTATTGCGTTTGTTCTTCACTCTCGAGATTAAACTGAACGCCTGGACCACGCGTAAGAGCGATGGGTTCTTTCTGTATTCTAGATCTGAAGTTCAACTGCTCCGCGAGGAACACTTTAAAAAATATCTGTGAGTTTCCTGCAAAAAACCCGGAGATGACCAATTACGGCGAAGAATAATGGGATTCCAGCAAATCATAAAACTGGAAATAGGATTAGGCAAAACAAAAAATAAGAAAGATCTGCAAAATAAAACGTCATGCTTATTTTTCTCCTAATGATATGCTACACTATTCGCTAGGATTATATTGCTCACTGTGATTGGTTGTTTTTGTGTACAGCGGGAAGGTGAACTCACAAATGTATATTTAGTGATGTTTATCGACCTGTTCACATGTGCATCACTGTTATGAAGTGATAGTGGTGTAATACGCGGTGCGATCCCTTTATTCAGTAAAACATAATCGCGCATCTTTAGTTGAGCTGCGTTTCAGTAATTTCAGTTGTTCCATTTTGTTAGCTAACTTTCATCGTTACCTGAAGACGCTCAAAAAAATCCGGGACCCCATTGCTCACGCTGACTTGGCTGAGATTAGTTTTATTTGTTTATTCGTTGGTATTCTCTGAGCACTAAGATATTTCGTACAAAGCGGAATCCAAGTAAAAGAATATGGCATACCAACAAAAATTATTAAGGTGGTTGAAACATTCCTTTTGCGGCATTCCTAAAGTTAGAAGAATTAATCATTAAGGCTACGGATGTGGGAAGGCGACGACAGTTCAAGCAACGTAGGGGGTATAAACAAAACGTGTTACGGACGTGGTAGTGACTAATTCTAAATTTAGGATTGCGACAGCACCGGTTAGCTATGGCCTTCGAAAGTTGTATCTCGGCGACAACTCCACCTGTTGGATCGCAAAACAAGGATCGAAACACAGACTTCCCCTAATGCAATCCGCAATACAATTCGTGCCACCAAATCGGTGATAACCAAACCGGACAGGAATCGTCCAGAACGCGGCTCATACCAACGATACTAAAACGCAATCCTAATGAGACCACGTCTTTGTTGGTGTTTTTTTTTTATGACATAATCACATAGGTTTTGAAAACCAATCTTAGCCAATACTAGGCAAATATTGACGGCACCTCGATATAAAGCTTCATCTAAATCAGGGGTGCACAACATGTGGCCCGTGGGCCGCGTCAGGCTCACTTCCTGTGCGGCCCGAGGACATGACACTGCGATATATGCTCAAGACAGCAACCAGTGCGATGGTGCCAGACATTGAAAACATGTCTGCCAGTTATTAAAAACCTGCGTAGTTCCCAATGAACGTTTCTTTGGCCTGTGTCATTATTGAGTTGTGCAGCCCGGATCTAGATCATGTTCAACGCCCTCATTACATCGGCAAGTTTGGTAGTCGAAAAAAAATCATTATAAAGTTCTACTTTTATTTATTATTTTAAATAGGCGCGTATGGTTGTTAAAGAAATTGATATTGTTACAGGGATAATTAAAAAGATTTATTATTCACTGAGAGAAAGGAAGCATAGAAAAATAATAATAGTTATTTCCCGGCACACAAAGTTGCCAACTTCGTCCTCCTCACTTTACTCGTCCTGGGTGGTTTTCCTCTTCGCACATTCCTCCCCTCCGGACGAAAACGGCGTCTCGCCGTTTGGTGCAAGCAGATAGTGCTTGAGTCGCATAACATGTACAGTGCCGACTTGCGATCGCCTTTTATCTTGATTTTGAGACGATGACAAAAGTTCAACAACGTAAGTTACGTCGCTAGCTCGTGCAAGGATGCAATATGGGCAGTCGTATCGTGGAAACATCTTCAGGCAGAGTCCTACTCGTCGTTGTGGTGTCCATACTAGAACAAGGTCACCCGGTTAATAAGAAACGAAGGTTTTTATGTGCAATTACCCTGAGGCTGGGGTAGAGAAGAAACATCGAAACGTAGAAGACAGAAAATAGACAGGACGACGTCTCATCCCGAGGGGTGTTTGCAGTTGATCGTGCTCTCAAAAAAAAAAAAAAAAAAAAAAAAGAAATAGGTATTGTTTTACACTTGTTGTACCATAAAATACTCCCCAAAACTTCAGTTCGACGTACAGCGCACTGATGTCCAACCGCCAGTATTAACTTTCACGATCGGCTTAATAGCCGAGTGGTACAACTTGTTAAAATAGCTAATGCACGTGTCACTGACTACAAAAAAAAAAAAGATAATCGGGGTTTTCTTGACCTTACTGGAAAACCTGTTCCTTTATGTTGTCTTTGATACGTACTTTGGCTGTTTAATAAGTTATATCGCACTGTTATCAAGACCCTCGTAAAGGTAGGGGGCACCAGTTCGACGTCGGTGCTCTGTACGTCAAACTGAAGTTTTGGGACGCATTATATGGGACAAAGGCATTAAGACTTCACCCTTTGTTCTGAGAGTGCAGTGGGCACACTGGCGTTGCTGGGACTCAATTGTGCGAAGGCGTGCCAGATGGTGTGCCTCTTCTGCGCGGCATACGGCATTGGTCGCGTGATCTGTGAGGCTAGGTGTAGTTGGCAATGGGAGGAGGGTATCTATCATTGGGTTAAGCTCATAACAAAAAGTATGTAAAAAAGAGCGGTAGTGTCTTGGCGGGAGGAGTTGTAATCAAATGTGACGTAAGGAAGCACTGCGTCCCGATTGCGATGATCGGCCAAGACATACATTGTCAGCATATCAGCAAGCGACCTGTTAGGGCGTTCCACGAGCCCGTTTCTTTTTGGGTGATAGGCGGTGGGTTCTCTTGTGGTGGGTAGCACACAAATATAAGATTTCGACGACGATTTGTGATACAGATGGGCAACCACGATTGGACGGGAGTTCGCGAGGTGCGCCGTGCTTGCGTATGACGTCTTTTAGAATGAAGTGTGTTACCTCGCCAGCTTTAGCTGTCAACAGGGGCCTGGTGATCGCGTATCGTGTAGTATAATCAACAGCAATCACAATCCTGCCGTTGCCGAAAGAAGAGGCACGAAACGGACTACGAGGATCCACTCCCACGTGGTCAAAAGGGCACACTGGGGGCGCCGGAGGATGTAGAAAACCAGCAGGCCGGGAAGGTGGAGTTTTGCGCCGCTGGCAGGAGTGCCAAGACGAAACGTATCCCTTGATGGTTCTATGTATATCAGGCCAGTAGAATCGATGCTTAGCTCGTGCATACGTGCGAACAACATCTCAACGACTAGATGTTAGGGCATTCAGCAGTTCGTCAAGAGCTGTGCTTTTAAGGTGTTTAGGGATCACCAAGAGAAAAGAAGGACTGTCTTGTTGAAAATTATGTCTGCAAAGAACACCATTTTGAACCGTGTAAAATCCAGAAGACTGGGAGTTAGAACGAGCTGTAATTAGACTAATGATAGTTTGTAGAGTCACATCATGACACTGTCCGTTAGCGATGTTTAGAAAGGGTGAGATATAAAGTATAGGCATGCCAAAGTCGTTCGTCGTTTGGTCAATGGGGTCAACGGGGTGTCGAGACAAACAGTCGGCGTCTTGGTGGAGTTTTTCCGACTCGTAGATGATCTTAACCTTGCACCCCTGGAGATGGAGGGCCCAGCGTCTAAGGCGGCCTACATGTTCTCTTAACGACGACAACCAACAGAGCATGATGATTGGTAATGACAAAAACATGGCTGCGGAAACTACTGTTGTTAGTTGTCTATGAATTGCGATAGCACTCGTCATGTTTACCTCCTTCTTTTGTTACGAGGCCATGGACAGCGTCAAGGGTGACGTCAAGGGCGACGTCTTAGAGGACTACGCTAAAACGACGTCTAGGACGACTCAAGGACAACGTCTAGGACAACGTCGAGGACGACGTCAAAAACGACCTCTAGGACTACCTCTAGGGCGGCCTCAAGGACGACCTCTAAGGCGAACTCTAGTACCATTACAAGGACGGCGCCGAGAACATCGACGCTAAATCAACATTGCGTTGATTTAGCGTCGATGCGTTGTTGGTGAATAAATGGTTTTAAGGTCGTATTTGGCGGGAAAACTGAATTGGTGCACACGTCACGTGACGTCAATTCTCCCACTAAATTTAGTGGGGAATCTGAATTTGTCTGTATGTTCCGGGACGTTAGGTCACGTGACGTCAATTTCCCCGCCATATTCAGCGGGGAGGCTGAATTAGTTAATAGGTTACGGGACGTCAATTTTTCCGCTAAATTTTGCAGAGAAACTGAGTTGGTGAATGGGTCACGTGACATAGATTTTTCAGCTATATTTAGCGGAGAACCTATATTTTTCTGTAGGCCTCATGACGTCTGGTCACATGATATAAATTTCCCCACCAATTTTAGCGGGGAGACTGATTTGATGCATGGGTCACGTGACATTAACTTTTTTCGCCAAATTTAGCGTGGAAACTGAATTGCTGCAAAGGTCACGTGATGGCTATTTTTTCCGCTAAATTCCGTGGGGAAACCTACTGCGCAATAACAGGCCAGAAAGGCCCACAAAACCAGGGGGGGGGGGGGGGGGGGGGCTAAAGGATGCTATCGCATTAAGAAGTTCCCTACCAAAAAGGTACGGACGAACTTTTGTAATAAACCCCAAAACCGCTAGACACTTGCGCTCTGTTACCGTGTGGTTCTGCTCAGATGGCAAGAGATTGCGACTGGCATAGGTGATAAGACATTCTTGGTCTGATTAGTGCTGAGCTAAGATGGCACCGATTCCATGGTTGCTTGCGTCTGTACGTAGTTCAGCTGGGGCAGAGCCGTCAATGTGACCTAGAGCGGGGCTTAATGTTAAAGTGTCATTTAAATGAGAAAAGGCAGCCTGATGAGCTGTTTGCCACAAGAAAAGTTGGTTTTTCTTGAGCGAATTTGTCATGGGATTACCAATCTGGGCGAAGTGGTTTATAAAACCTCATGAGTATAGACAAAGTCCAAGAAAAGTGCGCACATCCTCTGGTGATTAAGGTGTCGGGAACTCTTGGACCGCTTTTATCTTGTCGGGGTCGGGTTGTATCCTTGCATGTCGACCAGATGACCGAGAACCTTGATTTGGGAGCTAGCGAATCTGCACTTTGATGAATTGAGTTGAAGACCGGCTTGTTTGAAAAGAGCCAGTAATTGCTCCAGTCGGAAAAGAAGGGATCAGAAGGAGTTAGGAAAAATAATGACGTCATCTAGGTAACAGGCATATTGTCCATCTTAACTATTTTAAAAGCCCGTTCATTATTCGCTAAAAACTGGGGGCATTACACAATATGAATGGCATTACTTTGAATTCGTATAGGCGTCAGGAGTTATGAAGGCGGTCTTTTCTTTGTCAGAGTCGTCGACGTAAATTTGCCAATACCCAGATTGAAGTTCAATTGAAGAAAAGTATTCGCCGCAGTGCAGACAGTCAAAAGTGTCGTCAATGCAAGGAAATTAATTTACATATTTCTTAGTGATTTTGTTCCATCTCCTATATTCGACACAGAAATGCCGGGACTCATCTTTTATCTTTTTTTTTTTTCTTTTTTTAACTAAAACGACACATGAAGACTACGGGCTAGGTGGTGGTGGAATGATCTCGCGCATAATAATTTTGTCCATCATCTCGATTTGTATTCCACGGCGCTCGCTGGGAGAAACACGATAAGCCCTGTAGTGTCAGGGTGTGTGGGTCCCGGTGTCAATGCAATGTTAGATGACAGTTGCACGACCAAGGAGATGAGTTGGCAAACCATATATACCACGATATTTCCAGAAAAGGGTCCGTAGTTGCTATATCTGTCTTCCGTGTAACTTAGGGTCAATCATACTTGCAGTTTGAACAAGTTCAAAGTTCGATACTGAGCTGAGGATGGGCGTTCATTGAGCGTAGTCAGTAATAATAGGCAATCTTTGTGTTAACAGTGGCGATGTGATGGCAAGAGATGTTCCGCTGGGCAGTCAGACCCGTACACTGAGCATCATAAATGGAGATGCCTCTCGATACGTGGGGTAGCGATCACTTCCCCATCCGCTTTGAATTCTCACCAACGAGGAAAATAAAAGACAAGATCAAGAAACGTATACGACCAACACCAAACACTGGGACAAATTCAGGGAAGCTCTTAACAGCGCAGAACATAAAGACGCCGACTTTAAATTCCGTCTCAACAGCGCCTTGGATATTGCAACTATCAATACAGACGTCGACGAAGATGCTCCAATACCCGATCTGCACCTTTTCAAGCTCTCAGCCAAAGGACTGCGATCGATACAAAACTACCGCTACCGGCCAAAAGGCCCCCAAGGCAGACGTAACATCACAAAGGCTACGGTGGAAGCGAAGGCCTACGCAGAGAAACTTGACTAAACTTGCTGAACGTAAGGACAGAACGAGCGGGTTGGTAAAGATAATTAAACTTGATGAAGAAAATGAGAAGGGACGGACAAACACAAACTTCCAACGTCGTTTCGACGTTGACAACGTATGAAAATTGCGAAAACTGCGTCCAAGAGAGGCAGGTCTGGCTGCCGGATGATTGTGTGCCTTGGTGCTTTCTGTGCTGAGTTTGGTTCTGCTTTCCGATTCCGAGTGCCAACCGGCAATCAACGTGGTTCTGTATGTCAGCGTGTCACCAACATAGCAGCAACATTGCAATGGCAGTGTTGTGCGTTGTGAACTGAAGACTGGAATTATCGCCGATGTGGCCGTGTGTTCGCGGATCAGTGGTGTAACAAGATGAGATGATGCAAACTGTCGGGCATTGATGCCGCTGGTGGGGCCGTGATCGGAAGGGGCGGGGTGTCGCCGGTTTTACATTCCTCTTTAGATTAAAGAGATTAAGACCACATGAGGGATTACGGTGAAATCGATCGACGTGCGGATAGTAATGTTGGAACGCTGGTCTGAACCGTAGCTCCTATCCTACAGTGGCTAATGTGACTGTCGTTTGCGATGTCCTGTTGTCTCCTCCCCGAGAGTGATTGCGTTTTGGGGAAAGGACTGAACGGTATGGAAATATTACGGAAAGTATTATTTACAGTTTATAATTTTAGCATTAACGGAATATGGTGCGTAAAATCGTCAAAAAAAAACCTTTCCTTTATTTTGCTGTTTATATATACTACGATTCCTGAAGATACTGCCCTCCAAGTGGCAGGCTGGGATGAGCGCTAGACGTTTCTCAGCTCACCACGGCGTAGCTCCATACACTTAACACCTGCCGCAAGTCGCGGCTTTGACTGCATTCAAGTTGATCGAAAAACGATATTTTTGCCCGTGAATCTTCGCTTCCACCTGAGTGAATACCCCCTCTACGGAAAATAATTTAAGACGACAATTGGCTCCAGAATACACCGGTGAAGCTGTCGTCCACAAACGTCTGCCGACCTGTCTTCACCGTCAACACTGAATGGCAAGACTTGCTTAAGAACGCACCGGCGAAGCCATCACAGTGACTGGTCGACTGGTCACCATCTGTACGCTGGCAGCTGGAGCCAAACGAGACCGGCTTCTGCAACCGGGGAAGCGCCTAACACCAGCGTAAGCCAGTGCCAATTTCGACAAGTTGAACTGTGGACGTACGCTCTTTTCTTTTATTTCTTTGACAACAAGTTTCTTTTCTTTACGGGGATTGGGAAAGAAAACAAAAAATTAATCGCAATTATATTTCTTTGATATCAAAAATCAGACGGACCTCTCAGCTTCATTTCTTTGTTACCATAAAAACCTGACAAAAATAAAAAAAAATGTTTGACTGCCTAAGACCATTGAGAATTATTGTCTTAACTGACGGGGTGAAAATTATGCGGTACCAGGGTTATGTATATATATGGCCCTTGTCGTTTTTTTTTTTTTTGTTTTTTTTTTCTATGAATATAGTCGACGTGCTCATTGCATGATAAGTTGTCTTTAAAAATAACACCTAATATCTTGGAGGACGTTACTACCTCAATTACACCCCCCCCCCTAAAATAATATTAAGGTTAGATTCAATGATTATGTTTTATTCCGGAATAGCATGCACTTTGTTTTGTTTGTGTAAATTCGTAATATATTTATTTATTTTGATTGGTGTAGTTGAGAGATCATACGATTCGCGGTCATTTCAATCTCGTCACATGTATCGCCTTTTAAAAAATAATGTAGTGTCATTGGCATAGGCTAGATCTGTACAGTCGGAAATGCAATAATCTATATCATTATTAAATAGAAGAAATATTAAAAAACATACGACACTTTCCCAAAGTACACCTATATTCACTCTTCTTATGGATGATACTGAATCATTAATGTGAATAAATTGTCGCTCAGACAGGTATAATTTAAAAGACTTGATTGTATGTCCCCATTTACCGTACTATTGTAGTTTTTCTTTAATACTGTAATTAACTAAGCCAAACTCCTTAAAAAATCTACGTAAATCGCTAATGTCAACAGTTTGTTTTCGATATTACTAATTACTTCTTTCTAAAACAGAAGAGCTGAATCAGTATATCTTCCTTTACTGAAGCCGCGCTGGCAGTCGGCTTTGTTTGAACTCCAAGGGTCAGATTGTCTTTTAGAAATTATTTCCGCGTCAAAAGGCTCGTGCGTAGGAACTTCGTTGTATTTCTCACTTTCTTCCACATTTTTTGTTTCCCACCTCCACTGATCACTTGCTCTCTTCTTTGTGCATCTGCGATATAAAAAGCAATCGCGCAAAATTTTTAAACCCCTCTCACCCGGGGTGATTTTCTCCCATCGCAGTGCGATTTCCGTCGTTCTGCGATTAAAAAGACGTTGGCGCGGCAGCGGAACCGGTGGCCTAGTTTTCTTAACTCACCGGAGCCCGGAGAACGTGGAGCGAAAAATCGCGCTGCAGAACCCAGGAATCCTGGGTTCAGTTCCCACCCCTGCCCGTTTCGATCATATTGGATGAGCATCGGGCCGGCATGCGGCGGTCTGCCCACACTGCGTCGTGCGCGTTGAAAGACCCCAGGCTATATTTCGTTCCCCTTCAGTTCAGACGCAGTCGATGTTACGAGCTGGTGGTACCAATCAGACAGCATCATAAGCACACCATCATGGTGTTCGTCATGTTTCTGTACGTGTTCTATCATCGCTGAACCAATCATTAGCATAAAAGGCCTTGTGACTTGCGTTTTTGACGCCGGCTGCGTCTGGAAGCTGAAAAGAGGTATAGCGGCGATACTGCACTGGCTAAATTTCTCATCCACAGTGGAGACTCCGCATGCCCACTGGGTTTGGCTAACTTCCTTCTGTCCCTCTGTCTAACCAAACACATAAAGCAATTGCTGGTGCTGAAAATAAGAAAGAAAGAAAGAAACGGGGACGGCTCCTAAAATAGGTGTTGCGTTCATGGCTTTTTTTTTTTTGTTTTGTTTTGTTTAGCCGCACAAAAACGGAAATTATGTTGTTGTTGTTTTTCACAGTCACTCCACTTTAAGAACACTTTAGGACTGCGAGCCGACTTTGCACTTTGGCATTGTGATTGATCTAGCCGGTGATGTCACAGCAGTAAAAGAAACATTGGCTGACTATTGTAAATCTTTAGGGTAGAAAATGACTCTAAGATGAAAGTTCGACTTTTTTTCTGATTTCTAAGGAAATTGTGCATATTTTGTTTTTTACCTGATGTTTTACACCGTTAAAAGAAATTGCTCAGGGTCCCTGCAAACTATAGTGCGCACGAAAAATACGCCACCGTTGAATTCTGGCAATACATTGCCCGCTAAATTTAGCAAAAAATATGGCCCACTACATTTTAGCGGGAAAAGAATGTAACCTTTCGCCCGGAGTGCGACATATCTTTAAAGACCCCCCTCCCCTTAGCCAAATTTCAATCATCCCCCTCCTTCAAACGTGACCCATAAATCCGCTCCTGGAATAAAAAAAAAAGAAAGCAAAATTAACGTATGAGGAATAGATTTCCTCCGGGCAGCTTCTATGTAGACAAAAACACAATAATAATTTAAACATCTTTGTTTATTTGTTTTCATGCAATAGTCACTTTTTATATCTTGTTAAACGTAAGAAAAAGCTGGCAGTCGTAGCTGGCGTCGCCTAATTTCCTGTTTGTTTTTTTTTATATTTGCAGTTGTCCAAAACTTTTCATCAGGCGGGCTGGAGTTCAAGCCCCTCCGACCCCGCCGAACGCTTTATGAAGGTGAGGGTAATTTTTGCGAATGGAAATCGCATTATCCGTGGAGCTTAGGCAGTGAGGTATTTTCCTACAGTCACTGGCCGTCCTTGTCGCAAAAAAGGTACATGATTTAGAAGCTGATGGAGCGGAAATATCGGTAGTTGAAAACCCGGATCCGAGTGGAAGAATAGGCGGAGGGGAATAGTAACGCTTACAAGTAATCCAATTACTTCTTAAGATAATTCTTTTGCGATACTACCTCATAAAATCAATCAAATAACTCCAAATATCTACAACTTATAGATTGCAGGCCATTGTATTACTTGCAATGAGTACGCTACAAATCTTTTTACTACTATACTAAGAACACCCGCGGTGCGCGCAGATAACAGCATTGCTCTATTCATCATCTACAATATTTTATATCCTGAGAGTTCTTTTGCGGGTAAAATTATTTACGATTTCGTTCACGCTATACGTTAGTAACGACATACCAAAGTACCAAGTTAGCTAAATATTTCGAACCACTCACTTTCTTCTATATTATCTAAAATTACCCGGACACATGTACCAGAAACAATGACATTGAGGCGCCATATACAGGTAAAGTATCGCACACAATCAATGACAAGACTCATTTAGCTATGCGTTCCTCATGCAGAAAAATGCATCTAATCAGCCATATGGTTCTTCTTATATAGAGTAATATTAAATACGGTAATAGGGTCGCATGTTTTTTTGTGTTTTTTATTACAATGTTATCTGTCCATGTCTTGTAGAACTACGTCGATAACGGTGGTTATTGCGTCAGTCGAAACAAAATTCTGTCACATTGGCTTTAATACTAAGATTATCCTCCTAGAATAGATGACTGAAAATCTCAACGTTTTACATGAAGATTAAATTAGCCCGAGTCTAAGAAAAGTTTAAAATATCAACAACCACGCGGAGTGCCTTAATCTTCGGTTAATTCTGGGCATTGTATACCAGTTAGCCGGTGATTTAATTCTTTTCTTTACGACTCTGAGATATACACATTGTACAAGCACCGGAGTTACCTGATCATAACGGGGACGACAGAGATGTCTGCAGCATCGAGACGAGTCGAAATCTTGAGAAGGGCAGCAGGGCGTCACCATTTGTGCACATTTTCAACAATGAGGAGCAACACCTTTACTCGTACATGCCCGACCGACAACTGCCGAAGCAGCGTAAAGCGCGCGCGTTCTTTTCCAGAAGCACCGTTGTTCTGTCACGTCAACCTGCGCGGCTCGGAGTCGAACATCCGGTTGCGAAGGTCGCAGCTGCCGCCGTCCTCGTCTCTCAAACCCCGACGAGTGATACTCGTAACTGGAGAGGAATCCGATTGCTATATGTCAAGTATTTAGGTTTGGCGGGATAACTGAAATACCTTCCTTCCGTTCCCATCCTCTCCCTTACTATAGAAGAACAATGGCACGAGCATACTTGCCGTGTGGAACTTTGGCATACCTTTCTGAATTCTGATATCCATGAAATTGCACTGTCACCACTTCTATCGCAGAATCACTGCCCACTCCGTCTTTAAGTACTTCAAGCTGAGCAAGAGCTACGCCGTAATCCGATTTAGCCCCGCTCTGTTGCGGCTGCACTCCGTTCACCGCTAGGCTGACAGGACGGTGGAAGCCTGTGAATCTAGTCATGTGTCAATTTTTTACACACATGATCGCGCTTCCGCCCAAACTCATACCATACACAAAAATTGGGGTCAGACGATGAAAGGCTGGTGATTCATTGGCTGGGAGAGCGTGCAACATCCACCTTCTGTTCATTCAGGGGTGAAGGGAGTATAGAGGAACAGCATTTGCAGAGCTAGCTTTCTTTTCTTTTCTTAATTTTAGCCAGTTGTGTTTCTGCTTCATAATTCACACTTTTGCCACGTTTACCAGCAGCCAATGGGTCTCCGCAGAGTGTAAGCAAAAAAAGTGTATGCCAGTCTTTAAATCAGTGTGCACATTTTGGTGTATTGTGAAATCAAAAAATGGCACGCACTTTTTTTTTTTGCAGTTTGTGGCTGCTGGCATTTTTCATGGAGGGGAAATCAGCACTGCTACTCACAACGATGCTGAGTGCCTATGATTGTTCGGCGTCATGAGAAAGAAAATAATTGAACCTTTTTGCCTACCTTGGACATAACTCTTGCGCATACTATTTTGACCTAGGTATTTGATGTGGTGCAATATCACCAGGCTGAAAATTGTCGTGACAAGGCTTTTTAAAATAAATTCTGCTAGATGATGTCAGTTACCACAAAACGTCCACAAAAACAAGTCCACCTTGCACTCCTTTAGTAGTGTCTCCCTGATTCTTTCCCGCTATTTGGCGGGTCTCTAAAACAAAAATCGTACCGACAAGTGACCGGCATCACCCCCTCTTTACTGTTGTTCATCTGATATGTCCGAATTGGCCAAATATGTAGACATCCTAATAATAAATAATGAGTACATTTTTTTTTCATGTGAGTGCTGTAGATGGCTTACCGTGGTCTTGCCAGTTCATTCACTCTCGTGCTTCCCAGCTGTCACGCCGACTCATCGTCGCTCACTGCTGCCGTCGTCGACGTTCGCTGCTGCTTCCTCGGAGCTTGTTCTTTTGTTCTTTTTTTTTACTGGCACGAGTTTGCCAAATAAAACTTTTATTTTCAGTTTACGCGCGTCCTGCCTTTTCCATTCGCGACAGTAATAACACACATCGACCGACCGATCAACGCTGCATCACCTCTTTTTTGTTGTTCAACTGGTTGTTCAACTGGTATGACTAAATTGACCAAATCTGTAGACATCCTAATAATAAACGAGGAGTGAACTTTTGTTTTGTTTTATGTAGGTGTTATACAGGGTTCGCATGTTGCGTCATGCCATTTAGGTGGTAGGATTTGCAGGGGATATTATGCTATACTGGTAGTCAGTACATGAAATGCATTTGGTGGTAGAAGTTGCTAATACTTGTAGTTTTGGAGCGTAGGCTGCTATTCGTCTGATCACTTTATGTATTTTAATATTGCAATGATTTATCTATGTTCCCAGTTGCAAGAACTCATTTTAGCAGCACGATGCAGGAGTTACAGTTTGTGTGTTGAGTCCTCGGTCCTTTACTCCTACTCCGACGCACCGAGGTTCATACTCCGAGTGCAGAAACTAAACAATGCAGGGCGTTCAGGAGCATAGCACACCAAAACTGGAACTCGGGCGATTTTCGATAGTCTTCGATTCGGCTCTAAATTGGCAGACCACTTCAATACCACGTTTTCAGCTGGTAGCCAAAATACTTCATAAAAAAAAAAAAGATTTGTGGGAGACGAGGGTGGAAGACAACGGGGCGGAGGGCACGTGACAGGCGGTCGGCCGAGGAGGTACGAGCTGAAGCCAGAAAGAGCGTGCTGCGTGAGGCTGGGGCCGGGCAGGAACGATGGAGCGGTTCTGGCAGGTCTGGCCCATGGCGATCCCCGGAGCGGTCCACAAGTGAGGTTTGGAGCAGGACCCATGGGAACGGCCAGCCCTGGCCATACCGGCCTGGGTCATGACGATCCCCGAGTGGTTCCGCAGCAAGACTCGGGCTATGATAGTCTGAAACAGCTAGCCAACGCTGCACTGGCGTGGGAAGGGCGATCCGCAGGCCTGGACACGGACTTCGACTGCGAGCTCTGAACGACGGACGACAACCAGGGCCGGCGGACCCGGACTGCCGGCTCTCGAGGACGGGCAACCGGGAAGTACAGTAAACCCCTTCGCTGTCTTCTCGGTGTGTTGTGTCACTCCCTGGGAGACGAGCGAAGCACATCCCAATCGGGCGGAATTTATTATAGAGCGACCCCGCAGATTTCACGTGAAGTTATTGAATTTTCAAATGACGCCGACCGCGAGAGTTCTGGGAGGCGACTCTCCCCTGGCAACAATGAAAAATATCTACTTTTCTTAGGCTCGGGGGCGCAAGCTGCCGCCCGTTACAAAGGGTGTAGCCATTAACATCCATCCATCCACCCTTCTCTACATCACCTAAAGAAAGGCTAACGAGCGACGCGGGAAGCCGCGAAGCGGCTTTTCGGGTCGCTAGCGATCGAGATTATTTTTTCGCAGCTTCAAGGTTGAAAGTTCTTTTACACCGGGTAGCAATCTGTGCTCCACTGTAGATTGTACGAGGAGTGCAAGAAAAAGCTTCTTTATTAAGCGCCGTTCACACATTTGCAACCGAGTGCGACCGAGAGAGCCAAGACCGGATTTTAAGCCTCTTGCGACGTCTTAGGACCGGATGCGCTCCTGCAGAGCTTTTCCTAAGAAGTCGCAAGAGGCTTTAAAACCGGTCTGGTCTCTCTCGGTCGTACTCATTTACAGATGTGTGAACGAGCCTTTAAGGCCCATTCACACTCTTGCGACCGAGTAAGACCAAGAGAGGCCAGACCGGTTTTTAAGCCTCTTGCGACTTCTTAGGACCAGCTCCGCTGCACCGCATCCGGTCCTAAGAAGTCGCAAGAGGCTAAAAACGGTCTGGTCTCTCTCAGTCTCACTCGGTCGCAAGCGTGTGAACGGGCCTTTACCCTTGCTTTCGTAGGGAAAAAATGTGCTCCCCTGCTGCAGTGGAGGCGAGCAACGTATAGGAGGTATTCACTGGCCGCCATATTTGAGGTCACTGTTTAGAGCGCATGCTCAGAACGAGCTCGCATTAATAGGCTGGCAAGACCGGCAATCTTGGTGGTGCGGAATGCACGTGGCAAAAGAACTGTGGAAGCTCGCGTTCAGCACGCGCTCCGCAGCCGAGCACACAGCTATGGCCGCCAGTGAATACACCCTAATGGCGATGTGCGCGATCGAAAGCGTCGCTGTGGTCGGCCTTCCGCGATTGGCCGAATGCTGACTATGACGTCAGCAAAGGATTTCTCATCGACGGAAATAAGAGGAATGGAAGAACTTCAGTTTCGACGGTGTTGGTAGTGTTGCTTTAAGAGCGCAATGATTTCAAACTTCCACCATGCTCCTTACAAACACCATCGAACTTGTTGTTCGCAAGGTAATGACGTCACGAAAGGTAACCGAGAGAGCTAGTACGTCACGTGAAACAGTCTGGCCTATGCTCGAAATACTTTACAGCCGCGTGCTGAGAGTGGAGTATCCTTCTGCAGTTGTGAACAGCTTTAAAGGGGCGATGCAACAATTTTTCTACTTTGCGCAAATACCGCTTAGAACGGATCCCTGACGTTAATGACCTATGAAACACGCGTTCGTTTTTCACCCCCCGCAATAGAAGTCCAAGTAAAAAATTAAAGAAAAAGGAGCAGCGTTCACCCCCTCAACTCGCAGCCAGAATAAGCGGCCACGTGACCTGGAGCCATTATATGCCGCCAATGTTGATCATAGCCACGCGCTCGGGTTGGCAAAGCACAGAACACGCGCTGAGTTCCAGACATTGTTATGGCTCGGCTATTGTCGTCGTTGCAGCGATTGGACACGGGCCACTACCCGAATGCTTCTCGAGCTAGTAATTATCACGAGCCCAAATCGAGTGCCCCCGCCATGCTCGGGTCCAATCTATGAACAGCATTCAAATATCGTCATATGGGTGTACTGCGATCCCCACGTTACGTCATCAAATTTTGCAAAGGAGAGATTGAATGAAAATGATCGCTTTTGTCTCTGAAATTACACTGCAACAAAGGCGTTTCTTGGCCAGTGGCGTTGCGTGCGAGTAACCTTGAGTCCCACTAGTGCCAGTAAGCTCGTGTAAAGTGAAAAACACTCCAATTGAATAACGTTGCACAGCCCCTTTAAGAGTGGAAATCTCAGACAGTGTTGTACACGTTCCTCAAGAAGGGAACGAAAGCTCGTTCCTCGTTCCTTTTGATTTTTGGAACGCGTTCCCGTTACAAGTTCCATCTGTGAGAAAGAAACTCGTTCAGGTTACAGTTTAAAAATGGAACGTAGAGTTACATATACGTTACATTTGTATCTTGCTAATTACCATATTTAGTTAGATCAAACAACATTTTTATCTGTTTATTTCATCGAATGGCAACATACGAATTTGAATGACGTGATGGAAGGACACCAGGAAAAGAAAACAAGCGGAAGTAAGGCTTCATTTTTTTATATTCACCTTTATAAATCTAGAGTTTAACCATATTCATGTTTGTGGTGGGTGGTTCAGACAAGCCAAATGTACTGTCACCCCACCTTGCACGAGTGGTTTTAAACAACCTCACACGTTTCAATCTAACAAAGTCCCTTGGTCGAACTTAACAACACTTAGTTATCGGTGTTTCTGTCCGCAAGAAGAGCAAGTGGAGAATAGGGTAGGGCTTTTGGAAAGTCAGTCTTGAAAAATACCAGTCCTTCTTTGTGAAGGTTGAATTCGTTGTTCAGTTTGATGGTGGCGGAGAAGGGGAGAGGGAATGAAGGTTCATTTTTGTATCTTTTAAGCGAGCAATGTTCGGGATATAAGGGTGCATTCGGTGTCCGGTTCCTGTTCTTTGTTGTAACTGTACGTTTGTTTTTTTTTGTTTTTTTTTTTGAAGTTCAGTGATTGCTGTAGTCGGGCCTTAGATTTCTGGCTGTATGAGGATTTGTGGAAGCAAACAAAGTAACTGAGTTGAGACATCCCCCTTTCTGTGTCTTTTCCTTTGACTAAAACGTTTGATTTTTGTACCGCAGTCTCGGCACTGATAAAAGAAAAGAATGTCCACCGGCTCTCATGCACCAGACTGTTACCAAGCGAGGACCCGACAAAATAATTTCTAGATATGAAAAAAAAAAAAAAGTTAACAAGATCCTGCTTTTGTAAAGATTTTGTTTTTATACTTGTTTAGAAGTTCACTCTTAAAATAAAATGAAAATTACCCCTTGGACGTAAAAAGGAAAGCTTTCCTTTTTCAGTTCCTGGAAAAATGTACAGAGTTTCTGTTCCAGTTCCACGGATGCAAAATAGAACGGCGGCGTTCTTTCGTTCCTCATAAAAGGAACGCGTTCCAGGAACGCCGTTCCTTAGAGCATCGTTCCGTACAACACTGATCGCAGACTCAAGCCGGTTTTTATAACTACGACCTCCGTCGAAAAAGGAGCGCTATAATAATATCGAGAAAAAAGTGTACATCCTAGCACTAGTCGACATTCGTCGCTGTCACATTTGTTGTTACAATTAATTCAATTATCTTCTTTTCTTTTTTACAAACCCTTAGTGTGGTGGTTTAATCATCAGCTTCCACAACGGAAGCCGTCGAATCCAGCTCGGGCTACTCTCGGAGTTCTAATTACGCGGTCGATCTGTTGAGAACCACTTGTACGTAACGACTACAGGTAATTGGTTACTTTTATTCAACTACATTGTATTGTACCTGTTTTGCACTTCATTACTTTTTTTAGCGGTACGTTCGTTGTAATTCAATTACTATTTTACTGGAACCAAATACAAGTAATCAATTATAGGTGCCCGAAAGAGCTAA
Source organism: Ixodes persulcatus (assembly GCA_013358835.2). Taxonomy (NCBI): domain Eukaryota; kingdom Metazoa; phylum Arthropoda; class Arachnida; order Ixodida; family Ixodidae; genus Ixodes; species Ixodes persulcatus. Next base: position 81,920 of record JABSTQ010009378.1, read on the forward strand.
AATTATTTAGATAAGTTTTTTACGTAAAAAATCGTTCTGTCTACCGTCCGTCACTCGTCTATGTGCACCAACGTTAGGCACTTTCTCTGACCCCTGAACAACTAGACTATTATGTCAACGCTTACAGCAGTTGACATTCTCTATGAATGTCAACGCTGAGCGCTTTCGAGTCCTCTAGGAAGCCCTTCGCTTCTTTAAAGATCAGAAGCGTCTGTCGAAGCACTGCGCAACCACGAACTGGTACGCAAATTGTTTGTGCGCTACAACACCGCTCTTCCCTCAAGCGCATGCGTGAGAGGGCCTTCAGCGTCTTGGTAGATATCTTCACCAGGAAACGTGAAAAGACGACCGACGAGAACTTCGCACGACAACTGCTGCTGAAGCTTAACACGGCTTTAATTACAAAAGGAAAGAAAATTTAACCACTTTGACATATTGAAGCGTTTTCCTCTTACAGGTAATGTCAGGACAGGCGTTCGCTTTTCGGTCCTGCCGCGTGCTCTAACCCCGTGCACCCCTCGTTCTCTTCTTCCTCGCTACATTATCTCCCCTCCGTCTCTTGAAACTTCGACCTCTTTTAACGAAGTAGTTCATACAGGCATACTCGTTTACGGTGTACCCACAAGGATCCGCGATCCATCGGTGCGTCGAATACGGTATACCACGTCGCTAAGGAGTTAGACGACTGGAAAAGGTCCTTGCCAGTACGCAGCAACTTTGGTGACCGTTTTATTATTTTGTTATTCGGGTTATAATGTTACGTTCTGTCATCTGAGGAGAATGGCCTTGTTGTCACGTTTGTGCACCGTACCTGGTCTTCGTGCGAACGTGACCGCTTGCCAAACGTTGCCGAGCAATGCATGCATACGTTCGAGGTTTTCTCTCAAGTGGCTCTGGCAAGGACACTGGTTCTGTGACCAATCCTGATGTCCGAGGAATGGCTATTTCGCAGGGCATTCGAAAGTCATGACCGAAAAGCATTGTGGCGGGTCTGTAGCCAGTTACCTCGTCAGCAGCTTTTCGGTACGCGTACAGAAACATGGGCACGATGGTATCCAAGTCATATTGGCGAACACTTACGAACATCGAGAGATGTTCTAAGATGGTGCGGTTATTTATTTCCACCATGCCGCTCGACTGCGGGCGCTCGACTGAGTCGTTCTTGTCTTTGCAATGTTGAAGATCTCGCAAACTTCAAGGAATACTTGGGGTTCGAAGCTTCTGCCTTGGTCCGAGTCGATGTTCATTGGTGCTCCGTGCCTGGTTATCTAATTCTTCACCAGGGTGTCAGCAATCTCGGGGGCAGTCTGGTTTGGAATAAGAATGGCCTCTAGCCATTTGGTAGGATGGTCGACAATGACAAGCAGAAACCTGTTTCCCAATTTAAATCAAGGAAAACAACCCCAGCACGTCAATGTCAACAAGTTCGAGAGGTGCTCTTACTACATATGCTAAAGTGGTGCGCGCTGTTTGACGTGAGGCCCTTTACGCGATGCGCACATGTCACACTGACGGCACAACAGCTTTGCATCGTTGTGGCACTGCAGCTAGTAGAAGCTTGACGTATCTTCTTTATTGCACGATTTACGCGAAGTGTCCTTCTTCTGGATTAGAGTGTAGTTGCTGGAACACCTGGGAACACAGTTCACGTAATAGGACCAGTTGCCAGACGACACCTCCTCCGGCAGCGGACTCCCAGCGTGTGTAGAGAACGCTTTCCTGCAGGAACAAAGAGTCCCATTGCACCAGTAGCTCTTAGCGTGGGACAGCTTGAGCTTTCGAGATTGGGGTCTGTCGTTATCCATCTTTCCATCGAACTAATGGGCCGATGTCTGGATTGTCAAGTTGAGGCAGCACAGAGGCTTTCCGACGACACTGCTTCGTTGATGCAATGACGATTTTCCAGAGCGTTGAGCATGGGCTGCGTTTTGTGATACTCAGGCACTGTTTGCACGACTTCTCGTCGCACGGACGACGACGTGAAAGAGCGACGCGGCATTTGTGTGATGTGAGCCAGCACGATGCTGGATGTCGATGTGGTATTGACGAAGGAACTCCAGCCGTCGGGTGACCTGTTCATCAGGGGTTTGTAAACTAAGCATTCATGGTAACGATGAGTGATCGGTTCGGAGGACGAATTTCCGGCCAAAACGATAGTGATGGAAATTGGTTATGTGCTTATGGCCTTATGGTGGCAAAAAGTTCGTGTCGGGTTGTGCAGTGATTGCGTTCGGGATTCGGGAGGACTTTGCTGCAATATGCAATGACTCACTCACATCCATCACGTTCTTGTGACAAGATAACACCGACAGCCGAGGCACTGGCATCAGTGGCTAGTATAAATGGTGTGCTATCTTTTGGGTAGTCAACAGGCGGCGGAGACGTGAGTGCTGTTTTGAGTGCCTTGAGTGCACGTTGGCGTTCCGGTGTCCAATCGAACTTAGCTTTTTTTTTCTGTCATGGAATGCAAAGGATTGGCGATGTGGGCGAAACTGGTGACAAATCATTGGTAGTGGAATGCTAACCCAATGAAACTTTGCACGTCAGTGGCGGTTTTCGGGGTCGGCCACTTGGTAAAAGCAGAGAGTTTCCCATGGTGTGTGGAAACTCCATCCGTCGAAATAATGTGTCCCAGGTACTCCACCTGCCTCCCGAACAACAAACATTTCTTTGATGTCAGCTGTAGATTCACCTTTTGCAACCGTGAAAACATCAGCTCGAGGTTCGTCAGATCACGACCCCTCGATTCGCTCCGCGCCGTCACGTCGCTTCGTCCGGCCTGTCGTTTCTTGGGGAAAACAGTACCAGCTTCGTTTATCCTCGGTCTGAAGGCGGGTGTCTGAAGGCGGGAAATAGAGGTCCGCGCGTGTATTCGCAACTCCAGCCCGCCGCTCGCCCGCTCACGGACGAACGAAGAACTAGATTAGCGGGGACGGCAGCGGAGACGGTGGCAGGGACTGTCGGTCTTCGTGCTGCTGTTTTGGGCGGCGTGTTTGTGCATCATGCAATTTTTATTCGTTTATCCATTTATCGATTTTGTTAGCCTTCTGGATGTTAAAGGGGTCGGTTTTTGACAAGCATACACGAAAAACCGAGTCCGTTAAAACAGGAATATTTGCGGTCCGCTTCATAAAAGCGTTGCACGAAAGACTGGTATATATATATATATGCCTCATTTCACGGGAATTTTCGTAGATGGCATGTGCTGCGGATTTTGGGTCCTGCTTTCACCAGCACAATCTATACTCAACAGGACGGCAAAATTTAAGCTCTCGCTAGTAGTGCAAAGCTCTTGCGTGCGGTTTACGAAACGTATATTATTTCCAGAAAGTAGAAATTAACTACTCGCGCAACGGTGTATCGAGTGCATCGAGCGATAGACATATGAAATGGGTTTGTATTTTATGCACTGAAAGGTCGTGACAAGAACACGACAGTTTGCTCCAAGCACTTCTAAAAGGCAGTTTACGCGTACCTTCTTTTAGTTAACTACAAAAGCATATAAGGAAATGCTCTCAAAATTTTCAAGCGCATCTGTCGGCCGATCGTGACGTGAGAACGGGCAGTTTCGGCGTGGCGGGTCGCGTCGATGCGAATAACGGTACACAGGTATAGAGTACTGTATATTTTAATATTTACTTTAACAGAGCAATACATAAAAACGCTAAACGTGCCGATTGCATTATTGTGCAGTTTTTGTACAGCGTTAACGCAGGCTACCGTAGGCACGGGAACCCCATGGCGCACACTGAAAATAATGCTTCAAGGGTGCAGCGCCAACTTCTGGTCGCAATGCCTCACCGTGGGGTAGCCTGAAGTTATAATATTCTAAAACTGCTTATTAGTAACCATGGCGCGAGACGATAACGTGTTGCAATGCACTGAAACCGCGACGGTGAGCCTCTGATACAGAGATATCAATACTGTGAGCGCAGTTCTAGAGGAGCTTGACGGTCACCCTGCGCGGCTCACATTTTCGATCACTGGTGGCCAGGCACAGCGCAAAACACCACAATATTTTCACCACCCACAAACATATAGTACTCCACACAATGACGTGACCGGTACCCAAAATGCGCTCGCCCTACATCAGAAGTTCTGTGATGTTTCCACAGCTTCTAAAAAAACGTGCTCGTTTTCCTAAGGCACGTCAACATCTCCGTCACCTTTGATACGCTACTGCCCTTACCGTTTAGCATTTGTAGCCAAATAATTTAATTTAAACACAGGGACCAGAATCAGCGAGCAGGCCCATGGAGAATATATCCCCGTCTTTTCGGCCATCTTGGAACTACCGCCCCGCCGTCTATAGGGCGTTGGACTTGCGATATTGCCGCAGGCTGGGCTAAAGCGCGAGACACATGCGCGAAAAATCCATCCGATCCGACGTCCGATCCGGCAGTACGACTGCCTGATCCGAAAAATTTGGTCGCTTCAAGCGCGAGACACATGCGCGTCAGTATCGTCCGATCCGACGTCCGATCCGACAGTCCGAACGCCGCTCCGGATTGCCGCACGCGACAGTTTGAGACACACGCTTCCGACCTTGCATGCGACACGACGATCCGTTCGGCTCCGCCCAGTTCCGGCATCACCATAATCACTGTGCGCTAACTTCACCACCATGCATGAGCGCTTCAGTGCGTCATCATGACGTTCGCGCTAGCTGTGCTGTGATTGGCTAGACGCATCCGACAATCCGTCCGCCGTCCGAAAATATCTGGCGCGTTGGACGCACGTCGGATCGCCGATCCGACGTCGGATCTGACCAAATTTTTCGGATCAGGCAGTCGTACTGCCGGATCGGACGTCGGATCGGATGGATTTTTCGCGCATGTGTCTCGCGCTTCAGACGTCGGATCGGCGTGCGTCCAACGTGCCAGATAGTTTCGCACGGCGGATGGACTGTCAAAAGCGTCCAGCCAATGACAACACAGCTAGCGCGAACGTCATGATGACGTACTGGGTCTGGAGTGACGAATAAGAAAACGGGACGGGCGACGGGAAGCCGGGCGCGTGGATCCCGCTGATCCATTCGAAAAAGATGGCCCGGGCAAAGAATGCACGCGCTAGCGAGAACGAGTTCCTAACTTCGCTCGTGCCAGCTAATCCTTCATCTTGGGACCAGATATCTATGAACGCGGACCTCCGCTGGAGTGCTTGGATTGCCTGGGCGGAGCCGAACGGATCGACGTGTCGCATGCGAGGTCGGAAGCGTGTGTCTCGATCGGACGTCGGATCGGACGATTCTGCCGTCCATGTGTCTCGCGCTTAAGACTTCGCAGCTGTCACCATGAAGATCCCGGACCGGGCCGTGCTTTGCGTTTGCATCTGCAAGGCAGACCTGACATTTTTCTGCTCACAAATGCCTTGAAAAGCTGTTTGGAGGGGATGGGTATAGTAAGAAAAATTGTGTCGCGCTAAAGGCATTTATTTATTTTTTTGTTTTTTTCAAGGCAGTGCATATACAAGCTGGAGAATGGAGGCGTGTATGTCGCCAGGTTTCTTTCTACCTTCCTGAGTGGCGTGGTGGCAATTCTTGCCTCCGGAGGTGCCGCCAAAGGCTTTCTCTTTCAAGCACGAACGCATATGCGGCCGTACGCAGGCACACCCTCAAGTGTGCAAACCATCTGTGCACACGAGAGAGAGAGCGCATCCTCAATGTGGGTAAAAAGATGCAGCTTTCGCGTCGTCAAAAACTTTTAGCGTTCGTGTCGTATTGCAGCGTGGTGTGATTGTGTTTGCGGAAGTATTCCTCCTTTTGGTAACTTTAGGCAATACCCCCAACTGAGACGTAAGCTAGAAACATGCCTAAGAACTGCTCCGTTCTCCTCTGTCCTACAACGGAGCGCGATAATGCAGCTGTTTTATTTCACGAGATTCCTTCCAAGTCTGAACTACGGACAGCCTGGTTGAAGGAAATTTCAAGATATGTCATTGCAAAAGCTGGAGTGGGTGCCTTTTTCTCGGTCGGTCATTCGTTCACTTCATTTCATTGAAGATTTTAAGGGTGGAGCTAAAAGAAGGATGCTTGTGCCAGCAGCTGTGCCGTCAGTGTTTTTGGAGCATTAACACTCAACCAGCCCCCGACTCAAACCGAAGACTACTTGTTCTCGATTCGCATGAAGTGCCAAGCACATCCGCTGCAATGCAACCAGAGTTGCGAAGTGAGACTGTAGCTTTCTTTTCTCAGAGCAAGTTCATACATAGCAGCACCGCTCAAACTTCGCAGCGAGTGACCGACGATGCGGAGAGGGATCAAGATGATGTCAGCAAACCAAGTATCGAGGCAAAGGGTTGTGAAACCGAGTTTGGCTTAAATACCTTAGGGCTCACGACAACAAGTTGGAGAAGCTTCTCCAAATGCAAGCAAAGCCTCTCAGCGATAAACTCGCTTTGCCCCGAACAAATCAATTTAGAAAGCGCAAATAATGATGCTTATAATTATTCTTCCTTTCCCAGAACAGTGGCAGAGTGGAAAGCTCTTCCCCAAGAAATTGTAACGAGCAATAGTCTAGCTTTGCTCAAAACATGCCTTTCCCAACTATGTATGTAAACAAAATTAAGCAACTCTGGCCCAGTGTACTTCAGTTAAGTGTGTTTCTGCAATATCAATAGCATTTGAATTTGTCTTCATGCGATAATTTGTAATTCTATGCCAACGTCGCTCGTGTTGACTTGTGACTGTGCGGTGCAGTAATAACTAACGTTTACTAGATATCTCGATGAGTGTGTCGTTTTAGGCAGTGTTTAATATTTAATTGCGTGGAAAATGTAAATTGCAGTGTTGCATTGAATTTGTGTTTGTTGCAAAAGCCTTGCTTTCTGTCTATTGTTTTTTTTTTTTTTTTTTTTACCTCTGCGCTCCTGTAACAGCCCGAGCAATGGGCCAGCATTATGTAAAAATAAAATTTAGATGAATAAAAGTTGAAATTTTGTTACGACACATCATGATTTCATACTCATATAAACACATTGTATGTTACTACAACCTCAACAGAATGTGTTAATGTCGGTGAAATAGAAGCTACGGCGTACAAACGAATTTTAGAGAAACAAAGTAGCTTATTTTCAGTTCAACAGAAGTTGCGTAAAAAGAGATTCTAAAGAACTGTAAAAGTAGTTGTGGTGGGGTTAGACGAACGTAAGAGAGAGGACAAACATGGGCGCCACTCACAACTCTATATTCTTTCTTTCAAATACCGTTGAGTAGTTCCTGTGTTTGTCTTACCTCTTGTGTTCGTCTTGTTAGCGCTTTTAACCATGGTTTAAAAGATTTTAGAGAAACGCGAATGCCAATTTTAACTAGAAACTCAATTAAACGTATATTCATACGAATTTAACAAAAGTTACGTAAAAAAGAATTCTAGAGGAATTCGGTGGCTGATTTTAACTAGGATCTCAATTAAACATATGCTCATTAGAATTCAACAGATGTTAAATAAAATAGAATTCTAAAAACACGCGTTTGCCAATTATGATAAGAAACTCAATTATACGTATATTCGTGAGAATTCAAGAGGCGTTACATAAAAAAGAATTTTAAAGAAACGCGGTAGTCAACTCCAACTAGGAATTTAATTATATATCGGAAGAAACACGAGAAAACTTCTTAAGAGTTTTAAAAGATTTTGATGGGCCTATGTTTCATGTTTATAAATATTAAAAATAATTTAAATACATTTTTTTGTAGGGGTTTGCCCTGTCGTTTGCGTTCGCCCTGAAGAATTCCTGCCCGAAATAGCCATGTCATCAGGTGGCATCTATGTTCACACCCAGTGAGATTCACGGAGATAGCGGCATAATCTTTCTATCTTTACTTTCCAAGCCGAAATAAAGTTCTTCGTGTGCACGAAAACAACCAACGTCAATTTTAAGAGACGCTTTCAGGTAAGTTCACCTTGATTATTGTCGTACACATTGGGTTTCCCTCCAGCGCAGAGCACCGCTCGCGTGGCCGATTACACTTGGCCGCATCGCGGTGGAGATGGCCAGGAATGTTTGAGCATGCGGGAAACCTGGTTAACGCTTAGCGCCACCAGAATGCTCACCAAATATACTCAGTTCAAATTTATTGCTGCTGGGTTAATAACTCGCGTAACTTAAAAAGTGCCGTTTCGCGGATGTTTTGGGAGCACTAAATATTGCCATCGAGGGTGATATGCAATTTATTCGCCAGCAAGTTAAGTTTTTCGTGGGGTTTTCTTGTTTCGTCGCGGTATTTGCAAACGGTAAGGAGTCCCGAAATCTAATTCTGTATAGTGTAGTCAAATGCCCATTAGCTACATGACGCGCACCAGTGTGTTTTTGTTGTTGTTGTTTTTTTTTGTGTGTGTTTTAGCGGCTACATTTTAGCCAGCTGTCTAACTTTGAAAATCTTCCGAAAAAGTAAGGCGCCCTATAGTCCCTATAGGCCTCCTGCGCTGTCCAGAGGGCGCTGCAAAAAAGGTACTTTTAGAACTTTTTGTGGGTAGTCCAAACTTGAGCGTCTCAAAATGCCACACTGTAGAAGCGCGCCTACTCTGGGGCAAAACGCTATCACGAGGAAAATACAAAAAAAAAAAAAAATTCAAACGCCGTCGAAGCACAGGTCAAAGCTACGACACTAAGAACGTGAGCCGAAAGACGCCGATTCACGCATTCGAAACGGAAAAACATAAAAAAAATTGATTTTTCTTTTTATGTTATCGTATCTTATTCTATCTTATTATGCTATCTTATCTCATTCTATCTTATTTTAAAAAAAGGGTGTATTATTACACCCTTTGTCTCATATAATACACCCCAAACTTCAGTTCGACGTACAGCGCACTGACGTCGATCTGTAGATACTGACTTTCACGAGAGGCTCGATAGCCGTGTGGTACGACTTATTAAAATAGTTATTGTACGTGTTACCGACAACAAAAAAAAATAATCGGGGTTTTCTTGGCCCTTCTGCAAAACCTCAGTGTTTTCTTTCTCTGGTCTTTGATACGTACTTTATCTATTTAATAAGTTATATCGCACCGTTATCAAGCCCCTCATATAAATTTTGGGGCCGTCTGTTCGACTATATTGCGCTGTATGTCAAACTAAAGGTTTGGGGTGTATTATATAGGACAAAAGGGTGTAAGGTAATACCCTTTTTTTTTTTTTTTAGAGTGCAAATGAAAAGGTTCTGGCACGCCATATCTTCTGACATCACCACACAGGGTAAGAAACGCGTACCCTAGCGGTGGTGGCATGAATCTGGTACTTTCGATTGTCTTACGGCGTTGAATCTAGCCGATTTCGGAAGTCGAAAGGTATTTTACCGCCCTTCAGCGATATAAAGCAGGAAACAATCTTAGCGAAGACGCTATAAATTGTGCGAGACCCAATCAGGTGAGGTTGTACTACGCAAAATGAGGGCGCCGCAGTTTGTTCAAAGCTTCAGCGCCGGTCTTTCAAAGTAAGATTGACGACGTTGTCCTGACACTCGTTGCTCATACATCGTAAGCATTTTCAGTTGTCGAAGCACTAAGCTTCGTGAGCTTGCTGAGGTCACTGATGCCAAACTGCATCGTTTTGACTTGAAGAATGCTTTTGACGCGGATGAAGGCCAGCTGCGAAGCAATGAAAATGCGGTTCAGTGTAACCTTAGGAGAGGTGGCTTACGTGGCGGCGACAACGAACTGTTAGACTACCTTTCAACGTTCAGGTTTTGCTCGCATTCTTGTAGAAATATCAAACATATTGATAGTGCGGATTCTCGGTGCTTAGAGTAGTTGCTCCAGCATCTGAGTCAAAGCTTTTGTCGTTTTCTAAGTTATGCGAGGGTGTGTTTCTAGTGTTTCTATACGGAGAGAAAGTCTTCTTCTTTTTGCGCAGGAATTGCGGTGACGTCAGAACGACGCCGAGCTCTTAGTGGTTTTGGTTGAAAGGATAGTGGTTAGATCCCAATGCTACGTGCCTTGAGGTCTACCCACTATTGTGCGTGTGCGGGAGTGTGTGTGTGTGTGTGTGGGGGGGGGGGGGGGGGGGGCGGGACCAGGTTTTTGGGCTCTGTAGCACAAGCTGTCACTCCACGTGCTTCGAGCTGTGGAGTGCTATACTTCGTTCACCCTTAAAAGGATCATGAAACGATATAGGGTTGGAATGATCATGACTTTACAGAGGCGTACTGGTCCTAGTCTGGTCCAAGTATACTCGCACAGACCACCACGGATTCAGAGGCTTCTTTGTCGCGGCGAAATTGGAGGATAAAATGGGACTAATTCTTTCAGTCTTACATTCGCAAAGCTTGATGACGTAATTGTGGGCTCGAAACCATCCGCCTGATGACAGTCGAGCGCGGCTCATGAATTGGACACGAGAACTGCGTGAGCACTCGACGTCGGCTCGTAACGATCAATGCGGCGCACACTGGGATAGTGGTTCGTGTACACAGTGGCGGATCCAAGGGGGGGGGGGGGGGGCGACGGGAGCAGCCGCCCCCCCCCCCCCCAAACAAAGTTGACCCCCTCCCTCCCCCCTTCTCGGAGGGCAATTTGACATGGGTGGACCCACCGTGCACAAGAAAGAATGGGAGAATAGTATCCTTAAAAATTTTCCGCACCCTCCCCCCCCCCCCCAAACGGAATTCTGGATCCGCCCCTGCGTGTACAGCTATGGCGGTGATGAGAATAGCCGGACTCTGACAATGCCTAAAGTTCACCACGCATTTTCTACTTTGCCAACCCCAGCACATGGCTATGATTAACGTTGCTGGCATAGGATTCGCGGTGAGAACCTCGCAAGGGCGCTTCTGTTTTCCTCCCTCTAAAAAGTATACATGCTACCCAAGCGGTTATGTTTAAATTTTGATGGTGGATAAATCCTTGGCATTGCACGTGCTTGCACCAGCAGAGGAGGTTGAACTACCCTCACTCTAGGTTATAAAATAATTCCACCTGGTGGCAACTCCCAAACTTCTCGCCTAGAATAGGTACCAGGCCACGTGGCCGCTTGTTCTAGCTCCGAGTTGAAGGGATGAACGATGCTCATATTTCTCGAATTCTTTGGCGACTACCATTGCCTAGAAAAAACAAACGAAGGATTCAGTTATTAACGTTATGCAGTGATTTTAAGTAGCATTTAGCGAATGTAGAAAAAACATTTCATGGCTTCTTTAAGGGGGATTCATCCGCTCGTCACTCGAGGAGCAAATTTCGCTACACAAACCTACGTTTCAGGAATGCACCAGGGTATAGATTCTTTTTTAGGTTCGTTATGAAGGTACAATGAATGTCGTCCGACCCTTGGATTTTTCCCTGAGGGTGCTGGAGATTTGTAATAAAATCCAGAAATATGATAATTTCGACTTTTTGAGTACATTTTGAGGCAATTTTAAATTAAAATCAGTAAGATGACAACGGGTTACACAACGAACGGTAGTACGTACTAGAGGTGCCTCTTATCTTAATTTTAATACCCTTACGGGAAGCCTAAATGTCTTAGTATTTGCGTATTTGTGTAAATAAATTTGACAAGGCCATTTTCGCTAGATATATATTCAATGGGTTCAACAAAATAATACCAGCAGACGTGTCTGCTGGTATACCGATACAATCGAAAGAAGCTGCTTCTTGGGACCTAGATGACCACATTTTTCTGGCAACGCGTCCAAACTGGGATTTCCAGGAGGTCTCGTGCACTTCGGAATAAGCGGTGTAACCTGACAGTTTTGGGAGATGCTCAAGTTCCTGAACATGTGACTCGAATTCTGGAAAGGGGACCGAAGTACACTGTTGATCCTAGCACGAAACCGAATGAACTGTTAGCCGTTGAACGGCGGGTATCGGAAAAGGATGTTTCCGAGGATAAGGATAACTGCGTTTTGGATGGGGAGGACTGCCTGCTGAAGTGTTCCACAAAACGGCCTTCAGCTTCTGTCGTGGGTTCAGTACCAAGTGTAGTTTCCTTTTTTCAAAACTACGATTTCAGTCTGCTACAGGCAGATACAGAGGGGGGATTCGTTGTGCTTCCTGGGAACCTTCTGAAAATTAAGTCTAAGAATGTGATTGCGAAAAACTTCTGGCTTACCACTCTTAGTGCAAAGACGTCAAAAGTGCGGCTGCTAAGTTGTGCAAGGAATTTCAGCTTTCCAAGCTGGAAAAAGTCATTGGAAAGAGCAAGAAAGAAAATCTTGATGTCTTCGGATCTTCATGTCTTGATGTGAGTGAAGTGAATTGGAGCATGATATGCAAAAAAGTAAAAGAATACTGGAGCGATTTTGTAGAAACCAGGATTGTGCTTCTACTTGCTCTTATATGAACTCCTATTCAGTACCTGTTTCAATCTCCGTATGAAGCCATACAGAATTTCGCTACCCAATTCGGATTTCTTCGTGGAAGTGTGTAGAAAATGCTTTCCTGTAAAACTTCCTATATAAAAAGAAAACAGGCAGTTTTTCCTGTAGGACGTCCTGTATAGAAGTTTACAAGAAATGCCTTCCTGTATGGCTTCCCACAAAAATGTGTACAGGAAATAGGTTCCTGTATACCTTCCTACAAAAAGTATACAGTAAATTCCTTCTTGTAATACTTTCTATATGAATTCGTAAGGAATTTTTCCAATACGGAACCCCACCACCTCTCGACGTGACCCTGTCTTTCCGGAAGATGCTAAACTGTTGGGTGTCAGCATTTTGCCGTCAAATATTGTGTCATCCAACCAGGTTTCTCAGACACCAAATATTTTGTTCGGCGAGGTTCCAAACAGGACAGCGAAGCCTACGAGTATGTTCTTAATGGATCAAGCGTTTGAACACCAGATGTCGATGTGTATCTGCCTCTGGGCAATGGCCGCCCTCGTCCCTCGCGCAACAGTTGCGTGAGGGAGGGGGGGGGGAGAGGGGGGAGGGGCGTTCTAGTGGGTATGGGTGCAGGGTGCGAGAAGAGCGCGTCATTGAAGGAAGGAAGCTGGCTTGAGCCACAAGACCAGTTATCCGGCGAGAAAGCCGAGCGTCGGTAGGCGGGCAGCGACAGCCCTTCACACTTCCGATGCAGCCACCGATCGCACAGGTCACAATGTAGGGCGGGCACGTTGTTGCAAACCGCATTTGTTGCAGCGGCAGGTTGGTCGTGGCCCGGGATTTGGAGAGATCTCCCCAGCAGTCAGCATAAGCCACGCAATGCGCGGGCGGGAGGAGCAGGGCCTGGGCGCAGGCGTCCGATCAGGCAGACGTCCGCACTTTCACAAGCGAAAGGAACTGCCGCGCAGAGTTGAAAAGCATCGCGCACCTTAGCGGAGTGTTTCCCTAGCTCTACTCTGTGCGGCGACCACAAGAAGTTGCAACCATGTGCGCAAGCACGCCATCTTGTTCTCCTTGTGTCTGCAGCTGACGAGAAACATGAATCATGAGAACCGCCCATGGCTGCGCGCTCTCCATAAGGGCCTTTACCCTGACTTGCAGTAAAATGGATAGGTGGGTTAGTTGGTACATGTTTACCTTGTGAAGCACCTAACAAACGAGAACACGAGGAAGAAGAGACAGGACCCAGCAAGGAACTTCAAGGTGGTCTCACAGCATTTTTCTGAAGGGACTCGGAGCTATAGCGGAGGTTTTTCAGTAGACGTGGTAGACCTGTTGTATTCAGTGCCGCATGATCAACTGTTCCTCGCCGTTAGACGTTGCATTGAAGAAAATGGCGAGACTTCCTTCAGGAGTTCTAGCGGTGTGAGCGTGGAGTCTTTTATGGAAATGCTAACTTTGTATTTATCCTCAACTGTTGTGTCCTTTGATAACAACTTGTTTGTCCAAAAGCAAGGGATATGCATCGGGTCATGACTCCCGCCAGTGTTGTGTGACATTTTCTTAGCTGAATGTGACAGAGGAAAATTTCGAAGGCTTAGAGACATGGGAGTGAACCTCAAGGTTTTCCGCTACGCTGAGGATTTTTTTGGTGCTTGTGCCACATACCCATGTCTGTAACGATGACATTATCAATAGAACGATAGCTGTTTTTTCCTCTAAATCACTTGGCCTCGCCTTCACCCACCAAACTATGGTGTCAAAACGGCTGCAGTCTTGGATTTAAACTTGCACTTCAACAAGGACCACCCATGCTGGAAGTACCAGCCACGCTCGAAGAAAGGCGTTTTGCCTTTTTTGTTTTGCCCACTCGAAATTAGTGAAACGAGGGATTGTGTCGTCGTTGATGAGAACCTCCCTAGACAAGTCGTGCAAGCATAACATGTGCGTAAGCTTTCTTGATCGGGTGCGACGCCTTAAAACGGCGGGCTATTCAGAACGTTTTTTTTTTTTAAAGAAGTTGCGGAAACCCTGCTTTCAAAGGTTAAAAAAAGAAACGGAGGGGAAGCGGCCGACCCGAGAAAAAAGGCAAGACCGGTGGTAATCCCCTACGTCAACGGGCACAGCCTCAAAAGAGTCGCCGCACACTTTAAGTGCCCGTGGTGTTCTCCGCGCCGTCAGAATTGTCCAGTCGGTGTTAAAGTGTTAAAAATAAAAAAATAAAAAACTGAGGCTTGCGCCAAGAAACACGTTCCGCAGTTCATTGAATGCGCAAAGTCAGTTGTCTACGAAATACCCAGGACTTGCGGTAAAACGTAAATAGGGCAAATGGGGAGGTGCATCCACGACAGGGAACGCGAGCATGTCCTATCTATTAGGAGTTCCCCCATCGGGTAACCTAGCAATTTACTGGGGTAAGTGTCCGTGTGCGCCTAATCTTGACGAAACAAAAATAGTTTGAAAACTCAAAAACAAAACCGGAAGAGCATTATTTGAGGCCTACTGCGTAAGAGTAAAGGGCGAGGATAGCTGCGTAAGTGCACCGTCAGTGCACTTAACTGAGAAAAAGTTTGCCTTTTTGTGTCGGGAGTCCAAATTTGTGTACGAATAGTAATTGTGTTTCAATAAAAGTTCAGCTGTAAGATAGCGCTTGTTACTGTCTCTCCTTCCTGTTATTCTCGTTTTTTAGGCGCTTTAGAAGTTAAACTCTGCGTTGCATTCTGATAAAAAACTGTGAAGCTAAATTTATATACTATATTATACTATGCATATTCGCATACGCATTTTGTCAGAGCAAGTGGAGGTTTTCTCGTATACTGACTTGCGTCAACTTTTCACCAACGAAAGCTTGAACTGCAAAGATTTTAATCAATTTATTACGACCCATAGGCAACAGTTTTAGCATGCAGGTATGAGTCTTATCGGGCCGAGCTCAATAAATATTTGACGGAGCTCCTGGGAAATGCCTTCCTCCCGATATTGACCCAAATTGTGTTTATGTATTTGCCTCCTGCATTTATACGGAATAAACAGCTCCTGAAACTAATGAGTGGAATTACTATATTTGAAGTAAAATTCGTACCTTAGACATAATCATTTTGTTTTACTGCTACGTCACTTGTGCACGTCATGAAACCTCTAGTCTGCGCAATCCACGTATTCAGAAGGGCGAAGACATGTACATCGGGTATTTTATCTCAACAATCACCGTCCTGGAACTGCGTCTCCACCGCATGGAGAACACTGGGCTCCATTTCTGCCAGCCTCTGGTCCGTAATTCTGGAAAGGCATAAAGAAGCTGTAAGTGTGGCATGTCTGCGTCTATATTTCTTTCCTTTAACGAATGTACTGGTTAATCGATTTATGGCACCCTATGCGCTGGATAACTTATACGTACGTAAAAAATCTCCATCTTGTTTATTAAAGGGATACTACAACAAAATTTCAGCGCTAATGTTTTGGTCTATATGTGTTCAAGGGAGTAGTATCACGTCGAACACACCAATATCTTGTTAAAAAAGTCCCAAGAAGGAATTTTAAAACGAATTAAACGATTAGCAAAGAGCACCTGGTGGATGTCTCTAAAGCCTCGTTTGTAATGCCCGTCTAGGAACCTTGACAGGTAGTGACGATAACTGTCTCGCCTCCGGCCACCACAAGAAAGGAGGGGAAGGAGGAACTCCCCTTTTCCCAAGAATCCCTTTTGTGTGTCCCAGAAGTCGCTATTGTCCCTCTACAAGATTATAGAAAAATAACCCGTCACTCAAAATTCTTACAAAAGCAGCCGCTTCGGTGGCTGGAACGACTAGGACATCCTCTCGACGACAGCCTCGCCGTAGCTTTGCTCGTCCCGAGACGAACTACGTCAGAACTGCGTTGGATGTCACCTGCTCTCCGCTGGTTGTTCTCCGAGCTCTTGCCAGAGTGGGCTGTTTATAACGAAAAATACAGCCACGTGTCAGGCTCAAAATACAAACGCCCGATTGTCATTTACGGATATTGTGGATCATATTCAACCTATTTTTGAACACGGCGGGTATATTTCAAATTTCGTTGAAGTATCCCTTTACTATTTGCTATTCACTTTATATAAATATTATATATGTAGAAATTTACTTAACGATCGTCTTCTCAAACGAGGTTCAACCTGTGTTCGAAGCCATTAACGTATTTGCACGCAAAAGTTTGCTAATTGTTTTATTGTCGCGTGCAATTAGGATGTCTCACTTTCTCCACGTCCAATTGTAAAGACATATTTGAGAGGTGAATTATATTGAGATACAGATGCGAGGTCTGTCCGAAAAGGGTCCAGCTATTTATTATTCTATAAAACGTAACCGCACTCACACAATGGCGCCTTACTCCTTCAAAGTACCGTCTTCTTGGAAGCTCACACTTATGCCAGCGTTCCTTCAACTTTGCAAAACATCCGGAGAAGCTCTCGTTCGAGATCACCATCATCTGCCTCGTCGTGTTCTTTCTGATCTCGTCAACGGTTTCTAATATTCTGCCTTTGTACTTCGATTCAAGCTTAGGAAAAGGTCGGAAGTCGCAGGGATTCATTTCTGATCTGTAGGGTACTGGTGGAACACAAGAGGGATGCAGTATTTTACCAGAAAATCATGCACGAGACGTGACAAACGAGCAGTCCCATTTGTCACGATGATTTGTCGTGATGAAGCAGCCCGTCAACAGCTACCCACAACTCCGGTCGTATTTTTTTACGGAATTCCTCAGCTGTGCTAGAATTTTATGCGGCCATCACTCATTAGATCATCCCCGAAAGCGTTCTTATTCTTCTTGGGAACTTTACAAAAGGACAAGGAAGGCTTAACAAGCAGTTGTTTTTGTTGCATTCTCTCCCTTCAAGTCACTCCAAAATCCCACAAAGGGGGCCTTTTCTCCCTGTCCCGCCAGTGGAAGTGTGCTTTTCGCCTTTCCCGCTCAACACCCCCCCCCCCCCCCTCCCCCCCACCCCTCCCGGCCCATCGTCGGTGCACTGGTCTGATCACACGACGCAACGCGTTTAGACAGCGGCAGCTGTGCTGCTTCCCAAGTAGCACAAAGTGGGCTCCAAAACCCCCGAGGTGAGACCCACGGGGGTTTTACATGGGCAGCCGAACTCGGGCGTGCCCACGCTTTGCCCGTATCTTCGCGAACTTTGCCCGCGCATAGCCGAAGTGGGGAAGCCCAAATTGGGCGTGCCCTAGCGTAGCCGAGGTGGGACGCAGTAACTAGTTACTAGTAACGCGTTACCGGTAACTAGTTACTTTTTCCGGTAACTTTTACCTGTAACGCGTTACTCTTTAATACTGGTAACTTGTAACTGTAGCACTGTTACTTTTTTATTGGGTAACTGTTACTGTTCAGGCCGTTACAGTTACTTTTTTTTTACTATATAAATTGAACCCACTGCCCCGGACATGGAGAAATTGCCATCTTGAAGTATTTTTCTCCAAACTTCTCGCTGACAAAAAAAGAAAAAAAAAAGCGTGGCTACGTTATAAACAAACAAAAAACAGCCTGGTTCAGCCCACGACCGAGGATGTACGACATTCGAGTCAGCACGAAACCGGGAGATAAAGGAAGCGGCGCCCGCGGTGGTAGGGGCGGCAAACAATGTCTGTTTCACCGACTGTGGTTCACTCTTCTCTCGTGCGTACCATCTGTGGGTGTTGGTGGTCGTGCAATTTTTCCGCGTATTCCGTCTGGCCTATGTCTGGGATATGTCCGTGCTGTCGTTTTTACTACCAGTCGTTCGCCGTTTCCTCATCCTTAATAGATTTCAAGAAAGCCGTCCCCAAATTGTGCAGAAAGCCGGCGCTTATTTAATTTATTATTTCTCTTCGAAGCCGCTCTAGTGAACACAACTTCCACAGTTGGCGTTTCGGACATAGACGCCGCGGTGGTCGTCGCACACTCGTAAAGCACCTGAAGCTAATTGTCCCCTTTCCGCCTATATTCTTTGGAAGCTGCTTGACATGCTATGTTTAGGCCTGCTTCCGAGTAAATACCAGAATCTAATTATGTGACCATCTCTGTCCTCATTCGTTTCGGAGTAAAAAATAAACCAAAACGTTCACTGACGCGGGCCGATGACAATTTTGAAAAACGGTTGATTCTAAGTTATAACAATTATTGCATAAAAATTATGCACATCAAAATGCTGAAACGGCGAATGACGCAAAAAAAATGTAACGAGAAAGTAACGGCGTTACTGTTTTTGCAGTAACTGTAACTGTAAGTAACTGTAACTGTAAGTAACAGAGTTACTTTTTCTCTTTAGGTAATTGTAACTGTAACACTGTTACTTTTTACTGGTAACGTGCCCATGACTCGGTGGGACCTACTGCGGCACTTTGTGGGCAGCACCCATTGGGCATGCCCACGCTGTGCCCACGTGGGACTAACGTGGGTTTCGTAGGGGCTACCCGAGCCCCTATTGCCTGGTGGTGCGCATGTGGGGCCCTCATGGGCCCCATGCACACTTGTGCCTATCGTAAATGCTCTACTCGATATAGTGTATTTAAAATACTTTTGGTAGTGTTTGGGTATCTTGCAAATACAGTTTGTCTAGAGTTTTCGCTCCTCTATCTTATTTACATTTCTCACTATCTTGTACTCAGTATCTCAAATACATTTTTAAACCATCGAAAATATTGGTCGCCTGGCACATTACACGGAACTAGGGATCGTCAGACTCCAGGGCGAAGCTGAACCGATTGCAAACTTGGAGGCAAGCGTCTAAACACAGGACAGGAAACAAACCACGAGCAAAACACAGTCTTCGAATGCCAACAAAAGATCAGATGGATAGCTTAGGGTACCTACATGTGCGCTTAGGAGACATCTGGCCATTTTGTCCCACACGTTTATTTTTCCTTTTTGTTCAAAGTGCGTGAAAGAGCGTGTCCCTGCACGCGTTTGTGGCGCTGACTGTGCTGTGGCGAAATTTTTTTCTCGTAGATTTCTTTGTATTTAACCCGTAAGCGCGTGCTGTCGGCATCGGGTATTACAAAAGGTGGCATCACCCTAAACAGAAGGACATTGAGGCACCCTAGAATAGCCCCAAGTACGCCCGCCTTCATGTTTCCTCTTCTCCGTTTCTTCTTTTTTTTTAAGTTGTTTTTGAATGGCACATTACGCTTGGAGCTAGCAAAGTGCTGGTTCCGTCATCCGGATTTTACACCTTTTGTCTGAAGCTAGAGTGGTTCCATCAGCGGAAGATTGTGACGCCAACGCTCGGTGCGGTCACAATGAACCATTTTCAAAACTCGCCGGTTTGAAGATGCGTGAGCTCGTTTTCAAGTGAGCGCGAACACTCCAGTGGAGTACCAACTTGTTTTTGAGTGTGTGTGTTGGGGTGGGGGGCAAACCAGCCCCCCCCCCTTTTTTTCCCCTTTCCCCCCCAGGGCCGGGGGCGATGCCCTTGGTATCCCTTGGGCGCCGCCGGCCAGTGTTTGTCCTGCCCAGTGGCGGCTCTTTCAGTGGGGGGGGGGGGGGGGGGGGGGGGGGGGGGCAAAACATATGTCTCGCCCCCCCACTCTGAGAACTGAGGAAAGGGCCACCGCCAACCTTGCCCCCCCCCCCGGTTGGTACGCCCATGGAACACTCCCTCGGTCAAGGTAAAGTCACTGGATCTTGGGAAAGTAGTACTATTGCCTTCCCCACTTGCTAGCCGGACACAAACAGATATACTAACACACAGACGACCAAAACCTCAGAAGGCGATTGGCTAATCTGTCTACGTTGTCATGAAAATCGCCATCTCGGTCCATTCAAATCTTCGAAGCTTCCAGAGAACCAGTTGCGCCAAGATCACCATGGAGCATCATCGTACTGGAAGAGTTCCTCGCCAATATGAGCGTATTTAGCACTGTGAATGCAATCAACTTATCAATCATGCCCATCTCCACGGATCTCTTACAATTATATTGTTCTTCTTGCGTATTTTAAAGCAGTAAACTTACGTATTTTTCAGTGCCTCCAAGTACCGACAAAGCATGTGGTGGTTGTACGAAGATGTACGCTTGTTTCGCCGGTGTGTGGATGGTGTGGATTGCAAAATCTCGGTATAGACAATTGCATGCAAGGCGACTGGCCGCCGCCATGTCTCTGCTCGTGCGGACAAGCACGTGAAATTGCAAGCTTGCTAAAGCCATGTTCACGTGCAAGCTGCACGTGCTTGCAAGCATGGGGTACCAGTCAGGGCGCCGTGCTTGCAATTGTCTACACAAGATCGGTGGGGGATGGGTGGCCAAGTGGGCTAGCGCACACTAGCTCGGAGCACGTGGTGCGGAAGCTCGCGCCCCTGGGTTCAATCCCTACCCCTGCCCGTTTCGATCTGAATGAGCATCGTACCGGCGTGCGGTCGTGTATCACTACTGCGTAGGGTGACCAGACGTCCCGTTTTGGCCGGGACAGTCCCGTTTTTGCGGTCCGCTTCTGGCGTCCCGTCTTTTTGTCCCAATAAAGAATCGTGTCCCGTTTTCGCAGAAGTGCCCAGTCTCGAAACTGGCACCAAGCGAGTTGAAGCAAAACCGAATCTATACCTACTTTTTACAAGCATATTTTACAAAAATAACCGTAGGTACTTTAGAAGATTTAAACTAAATCTTTTATAACCCCCCCCCCCCCCCTCCCTTCCCGGTGCTGGGAGCTGGGATGTCCCGTTTTCTACCTTGAGGACTATGGTCACCGCTAGCGGTTGTACCGCACTGGCTAAATTGCTCATCTACAGCTGAGAGGGGAACCGGCCTTCACGTCACAAGCCCACTCGTCACCGGAGAACTCGTCATAGGCCAACTGGTCACACCGGCCTTCTCGTTCTAGGTCATTTCGTCATAGGAATACTCGTCAAGGGGGCCCGTTCGTCAGCTGAACGCTCGTCACTAGATGACCGTGTTTTGATAGGAACGCGTTCGGCCTTGCTTTCTTTCAAAAGAAGTGACCTCCACACCCTCATGCATTTCTGTAAAAACAAAAAAGAAGGAAAGATGAGATTTTGGATTCTTCACAACTGCGGCACCCAGGGTCTTTTGTTTTCAGGATTTGTGATACGGTTAGGATGTACCGCTTTATACAAAAGACGTGGCCCTTTTTCGGTCAGTGCTTTTAGTTGAGATAAAAAAAAAAATCTAATCCAGGGTTCTTCACAATACTGCAAGACCTAGCGTCTTTTGTTAAACAGAGGAACTTCAAAACCGGATTTGTGATACGATTAGGACGGTATATTGGCCGCGCACGCAGCCTATATATAAAGCCAAAGATCCGTTGAAATCTCTCGTTTTCGCAACTACAGGTATGGAAGTCACGAAAACTCAGCGTGGGGCGCCGATGCTACTCTACCAGGAATATTCGTATACTGTAAGCAGAAAATGCAGTTCCAGCCTTTATTGGGTACGTAGAGATAGAAAACTCTGCAAAGCGAAACTAACAACTGAAGAGTTCATAAGCATTGTGATGGCCGAGAGTGGAACACATACTCATGCCGGGGATCCCATTGAAGCTAATTTTCTCAAGACGCGCCAGGGCATGAAGAGAAAAGCCGGTAAGATGTCTTATTGTTTTAGTTTAGGTTGGATTGCGAGATTGTGCAGTTTTCACTCGTTTTTCTTATATTTGTTTTCAAGCTAATAATATATTTTTATTTAAGAAAACGTAAGCGTTTCCCCGCACCGAATCCTGCTTGATGCTGCCGCCTCAGAAAGTGAGCACACAGCCTCTCAGATGCCTTCACCCAGCACACTGAAGCGCACTATTCGCAAGCAGAGGCAAAAACGTCAAAACCCGTATGTGCTCCCGAAGCTGCGTGAAGAAATCGTCATACCAGGGGAATACAAGGTAAGTCAAGACCTATTTATATCACCATGTTCTATTGAACTTTACATCGTTTTATCACATGTCCGTGTGAGGGCGAAGCTACAAGAGCAAGCATAGCGCTTTTGTAGGGCCTGTTAAAGGAGCGATGCAACAATTTTTGTACTTTGCACAAATACCGGTTAGAACGGATCCCTGACGTTAATGACCTATGAAACACGCGTTCGTTTTTCACCCCACGCAATAGAAGTCCCAGAAAAAATTAAAGAAAAAGGAGCAGCGTTCACCCCCTCAACTCGCAGCCAGAACAAGCGGCCACGTGATCTGGAGCCGGTTATATGCCGCCACTGTTGATTATAGCCACGCGCTGGGGTTGGCAAAGCACAGGACACGCGCTGAGTTCCAAACATTGTTATGGCTCGGCTATTGTCGTCGTTGCAGCGATTGGACACGGGCCACTACCCGAATGCTTCTCGAGCTAGTAATTATCACGAGCCCAAATCGAGTGCCCACGCAATGCTCGGGTCCAATCAATGAACCACATTCAAATATCGTCATATGGGTGTACTGCGATCCCCAGGTTACGTCATCAATTTTTTTAAAGGAGAGATTGAATGAAAATGATCGCTTTTGTCCATGAAATTACACCGCAGCAAAAAAGTTTCTTGGCCAGTGGCGTTGCGTGCGAGTATCCTTGAGTCCCAGTAGTGCCAGTAAGCTCTTGTAAAGTGAAAAACATTCCAATTGAATATCGTTGCACTGCTCCTTGAAGTACGCGCGCTCGGTGCAACGATATTCAATTGGAATGTTTTTTTTCACTTTACACGAGCTTACTGGCACTAGTGGGACTCAAGGATACTCGCACGCAACGCCACTGGCCAAGAAACTTCTTTGTTGTGGTGTAATTTCAAGGACAAAAGCGATCATTTTCATTCAATCTCTCCTTTGCAAATTTTGATGACGTAACGTGGGGATCGCAGTACGCCCATATGACGATATTTGAATGCTGTTCATAGATTGGACCCGAGCATTGCGTGGGCACTCGATTTGGGCTCGTGATAATTACTAGCTCGAGAAGCATTCGGGTAATGTCCCGTGTCCAATCGCTGCAACGACGACAATAGCCGAGTCATAACAATGTCTGGAACTCAGCGCGTGTCCTGTGCTTTGCCAACACCAGCGCGTGGCTATGATCAACATTGGCGGCATTTAATCGGCTCCAGATCACGTGGCCGCTTGTTCTGGCTGCGAGTTGAGGGGGCGAACGCTACTCGTTTTTCTTTAATTTTTTTTTTGGGACTTCTATTGCGTGGGGCGAAAAACGAACGCGTGTTTCATAGGTAATTAACGTCAGGGATTCGTTCTAAGCGGTATTTGCGCAAAGTACAAAAATTGTTGCATCGCCCCTTTAAGGCAACACGCTTGTACTTGTAGCATCGGCTTCGCTCTCACTTATATTTAGTCAACGCTTCCTATAGACCTTTCCAAAAACGAGCTTGTGGCCGGTGCCATTTTGAGCGTTCGTGCGTATGGCGCGTGCTTTGCTCGCTTTCCGAAGCGACGAACACGCACGTGCTGGGCTGTGAAGATCGCACGCTGGACTGTGATTTTGTAAACATTAGAAAGGTCTATACTGCCGGGTGTGTGGGAGAGTGGATAATGCTCATGGTTCTCACGCAGGTAACAATAGCATACGTGGGACCTGTAAACTTCCTGTAGCAATGCAGTCAAAGGTAGCGCGTGATGTGGAAATAGTCAAAGACAGGAACAGGCGCGCTCATGCACGTTGACCGCTGATTGAACCTGTGCACGCGCGTGCGCATCTTCATTCGGCGCTCAAAGTGCACGAGGACGCGCTTTCCTACCTTTGATTGCATTTTCATAACACGCTATACGCCTCGCAAGTGGGCTCATTTTCGTCTTCTGCGCATGAGAAAGGAGGTAGCGGTGACATCAGAACGCCGAGCCCTGATTGGCTGATCGCGACCCCCCTATCTGAGCGTCGTCTGCTCCTTTGCAACGTCGTCTGCTCGCAACGTCGTCTGCGTCTGTCTTACCTTTCCTGCGACTTTCGGAAGTGCAGGTCTTTACGAGCGAGCTCGACTTCGCCTTTCAGAGAGGGGAGACGAAATAACTCGAGCGGTACGTTGTTTTTGTCGAACAACTAGCAGACGCGCATCAAGGAGGGAAGTCAAGGGACTCGCTGGCGAGGTGTCCCGAGGCGCCGAGGTTTGTCTGCTAAGAAGCGAGAGTGTCCGCAAGTTCCCTCCCAAATACTTTTTCCCTCCTTGCGTGTGCGGCGAGACTCCTCACTCTTAAACGGCGTCGGAGGGTTGGTGCAGTTAATCTGCTAGTCAAAGCGATGGCTGCTTTACCTTTCCTGCGTCTGTCGGAGATTCACCGCTTTTTCACCGGCAAGAGTCGCCGCTGCCTCGGAAAACGAGGCGATGACAAGAGGAAGAGATTGAAGGGTTCACAAGGGTCGCGCGGGCATATTCCATTCAGCACGCCAGCCGGTCGTGGGCAGACGGTCTTGGCCAAGGACCGTCGGAGCACCGCTGCGCCGCTGCTAGGCCTATCTGCCGAGCTCGCTTGGACGGGGTCAGTGGAATCGTGGCCGTTGGAGCATTTCCCGGGTGTTTGTGGATCCAGCGTTCTTGTTCGTCGTGGTTTATTTCAAGTACTTTTTACTTTTTTTCTTGCTGCTTGTAGTCGTAACGCGTGAGAAGAGCACGAACAAAAATAAACGTCCGCTGGTCGTCGCGACCAAGTAACTGAGCGACGCTGTCGGCCATGCTGAGTTGGTCGTCGTAGGATTCCGTCGTAACCTGAGCAAAACTTACGATAATTTCGTTTCGTGAATACGAATTTGTTCGCACGTTTTGTCTTACGCACTCTTTCGGCGTAACATGGTTTTGTGAATCTGGCCTCTCCACTTCCGAAAGTCGCAGGAAAGGTAAGACAGACGAAGACGACGTTGCAAAGGAGCAGACGACGCTCAGATAGGGGGGCCGCGATCAGCCAATCAGGGCACGGCGTTCTGACGTCACCGGTACCCCCTGCGCGAGAAGCAGACGAACTTGCCCTCCGCATAGACCTTTCCAGAAAAGGACACTTGGCAGGTTTCATTTTCAGTGTTCGTGCGTATGGCGCGTGATTTGCTCACTTTCCGAAGCGACGAACGTGCGCGTTCTGGACTGTGATTTAACACGTGTGGACTGTGATTTTTGTAAACAGTGGAAACGTCTATAGTCCTGCGTGCAATTCGTATAGCCCAGCATGCGCGTGTGCGTTTCTTGAGAATGCGAGGAAAGCATGCGACATACGCACGAACTCGCAAGATGGCGCCTGCGAAAGTCTCTTTTTCGGAAATGTTTATAGGTTCCAAAGGTTTCGAAAAAAAATTACACCATCTTCCCGAGGGGAACCATGCGGTGATGCGGAGCATCGTGTTGGTTCCAAGGAAAGAGTCAGTTGCGTGCTGACGTCGAGAGATGGCGCCACCGACTGCCCTAGCGTTACCCCCTACGCGAGCCTTCGTCGCGGCTCGCAGCAGAGAAACTTGAAACGCTCGCCGCTCGCCGTTTATTTTTTTTTTAACACTTGAAGGAGAGGAGACTAGAGGAGGAGAGTTGCGCATGCGCGCGCGGTGTGATTAGAATCGAACGCACGCGAAGTGCACGCGCAGCTGGTAGAGAGAGAGAGCGGAGAGAGTAACGCGCAGCTGTTGCAGAGAGGGAAGGAGGAGAGTTGCGCATGCGTAGTGTGAGTGCAGACTACAACGCCGACGCCGCGGGACATAGACCCGAGCAACAGATGCTCCGCATCTAAAAGGCATGCCGCTACAAAAGTGGCTGTGCGGCGCCAGTCTTGTTCGACCCTGAAGTTAAGCCTACGTCGACAACTACAACTCTATAAAAAAAAAAAAAAAAAACTCTGTTTCACCTTATGATGTACCGCAGGAAAGGCTACAAGCGCGAGCTCCTTGCTCTAGGGCACATCTCGGCGGCACAAGCTCTCGTGCGTCAAGAGCAGCTCCCAACGCTATGAGCTCGCGGTTCTCGCCTTCTCTGCGGTACAACATAAGGTGAAACGGAGTATAGATCTTTTTTTTTTTTTTTTGGCACTAGTTCGGCCCACAATAAATGTTTAGTTTGTCAATTATTCACCGCCTCATGAATTGTAATTTGTGACAGTATGTTTTACATGCGTCCCGAGTCCAAGACGAAGCCTTCCTTGCTCACGACAGCGGTGTTGGCGACCAAGAGCGCATTCTCGTTTTTGGCACACCGAAAAATATTGAGCGCCTTTCCACTGCCAAGGCTTGGTTCATGGACGGAACGTTCAAGGTGACGCCGTCGCTGTTTTATCAGGTGTATAGTGTGCACGGGCTGTACCGTGGGGCAGTGATCCCTCTTGCGTACTCGTTGCTACCGAACAAGCAAGAAGCAACTATACCGGCATTAAGTTCCCATACAAAATAGCGAAAGTCGAGTGAATCACCAGTTTCTTTCATGCTTTTTTCAGAACCTTCTCAGTGCTGTCCAGCCTCCTGTCCAGCGCGGCAGTCGAGGCCATTTACTGTGAATTTGAGGCGGCGGCAATCTCAACCTGTTCCAGGAAATTTCCCCAAGCGAAGATTCAGGGATGTTTTTTGTTGTCGTTTTGTTTGTTTTTTTTATCTCTGCCAGTCCGTTCACCGGAGGTTGTGCAAGTTGGGCCTGCAGGCACGCTACGGCAATGACGAAGAATTTGCGGTTCAGGTGATGGGGGTTTCTTTATTCCATTTTAAAGTGAGAGTCTTCACGGAATCATAACATGTACGCGTTCTCTTTATTTTTCACTTCGACAAGCAATAACGGCTCGTTTGTCAATCAAGCTAATACTTTAATTCAGTCTTGAAAAAATATTTATATTCTTATTTAAAAATCGGGACCAAGTATTCTAAATAGTGCGTACACATTGCTCAAACGTGGAGTTCGAAGAGTTGTGTAGCCATCGTTGTATATGACTTCACTACCAAAATGACACATAATAGCCCCCAAAGCAAAGCTATATTAAAAAGGTCTGCAGTCAAAGGAGAATGCTCATTCGATAGCTCACAAATTTATCCCTGAATATATTTTTAGATTACTGCTTTCCATTATAACATTAAAGCATCAAGCTGAGAGACAGCTCCTTGTTAAAGTAAAATCCAGCAGCTTAACTCTCTTCAAGTACGGTAATTTGCTATGTCTTCTCTTCTAGATGTGAATGCTACGCGCATTAGCGTTCCTCCCTCCCGCCGAAGTCCCGGATGCGTTCGACGGGCTTCTAGAAGTTTTCCTCACTGAGGCCACAGATTTAGCCATGTACTTCGAGGATACTTACATCGGTCGCAGAAGGCGTAATGGTGTTCAGGCTGCCATGTTTTCTACAAGCCTTTGGTCAGTGCACGATGCCGTGTTGCAGAATTTGGCACGTACGAACAACTCCGTTGAAGCTTGGCATCGGGGCTTCCAGGTCAGTGGTTTAGTAAGCAAAGCAATATCTTCCTTATTCATCGCAACCGGCGTGATTTCCAAGTGTTTAAATTAACCTGTCATTGTCCTCTTTGTTGTTTCAGTCAATGTCGACTGTTGCCTGCCGAACCTATGGGCTTTCTTCAGGTGTCTGAAGGACGAGCAAGCATTCCAAGAGTTGAAGATGGCACAGTTAGATGTAGGGCAACAGCCACCACGTCTTGCACGGAAGTACCGAGAAGTGAACGAGTACCTACATCTCGAGAATTCTTGAAAATCACACAAGCAGCTCTGCAGTCGACACGCTACTAAATATTGCAAGGAACATCCGCTTCTCGGTCTGAAGCGTTTTATTTGGGTTGTCTGCAGAATGTGAATAAAAACTACACCTTGTTTTATGTTTTATGTTTTTTTTTTTCATTTCTTGTATAATTTCTTGTGTTGCCCCATCCTTATGTAATGCCCTCGAAAGAGGACCCTTAAAGATTAATAAATGAAATGAAATGTGTATTTCAAAACATGTGTATATCTAGCCCTACGAATACAATCAAGCGTTACAAGTTTACCGCATACGTATCTTTGCAAGTGTACCACATGGTAAGCTTGTATAACTACAACTGTGATTATATTTAGTATGAAAATTATCATATATTATTATATGACAATGAGAGGTGCAAGGTCGCGGCTTAAAAATATGGTTATCGCGCGAAAGTTCATCCAACCAGTTATTTTTCAAAGTTACACACTGTGCCTGTGGTGTAGGCATATACAGAAGTAAATTCGTAGTTCTACAGTCAAACTCCACGCCGTGACACGAGCGTTCCTTGAGACGATTATTCCAACGTGACGAGAATTCCTCGTACGAGATGCCCTGTGACGAGTTGGCCACCTTGACGAGTTCAGCTATGACCAGTTGGCCTGTGACGACCGGGCTTGTGACGACTTCTCCTAGACCCACCACCAGCTGAGACACCAGATGCCCACTGAGGCAGACTAACTTCCGGCTGTATAAACATACACACAACAATTTCCTTCAGTATACAAGAATTATCTCCATAAAGCTACCCGTCACCAGCGAACTTAGATCGGCTCACCAAGAACGGAGGGGTCAAGGCAGTCAAGGCAGTCAAGGAGAAATTGCTGATTTCACGGACCAAAATGGCGACCATACTGGGAGGTTGCCGCTACTTTCTCAGGATTCAGTGACCAACTCAGCGTGGCGGTGGTGTTTCTATGCTAATAAAAGAAAATGTCAGTTATGTTCTTTTGACAGATTACTGTCGTTCGACTTCAGATTAGGAAGTGCTTTCAATACTAACAAATTATAATATCATATCTGTGTTTTATCGACCCCCCGATGGAAGTATCTCAAAATTTTGTGAGTTTTTAGATGACTTCTTTGCATTTATTGAGGAAAGGAGGTATAACGTGATTTGGGGAGGAGGATTTTAATGTTGACATGCTAAGTGATACCAATTCAAAAAAGCAGATCGGCACACTCTTTCAAGTTAATGGATGTACGAATGTCATCAATCAACCTACACGAGTCACCACCGCGTCCGAAACACTAATCGACTTGTTTGTAACCAACTTTCAGCTACAAATGGTAATACGTATCAGGGGTTTTGGCCTGCGACATTAGTGACCATCTTGCGACATTTATTTTTATAGACAAGAACTCCTGCACATACAAAGATACTAAAAAACGTACTCTGATTCAATGCATCACTCTTGACCACCTAGATAGCTTCAAAGATAGCTTGTGCAATGAAAGCTGGACTGATGTACTCAATAAAACGGACGCGAATGAGGCGTACGAGACATTCGTAGATATTTTCAGGACTATTTATAAACCTCATTTTCCTTGTAAATCTGTACGATGCTCTAGGCGAGCTCGTAATCCCTGGAAAACAGCTGAGCTAATAGCAAAAATACAAATAAAAAATAAGCTATACGCAAATTTAATTAAAACCAAAGACCCAGATAAACTTAAAATTTTCAAGAAGCACAGAAATAGCTTGAACAAGGAATTGAAGAAACGTAGAGATCTTTATTACCACAAGTATTTCAGTGTGACATCAAATCGCACTGACCGGCTGTGGCGAAAACTTAATTCAGTGTTGCACCCGGGTTTATAATTCATAACAACGTGACACTTACTGGTAGCTCTCTTGCAAACGCTTTTAATTACTTTTTTTTGTAAATTTAATAGGAACCTCAGATACAACCGAAGCTTTTGGTTATATACAACGAAGAATTGGGAAAACTATCTATCTAAATCCTGTAACTGAAAACGAGGTAATAGCAGTTAGCTGCGACGCTGATGATATACAAATACGGCCAGTAATTTATGTCTTGGACACCGTTAGCCGGTGTCTTGCACACATTTTTAATCTTAGCCTAGAGACAGTCCCATTCCCTGCAAAAATGCAAATAGCAAAAGTGGTTGTACTTTACAAAAAAAGGTGACAGAAATAACATAAGTAACTGTAGGCCTGTGTCTCTCCTTCCAGTCTTTTCGAAAGGTTTAGAGAAAATTATCTTAAGTCGTCTTACCACATTTACAAAAAAAACATAACATTCTTACGGAATTCCAG
Source organism: Ixodes persulcatus (assembly GCA_013358835.2). Classification (NCBI taxonomy): domain Eukaryota; kingdom Metazoa; phylum Arthropoda; class Arachnida; order Ixodida; family Ixodidae; genus Ixodes; species Ixodes persulcatus. The sequence continues at coordinate 112,093 of JABSTQ010009378.1, forward strand.
TTCGGGTTTAGAAAGAGACGTTCCACGGAACTAGGTTTCTTGGACAAAAAAGAATTTATTTTACGTAATTTCGAAGACAAAAATGTAGTGTTAGGTATATTTATAGATTTTACTAAGGCATTCGACTTTATTAACCATGATATGCTTCTTCAGAAACTTTATATTTACGGCATTAGAAGGCATGTGGCACTACTTATTAAGTCATATCTAGAAAACAGGCGTCAATATGTGCATATCGGGGGTCACGCCTCTGATTTGAAACCTGTAAAATCGGGAGTACCCCAAGGAAGTATACTTGGTCCGCTTCTTTTTAATATATACATGAACGACATCGGTAATATTGCACCACAAGCTAAATTTATCATTTACGCTGATGATACCAGTATTTTAATATCGTCTCGGAATTGCAGCGAAATTGTACAAGTAGCAAACGACATCTTGAGAAGGCTGGAGGCTTGGTCTACATCAAATAATCTAATAATAAATGAAGACAAAACTAAAGCTATGATTTTTAGTCCCCAAAACAGGAAAATTACCCTTTCGAGCGACATCGTCCTGTACTCGTCCCCCATTGAAATGGTCGACACGTTCAAGACCTTGGGCGTGTTGTTTTCAAATAACATGTCTTGGACAGCGCATTTAGATTACGTTGTTTCAAAACTTGCTTGTATAATAGGTCTGATACATCGACACCGTCTACTTCTTTCAGCAAGTGTTAAACTACTTCTGTATAACACATTATTTGCATCTCATTTGAACTATTGTCATTTGGTATGGGGTACCACTACAAAAACAAATTTACATAGAATTTTCTTACGTGTCCTATCCTTTTCACTCAGACCAAATGTTTGAAAAACACGGGGTACTAAAAATACATCAACAATACAAATGCAGGCTTCTCATGAAGTATAAACAAGAATATCCTGTGATAAATAGCTCCCTGCTAAGCTTGGCATCCCTTAGAAAAAGACAACTTACACATTCTACTGGCCACTCAGATTTCTGGATGGTTGATACATCGCGGACAGATTACGGCCTTCAGATGATTAGGAATACACTTCCCACATTACTAAACACTTTCATAAATTTGAATGTTGATATAATATCTTCTAGCCCGCGTAAGTTACGTGACTATCTACTTTTGATATAAATATGTTTTTGTTTATCATTTGTCTTGTTTTAATTCGAAATTTTCTTGAGCATATTTTTTTAGGGGCGAAGCTGCTTAGGGTCTAGCCTTGTCCGTCCGTCCGTCCGTCCGGCGTCCGTGCTCACAAAAAAAGAAAAAATGTTTGCGCAGTCGACAGGATTCGAACCTGTGCGGGGAGACCCCAATGGATTTCTAGTCCATCGCCTTGACCACTCGGCCACGACTGCGGGACGAGTAGGGGTCTCTGAGATGTGGTAGTAACTCAAGAGCTGGGGATGTCATAGATGAAACGTTGCATGTAGCCGCTCAAAGTCTATACAGGAGAGGGCGCTGCGGTCAAATGCGTATATAAACGCGTTAAACTTTGCATGCATGGCTCAGCATTTCACCGACCATAAAGCAGTAATAATGAAGTCGAAACGCAACCCGGAACTGAGCACTACCTATGAGCAATAAAAAAGAATCAGCACCATCAGCACTACCTATGAACAATAAAATCAGTATCATCAGCACCACCCGAGCTTCGCCCCAATCAACATCAATCACCACGTGGAGATGCGGTCCTTTTTTTATTGAATTGATTTCATATTCATTTCATTTAGTCATTTAGTCATCTGTTAGTCATCTTTTTGTTTTACCGCAATAGCGTTTTGTGGTTGTTTCCGTTTATTTTGCTGTTACTTTTTTCTTGCTTGTATGAAACTTGGCCCCCACTGTGTACCTGATGAGGGGGCTGGAGACCCGTCAAGCTGCTTTGTCAGCTTTCTTCTCCAGCTCCCACCATATGTGATATGGTGAATAAAGTTATTACTATTAAGTCAAGGCAGCTAGACCCTGCTGGTTTTACTGAGCTGTAGTGACCTAGATTGGAGCTTCCCCAAAGCCCCTTGACTGCCTATTCTGGCTTAACTTTGGCTCCTAAGTTAGTTCAAAAGCGTTTATTTTATATCATTCCGAATGTGCACATTGTATCATTCTCGGAATCCTCTCACCCAGTTTTCCACCAGGCGAAGCCAGGGATCGAAAGCGGTTTCGTGGACACTCTCTTGTGCTTGTGTTACTTGTGTTTCCCTATTGACCTTCTAAGTATTCTTTGGACAGTTTGAAGGTACAGGCGCTCCTCTTCGCCCTTGGCTGGGGAGACAAAATACTCACTCTTGGTTGCTGATCAGCAGCAAAAGATGCAGCTTTTTTTCTTTTGTAGTTGAAATTTTTATTAAGCCTGGACGTTTGTCGCTCACTCGCGTGATCATCATCAAGTCTGGCTGCCCGATCAACTTCATGTTCGGCTGTTAGGGATATGCAATACCAGACTATGTGTCAAGTCCGACGAATCGCGTCAAGGCATATTACGAAGTTATTGCGGAATGCGTCATGAGCCGAGTCTGCTGCCAAACTAAAGCACGCCAGTTGCCATGCCTACAATACGTGAGTCCCCCTTGTTCCTAAAATCTCTCGATACTCATTATGATGCATGTCCTGAAATACTTCAAAGTAAAGTTCGATTGTAGCAGCTAAGTCGCTTCATGAAAGTCATAAAGGTCACAGCAGAAGGTGATTTTCAGGGAAGTCGTCACAAGTAGAGCATCCCTTTTTCACTTTTTTTTTTTTATTCTTATATCACCAACTTGCAACGTACTTGCCGAGTATCTTCGAACGTAATTCAATTACGTTTTCAGAGTATTTGTATTCTTCTGAAGATAGTTCATAGTAAATGTAAATTAAATACTACTCTAAATATATTTTCAAATGGGTATATAGTACCTTATATATTTAGGGTTCGGAGTTTTCGGTTTAAACCGATAAAAACCGATAAAGGTACGCCGAATTCATTTTCGGAAATTCGGTTTTAACCACAAAAGGTTAGTTTTTAGGTTCGGCATTTTCGATTTAAACCGATAAAAACCGATAAAAGTACGCCTAATCCATTTTCTAAAATTCAGTTTTAACCGGAAAAGATCACTTTGACCTTCCAGTCGTACGACAGAGCCGTGGCAAAAAGTGGAACGACAGTGTCCATCGAAACGTGTCCGAATGTATGGGATACACGGGATCCATCACGACGTTTTAGTTTAATGTGCGCATCATCGATGGGAGCGTGAAGTCCGAAATGCCCCATGACTTCGCCATATACGAGTGTTTTCAAACTCGTTGTAATGAAGACTGACTTGATGCAAGCTCTGCATGTTGTGCTGAGCTTCAAAACGTCGCACCGTGTCTCTTTTGGCGGTAACAATTGGTTGATTGGCCGATTTTGGCTCAGGCAACGCTTCATCCCCTCAGCCTGCAAGTGTCCATTGTGTTAGCGTTGAGAGGGCATTCTCGGAGCTCAGGGTCATATTAACAGGAAAGAAACAGTGCGGATCAATGAGGAGAACCTGGGAAAGTACCTGTGTGTGTACTATAATAAGATCACGTAATCCTGACGTACAGAAGGTGAAGTTCATGTTTTTGGGCATAGGCTTTATATCTGACTTGTTTGTACTTCTGTGTTTTTTTTTTCTTGTTTCTTTTACAGTTGCACAAATTAGCCAAATAAAGTGCCCATTCCTTTTTTAATGTATCTGTGCCGTTATTTTTTGAGCGATCACATATATCAGAGCTAAAAGGAATCGGATCATCTGATCCGGTGTCCGTTGGTGTTCATTTTATATTCACCGAAAAAAGCCGATAAACTTTTGTGGGCATATATATACGCCGAAAAAAAACGAAAATTGAATTTTAAAGTAGACACCGAAAAAAGTACGCCGAATTTTGAAAAAATAGAAACCGAAAACGCGCAACCCTACTTATATTAAATACTTTTTTTTCAGTATTTGGCACAACACTGGCCCCACCTCTTGTGCTACCTGGATTATTCGACGATATGATGATGACTATCGATTGACATTGCGCCGATAGTGCGTCATAGGTGATCTGATATTGAAATGACATTGCGTTGATTTAGCGTCGATACGTTGTTGATGACGAAATGATTTTAAGGTTGTGATGTGTTTTCCAGCCAAATTTAGCGGCGAAACTGAATCGGAGCATAGGTCACGAGACGTTAATTTTTTCCGCCAAAGTTAGCAGGGAAACTGAATTGGTGCGTAGGTCACGTGACGTAAATTTTTCCGCTATATTTAATGGGGAACCTGATATTGTCTGTAGGATCCCGTAACGTGAGGTCACGTGACATAAATTGTTTTGCCAAATTTAACCGGGAAACTGAATTGGTGCATAGGTCATGTGGCGTCAATTCTTCCGCTAAATTTGGCGGGGAAACTGAATTGGTGCATATGTCCCACGACATCAATTTTCCCGTCATATTTAGGGAGAAAACTGATTTGGTGCGTAGGTTACGTGACATCAATTGTCAATTATTCCGCTAAATTTAGCGTGGAAACAACATTGGTACATAGGTCATGTGATGTAATTTTTTCCGCTAAATTATGCGGGAAAAGTGGTGCATGGGTCACATGACGTAAATTGTTTTACTAAATTTAGCGGCAAACCTGAGTTTGTCTGTAGGTCCCGTGACATCAGGTCACGTGACATCAATTTTCCCGTCAAATTTAGCGGGGAAACTGAAGTGGTGCATAGTTTGCGTGGCGTCAATTCTTCCGCTAAATTTAGCGGGGAGACCGAAATGGTACATAGGTCACGTGACGTAAATTTTTTCCGCTAAATTTCGCGGGCGGACAAACACCTCTACACTAGCACCCACGAATATCTCGCGTACCTCATCAAACTTTGCCCACCTCACCTTTCACCCTCTTCACCATCCCATCATCATCAATTCATTCCGCACGTATGAAGTCGGCTGCGTATTTTCGGCACCGATTTGATATCCAGGGGGCGTAGCCAATGACGTCACAGACGTCAAAACAACAGCTTTTATTTTAACGTCTAAGTTATTTTGACGTCAACAATACGTTTTCTTTGAATGCCGCTGACTGCATTTTGAAATGTCGGTCGCTCGGCGTGTGTGTGGCCGTGTGCTCGGCGACTCGGTGGTGTCCGCGCTGGTGCGTGTTGTCGACGTTGCCGCCTGTACTCGTCGCGTTCTCAGGAACATCAAAATAAGCGTTCTTCATTTTCAAACTTTGCCCGGTGCCGTCCGTCACTCCTGTTGCAAATCAAGATTACGTGTACCGGAGGCGACAGAGCCCAGCCGCAGCAATTTTGTGCGCATTTTTCTGGAGCTGTACTTGTAGGGTGAGCACCTTTCTGCTAGCGAAATGCGGGACACGTGGGAGGGGGGAGGGGGAAAGGATTTACGAACACGCAGACCACGAACCGAGGCTCTGTTAACACATTTAATATCCTGTGCTGTTTATACACCTGCAAATTGCATTGCAGAAATTAAGCTAAAATCATTTTCACTCTCAGGGATATATTTGTATGTTATCAAATGTGTCGAAGTTGAAAGCAACAAAATCAACTGCAGCAGAACTCAATGCATCAAATGAAATTAGGAAACGGTAAACCTTTTTCAGGTTATTGTTTCCTGTCAATGCTTACTTTTATCAACATGGTCGTACGCACATTTTTAGCATTATTTTCTTTTTTGACGATTGTGAGGCTTTTTGCCTGGTGTGACTGTCTTAAATAAAAAAAAATAAAAAAAAAATATTTCTACAGCAGCTCTTTTGCATTGACACTACGATACGAAAATAATAACAATAATTTATATTTAAACTTTTGGCGAACAATTTTCTCTCGCAATATTTCGCCACCAAGGGGAGAGGCACAACGGCGCATGGGCATCGGGTCTCCTGCAAGAAAAACGATTGCTTCCCGCAACGCTTGGATAGAAAATGGCGTACCATTGCGATTCCCAGTGACCTCCGTACTTCTCCGGCCGTGCCCCGTTGTTCGGCAGCACCTTGAGTTGCAGAGTGAATTTTACGACAGTGTGAAATGCGGGACATTTTGAAGATTTGGGAATTTCTCGCGGGACGCGGGACACGAGCCCTCAATGCGGGACAGTCCCGCGAGTCGCGGGACGGGTGGTCACCCTATGTACTTGCGTGTAATACGACGGATTATCACCCTTGCATAGAATAGCTGCGAAGGCCGTGCAAGCGGCGAGCGAGTAGCCTTGACTGGCGTGACTGCACCCGCTGCAGGAGCGCTCGTGCCGCGTGATCCAAAGCAACTACTCGCGCTTTTAGCACTGTCGTCGACAACATTCTTTTTTTTTTTTTTTTCAGTGTTCAGTGTTAATTGTAAAAGAGAAATGTCGTAAATATCGCGAAATGCCCCAACAAAATAAAATCTTCGAGAAAGAAAAGGAAAATAAGCCTCCACTGCGGATCGAACCCACGACCGCTTGCGTATCAGGCAGACAAAAGCTACGCTACAGCTTCGAAAAATCTAATTTTGACAATTCGTTTTATACGAGACTTTCGGACGCGGTGTACCGTAGGTGCACTGTCGGACGGCACTTGAACCCTCTCGTGCCATGATCTCCATCATCATCTACAGCAAGCCGGCCACATTGGCACATGTGTACACGCGGCAACTCCTTCTATCATCTATGTGGCCTGTACCTAAAGGTACAAATATCTATTGATTAAACACATAATCTAATCTTTTTCGACCTCTGCCTTTCTCGCTCCGTCACTGGGGGGGGGGGGGGGGGGGGGGGGGGGGGCAAACATCGCCCACGAAGTTTAAAGGTTATCATTTCCTGGTTTCCCTGCTGCTTCTTATCACCACAGAACAAACAAACAAACAACCCAGCTAATGAATTGGTCGGACAAGAGATCTGTGCACTGGAAATCGCAGAATCAAAGCGTAGCAACTGCTTCTTCCTTCAATTACAATCTGAAAAAAAAAAAAAAAAAAAAGGGAAGAAAAAAAAGATTACGTCGGAGGACGGATTTCAGTATTCAGTATTCAGTAGTCAGTATTCAGTAGCACCAAAACCCTTTTGCATCAGTGGCGCGTTATAAAATAAAAAAAAAATCCATTGTCAATTAAGAACACGCTGGCTAGGTGGCGCGAGTCGTCGCCCAAATTTAAAATATTCGTTTTTATTTGGTTATTTCTCTAGTTTGCCAGTTAAGCTCTTGTACGTCTAGCCACTTGCCGTTTTCATCATGGTGACTGTAGACGATTCATAACGGATCGTCGGGGCTACACTCAAAGACAGTAACAGTTCTTTTAAATTCGCCAATAGCTAGGAGCTTTTCGGAAAAGAATGAAAACACGGCAGGTCGACTCGGACAACATGGAGGACTCCCTGGAAAGCAATCCGCTAGAAGAATCGGACGACTTCTTCGAAGACATCGACGACACTTCGGACCTCCCGATGTCGCTCATCGTCACCAATGTGGACATCTCTGTCTACACAGATTTCGAACAACGAGTGAGTACGCCGACCTTCCCACCCGTAGGACTCCGCCAACCCTCCGACATCCACACACCTCGCTGTCAACAACGACAACGACTCTGACTATGAGGCTTGAGCGCGCGCAACCCGGGTCTCTTTCTGTTCGGGCTCCGTCGATTTATCGATGGTCCCATTTTTACTTACGCGAGGCTTCGATCGCCCACGAGTTATGGTTATTGAATAGCGAGTAATTTGTTTCTTCGTTTTATATTTTTATTCTTTTATTATTTGGATTGCTTGCTCGGTGCGCGCTTAGTTCATGGCGTAATATTGAGACGCACGCGTGCGGGGGAACATCGCGTCGTTGAAATGGTGCTTGTTGCGAAAGTGCGACGGGTTTGCGTTGTCTGTGCATTTATTTATTGGAGCCGCCGCGCGTGTTCGTAGAAATGGGTGCGCTTCTTCTCGCGGACGTCTAAAAGTAGCGGTGGAAACTCGTCGTCGGGCTGGATGGGTGACAGGCCCGCTAAGCTACGCGGCCTCACTTCGTTGGCGCAGGCGGGCATAAGCGACTCGAGGAAAGAAAGTAAAATATAGAAGGCGACTTCGTTGGGGTTTTTCCGCCGTTTCCTATTCAGTGTCAGATTTTAGGTCCTTTGTTTTGATTTTCTAGTCAACTTCAAACAAATCTGTCAAAAAAAAAAAAAAAAATGAAAGACGGACCAAGGTACACGAATGAAGTACAATCGCGAATAATTTATCGCATAAATCGAAAAGTATTGTTAATATACAAACACGGAAGGGGTCAACCTGCCTTCAGAGCTGATTTGCTACTTCGTGAAAAAGAGCTGTGAGGAGTAGGGGTGGGGACGTAAAATGTAGGAAAGCTAAGAAAGAAATGTAGTACAAAACGAAACAAAGATTGATACGCACTACAGGGTGTCACAAAAAAAAAAAAATGTGCAGGGTTTTTTTCATCGCAAAAATAAACTAGGCATCGCCGAACGCTTATTCTCTGCCCAAAGGTAGCGCTAGAGGTCACAACCAGATGCCAAAGTTTCAGCCCGATCCGATAACTTAATCAAAAGTTATAAGTGATTTTCTGAAAATTTCAATGGGAAAATGGAACCCATTTTTGCCCGTTTTTGGTTTCTGGTGCCATAGAGCCCCACGTATTTGAAAACTCCGTCGGCCGCCATTTTCCCATTGAAATTTTCAGAAAATCACTTATAACTTTTGATTAAGGTATCGGATCGGGCTGAAACTTTGGCATCTGGTTGTGACCTCTAGTGCTACCTTTGGGCGGAGAGTGAGCGTTCGGTGATGCTTAGTTCATTTTTGCGATAAAAAAAAAAACATGTAAATTTCTTTTTTGTGACATTCTGTATTTACATCAAAGTTTAGAGTATCTTGAATAAGCGAGTGTTAGTAATTTTAATGAGTTTCATTTGACTTTGAGCACCGTTGAACTGTCAATCCGATACACACATGAAGTAGAACAGAGCAGTGTACTGCTTTTCCTAGATGTTAATGTAAGTCGAAACAGCACCGGATACATAGAAAGAACTGTGTACAGCAAGGTTTGCAACAGAAGCAAGTTCTTAAACTTCATCTAACATCACCCGGTTGAGCACAAAAGAGCAGTCGTGAAAGCCCTGCTACATCGGTCCGGACACATTTCTTCCTATCCGGAACTATGCACATCTGAAGATGCAGGTATTCTCGACTTGCTGGTGAAGTGGGATTATCCTAGACATTTTATTGAAAACACGCGTAAGCAGATGGGACAAGGGAGACGTCGGGATAAAAATTGCCTTAGGGCGGGGCTAGGAACAATTCCAAATATGAAAGGCGTTTCTCCCTTTAGACATCCGAACAACTCTCAAACCTCTTCTTAAACTACATGACCTTGTTTCCAAACCAAAAGACAGCCGCCCCCCCTTCCCCCTTAAAGGGATACTGAACCAAAGAATTTAGTGTCCATAATAAGTGGCGCACGTTTTTTCCACGAGCCAGCAGCCGCCGGTGTGCGCGAGCACATGCAACGAAAATGACGTCAAAGACCTCCATTCGCGCTTAAGAGGACAGTGAAATGCATGGGCTTCGGGCCAAAGGAGAATAAATACAGGCTTTTCATCTCTACAAGTAAAAGCTACGTGCTTGTTAGGCCAATTAATCGTTTACCTTTTACGCCAGACACCACTGTGTAGATGAAAAACTTGTCTTTATTCTCCTTTGGCCCGAAGCCCATACATTTTACTGTCATCTTAACCGCGAATGGAGGCCTTTGATGTCATTTTTGTTGCGTGTGCTCGTGCACACCGGTGGCTGCTGGCTCGTGGAAAGAATGTGCGCCACTTATTATAAACACGAAATTCCTTGGTTCAGTATTCCTTTAAGTCACAGTGTGGTGTTGCGTATAAATTTGACTGTCCAGATTGGGACGCATCGGATCTTGGGGAGACCGGCCGTAAACATTGCACCCGTATGAAGGAACACAGGCAGGACATAGCGAAGGCCACACATGCCGCAAGGGCAAAGACAGGAGCTGGTTCACCATTGTTGGACAACTGATCATAGTTTTGACTTCGAAAATGCGTCGACCTTGACCCCCGAACAAAGGTGGGGTCCACGAAGGTACTTGGAGTCGCAGTGCATCCGGAGTGATTCATCGGCTTGGAACTCCGACCGCGGCACTTTTCCCAAAGTGTATGCGGACCTCTTTAAAAAAAATTTTGGTTGTGTCTCTCATTCCTGCCAATTTTGCATCACTGATGATGTCTTCTGTATGGAGGACGAAATGTCAGATTAAATTATGTTTGTTGTGTGAAGTCGGCATACTTTGTTTCACCAAGATGGGTCCCGGCTTCTGAAACACTTCTGCAGTAACATAATTGACAAGTTCTTTCGTAGGCTCATGTCCATCCTCAGAAGCTGGCAAAAACTCAAGAGGGGGGTGCAGTTTAACTTTTTTTTTTTATTTGCTCCTTAGTCCCAGTTTTATTGCTTTATTATGCCAATATGGGGCCCAGTGACTAATCTGACTCCACCCGTAAAGCTTCGTTAGAAGCACTGGAGCAAACTCATGCAATTAGAATTCCAGAATAAATGCAATGTTCATAACGTGCTGAAAAATACTTTGATGAGGCTCGGGTCATCACTCTTTAACCGTGAGCAGATTGTTGCCTATGTACTGGGCACATCTAGCATTGTCGAGAAATCAGCAACGTAGATTTATCTTTTGAAATGGTTGAGAGTGTTGGTGTCTAAATTACGAAAACGAAAGAGAGACATAAAAAATAATACAAACGACGTGTCGTCTGTATTGTCTGCTGTGTCCCTCTTTCGTTTTCGTAATTTAGATTTATCAGTCGATGGGTAGACTGTCCAGCCCGGCTAGCCAATGATAGCATGGAAAACTCGCCAAGGTGTGGCCACCATGCTGCTTAAGTAGCAAAAGAAAGAGGAAAACCACTGCAGGGCAAGGTTAGCTCGTGGCACTAAACTCAGATCCTGAACACCACGTTGGTATAATCTAACGGAGAAGTGAAGCTTCATTATACCCTTAGAAAGCTGATGTTTTGAAACACAGTCTTCATGTGGTTAAAGGGGTGATGTAACAATTTTAGCTTCAAAAGAATTTTAAGTTTTTAATTTTTACATTGTTATCTTACCAAAATGGATGAAGAAACTGCCTCATTCTTTTTGAATGTCACAATTTCATTGCTTAATGGCAAAGAAAAAAATGGGAATATTTCACGATTTGCAGCCGCGGGGTGGTGGCCATGAGAACTAAGTCGTGATGCACGATGGGTACAATGTAATAAGTTGGCAAGATGTGTTGTGCCATTATGTGCTCAGTCTAATGCAGTATTTTTTTTTAAATATAGGTGTTTAATGCGAGTAAATGCATCAAAAACCTCGTATCATCGACAATGTTGTACTATATTCAGTTTAGTGGCGCCATCTGCCCGAGGTAAAAATCTATTCCTCCCTTCAACCGTCGCTACCACGTCAATCGAACTTCCTTAAGAAAAGGCAATCTCGTGTCCCCCCCCCCCCTCCCCCTCTCTCCCCTTCTCCACATCGCTGAGACCAACCTCCAAGGTTGCCATGTGAATCGCAAGCAGGGGCCGTGTGTGCTGGAGGCTCTGAAAGAGAACCCAACTAAATCCTCCCTGTTCCCATTGCACGTCACTGCACTAATGACTCGGAAGATGGTGTAAGAGTTGAGAGTGGTTTGGAGGCATGCAAAACGTCAAATGCCTAACTTTTTCTTTTTTTTAGGAAACGTGCATTGTTCTTTTTTTCTTAGGAAACGCGCGTAGGTTGATATGGTTTTCAGTTCTTTAATCCAGACATGACAGGGAACAACTACCATAGTTATTTGACCAATGTCCGAACATCATTGCACAGCCCCTTTAAGATTTCGATGAGAGTGTTTTTGTCCTCTTTTTGTTTCTTGCTTTAATTTCTTTTTTATTATGAACAGAATGCTTATACACTCCGTGCGACGCGACCGGCGCGCCGCCACGCGGCTGTCACTGAAGATAGGCGGTGAAAACTCCAGCGAAACGAAACCATGCACGCGGCATACATTGGTATGCATTGAAGTCGAAGCGGTGTGGTTGCGCTGGGTTGATGAACTGCTGCGTTGTCAAGTGCTCCAATAGTTATGCCTCGTGTCTAGTGGAAAGAAAGTTTCATAGTTTTTCAACTGGCCAATAATTTGTGGGATACTGACAACGATAGACCTTTGCCGTACGACGGCAGAAATTCGGTCTCCCAATCATGTTTGCTATTGTGTCGGCGCGGCTGGCATATTCCACACTGCCGCTTTGCGCTCTGCGATTGTTTTAATGCCTTAGCATTAGAACGCTTGTTTTGATGAAAACCTGGCGGTGTCTTTTGTTTGTCAGCGCCGGGGATAGAGGGAGGAGGAGGGGGAGAGAGCTTTGAGAAAGCCTTATTTGCTGCAATACTTCAACAAAACAAAATAAAAATATCTTTGAGTTTTTATAAAAATCCCCAGGAAACATCTCGTTCCCGCCAGATTGTTTTCTCAAGTTCGTGCACTCGGTGCCGCTGTTGCCGTTGGTTCTGAGGCCAGTTCAAAACAAAGTAATAAAGGTCTCAGCCACACCAAAAGTAAAAAGCAAAAAAAAAAATTATATATATACATATATTCAACGACCTAAAATTATGGCCTTTGAACTCCATCACAGTTTGCGAGTTGTTTAACGAAAGTGACTTTTTCCTTTGGTTTTAAAGTGTGCAAGGTGGTGGTATAATTTCATGAGAAAGTGGGCAAGCTTGTGTAAGACAAAACGTGAATATACTGGCCTATGTAAGATTAATTTTACATGTACAATTAGATCTGTATGTGCCTGTTTTGCTCAGTCACACCCTTTGTCTGTCTGTGTGCATGTGCACGCATACAAGCTTTGGTTTGTTTTGTGCGCATTATGATATGCTTGCATGAGACACTACGTAATTAATGAAAGAAGTGGAAAACATATACAAAGCTCTCCTCTTCGATTAGCACAGAAGAGCACCGCATTTTGCTCATGTTCAAGCGTGCTATACATTTTTGTTTGCCTGCTGTTTTTTTATTATTATTAAAACAAAATAAATTTACATGGACGGCATCAAGTACAAACAAACAATAATAAACACTGATTTAGGGTGGTAGTTTTGCGGGAGTGATTTTTGTGAAAAAGGTGTCTTTATGGAAAATGATCACAGTGATATCGGTGTGGCTTAAATCACAATTTAATCATATTGATTTTTTGCTTCACCCTGAACTTAACGAGTTTGGGTGGATTAATTTTGGGATATAAATGCCTCATGGATTTTGTCAAAGAGTGCAGTGATTGCACATTCTAGAAACCGGGAAGGTTTCTTGTGGGAAGCCAGCATGCGGTGTGATTGATAGAAGGTGTAAAATCTATTTTCTGAGATATATAAGAATTGGAGAACGGGTAAACAACCCTCTTAGCTCTGCCCTAGCCCTCATACAACGTCACCCTCAACGTATCGGCTCAACAAGCCAAAGTTACGTTCATGTGCTTTTCCTCCGCCACAGCTTTGCACGCAAAAAGGCTGCCGCAGGCTTCTGAATGCTTCTCACTGTCAAACGCCAGCTCCTCCGCTAGCGGCGCTACGCATGTTTTTTAAAGCGCCCCCTATAGTTCCCACACAAAGCGTATAGAGACATGGCTCTTGTGCGCCAAATATCCTTTGTTGTTGTCTCCCTCAACAACAAAAACAGGTTCGCTATCTTGACAAGAAACTCCAATCAGTTCCACAAACATTTGAGAAAATTTGGTGATCTCGACTTTAGAAGGACGAATGAAGGGCTCTGTGTCATACATTTCGTTGTAGTTCCTCGAACGCATTTCCGGCTAAAGTGAGTTTACCGTGTTTATATTTTGTTTTTTCTGTTACCACATGGTGATGACACAACAGTACTATGCTGGTGGTGGCGGATGCAGCAGACGCCTGTTCTGCCATAGTCCGCTCTGCAATCTGCGAGTCAACAAAACTTCCAACTGCCATGGGTTGAGATGTCATGGCACCTGCATCCTTGTCTTCTTTGCTGGTACTTGTACCGACAATGACGAGGTTTGCAATAACCCATAGCATTGCCTAGCAGCTCTTTCTACATAGTTTGTAGCCGTTTCAGGGGATTTCAACATGAAGGAGGTTTGGGTGCCAAGCACAGAAGTCTCACACATTTCATTCACCATAGTTTCGAGGTGCTGCGAATATTTTTTCTTCACAATCTTGCTTTAAATGTGGTCACAAACGAACGAAAGCTTCAGCTGTTGTGGATGGTGTTGGTTCCGTGCGTTGTCGAGGGGAAGCACTCATGTCAAACAAACATTGTCACCTGGCCCACCAGATGGACTGGTGTCGCACAAGCTCTGTCTGTGTCGCAGACTCTGCTTTGTCAAACTGCATCTGCTGTGACGCAGTTTTCATAGCATTTCATGCACAAACAAGGACATTTTCATTGTGTCCTGTTGCTAGAATGTTAATAAGGCAGATTGGGTAGTGCAGCAATTTGCAAACAGTGGTCCGCAGACGCCCGGGGATCCTCGAGAGAGTTTATTGGGGTCCACACCAAGTAAAAGAAAAGTCTCTAGATAAAAAGCCCTCCTATGCCATCGCACAAGACCTCCGAGGCAGAATACATTGGGGGCTCCCCCAAAGGCCTCCGAGCGAATCAGGGGGTCTGTGGCAGCCAAAAGTTTGAGAACCGCTGTCATAGTGTATATAGGCTAACATGCTGAGACAGGTGTCTACATGTATCAAAGCACTTATAGAAAATATCACGATCAATTTGCTTATGTAAGAATGTAGCCTAGTGCTCTCGACATTTGTGAGGCTATGTGGCTTGAAAATTCTTTTAGACTGTTGCCTGAATAAGTTGTAGTATCATCAAGGTACAGGATTTTTCAAACTTTCCAGAGAAAAGTCTGCAAGTATTTCACAAAAGTTGGCTAGCCATTCATGCTTACGTGAACACTGTGGGTGGGATATTTGGAGTCAGCACAGCAACGCCGGAGCAGCTGCTAGCAAGGTTTGCTTTACCCCTTAGCAGCATTCAGTCTATGTCAAAATCTTTTGGTGCCACGATTGAAAGACGGTACTGGTTAACAATTGAAACACCTGCACACGAAATGTATAGCCGTCAACATTGTGTCCGTGCATTCGGTATTTAAAATTGAATCCTGGGACTCGGTGAACTGATTCAATGCAAGGACCCAAGATGTCCTTGCATTCAGTTAAATTGAATGCAGGGACATCTCGGGGTTCCGTAACATTGTTTGGCTGCGCTCAAACAAAGCTTCGGGACTGTTAAGATGTCCCTCGGGAAATTTGGTCCAACATTGCCATTGTGACAAGGTAATCCCATATGGGAGGGAAGGGTCGCCTGATCCTTACCAAACAGAGCCTGCTGGTTCCTTATCACCAGAGGGCTCAGACATATTGATAGCCTATTTATTTATTTATTTATGTGCTTATTGTCCACAGCACAACACTGTAAGCAAGAACATGCTATTGCCAATGTTTCTCATTTTTTGCTTAACCCCTTGGCTATTAAGCATTGGCTATTAAGCATGAGTGTCACTCGTGCCGTCCATAATGAACTAGAAGGTCAAACTCGTGTTTCGATTTATAAGCTTGTTTTGTGCACTCTTTGGCAGGTGGCAGCATTACCAACTATAGCTCCGTCCCTGTCAGAGTATTTTGTTTTTGTGTCAAATCAAATTTTTACTAAGGAGGGATCTTGTCCCAGAAAACAATATTTGATGTCTGCATGTGCAGGAACAGCCGACATGACCTTAATGTGGAAGTCTGCGTTAGCTGATGAAGAAATACGGGAACGTTTATTTGAATGTGATGAGTGCTCCACCATTTCTGATGACTAGTGGTACCACCTCTGTGATGACTCAGAAATGTTATTTAAAATCTGTAATTTGTACGGAAATTGAAGGGAACATTCACTTGGCATCCAGCTGTTGTTCCCTGCTCTCTTCTTTCCTGAATGTTTCCAACAGTACCACACAATGAGGAATTACTGAATGGGCATGTCAGATGGCCAGGAGTCAATGGTGAGAGCATGAAACAATGTCTGGAGACTGAGTAAATATTTCCCTTAATGTTTGTGCAAATTGCATAATATTTTAAAAATCTTTTGGTACTTTTCATGAAAAACAAATGAATTGGTATGCAACGAATTAAAATTGAACAGCTACCATTAAAACTACTACAGCGACAGAAAATCCTCATTCAGGGCAGCAGCCTAAGCGGGGAAGTTTAGTGCCCGTCGAAATTATCAGAATAAAATATGGTAAATTGCCGACACCAATGTTCGCACGAGCTGTGTCTCATGGTGTACATACGCTCAAGTGCCGAAGCATTGTAAAGTCTCATCTGATTTCACCATTTCCATACTAGGCTATCGAAAAAAAAGCTCTGGTCCTCCACATAGGATGCAGTCTAAACTCATTATAAGAGACCTTGATTTTGACCAAGATTTTGGTCTGTTGTAAGAGGGGTATGTTGTATGCAGATATGAAGTTGAGTCAATGGTGCATAGAGGAAAACCAGCCAAACTTCACAAATTGGTATGTTATATCCAAATGTCTGTTGTAACCAGGTCTGTTGTAATGAGCTTAGACTGTATAATGAAAAGAGCCTGCCAAGCTTGCTCACAATGAGCTATATCACAATGGTGATGTGTGAAGTGTATGAACATACCACATGTTATATTGTAAATGGACTGTGTGTTTCCTGTGTCCTCAAACATTGTGAGTAGGAGGAATAGATTGAGCCAGTGATACTCGCTTATGACTCATACCTTACCATTTTAACATAGGTCAGTCCCTATAGCAGCCAATAATAATATCTTTCCATCGATTCAGATTGTGTTTAGTGGGGATCATCGAACCAATATTTAAGGTTTTGCCGTCATCGCAAAGTTGACAAAAGCATATGCTGTAAAATGAATTGCTGGGTATGCATTGGGTAGAGGGTTCGGCAAGTTGAGCTGGCCCAGCCGTGTTCAGGCTGGGCGGCTCAAAAGCCATGCATGGAGTCCCAGCTCCGTAGAGCTATTAAAAAAGAGGATGTAATCGACTTTCACATTTTCTATTGGTAGAATGTGACAATCAGTTTCATAGCTTAGCATGCCGGAAGCTTATGTGCGGCCCCAGGTATACCTTTTTATGTAGTACTAAACTGGACCAGCTCATATTATTGCTAATTGTACCTGCGGCCGCACATAAGCTTCCAACATTCTTCGGTCTTTGCGAGTGCTTTTACAAATTAAGAAAATGACAGGGTTATGTATAGTTGCAGGCTGCTTAAAGGGTAACTGCAAAGAAAAAAAAGTGTATTTTTAAAAAGCCTAATTAGGACTAGCATGTCACAAAACAATTTTTCCGCCAACAACAAAATTTTTTACAGCAATATTTATTGCGCGAGACTGATTTTAGTTTGCGGCTATTTTGTCCGTTTTAAATTGCGCGCCACAAAGTTGCTATTATACGTCACGGAGTTGCTATTGTACGTCACTCCGTGACGTATAGCAGCCACTCCGCGCTCGTCGAAAGAGCGGGAGTTTCAAATGTGGAGAAGTTGTGACCCCGACTAAATTACGTCCTGTGGCGTAAATTTTGCTAGAAAAAATTTGTTTTTTTGCGGAAGATTTGTTTTGCGACATGCTTGTCCCAATTAGGCTGTTTAAAAAAAAACACTTTTTTTTCTTTGCAGTTACCCTTTAAAGCCTTTCTGATATCTTCTAACCTGTCCATGTTTGCAGGCGGTTTACCAGGCTCATGAAAACACGTTCCTCTAGTTATAACTCGTCTTGTTTTAGCGATATTGAATTTTATGAAATTTCTGTCGAGTCCAGGAAGTTGAGACCACAGACTGGACTTGGGTCGTTTGTTAGGTGCAAGCCCCTCATATAAGTGGGAAAGCAGTTCAGTTAGAAATACAGTTTAACCCGTTTATAACGAACAGCAGGAAACGTTACCGTCAGTTCGATATAGCAAAAACCATTTACAACGAACTTTCACGATGCGTTCGCTGTAAGTCAAGAGCCTTCTCTCTCTTTCTCATCTCTTCACTTCCGGCTTGTAACAACCGGCTGGAAAGTTTCTTTTCTTTTTTTTTTTGCATGCGTGCAGAGTTTGTGTTTTTAGCTTATCTCCCCTTCTGAATCGCTTCTCTTCGTGGGCAAACGCTTTGGGATGAAAAGTTTTTTTGTTTTTTTTCTGTGCATGCGTGCAGAGTGTATTTTTTAGCTTTCTCCCCTTTTGAATCGCTTCTCTTTGCTCAATTTTGTTCTCAACTTGAGCTTTTGAAGTTTTCTTTGTTTCCTACTTCTTTTTTGGGTGAAGGGACGGGCTAGAAGACGGTTGTTTGCGTGTTTTTGGAAGCCTTCCAAGAGGAAAAAGTTCGATATAGACAATATGTTGTTCGTTATAAAAAGTACTTTTTACATGCATTTTTATTTAAGTTTTCCGTGAGTTCGATATCAATAATAATTCGCTGTACGTGGGTTCGTTCTAAACGGGTTTCACTGTACAGATTTGCTATATTATGAATATTAAAGAATCGTTTGAGCAGTGTTCAGCCAAAGTCCAGAAATCATTCCTCGTCCCCTTTTCAACCAAGTTGTGAGGGGTGGCCACATTTTTAATTGATTGTAGTCTATTCAGAAATGGGCGAATCCATATCTCCATGTCACTCATGCCCTAAAGTCACTTCTTTTGCACCCACTAGCAGCAGTGTCTGACAAAGCAACTCGTCTGGAAATGGAACATCGGACGATTGCGTACATACATGAGAGCCGAGGTCTTTGCCGGCATTCGTCAGGGCGTAGCTTTCCACGGTAAGATCCAGTGAAGTTGAAGCCTTGGTCCAGAGTGTCGCACTCATAGCGGATACGAGAACGATGGCACACTACGGCATCGCTAAGGGAAGCACACGGCCGAAAGGGTGCTCGGTCAGCACAAATGTCGGCAGCTCTGCAGAGATGCATTATGCGCAGAAGTTTATGGCAGTAGTACGTGCTGTGTCGACGTCTCATATCTGCGAGCTTACGAGCATCGTGCCTTTGGGTCTCGCGTTTTTGCGCGATCAGCGATTGGAGGTTCTCTAGTTTGCAGCTTTGGACGTAAGGACGTCAACTGTTTTGGGTAAGCAAACATAAAACAAAAGTTCTTTTTTTTTCTCTCAGATTTAATGGGGGCAAAGACCTTTTCTTTGCTTCTCGTTAAATCTGAAAAACAAAACAAACCAAGCTGTTTCCCACGTGTTTTGCCCCATTCAAGACATATGGAAAATGCTTGGGTTTATTTGCGGTGTTTGGTTGGTGGAAACGGGTATGCCAATCTTTGTATTTAGCTGAAGGGCTCCCAGTGAAGATACCATGAATGTCGTTGGTATTTAATGGAAATGCATTTATATTTCTAGGTTTGGGGTCTTGAGCTTCCAGGTAAACTGGAAAAAAAAAAAATAGAGTAAATTATTTCTGTTCTTGAAAGTCAAAGAAGAATGTAAAGTCTCTATATGTAATGTGAACCTAGTTGAAAATTCCCATTGGGTTCCAATTTGAATTTTTCCATTGGTAGCAATTAGGGTTTTTGGACAACCAATTGGTCACTGCCAATGGGAACCATTTGGAACACATTCAAGTTTCAACTCGAAAAATAATTCCAATTAATGAGGCCCATTGGCAAGTGTGCTTCCAGTTGGAACCAACTAAAACCAATTGGTTCCAATTAAAGCCAGTTGGAATTTCAATTGAATCTAATGGGAAGTTTTAGCTGGGAAATTCTTGGATGCATTGCAACACCCCCCGGCATGCATAAGGACTACAACTCACTTGCATTTTTTCTCTGCATAATGTCCTTTACTCTGCAAGTTTTGACTGAATGTTTTTTTAAAAAGTTTTGAGCAATCATTTGTTAGAAATTTTGCCAAAAGTGCCTTCCTATTTTTTTTTTTTTTAAGGAAACTTTGGGTAGAATATTTAAGGTTAATCCAGGAACAATTTGTACTTCCATTTGTTCCCCTTTTCTGGTACACTTGAGTGCATGAAGTTGTACCCCATAGAGACAAATATAAAAAAAAAAAAAAAAATTTGCATACATATTCCACTATTGTCTGTTGAACTCAAAAAGGTAGGGCGAGGGAAAGGAAGGCCGGGGAGGAGGAAGCACACATAACGCTAAAGAGGAGAGGGGGAAACCTTCCCCTCTCTTTTAAATGTTCCGTCTGTTTCCTCCTCTTGGCCTTTCTTTCCCTCGCCCTAACTTGAGTTGCAACAGACTATAGTTAGATTTTACGGAGACTTTGGGGAAATTGTCTTTATGGCCACAGAAGCTTAATAGAAGCGAAAAGTAGGAAGGTTGGATAGCTGGCACCGGAAACGCAGGGTTGGGTATTTTCTTCTCTCTTGATCGTCAATCGACCCCAACTCTGCGAAACAGGGCACTAGTATGCACAAGGGTGAACCTTGCATGTCGAACATGTGATTTTCAACCCCTGGTCATTTTGCTCTCTCAAGCAATACCTGCACTTTTTGTAGATTTCCCAAACCTGCTGAAATGTGGGTCAGCTGAAAAGCACACATCGTTTGGTATGCCGAGGTCGTTTACAGCGACAGCTGTTAGGGGCTCTTCCCACCTCTGGGAATCACGTCCGTTGTTGACGTTGTGGATGTAGTTGGCGTAGTAGGGAATAGGGTGTCCGTCGTAGACTTTGCCAAATCCTCAAAACAAAAAAGAAATCGCCTGCCGCCCGCAGGAATCGAACCTGGGTCCGCTGCTTGCAAAGTGGAGGCGTTACCACAGAGCTATGCCACAACGTTAACAACCTGCTTTATACCTAGGGTTTTTGTAGTACCCAATGCCCACTGCACGTGCTCTCTGGAAAAAAATAAATAAATAAATATCCGATAGCATAATGTAATTGTAGTGCCGCCAGTGCCAAGAGCTTGTGCCAGGAGATGCGCTGCAAAACAAGAAACAAAGGTGTTCGGAACATAATGGTCAGATGTCCATTTTGTTTCAAACGCCTTTGCATGAACGCGACACCGACGCCCAACGGCTTCGCCGTGACTGTATGGCAGCTATTGCTGTGACTAGTGCGGAGTAATAAAGGACTGCTAAGTTTTTTCGCGTCTTCCCAGCCCTTCGTCTTGTTTGCTTTGGCATGCAGGTTGGTTTGCTCTGTAATCATGTTTGCTATTTTAATGAACCATGTGTCAGGTCATCACGTGTGTGAGAGTTAAGCGCCGTTCACACACTTACAACCGAGTAGGACCAGGGGAGAAAAGACCGGTTTTTAAGCCTTTTGCGGCGTCTTAGGACCAGATGCGCCGCTGCAGAGCAGGTTGTACGCCGTCGTAAGAGGCTTAAAAACCGGTCTTGTCTCTCGGTTGTATTTGGTTGCAATTGTGTGAACGGCGCTTTAGAACAACCTTGGATTAAGCGGGGGCTCTCGAACGAAAATCTAGAGAATGTTCTTTTCATGTAACATTAACCTTTTTCTTTTTTCTTTTTTTTTTTTTTCAAACAAGCACATTAAATGTGCTGTTGCTCTGGTGAGTGTCAGCATATCTGGGCACACCAGAGTTGGCCTTAGTCGACATTGACAGATGAGCCGATATCATATCTGGCAGGTTTCAAATCTGTGTCTTCTCGAGAAACCTTTGAGTGTGTGACTGCACTTCATTGCTGTCGTCATCTTTTTTGTTGTCTCATGAGTGTTCTACCTCATCTGGAAGATCAAAGTACATATCCAAGGCCTCTTCCAAAGAAAAGGACTTTGTCACTTGGAAAGACACAAAAAAAAAATATAATAATAATCTTCACCAAATACTCGTAAGGAAAAATGTTTCGACCACGTGAGTGCCCATTAGCTCCCGTAACTTTGCTTAGAGATTATAAGTATGATTATGACTGAATGAAATTATTGTTTAATGCACATACTAGTATACACTAAATGCAATCTACATACTCTTGTCAATGTTTTTCTGTCGTTTCTTCATTAATTATCTTCCTGCTTTTCGGAGCTCCCACAAGAAGGGCGTTGTACTGAAAAGCTTTAGTCCTGTCAACAAAACTTTTGCAAGTCCTTTGTGGCATGTACAGAAACTTTTGAAAATATTTTTATTATTTTTAGTTGAGGCACGGGTAGATGTCGTCACAATAATAAGAGAGAATTTATTTCCCTTTGGGACTTTGCGGGTGTTTTAAGGAAGTGAGAAATATACTCTCTTCGAACATTTAGGGGTTAACAGAAATATAGGATGGCACAAGTGGATCCGACGCTCTAAAACGAGACAGGAAAATCTGTGCCTGCGCAGTAGAAATTTTAATCTTCCACCGAACATGCACTGAGCAGGTCAGTTTTACCGTGTGAAATTTCAAGGCGTAATTCTTTTTCTGTAAAAAATGAGAGCAACACACTTGCCAAAGTCAACGTTGGGCACGCTTGCAGACAATCGAGTTAGCGACACTATTAACTTGTGACACCATCTACCAACAGGCGGAGCAAACAGACGTCATACTCCGTTTTCTGCTTGCTGCACCCATTGGGAGATGGTACCACAAGTTATTAGCGTCGCTAACTCGGTTTTCTGCAAACGCTCCCGCTGTTGACTTTGCAAAGTTTGTTGCTCTCATTTTTTACAGCAAGAGAACTAGGCCTTGAAATTTCACACATAAAGACTGGCTTGCTCAGTGCACATCCGGTGAAAGTTTGAGCTTTCTATGCACAGGCGCCGATTTATCCGGCTCAGTTTGCAGCGTCCGATACCTATTCTGTATTTTATCTAGTTTTAACTGATAAAAAAAAAAAAGCCACTTGATGCTGCTTTTTGCTGCAAATGCATACCTGTACTCAATTTAACCTCCAGAACTATAGTAAATAAAATTTTGGTCCCTCATCGAGATGGCACCGGTTTCTCCCTTAGTTTGGTGAACTAAGATTCATATCTGCACATTCATGGTCAGTTACTTTCTATTTTATCAAAATGTACTTTAAACATGCAGCATTGTTATTTACTCTGACAGTTGAATGTTGTAAGAATAACCTCCTGCAGCTTATTAACTTTGCACAAAACTTCTTATTTTAAGCTGCTGTTGCTTCAGTAATAATCTGACTCTTCTGCTGAAATTAGCATCTTAGTTTGCAAAACACCTGAAAGTATGCCATAGTAGCGGTGATTAAACTTAGCAGGAAACTAAGAGTTTATGAGTTCTTTTTCCGCCACTGGTTTCTTGTTTTGCAGACGTTTTCTATTTTGAAGTTTTTATCTGTATGCTTGGCTCTCTTGCTCATTTAGATTAAAGATTATTGGATACAGGTATCCACACTGTCTGGATATTCACATGGATGACAGGGGCACAGCAGGATAATTTGATCCACAAGAAAGTTGAATAGAGATATCTTGCACGGCTGGGAAAAAGTTCCTCATATGAAAAACCCCCCTTTTTTTTTTTGCGAGTTAGCGGTTATTAACATTTGGCCATTTGACCATGTAATTCTTGACAGTTTTGGGCTTAGCTGTAATGCTGATAACCAGATGTCGATAGCCTCTAATCTTGCAACTGACCGGCGCATTTTATTCCGCCAGCACGACGTGCTCGCATAGTTGAAGGCCACACGCTTCTGCGGTTTAGTTGGCTTTGTCGACGATTGTATGTCCCCTGCGACTGCAAGCAGCATGGCTAATAAAGAAGTCGACGATTATAGACGAGTCAAGCCGTGAGGCGGTATCGAAGACTGTTTCTATAAAAATCCTCCCCCTTGGGCGGAGAGTAGAATCTAATGCGCGCCTTTCCCCTGCAGACGCAGTTTGAAGAGCTGTTCCGGCGCTTCGACGGTGCTGCCAGCTTCCACTACCTGAAGAGCTTCCGGAGGGTCCGGGTAATCTTCGAGAACCCTGACGCAGCCGCTCAGGCGCGCATCCAGTGCCACCAGATGAAGTTGGGGGAGAGCGTGCTCAACTGCTACTTCGCTCAGGTGGGAGGAACGAGGCCGTCTGGCACTGGTCCTCGACTCTTGGCCGCCTATGCTTCGTCTCGCCTTAACACGAACTAACCGCAGAGGCTACAAGCGACAGCCCTCACGTTGGGTCCTGCCTCGGCTGCACAAGCGCTTGTACAGCAGGGCAGAGCTGTATATTGAGAGAGTCTAGCCAGCGGGTGTGGCAACGAAGGTGCTGGAGAGGAGAAAAATGGAGGAGAGGGAGGAGAGCGCCGAAGGAGCGAGAGAGGACGGAGGGAGCAAAGAGGAGACGACCGCCATTTTGACGCAACGCGCTTTCCTTGCAGAGCACTGTTGAAGCTACGCGTCGTCTGCTACGGGCCGACTTTTTTGCCCAAATAAAAGTTTGCGGTCAGACGACGAAAAAACTTCATTTGTTAGCTTTTAACCCACCGAGGAATAACAGTGTATCATTTTCTTGCCAGAGCCAGCTATATAAAAGGAAATAACCGAAATTTAGATGCTGATTCCATTCATTCTACTGGGCGAATGAATGAAAATGACGGCCCTCGCCGCTCAGTGGAAGCAGTCGGGAGTTCACGTGCATGCACTCACACTTCTTACTCTGCGCCGCAGCTGATTAACTCACTCAGGAGGGGGGGGCGTTACGGCGGTGAGATCGTAAACTGGCCAAACTCTCCCAATGTGCGGCTTTGCAGCAAGGGCACGGGTCAAAGCTAGCCGCTCGTGCTTTGTAGCTTTTGTGGTCGCTCCCTTTTACGGCGAGAAAAAGAAAAACGGCGAAGGCAAAAGCTTTTTGAGAGGCGATCCTCCTTTAGATAGCTTCCCACAGAGCGACCTTATTGGCTAATCCTGTTGTTTGCAATCCCTTACTGTGCCTAAAAGTACAAACAGCACGACGACGCATACAGCGTAAAAGAAGACTGACGGACCACACCAAAGTCGTCTGTCAGTTTGCTTTTACTTGTGCTGTTTGTACTTTTAAGAATGAACTACCAACAAGGTCAAGCATCAACCTTACTCTGCATTCCTGGCAATCAACAGGGCAAGTTTCCGCTTGACCAAACATTTTCAGTTGGTGATTGAGGGGCCTCTGACATCCGGAAATAATTTCTTTTTTTTTTTTGCACTTGGCACTAGACACTAGCCAAAACGTTTTTGCTCCAGGGTCTTGTATTTGCTCCGCGAACGAAGTCATACCGACGCTCGAGGACCAGCATCCGTGCGGAAATGTAACATCTGGGCCTCTAAACTTGTCAAACACAAAGTTGGGGCCGAAGTTGAAGGAGCGCACCGATTGGCCTGTCACGACGATGACTTCACATTTTTTTCGCCGGCGTCCAATCGGCGCGCTTTGCAAACTTTTGCCTCCAACTTTGTGTTTGACGAGTTTAGGGCCCTGGGATTTGGGGGGTGTCGAGTAGTCACTTCTTGTAGCGTTCAAAGTTTCTGTAATTAGATCTATGCCTTTTTCGGTTTTTCAGCGCTGATAAAAGTTGAAGGAACTGATAGCAGGGTGGTGGGAGTTCTGAAGTAAATGAAAGATTAAGCCCAGGCACATCTTTTAGTAGTGCTTGTGTCACCCCGCGCTTTTACCGTAAAATATTGAGTGCCCACCCACTCCAAAATACGTGCCCACCCCTCAATTTTGTAACGTTCGCAAAATCACTATTAAAAACATATCTTTACATATGTTGACCTTAGGAGTGCCCATCCCCCCGTTTTACATGAGTATCTAAAAATTTTTAGTTGGCGCTTGCTCGGCATCTTACGGTATCTATTTTTTCCTTAGTTTATTTCATACAAAATTATGTTTCCTAAATTTTATTCTTTTGGTAAAGGAACTATCACACCCAAAATCCATAACTTTTTTGTGTGTTTTTTTTATAATCCAAAACAACTGGACAAACTGTAAACAACTTAATTTTTGCGGGCGTAATATTTTGCAAATTTTGCGAGGCATGGGTTCCCAGAACATTTTGCGATTTTGGGCTACATGTTATGTATTCGTTACCATGTGGTCATACAGTCGAACCTCGATGTAAAGAAGTCGATAAAATTCTGAATTTACTTCGTTACATTGAAATTTCGCTACATAGAAATTCGAGGCTAACGTTAAAGAAAGTTTCCACAAATGTTTCTGGGGTGAACAAAACTCACCGAGGACGCCTCTAGTTTCGGTTGAAAGTAGTCCATCACCTCTTTCTGAGCCACTCTTGGCATTATTATTGGCATCACACGACGTTCGCATAGCCAGACGGCCTGCATTCCGTCTTCGTCTTGCTGTGGGATTGTGAACCGCCTCAAGATATTCATTGCGTCCACCACTTTACGGTTACTAGGCACATCGCAGGTGTCTTGCTCATCAGGCTCGATGTCATCCCAGTCTTGAGAGTTCCCACGAACATCGCTAGCTATCGCCTCGTCGGTCACCTTCTCCGTCGCAATGACAGCAGAGTCGGCGTATAGAAAGTCGTCGTAATCGACGCTGTCAGGGGCGGCTCCATCGCCTTCGAGGCTCCATCGCCCAGTACAATGAGAAACGCACGCTTTTAGCTAGGCCTCGAAACGAACTACTCAGCACGAACGAAGCCGACAGACGATACGGTGGCGGCTCTACTGTCCTCTAGTAGCCGTTCTGTACACCACACTCGCCAGATTCGGCCCGTCTCACCCTTTGCGCTTTATTGGGGGCCCATTTCAGCGCATGTGCTTCCCAAAATCTCCTTTGGGACCCGAAAGTTTGTGACAAATTGTCCATGAAATTTCATTATATCGAAATTTCGGCAAAAGGGACTCCGTTACATAGAGGTAAAAAATACATGGCTTGCATACACTTGCGGTTAGAAAAAGTTATGTACTTCGCTACATCGGGGGTTTCGTTGCATAGAAGTTCGTTACATCGAGGTTTGACTGTATATTTCTGTGGTAAATTTTTTTTTAAACATAGCTCAAGTCGCAGGATTTGTGAAAATTAGTTTGTCATAAAAACTAAGCTGTTTACAGTAATCCCAGTAAAGGTTTTCGGTGTTCTTGACGATTGATGTATCGTTGCCGGGTGTCACTCGTTGAAGAGCCTCGGGACGTCCAGCCATTCTGCTCGCTGTGACCTCGCTGGCAGACCACCAAGCCACTCAGACGTCGCAAAGAATGAAGTTTATTGAATAGAATAAAATGAAGACTTTCAATTACGCAAGAGTAATGAAGTGCAGGACATCGACATACTCGTTGCCGGAGCGTGGTTGGGAGGGTGATAATGTGAAGTCTGTCTCCCTCCGCTCCCGAATCCAGACTAACTCAACCCCACGTGCAACAATCAAAGCAGGCAGAAAAACACTTCCAGAAACGCACAAACAAAGTCCGGTGGACAAGCGAAGGAACCGTGGGGGGTCGTGGGGTCGTCTCGAAGAAACAGGATGCACCTTGCACTCTGGTCATAAACCACTTCGCTGCTTGCCGGGCTCCGGGTGGCTTAGGCCATGATGGCCCCGACCGACCGCCTGCAAAGAGCGGGTAGCACCAGACACCGTGGGGCGAACGCTATTGGCACATGTCACCCCCACAGGAACCCACTCTCACTCTCCGGCATTCCGCCACTTGTTACTATAATATGGAGACATTTTGAGGAAAAATAAATGGGAGTTTACCCTCACAACCTTACAATCCCTGCACTTTATCTTTAATGACTGAAAACTAAAAATTAAAAAGATTTGTGCCAATTTATTGTTATCGTATATGTGGCAAAACAATGCACTTCTTCCTCTTTTTTCCCCTTAGATCGTAGGTATTGTGTCACGGTGGCATGCACAAATGTAGCAGAGAGTTTGATGGATGACTTCAGGTACGAGATCTCGCACACGTTGCACGAGGGACTGTTTCAGTGCTGTTTCAAAGGTGTTGTGTCGAAAATTTTCAAAGGTAGAACGGGAGAAGAATACGACACTGGCTCGCAATTCCCGAAGGGTAACTGCAGGGGTCGTGCTCATAACTACGTAAAGGCTAAATTAGTAGGAAACATCATTGAACAAGATTAGTAATAGACCCTTTTCAAAAGTCTGCACCGACTCCTGTCCGCCATCGCTTGATCACATACCCTGAGCATGTATGGGACACGAGGACTGCATCAGCGTTCGGCGAGGACTCGAGTCCAGTCACGCGCTTTGTCTCCAAGCAGTGGCGACCGCCAGTGTTGCTCGATGGACTTTTGAAAAGGGTCTATGGTGCAATTCTAAATCAGCGGTGGTGGTAATTGAAAATATGATGGCAGGAAGGGGATTCTTTTCAATTGAGGTTTGGGATAAGGAGGAGGCATTAAAAGTAGATGTGCTGCCATGGGAGATTTTAACTTTCAGTTGACGATTGGTGCATGATGATATGTAAGATGGTTCTGAAAACGGTGCTTGGCGAGGTGTTGGGTTAGAGTGATAAATCTTGCAAAACAAATATAGGCTAAATATATATATATTTTTTTTTTTACGAAGGGAGAGGTTAGGTAAGGATATGGATGCTTTCATAGAGGTAATGCTGGTTGTGAGGTGATAGTTAGAAAGTATAAAACGAGCGGAGCGGTTTTTGATGGATTCTACTGGAGATGCAAAGGGGATATCAGGTTCCCAGATTGAAGCTGCATATTCAAGAATAGTATGAATTGAACTTTTATAAATAAGAAGTTATAATGAAATGGGGTGAAGGAAAAAAGTTCCTTTTGGTGTAACCCGATATTTTATTAGCATTAGCGTCGTAGTCGACATGGGTTTTCCAGTTAAGATCATTAGTTATGTGAACACCGAGATATTTATAGGAGGGCACACCAAGGAGGATAGAATTATTGATGAAGTAGGAAAGGCAAGCGTTAAATTTTGCCGAGAGACTCTCGTGGATAAATGAGATAACTATACTGCTAGGACCTATTGTGTGTTCCTATATTTTTGTTAAATTTGTTTCGAAAATGGCACTGTCGTTTCGTGGATAAATCGATTCATGTGCGGGACGCTTGGATCCACACCATTCGGAAAGGCCGCCATGTTTCTTGGGTCGGTGACGTCGTTCGCCCAACTCACGGCCTCCCCTTGCACGCATTCACACACTTGGCTTTTTCGGCGTCTCGCGCTTCAGCTTCCTCTTTTACCTTCCGTGTGTCGAACACGCGGTCTCGAGACAATGACGTCGACAGCATCACTCACTTTATTGGAGTCTTCGACACTGACCGTAACAGCAATGAGAGCGATTGTTATCAAAAGTTGTTGGAAACTGGTCCTTTTGACTTCGACCCGCTGGCAACCAGCCCCAGCGACGACGACAAGATTGTCGCAGACATACTCGCCGTCATCTGTGGCAATCTCGTGCATGCAGGGCGAATGGTCAAAGTGTAAGGAGACGAGAGTAAGAGTATATGGCGTTGAAGTAGCCGAGTAGCGTGCGATTGTACCATGGCGAGGCAAGCTTGGGCAAGCATGGGGGTGCCCAGACTGAGGTAGCTTTGACTAAATACGATGATCACGTGGTTTGTGGACACCATAGTGTGACAGACTTGGGCAGTGTTGCCTGGCCATCAGACAAAAAGGATTGACATTCGTAAATTAATTATTGCAATTACTAGGGCTTTAAAAATCGCACAACTTTGTGCGCATACTAAGTAACCTATGAGCATTCCATTTCAAAAATAATATACCCATTTAATTTTTGTGTCTTAAACCCTTTAAGTTCCAAAAACCAGTCATCATACCATTGGGTAACATCGTTAATATCGGCCGGAAGAGCGTAGATGTTGGAAACCTTAACAATTGCTTCAAATTCGGGGGTGCTTTTTAGTGTCTAGTTTGTCCCACAGATTCTGATTTTTCGGTGGCAACTTTCGGCATCAGGAAAAAGATTGGCGTTTATCGGGGGCTTATGTTGAATAAAATAGAACGCAGGATTCCTCAACCTCCGGACAATGTGCCTGCGCCCGAGTACCTAGGAAAGGACCTGGTACTGATAAGCGAAGAAGCAAGATAAGGGATTGCAAGACAAGCAAAGAAGCCACCTCGGGGAGAGTAGGGATGGTTAACTGCATGGAGACTGCGTTTCGGGTAAACAGAATATAATGCTGTAGTTACAGATTTTCTTCCCGTATTGCCATGGTTCTTGTTTATTATCGTGAACGTCTCAAATTATGGGTTTCTCGGCTTTCCCCTTGATTTCGGGAAAATCGGCTTGAGGTTTCATTTCCGGCCAAAACCGCGGAACCCTTCGTAATCCCCGATTTGCTCTCTGCACCCCGTCGACGACATCTGCGAGATTAATCCGAGCATCGTAAAGCAATAAAAGTCCAAACGAAACCTCACTCAAAGCATGCCGTCGTTCCCGCGCGCTTTGCATAGGTGGACAAATCGTGTGAAGCAAAACCGCTAACGTCGGAGTTACATCCATCAAAAGTCCGGCTAATGACCAGAGGCCGTTAAGGCTCCGGCATGCGATGGGCGAATGCGGGCCGCCGTCGGCGCACGGAAACGTCGGCCCACGTCACCGGTCGGTTCGCCTCTACGCTGGGACGTCGGTCTGCGATGGCCCGTGCTCATTGGCCTTCGAATGCCGACGGTAGTTTGCCCTCGATCACGACCGGCAACCCCACTAGGCACCTCGCCGCTCGGAGTGCACTGCATAGCCTTTATAACCAGTGGATGGCTTACGTTTGAGCATTAATTGGGGAAAGCGAAGAAACTCCCAACTTTGCGGTAAGACGAAACTGTTTCCGTCCATTCTTCGTCCGGAGCGGGCCGTGCTTGAGGGCACGTGACGTGGCACTTGGAGAATAAGGACGTACATTGCGTGCAGCGAGCTCTGACCGCTCGACATGTGCCGACATTATGTGCATGGCTCATACTGTTGAGTCAGCACAAATCCAGAGTGTTCTAATGAAGCAACGACTTGGCAACACCTTTACCGGGATCGTCCGGCTTTGATCGGACGTCTCTTAAGGAGGCGAGCGACTCTTTCGAGCGCTCGATAATTTATTTCTCGAAGTGCGAGAGGTCATCTACCACGAAAGAGGACTGAGTTTCATTTGAGCTGGCACCTCTTTCTCAGTCACTCGCGGCACAGCTTCCGGGTATTGCAGGGACGGGGCAGAGCTCTTTTCTGTGCCACTTCTGGGCTCTGGCTCTTACGTTGCAGAATCAGTGGTGTAGTGGTTTTGAAATGGATATAAGATAATGTTTTGTGAATGTAAAAGATAAACGTTATCGACGAGTAACTTTCGAGACCTCTAAACTTTTTAAATGCTGCTTTGCCATTAACATCGCCACAAAAGATTGAAAAGTGTGAAATAAGGAGGAGCCGAAGGGTGGGGGGGGGGAGGGAAGGGGGTTTCTAAAAGCACATTCGCATGTATGATTCCCTTTTCTTTTTTTCCTTGCAATTTTGTTTTTAGTTATATGACACCATTTTAAAGCATCTGAGGCTATAAAGATATATGAATTATGGGGTGTCAGGGGTTTTGAATGAAGTCGTGCCACAGAACAGTTAATATTTCTAAAATATCTTCAGTTCTCTATCGCCATCGCACACCACCGATTCTCGAGTGACAGTTTTCTTTAGAAAAAAGTTGTATCCTGAGTGGCAAAGAGTTGTATCTCGGTTTTTAGACGTTTAGGGTCTGCGCTTAAATAAAATTCTAGACACCCATGCATAGGCGCCGACTATGTGGGGACTCGGCAACCCAAGCTTTCACCCCCCCCCCCCCCCAACATTTCCCGGGAGACACACAGCCTTGCTCAGGAAATGCCGGGCGTCCACTCCCCCTCGGGAGCTCCTCGGGAAAGGACCTACGCCTCATTCACCTCACATGTGCACCGTGGCAGGTGCTTGCGCATATCGACAGGTGTCGCCCATGAGTCAGACATTCTGAGACAAACTAGCAATAAAAAAGAAAATGAGCCTGCAGACGGCCGAATATACGTAGGAACAGACTCGCTCGGCGACGGCAATCATTGCAACGCTCTTGCCCGGCAAAATGGACAGAGAAAGGGGAAAAAGGAGCTCGGGCACCTTACAATTGTGGTGTCGGAAGCAAAAAGAAAGGAGGAGCAAGGCGAAGGGGCTGACAAAAAAAGAAATGTGGTCCGGTCACTTCCACAAGTGACAGCAACGAATTGCCATTTTTGACGAAAGCGGGGCCAAAGGCGCTTTGAGGCATGCCCCCGGCAACTCGTAAGAAAAGAAAGCCCAACATAAAAGACAAAAGAACATCTATGTGCAGTCAGCAATGTGTTGTTGTTCTGTGGCGGCAACAGGTGGCAAAATTCGAAGGCGCCACCAGACACGACCGAGATGGCGAAGTCCAAGTTCGAAGTGGCATTGCTCTGGTGCCTACGTTGCCATATGTAGTGGCTTTAGTACCAACAACATAATGCAATACTCTGAGGAGCAGTCAAAGTATCGCAGTACACCATTGCATTGCTTTATTTACGTTATTACCCCTAGTCATAAATTCCATTAAAATTGTGATATATCGTGAAATTTTTATTTACGTAATATGATATTTTGTGATCATAATCTTCCTCACAGAAACAATCTCTCATCTGTATTTGGTTGTTTTGTAGTGAGGCCTGTACTGTTCCAGAAATAACCCTATACGCACAAAGAAATGCTGTGTTAGGTTGTTTAATTCGTCTGCCTATTTCCTCGACTAGGGATTAATAAAAGATACATTTTTTGCAAGCGTGTTCAACTGTGTGCGCTTAATTGTCGTCAAGAATCGCTGAGGGGCGATGTCCCAGCTCCTCCTTTTTTTTTTTCACCACAAGCTTTCTTTACTTTTCTTCGAGTAGGGTCAGATATGCACACGTGAATGAACTCTTGAGCGAACATTTGTTTAAGCTCCCTTGAGTTCATTAAAGTTTTTATATGTCTTATTATCTGGTATTTGTTTTTACAATACAAACCTTTCCTTTACTCATTTTTGCTAGCCTTTTGTTGTTTTCATTTTACCGTCAAAAACATGTCTCGGGTCGAAACGTTGAATTAAACTTCCAGTGCTGTTTCTATCAGTTGTTCTCTCGTTCTCTCTTTATATGTATACATACAGTTTTTTTTTTAATATCCCTGGCGGACGCAACACTGCCTCATGAACTATATATATATATATATATACACACCGTGATATCCCGAGTCATCGCCCACAAGCCTGTCGCCTGAAATTCATAAAAAAAGTGGGGTGGGTCATGTCTTAGTGGTAAACACAAAAAGTTAAAAAAAAAAAAGCTATAAAAAGCGCTAACTTTTCTGTACGTATCTTGCGTGGGTGCACAAGAGATACATTAAGCTCAAAGCTCGAATTAGTTTCATTGTTTTCTGCAAGAAATGCTCATGCAAGAACGTTTTACTATCGCAAAGTCCGTTGCTTGCATACGCGCGATGAACACCACCGATCGGCATATAGCGCGAACGTTTGTTCTATGAAAGCATGTTTTTAACACTGCTATGTTCTCGCTATTAAAAAAAAAACGTCAAGAAAATAGAAAAAACTAACCAGGCTCAACGAGCGAGTGAGCGGCAGAGTCGTATATTGGGAGAGTTTGGCCAGTTTATGATCTCGCCGCCGTAACGCCCCCCTCCCAAGTGAGCCAATCAGCCCGCGGTGCAGAGTGAGAGGTGCGAGTGCATGCGCATGAACTTCAGGCTGCTCCCAGCTGTGTGGGGAGGGCCGCCATTTTCATTTGTTTGTACGGTGGAATGCGTGGGATCGACATCCCAATTTCGCTTCTTTCTTTTTCTTTCGCTGGCTCTGGCAAGAAAGTGATATAGTGTTATTCATCAGTGGGTTCAAAAGCTAACAAACTAAATTTTCTTAACAATTGACCGCAAATTTTTATTCAGGCAAAAAAAGTAGTCGGCCCGTAGCAGACTATGCATAGCCTCAACAGTGCTCTGCGGTCGTTTCCTCTTTTCTCTCTCCTTCCTCTCTTGTTCCTTCGGTGCTCTCCCTCCTTTCCTTCACTTTTCTCCTCTCCAGTGCCTTCGACGCCATGCTTACTGGCCAGACTCCCCCAGTATATGGCTCTGGTGAGCAGACGAAAGAAGTGACAAAGAGTGATGATGGCAAAGTGGGAAAACCGGCAATCACGTTAACAAATACTTTGTTATTTGTTAACGTTATCTTTAACAAGTCGGGTGCCTTGTCAATCGCAAGTAGCAAGCTCTTGCGCAACTTTCTTGTTTGGAGCGTACATGTGCGCATCCGTGCGCGCGGCATGCTATCAACGCGGGCTGAGGTAGCGTTGCTGCATGGCAGGGGTGGTGCCATGAACACGGAGCTTGAAATGGGACGCTTTACAAATGTCTGTGTGCAATGTTTCAGCACATCTTTATTCACCCGTTGTTGGCTTTGTTTTAAACATTACACAAGCTTACCAACCGTGGTCGCGACGTTCCGGGAGAAGGAGCGGGTTTGCGGTGACCTTACTTTGGTGGAGACGGACTTTGACCTTACACTCCGCGGTTACATTCCAGGATATGGGGCGTTCGCTGACCTCGCTGTCCCTAAATGGGTTGCTGCTTGTGTTATCTTTACTACTGTTTTTTTGTTTGAACAATCTTTTTTTGTAAGCATAGCGAAGTTTCATTCTGTTGACTCCATAGTTTTCTTTTCGCACCCATGTACTTCGACTTCGGGGTCGCGGAAATCAGAAGGAAATGCTGTAAACGGTGAAGTGTCTTTCCCCTCTTTGTTTTAGTTTCTCATGGACGTCCTCCAACCGTAAGGTTTGCGGCCGCGTCATTCGGGTAGGATGAATGTTTGCGGATTTTAGGTGTCCGCGTTGGGGGTATTTGTAGGGGTGCGATCACTCTGTGTTTTTTTGGAAATCGATATTCGCCCAACAAGTGTGATAGGTGATGACTCAGGATATTACGGTATATATATATAAATAAATAAATATGTAGAGAGAGAAGAACCGAAGGTAAGGCAGACCCATCAAGCTCCAGCCCCCCCCCCCCGGGAAATTGAAAGCTTTTCACCTATGCACGCATAAATGCCTGTTCAGAGGCTTCTCTCAACAGTTTTAACACTTTTAACCCAGTTTGTGTGTCTCGATGGGATTCGACAGTTCAAAGGCGAAAGTACCAATTTAGAAATGCCGCAGCATAGGAAGGAGTGCAGCAGTCAAGGCAAACGTTCAAAGTAGCAGAGAGCCGAGGAAAATAGCACCACAAAAACCCTCATATGCAAAACTGTGTTTTACGAAGAATTCAGCTAATGCTCAAGTTTTACATCTGCCTTTGTGCCACGTGCTGCTGCGTCTTTTCGAAGCGTCGCCTCATGGTCCTTGTTTGAAGTAGATTAGACCCTTTCACAAATTTAGTACCATCTATACTACAGGGTGAAACAAGGAGACGGCAGGCTCTTTAAATCGACCGGAAAATTCAGTTTCTTAACCTATCGCGCTACGACTTTGTGCAGCGTTGCCCACAGATGGTGCATTTTTTTTGTAAAATTTGCAAAGAACGAACTTACCTGAGGAAAAAGTAAAGAAAGAAAAAGGCTTAGCTCCTATGGAAACTCAGCAACGCCACCGGTCTGCAAACAACACGGCGCCGTTTCGCACCGGAGACAAGAGATGGCGCAACGAACGCCGCCAACAAACGAGCATACGGGCGCCGAGAGCCGGCCACTTTAGCAGACAAACTTTTCGACTCAAAAGCGGCGCGCGTTCCGCAGGCGGCGACAGTCGCAAAAAAAAAACAGCCGTGGTAACAACAAGGAACTGCAGTTCCTTGTCTGCTAAAAGCGCCGGCTCTCGGCGTCGTCTGCTCGTTCGTTGGCGGCAGTTGGCGTCGCGACCGCTTGTGCCATCTCTTGTCTTCCGTGCGAAATGGCGCCGTGTTGTTTGAAGACCGGTGGCGTCGCTGCGCTTCCATAGGAGCTAAGCCTTTTTCTTTCTTTACTTTTTCCTCAGGTAAGTTCGTTCTTTGCAAATTTTACAAAAAAAATGCACCATCTGTGGGCAACGCTGCACAAAGTCGTAGCGCGATAGGTTAAGAAACCGAATTTTCCGGTCGATTTAAAGAGCCTGCCGTCTCCTTGTTTCACCCTGTAGTGTTTACCTCAAGAAAAAAGGAAGTTTCGTGCATTGTTCATATGCCGTGCGAAATAGTTCTTACAAGATTTGGTTGTGGGAGGTAGAAGCGATGCTTTTGGCGTCTGAAACGTGTGCGTCTTGTTAACATAATGTATATCTAGCCTAAGATGCTCCTACTTATATCTTAATTCTCTACATAACGGAGGAAATTACTACCGTAAAATCCCGTAAGGACGCCCACCCAAAATGAAGAGATAAATGGTGAAAAACATGGGGTGGGCTATCTTTGGAGATGCCACAACAAAACTTGATCAAAAATTAATGATAAGTGCCGGGGCACCCGCTACAAACCACGTGACGCGGGAACTGATACCGCAGATAGCAGACACGGCAAATTCGTGTTTCACGATGCGTTAAACACGCGGGAATTCGCAACAAACTCCTGTGTCACGGGAAAGAATACCGCGAGTGGCCGACGCAGCAGATTCGCGTTTTACGGTGCGAAGGACTCGCCGAAACTCGCCGAGAACTCGCATCTCACGGGAACGGATACCGCAGATCGCGGACGCAGAAGATTCAAATTTCATGGTGCAATAAAGACGCGGGAACCCGCTACATTCTTGCCTGTCACGGAAACCGATATTGCGCGCGCAGATCGCGGACAAAAACTCGTGAATATGCTACAAACTCGCATGTCACAGAAACAAATACCGCAGATCGCGGACGCAACAGAATCGCATTTCACGATGCAATATACACGCGGGAACAACTCGCGCGTGTTACAAATAAAAATCGATATTGCGCGCGCAGATCGGGGACAAAAACACGGGAATCCGCTACGAACTGGGGAAGGGATACCGCAAATCGCGAACGCAGCAGATTCGCATTTCACGATGCAATATACACGCGGGAACAACTAGCGTGTTACGCGAGCCGATATCGCGCGCAGATCGCAGACAAAAACGCGGGAACCCGCTATGAACTCGCTTCTCGGACACACTGGTACCGCCGATCGCGTTGTTGATGCGCGATTCCCGTCGGACATCGCTTGACGTCCAACGGGAATCGGAGGGTGGGCGATGTTTCGGAATTTTTATGTTACAGATATTTAGCCAGAAAAACGGGATGGGCGATCTCTCGGGGGAGGGCGCCCTTTCGGGATTTTACGATAATGCTCTGCGAGTAGCTGCACTTTTTTACTACGGTTCTTGAGGTGAAAACGAGTGTAGTGGCTGAAATGTCAGTCTAAATTTTTGTATTCTAACAGCAGTTAAAAGCGAGTATCAATTCGTCAATGGCAGACTCACGAAAGTTGCTGTGTTTTTCGCTGTACCGTCATTTCTCTATTTGTTTCGGTTTCGATGGTGTCAAGAAACTACAGTTGAATCCCGCTACAACGAAATTGATGGGGCTCGCGAAAAATTTCGTTGTCGCGGAACTTCGCTGTCGCGAAAAATTACCAATAACAACCAGACAATAGATCTAGTGGCCCACAATCATGTTTTAATGCCAAAAGTCCGTAAGCTTTGCTTGCTTACGTTTCGCGGTAAGGAGTGGCGCAACGCGATTTTCGCACTCTGTTAACAACGCCATCGCGACGTCGTCGTCGTGGGCACCAATAAAATCTTCAGCGATGTTGGCCTTCTTCTTCCCACTTTCTGCTTCAGCAATAATCCGCGCTTTGTCCTCCAGAGAAAGAAACTTTTGTTTCTTTGTCGGCTGCGCCATCGTGCTTCGTAGTCTCGTAGGTGGTTGCGGAAACAATGATCGAATGGCGGCGATGAAGATGCAAAGATCACGTGTCGACTATGGATTTGGATTTGGCTTGTACTTAGTGTCAACAACCCGCTTAGCTGGTTTCGTTTCTGATAAATAAGCAACTTCTAATAATCTTTTGCGAACAAAAACATAAAATTATCAAAATATTTTATTGCACTCAAAGTATATGTTCGCAGCTGTGTATTTTTTTTTCTGCTAAAAGGGTGTAAATTACTTTTGCATAAACTTGACGCTCTCAAAGCAAAGGCTCCGCCGCCAGGCCACATCGTCATCATTATCAGGCAATGGCGTCTTGCATGCTGTTGTAATCGCCGCCTGATACTTAAGTCGCTGTTTAAGAAGAGCACGAGTCCGAATTTTATTGAATTGTCAACGATGCCTGTGCGTAAGACACGGATGAAGTGTTCCACCGTTTTTTTACTCTGCAAATTGACTGCTCAACTTTAGGTATGGTGCACGAAAACTTCGTTGATGCGAACACGCGCTCGTGAATTACTTCGCTTTGGAGGGAATTTCGGTGCACTAAGTTGTATTAGCCACCGACGGGGAACGGAAAAAACTTCGTTGTGGCGAAAATTTAGTTGAAGCGGCGTTCGCTGTGCCGGGATTCAACTGTACCACTGTACATGGTGCTTAGTTGAGTAAAACTCTCGATAAAATTGACCATGTTTTATTGTCGTGAGATGTGTGGGGTGTTCCAAAGACGAACACTCCAAGGATTCACATGACACCCTCAAATGCCTAGCGTAGAGAAGCTTACAAGTTTCATCACGCTGACGTCGAACAACAATACAGCCGACTAACGTTGGGAGTGTCCAGGCTCCCCATCAATGCCCGTTTTCGAAATCTTCCTTCGCCATCCAATAAAAGGCCTCCATTAGCATGCACAGACGGTATACACTTTAGTGATGACAGTTATCGAAGTGGCCAGACTGAATTTCGGAGAGGGTCTGTTGTATTTTTACCGAAGCTACCTCCGATTCGGACTCGAAAAGCGAAGTGTGGCACTGTCGAAGAGAGTTAGCCGGCCGCCAAACACCTGTGCCGGCCACACAACACGACTTTGCAAGAATAAAAAAAAAGAAAGAAAACTATAAGCAGGAGAGACTAGTCCTACACACTTCCGGAAGACTTTACCAGCTGCAAAAACTTTGATAACAACAGCAAGAAAACAAAAAAAAAAAGAAATAGTACAAAAGAAGAATGTGGCAACGCTAGACACGGTGTCGCATGCCTGAAAGGCGGAGACTAGGTTTAGTGTCCACCGAATTCCTTATAAAATGCAATTCTGCATGTGACAGTTTTTGTAGATAAATCAAAATACAGCTGCAGATATTTTTGTTATCTTTCTCGTCACGGCACGAAGAATGCACATGCTGAGGTGGTTGTGCGGGGTGGGGTGACTCACAGTGTTTACACGACGGCATGCAGCGCATGTTGGCACGCAATGGTTGGCAGGTGGCCAGCTCTGCTACCTTCCACCTTTGTACCAGCCGCACTTCGCAATGTCCCGCAATTTCAGTTAGCTACCGTCAGAATGCATTTCGTGCATTGAGAGAAGCACCCCCTGCAGGCATCTTCGCCGGAAGGAGAGGGTAAAGATGGGGCCCACCTGCAGCCGCCTCTGCCGCAGCGCCAGTTCCTCATCTCGCCACCGGCGTCGCCGCCGGTCGGCTGGGCGCCAGCCGAGGAGGCACAACCCTGCATCAGCTACGACATCATCTCGGCCCTGGCCAGCCTCACCCCGGGTAAGAACGCCCACCCTCTCCCCTTGGCTGCAAGTCAGCCTTACGTCGGCTTTGCATCAGCTCTGCTTTGGCCGTACATTGGCCGGAGAGCACCATTCGACATCTACCGCAGATTGTTTGCCAAATTACCCAAGCACAAAGGAGAACGCCGGGAACATAGGTATGCACGCTGGGCACGCTAGATCAGTAAAAAAAGGTTTAAAGTAATCAAAGTATGGCATCGAGGAATGCGCGCACAAAGTGCCACTTGCTTTAGGCATTTACTTTTAGAAGTAGTGGCATAGAGGGGGCAGGAAGTTTTGGGCTTATTAGGCTTGACCCCCCTCCCTCCCTCTGTCCTCAGTTTGTCATGGCAGTCCCAACCTCCTCCTCCTGAAAAAGCTTCCTGGCATCACTGTTTACAACAGTTACTTTTCCAAATTGCAGTGTGTGCAGCACCTATAACTATGTGTGTGGCATACTCCTTAGGGACTTGGTATTTTAGCAAAAGGTCTATTAGGACCAGGGTGAGAGTTTCCAGAAATGGATGCTATCTGGCTCTTGGGGAAGCTAAAGACCCTTTCCAAACTTTACTGCCATATGGTGGTTCAAATGTCAGTCTTAACTTTCGTTGTGCGAATGACTGGAGGGAAAGTGTAGTGTTTAAAGGAGCTATGCAACAGTTATAGTGATTTGCTTAAATAATTTGGGAGTTGGTGTCTCGACCTTTCTGAGTAAAGAACAAAAAACCGCTTTCGCCTGCATGTCCTAGTTTTTATTTTAAAAATGGACAAAGATTGAGGTTTTCGGCGCCTCTCAACGCCTTCACTAACTTCCGAGTCACGTGCGCTGTGATGTCAATGGGGAAGGCGCAGGGTTCCGGTGAAGCTCTCTCTTTAGAGCCATCAGTAAGCAGCGAGAACTCATCCGCTGGCGACCGCGTGACCACGTGCTGGCGGGCCCAGCGCGAACAATATGGTGAAAGGAGGAAAGTCTCATCCGGGTCAGGCCACACCCGTCCGGCCCTGTCCCCCCTCCCCCTCCGGCTTCTGGCGGCTGTTCCGCTGCTGACGGTTTTGTGGACCTAGGATAGATGGCGCCACTGAAACTTCGTATAATAAAAGTTTTGTCGATGATACCAGGTTTTTGACGCATTTATATTTATGTTGGAACGACAAGATTTATAGAAAAGTTACCTTTTATCGAGCAGGTATTCGCACAACTTGCTATCTTTCTACAAGATTCCCCATTGACGTCATGCCGCGTGTTTCTCATGGCCGCCGCTTGCGGCTGCAGTTTGAGGAATATTGTAATTTTTGCTTCGCGATTACGCGGCGGAATCGCAACATTTCGAAAGAAGGAGGTGTGTTTTCTGTCCTTTGTGACAAGGTGAACAATGTCAAAAGTAGAAAACGCCAATTTTTTTAACGTTAAAATCGTTGCACAGCTCCTTTAATTGACTACCGTCGCCTTTGTACGTCAACAGCAGACAGGATTACATTCTTAACCGTTGGGTTTCTCTCGATCAGTCTCTGTTCCAACAGTGGCAGAAAGTCCATTCAAAGCGCTGACCTGGGCTGGTTTGCTGATCGCTGCAGCTATCTTACCTAGCGGTTGACGGCGGCGCTTGCTGGTTGCAAGGGTTTTGAGAGTGAGAGGGTACTCCGCTTTTACATCATGACTTTGTTATAAAGGCGAGTGCGATGATGCAGGAGCGAAGGTTTTGCCAGCGTTGGACGCTCGTGAAAAGTTTGTATTTAACAAACTTTTCACGAGCGTCAAAAGTCTCAACATGTCAGTTTTGTTTCAAAAAGTCAAGCTTCTCCTTTGCGTAGACGATTATTTGGTGCGTGTGTCTCACCCTGTAATGGCGAATAGCCGAGCTATTGAGGGGCTTTTAAAGTTTTTCTCGAGCCGAGCCTTCGCCTTAAAATTTACCCATGAGACCTAGGGTTTGTGACCGGCTACAGTTTTTTTTATCTGGGATTGTACTTCGGGGTGGAGCATGTCCGTTGGGCGTATGAGCCTCGTTCCAAGAAATGAAAGTTGCCGCTCATCTCAGCCCACTCAAAATTGGTGAAGAGGGGCATTGCTTCATCTTGCTTAAGGGCCGCAATAAATTAATCCTGTTACCACCGAATGAGGAATAGCTTTCATTCTCAGCTTAAGTAGACCGGCAGTGGCAGGGTACACCTCAGCATGTTCTTCCAGGTGTTTCCGAAACCCTAGCTAAAAAGATAAAAAAAAGACAACAGCACGGTGTGTGACAGGGCTTTCAGGAGGGTGTGTAGACCTGTCATCTTGCCTTACATTCACAGGATGTCCCACAACCTGAAGAAAGGTGGCCCATCGCTTCGATATACCAGTAATTTTTTCAGCACCAAACAGTTTCTTTGCTGCCTAAAAAGATAGGCAGTTCGGCAGAGGAATCGGCCATTCTGCGAGTGAGAATTTGCAAAAAACGACGTGTCACCAGGTTCCGCGAGTGCGCCACTAGCATCACGTATGAATACCCCCGTCACGTGGAAAGGTGTTCGTTGGCCAGACAGGGAAACGCATCACTGACAGGGTCGGAAAGCGTGTGTTGGCAACTGGGCAGTCCCCATCTGGCCACTTAACGATTCACCGTGATTGTTGCAAGTGCAAGTCCAACTTCGAAAAGACCTGCGTCCTGAGCTGTTTTGAGACAAAAACACCGAGGGAAATCCGCGAGGCCTTTTCGATAAACTCTAACGACGACAACTCTCGCGCAAGTGCACCCTCATTATCATTGTCTGACAAAGCATATCACTCTCTGCAGAGCCAGCGACGCCGGTCTTTGATGGAGTGTGTTTAGGCCTTATCTTACAGTGTTCTGCCAGCACGTGTCACTTTTTATCTCTATATATTTTTTTTTCCAAAATAAACTATTCAGTTGAAGGTTACATTGTGTCCCGTCCAGATCTTTCTTCGTACGGTCCGTGTTTCTTGGCACGTTGTCGAGCGACGAGTAACCGACTAGGCCAAACTTGCCATCTTAACTCTCCACGGCGCTTGCTGGCATTTACGAAATCGTTCGTTGTCGGTGGCCCCGCCTGTAATGCACGCGTGTCTTCCGAAGTGCTGTTTCACCGACCCACCCTCTCCCCGTGCAGGAGAGACGCACGAGCTGCACCCGGCCACCGGGTCCCAGCCGGGCATCGTGGTGCACGTGTGCGAAGAGACGTCGCCCTCCAAGGGAAGCCCAAGGTGCTGCACACGCGGCGCCCCGACGACCCGGGCAACGGCAACGACTCCCCGCCCTCCGCCGCAGCGGAATCCTAGGCGGGCCTCTTCGGCGACCGTCTCGCATTTTCTCGTCAGTCCAGGGAGAAACCCCAGGTGACTCGGCGACCGCTGTCAAGAACAGTCGCCGCCTCGAGTTTGTCAGCAGCAGCACCGGCGGGACACGTGGCTTGTCGCCTCGTTGGCAACGTTCAAAAGAAACGCGCCAGGGGTGGGTTCGTAATTGGGCTGGACACATGTAAGGAGAGACGCTGTGGTGCAACCCCTGGAAGTGTGCGAGATAGTAAGTTTGTTGGGCGATGGGTTTCTTCGTTGGTGAGTATCCCCGTCAAAGTGCAGCGATTCCCGCTCGCGAATTTAATTTCTCTTTGTGTTTGCCGTAGCAGTTGTTGTAAGAGAGGCCATCTCGATGGGGCCGCCGTCAGGTGGCATTGACGAGGGAGACGGAAGCGTTGCTCCCTTTTTTCTTTGGCCGTAACGCATCTGGGGAGATGTCCGCTACGCTCGAACGCCGCTTCGAGCGCTCCGGCGATGTCTCGTTCCAGGGAGGTGGTCTCCCGGGGCCTCTTGACAAACCTTGTCGGTTTGCGTTTGTTTTCGGTCCTACGAGAGTCGTAGGCCCTAGGCATTCCGATAGTTCCGGCTCGTTTCTTACATTTGCCGTCTCGAGTGGACACGAGCTAGGCTCTCGGTCTGTCCTTTCTTTAAAGGGCTGTGCCTGGGGCTGTGAAATATCTGTTGGGTGGCTGAGATTTCAGGATGGATGATTGGTGTTCTCAAGAGTGTTTGACTGTTCTTTGTATGTGCGAAGAGGGGCAGGTTATTTGCGAGACTCTACCTAATTACGCTTGACATTGGGGACCACTGGGATTATGCCCGGTGTTTCCTAATGTCAGGAGCAATTGTCCCATGATGTCGGTTACTAGTAATTGCTAGTTGCTAGAAATTTTAGTGAGATGCTAGGAACCGATTGGTCATCAAATGCACTGCATGCATTTGTCCAGCTGACCCTATGCTAGGGAAGGACTAGACAAAAGTAAGGATGATAAACTCGGTGTTGTATTGAAGTTTGATACGTTTGCAGGGTGGTCGGGATGGTTAGAGTACACGCTTTAACTTTCGGTGCCTAAGTTGTTTCTGTATTGAGTTTTTCGCTGCGAGCTTTGTTAGTCGTAATTATAGTGCAGCATCCTGAATGA
Organism: Ixodes persulcatus; assembly: GCA_013358835.2. Taxonomy (NCBI): domain Eukaryota; kingdom Metazoa; phylum Arthropoda; class Arachnida; order Ixodida; family Ixodidae; genus Ixodes; species Ixodes persulcatus. The sequence goes on from JABSTQ010009378.1 coordinate 156,129, forward strand.
AGGAGTTTCTTCTGGTTAGACGTATGTACACTTGCAAAGAAAAGCATGAGATGAATTTGATTGTCAGCTGAATGTGAGAGGAGTGTTTCTAAACCCTTTTGATCGGCATTTTTCTAAACTATTTTTTGTTGGAGACAGTTGAGGTTGTCGGTGAAATTCAAGTGAAACTTCCTCTTGAAAGTTGCAACATTCTGTGTCCCGTACATCCCTAATGATGTCGTACCTTTGCACAGTAATGTGGGTCTTGGCTTGTTCACCTATTATGAGTCTTGGCATTTCTCTTTGGCGATTGTTTTCGCCCATTCTCGTTCAGCTGCCTCTACGTACATCCTGGGACCGGTTTCTTGGAGAATACAGGCAGCAATTGGATTGCATCGGAACTTCCTCGTACCAAGTGTCGCTGACTTTCTGGTGTCTCGACGATGTCGCTTTATTCTGTTTTTGGTCATTCGTAGGCCTACTTTTGAGGAGATTAGTTCTGATGCTAGGTGTTTCTGCATGAGGCCCCATAATTATGACTCTCAAATGTGGCATTTCATAACTTTCATATTGGTGACACTAAAGTGCAATATTGCATTAGCACCTTTTAGTTATTATTATGAATAGTACCGTATTTTCCAGACTAATTTTGCCCGATGCAAACTTTCTACAGGTGTGAACTATACAAGGATTTGTTTTTTTCTAGATCGTTCACTGTGGTAAGACTTGAAGGAATTAATGAATAACAAAGTATATATTACTGTTGATTTACGTATGATACAAGCTGCTTTGTGAGCTAATACAGCGGACATTTTTTCAAGGTATGCTGCGTATGATCATTTTTACGTTTTGACTAGGCACCAAGTGCAGGCTATCTAAGCAAAAACTTTTAATTTTGATCCCAAATTCGCCCCTGCGGACTATGCACCGGGTGCGGACTATAGTCCGAAAGCTACGGTACTGTATTTTTTTTTTTTTTTGCTTGATCTCAAGATTTTTGTTGCTCTACGCATGCCACACCTCCTTCTCTCTTTCTCGTAACACGATGCGATTCGCGTTCATTCTTGGCAACACTTGAACACCTTCTCGACACGTTCCAAGTTTTGCACGTTTTCTTTTACACTCGCGCAACTTGCTCTGTTCTGTGTTTGGATCGAAGTGTCCCTCCATTTTATACGCGCGTAACTCTTTAAGGGTTCTCTACAACTTTGTTGGCCAATTATTATGGAATGTGTGCCAGAAACTGGGTGGGTGGGTATTTATTGCTGTGCCAGGCTTTGCCGTACGCCGGCCACGCACAGCGCCTGTTACCGTACTTTGTTGGGACTGCTCGCTTTCTTGCGACGTAGGACGGCAGTAATCTGGGAGAGCACGCGGGCTGTATGCTTTTTGTTTGGTTCGTGCAGCAAGTGCCGCTCTTGCTGGGCCTGTTGTTCCCCTGCAACCACCGCATTCTCCCTACCAGATGTCCACTTGTAGCTTAAATCTTTCGGTGTGTGTACAAGTGTAGAAATTTGTTTTGTAAATGATCTTGCGGTGGTGGAAATATTTTTTTCCCTTCTTTCTATGTCATCTAGATTACTGTTGAATTACCCTTTACATCTACTAAATTCATTTGTGTCAGGATCTGAGTAGCGCTCCAGTTGTTTATTGGTGCTCAGTGTTTGAATCTATAGTCGGTGACGAGGTTAAGGGGTCGGGAAAAGCTCCTCCCGACTCTTGACTTTAGCAGAGCAAACGCTGGAGAGGATGCGACGTCCTCTCCAACGTTCGCTCTGCTAAATTGGAAAGAGTTGGGAGGAGCTTTCCCTAAACTCAACCTGTCACCGACTATAGCGGTGCATTGCCCTAAAGATAGGCCGACCCACGATCAGCCGACCAGTTACGACAGCTGTCGTGTGCATTGCTAGCTAAAGTCACAGACGTGATGGCGTAAGCTTGGGAAGCAGCTGTCGCGGAGTATTATTAGTACATAGTCATAGTAGCGTTAGCAATGTTTTTTTGTATGTTCTTTTTTGTATTGGCATAAGTGAGTAGCTGTGCTTGCAGGAAACCAGAGATTTCTCATTGTGACTTACAGTCGTCTCACTTAATTTCTCTTTGCCCGTCCCTGCTTTTGACTTTGCATTAAGCGCGTGCAGAGTACCCAAACTCGGTTGCACCGAGCAAAGCGTTACCTTTTCCCGCCACAAATACGGGACTTTTTTTTGTCATATTGTAGGCGTGCTTTGTTGAGATGCCTAAATGTTGCGCTGTTTTGGAAATTTTTGAGTGCTCCCGCCATTGAAATAGAGCCTATTTATTTATCCTTATACTTATTTACACCTACGCTTACTTGTACTTGTAGACCTGTTCAGATAAATACATATTTACGTGTGTATTGCGTACCTGTTTTGCTGCTACCGATAAAAGGTGCCTGCCATTGAAACACCCACGATGGAAAGTTCATTTTAATTCACCAGCATGACTGGCTTATCAAGGATTATCTCCACATGGTGGTCCTTGGAGGTGTGCCGTGTCACATAGACAACCAACTGTTTCCGAGTTTCGGGCGAAATTTTGATGGTCACTGATTGGCCTCAAAGGTTGTTCTACACATCAGTATAGACCGACACGCGGAGCGACTCTGTTTACCAACACGGCCGGAAGGCCGCGCATGCGCGGTAGCTATGTGGGCAAAAGCAGCCCGGCTCTCCGTGTTTTCGCCATTGCGTTCTATGGCGTGCGCTCGTTGTTGACGTTGTAGGGACGCTTGTATCTTTATTTGTGCGTCGTATTTCCTGGCAATGCATGTCGTATGCTATGCCCGACTATTTGAGCTCGCTGTCCGAGCCTGAACGGCAGCGGTATCGAAACAAACTGTGCGTGGACGGCGTTGCCTCCGAGGATCCGTACGCCGTAAACAAGGCCTGCTGGACTTCCGACGTAAAGTTGATGCCACCAAAGTCGACGGCTCACGTTGTCGTTTATTTAGTTTTTTCGCCAAGCCAGTTCACGGCCGACACGGTGCAGGCGTACAAGTCTCTCGAGGCCTACGATTACTCGAGTCGGTTTCCGCACTGCCGGCGGGATCAGCAGACTGTGGGTCTGCGGAAGTGTGTGTATTCATTATTTGATTGAATACACACAGCGTCTTCACGTCAGGGTGTGATATTTTTCCTACCCTCATGACCACAAGGCATGACAAGCAGTAACGCTTTGTCCGTTCTGCAGTCTTGGCGGTAACACGTTACAAAGTAACGGCGTTGTTGGTAACGCGTTACTTTTTTCAGTAACGTAATAACCTACTTGTTACGTTTTCGACACAGTAACGGGTAATGTACTTACGTTACTATTTCAAGTAACGTAGTTACGTTACTCGTGACTACTTCCCAAGTCTTAAAGAAATTACACTTCAATTTTTTCCGTGTTTTAGGCGTCAAGCCATGTTTTTCGAAACCGTAAAAAGATATAAAGTAATTATGTTCAGTTTCTGCATGAACATAATGTTTCTTGATATATGACCTGTATCGTCAAAACCGTAAAATGTGTTAAATCATAATTTAAAAAAAGTAACGTAGAAGTAACGTGCGTTACTTTTTATCGGTAGCGCTAACGCGTTCCTTTTATTTTTAAGTAACGTAGCTCAGTAACGGGTACCTTTTATTTGCAAGTAACGAGTAACGTATTTCGTTACTTTTTTTCGGCAACGCCTACAACACTGCCGTTCTGTCGCCGATCCCCTTCTGCTGGGTAGCACGGGCGTAGCGAGCCTCCGACGAGCGCTTGGCCGGTGCTTTGTGCGCGAACACCATGGGAACAAAATCCGGGTGGTCTCGATCAGACAACGGTTTCCCTGCACATAAGCAAGCCTCGGGACGGAAATTGAAATGTAAGTCGCACTTGCATTCAAGAAAGTGTTTGCCGCACAAACGGTCGTTCGCGCGAGGCGACCATTCTTTTCGATCCACGGATATTATCCACCTTCTGTGTTTTTCAGAGTCTGCCGGGAACTTGTGGAAACTCACTCCGCTGCTTTTCTTGTACATTTCGGTGCAAATAACGGCAACACAGCTTCGCGGCATGCTGAAATGCTATGACGCCCATGCGAAACGTGCGCGCTTTTGCCCACACCCCCCGGCTCCGGCGCGATCGCAGCGCCGCCGCAGCTCCGTGACGTCAAGCCCGCGTGTCGGTGTATACACGGCTGAACTATTTTTCCACCCTATTTACAGGCTTTAGTTGAGCTAGTTGGTACGTATTGGTGATGGGTCAGCTCGAACTCGCAGAAACTGATGTAGAAAGGAAACAACAAGACAGCTGTTTTGTCTTGTCCCATCCTTTCTGTGTCTGTTTCTCCAAGTTTAAACTGACCCATCACCAATACTATTTACCCTAATAATCGGTCAAATATATATTTTTTTTTTTTTTTTGCGAAGTTACTGAATTTTGAACTTGGGTCCTCGTCCTTCTTTTCTTTTAACTGAAGGGCTCTACTGGCAACACTGAAACATGACGACAGATAGCGAGCCAAAGGAGGAGGCCCACCAATCCCAACAGTGGAAGCAACAAAACAAAGACTGGAGTGCTGGTGGAATGTGAAGCAAGCGGAGAAAATCGAGGAAAATACTACGAGTGACTAGATCCAGCGCCCTAGTTGAGCTCCCCCAATACAAAGGGGGATCTCAACTAGGGAGCCTTCCAAACGTTCTCGTTGGGCCAAGGTTTGGGCAGTGTAACTTGTTACGAGAGTTTTATGGTGCGAAATGAATGCTGTGGAAGCTTCTCCACAGGACAAGAACAGGTGCACGAAATAATCTGCGTTTTACCGCCTGCTCGATTTGCAAGTTTTACCACACGACATTAATGTCGCTGGAAAGCCCGGGAGAATTTGGTGTTAGTTTTGCCTCGCCTTCAATCTAAACTTTTTTTTGCAATAGCTATTTTCAATTTAAAAATAATAAACTGCATGCCGGATCAAGCAGAGCCCGCATATTCCGAAAGCGTAGTTGTTTTGCGTGGCTCTGAAAACCGCCTTTAAAATTTGCCTAAAGTTTTATAGCCTTCTATCTGGACGAAATATGGCAAGCCGATTCGGCAATAAAAATTTACACTAGCTTTATCATTTTGACAGAGACCGGGGAACACAATGTGTCGAGCTACCAGACGTGTGGTGTGTGGTTACAGTAGCCCCGCACACATTGCAACCCCACTCCCCATTGCGCACACACATTAGTACATATAGTTGGAACCCACACACTTCATATGTATGGTAGCTCAACACATTTTGTGCCCCCCTAATCTTATTCAGCACGACGAAGCTAATGCAAATTATTTACTTTGTAAACCAACTGTTTGCTGACCCCATGCATAGTATGGTACGTGTCTGGCTGGGAATCACCTGGTCCCAAGCAGTGTTGAACCGGAACTGAACCAAACCGAAATCTTTGTCGCCATCTTGGAACTGAACCGGAAAAAAATATAACGGTAACCTGTTCGAAACGGTTCATGCTATTATTTTTTTTGTATCACAAAATTAATTTTTGTGAATAAAAAAATTGGCAGCTGTATTTTTATGAATTGATCAAATCGCCATATACAAAATTGCAATATGTGAGAAACTTAGGATTCTCATGGCGCTTTTGTATTGGCACTACGATCAATCGTGTGTCAGGTAGTCGCACGACGGGGATCAAGAAAGGCTGTCAAGTAATGTCGCGTCACATGGCCTCGTGACGTCATGTGTTCAAGAAGATTTCAATTTGGAACGTCACTAGATTTATTCGCATTGTTGACACCGTGACGTCGCAATACATCACGAGTCATGTTGCACCCTGACATACTTGATTGTCTTGAGCCCGAGTCGAGTGCTCTGGTTCATGACGGTCAACATCGCCAAACATTTGAGTAATGGCTCGTGTTCATTTAAAGATAAGGATAGCCGAACTCTTGCAATGTCTGAAGCTCAGCCCATGCTCTATGCTTTGCCAACAACACCGTCTGACTGTGATGAACACTGACGGTATATAATTAACGCGAGTTGAAAAGGGGAAAACTGTTTCTTTCCTTTATTCTTTCTGTGTCATTTTATCGAGTTCGCACAGAAAACTGGGCATGCGCCCCGTCGCGCTTATCATGCAGATAAGATACATTAGGGTTGGGATTTTTCGGTTTAAACCGATAAAAGTACGCCGAATTCATTTTTGGAAATTCGGTTTTAACCGAAAAAGGTCAGATTTTAGGTTCGCCATTTTCGATTTAAACCGATAAAAGTATGTCGAATTCATTTTCTAAAATTCAGTTTTAACCGAAAAAGGTCACTGTGACCTTCCAGTCGTACCGCAGAGCCGTGGCGAAAAAGTGGAACGACAATGTCTATCGAAACATGTCCGAATGTATGGGATACACGGGTGCCATCATGACGTTTTGGTTTAATGCGCGCATCATCGATCGGAACGTGAAGTCCGAAAGCCCGATGACTTCGCCATGTACAAGCGTGTTTTCAAACTCGTAAGGAAGACTGACTTGATGCAAGCTCTGCATGTCGTGTTGTGCTTCAAAACGTCGCACCGTGTCTCTTTTGGCGGTCACAATTGGTTGATTGGCCAATTGGGGCTCAGGCAGCGCTTCATCTCCTCAGCCTGCCAGTGTACAGTGTTAGCGTTGAGAGGGCATTCTCGAATCTCAGGGTCATATTAACAGGAAAGAAAGAGTGCAGATCAACTAGGAGAACCTGGGAAAGTACATGTGTGTGTGTACTATAATAAGATCACGGGGGTAATCCTGAAGGTGAAGTTCCACGATTTTGGGCTTATGCTTCATATCTGACTTGTTTGTACTCCTGTGTTTTTTTCTTGTTTCTTTTACAGTTGCACACATTTGCCAAATAAAGTGTCCATTTCTTTTTCAATGTATCTGTGCCGTTATTCTTTGAGTGATCACAGATATCAGAGCTAGAAGGATAATCTGATCCGGTGTCCGTTGGTGTTGATTTTATATTCACCGAAAAAAGCCGATAAAGTTTTGTGGGCATAAATATACGCCGAAAAAAACCGAAAATTAAATTTTAAAATAAACTCCGAAAAAAGTATGGCAAATTTTGGAAAAATAGAAACCGGAAACGCGGAACCCTAGATACGTTGCAATGGTGCATGCAAGGAAAATGTCGTGAATTGAGACAAACAATTGTTTGCGGACTGCATGACTCAGTTTTGTCCAGGACTTAGTTCAACAACAGCATTGTTGACATTGCAAATGACATTGAACATAACAGCAACCAAGGAATATCGACGCTGGCAGTCGTTTTTGACGTTACACAGGTCTTTGATAATGTTGATCCCTCGGCAGTTTTCCAGTATCTCGCATCAATGAGAATCACCGACCTCCCTTGCGCGGAGGAGAAAACTGTAATGTATGTTTATGGAAGTTATCAACGTCGGGGATTAGTTCTTAGCGGATGTTTACTAAAAGTGCACAAATTGTTGCACGACCCATTTTACATGCACACATCATTGAGGCACACAGACATGTTTTCTTTGTTGTGAAGTACCTTAGGGTGTTGTCCCCAAGAAGGGAAGCATTGAAAGGGCTAAATGCAACATTAATTCGACGTTACATAGAACTACAGTTGAGTACGGAAGGGAAACCTGAAAAAGGATCCCAGTGGCCTCAGACGGACAGTAGGTACGTTGTCAGCCGCTCTAAATCTCGCAGGAGTGTCGTCCTCAAGTTCTTCCCCAAGCTTCGACCTCCTCCGTATTTTGTTTTAACTTCACAGTTTGTGAGTGCAAAATAGAGGCAATGGAGGATTACTGTTAACAAATGACACAAATATAATTGTCAAATTAACACCCTTTAACGGAGGAGGGAGTCCCTCGGGAATAAAATGTATTCTCTAAGGAGCAACGAAGAAGGGGGAGTACTTTTTAAAAACAAACTGTGTTGTGAAGGTTCCTCTGCCCCGCATCTTGGGCACATACCAGAAAGCGTGGCCCCGAAAACTACTTTGTTTGCAAAAATACACTTGCCAGAAAGTGTGTTTTCATCGTGCCAGCTGCGCTGTGCCTCAGGACACTGCACCAAGCAAGAATAATTTTTGTCTCTCAAATGCATGGCTTCTGCAGCATGCATTGTGCACCACCTGATTTGATTTTCTCGGCAAGAACAAATCCCAATTACCACCAGCATATAGTGTGTTGACACCACATGCAAACCATGTTAAACTGTTCGGTATTCTGGTAAAATGCAATGTTCGCAACACTAGCAAAAGTAGATGTCAAAATTGTGGAGTTGTGCAGTATAAATAGCAGTCTCACAATTATATATGGCAGCCTAATAAAATGTTAGAGCGCAAAAAACAAGTCTACAACAAACCGAATGTAACATTAGCCTCCCGAGGCGGAATTTCGCAAAGTTTCGAGTTCATGCAAGCTGATGTCCAAATGTGATTGATGTTAGGATTAAGAATCTTCGTCTGTCCTTTGCCCTATTGCCGTTTAATTAGGAATATCATTAAATCTCTATATATTTTGCGGTAAGACATGGTGCATTGGATTCTTCTGAAGTCTACCATTTATTATCTTTCTTTCTGCCCATTACGTATATTTGACTTCAGATCTATCATGTGAGCACAAAGTCCTTTTTGGCATATCCCGCGACCCAACAATGTTTCACACTGCCAAACAGCGAACAACAAAAGCATGCTTTTGCAGACTCAACAGCTGGCATATTCTTGAGTATCGTCCTCCCGTATCGGTCTCTAAGCAGTTATGAGAACTTCACAGTCAAATTTATTGATGATGATAAAAATATATTTAATAATTAAATTAATCTTTGACAACATAAATGAAGGGCCGATCACTTTAAAGATATACATCATAAGTAAGTGCACCAGCAAATTATTTGAAAGTTGCTCTGCAAAATTTTACTGGCGTTTTTATCCTCGATAGGCTCAAAGTGATTTGGGATAGCTTTAAATAACTATGTGTTCCTGACAGATATATAACTTATTAAACATATAGAAATCTGTTATTGCCTCTTCTATGTGGTGAACAGTTCTTGTACGTGTCTGTGGGCTGGACAAAAACAAAGTACATGGGTACGCATGGCGGAACCATGACGATTACGCGCACAGACCGTCACAAAGTAACCAATTAAGTAGTTTCTCATGTCAAGTAGAGCATGAATACTACTTAGCTCTATTTAACAAAAATCATCAATTAGCAAGGGTGATGCTTATTTCTAGAGCCCTGTGCAGATAACAGTTTGATCATCCTATCCACATCCGCAGACTTCGTATCCGCACTCAAACCACATTCGCAATAATAATTGTATCCGCATCCAAACCACATCCGTAAAAAACTTGGAGCCGCATCCGATCCTCAGTCCGCACATTCATTTTACGTCATAAAATCAAACATAAAAGAAATAAAAATAAAATTCGTTAAAGACACTTAAAACTGCTTACGTGCAAGAATGTGAAAGCATTCCTACATGCAGCGCATTCCTACAAGCAGCACACCATGTCTTCCTTTTTCACACAGCGCTCCGGTGGCGACATCGCGCTCCCCCGCTGCACAGGTGCGGTGCCCCCTCCGGCTTCACGGCTTCCGTGATGATGCATCTGCGTTGCCGTGCTTTTCTTTGTGTTATATTTCTGAGGTGCGTCCGCTTAGACTTTGAGCGACCCCACCAGCTTCTGTGATGAAGCACCCGATATGGCGTGTTGCAGCCAATGGGAATTTATTGCTCGTTTCGCTGTTACAGACAATGCCGGCTTCGCTCCCTGGGACAGTTAATGCTTTTGCATTAAGAAAATACATCTGGATGGTATACTATAAGCTGTCTGCTTACCTGTGTATAAAAAACAACTCTTCGTTTCAGAATACGGTGGAAGTTTTTTATCGTACTGTTTTATTGAATTTATAAAATAAGCAATCAACCTTCCAGAGACACTTCGCATCGCTAAAAAGATGATCGCAGTTATGAGAGTCTTGGGAGTCCGCAACACTGACACTCTGTCCAGAAGATGTGCTCGAAAGAAAGGAAATTCTAATATTTATTTTTTCTTTTTGCCTGGTAAAGACCACTTCAAGCAGACACACATTTTGTAAATATGAAATTTTACAAATGAGACTTATAACATTGTGTCATTTTATTTAGGCCAAAAAATTTAAAGATGTGGGAGAGGAAACGCACTTACTCACCGCAGCAGAGTATTTGCATATATGTGGTAAGGCGCGAGCAACCACTGAGAAAATATCACAATACCGTATTCATTAATGGCAACACTCCCTATCGGTTTCAGTTTTAAACACGAACCCTCAACTGCATGCTCGGAACCGTATAAGCAGCCTCTCCGGAGTTTGCCCGAGCGGACTGTGCGGCCAGGTTGCGTGCGCTGTGCCTCCATGGAGAGGGCTTCTCTGGTGGCGTCCCTTGGAACTACGCCGTGCGAGAACCAATGGGAGCCTCGTTTCTTGATGACGCGCACCAGCCAATGGGAGCCTATCTATCAGATTTCTGCTACAGACTACAGGCTTCGTTCCATTGGGACAGGGGAAGGTGCCGTTTGGCGTGGCTTCAAAGCTGATGACGTCGGTTCGCTCCACGAGACAGTTAATGCTTTCGCATTAAAAGAAAATGCACGCACACGCAACGTTTCACCTGTCGAGGTTCCCGTGTAGAAGAAACAAAATACATCGTCAACTTGAACGGATTCAGACTGGTTCGCCCCTTTAAATTAATATCTGCTAATGAGAAGGCTCTCTCCGTTGATGCACTTTATGATGGAATGGCATGCATGACCTTTGCTACAAGAATCAGGTCCGAACACTCGTGCTGGCACAAGTTCCACCACTCCTGAAGATCGAATTCAGTCTCCTCGATCTACTTGTATACGTGAAGAAGCCACTTGCAGGCTTCTACTTTGTTTTGGGCTTTCTTTGCCCAAAGAACATTTTCTGCTCTTTCCCTGCCAAACAAGAACACTTTCCCGGGACAACGGATGCTCCTGCATTTTTTACTTTTCTTTTAGGAACAGCATTTTTGGCAAGATAAAACATTCTAAAGCGATCTTTGTTGAGAATTTCAATCTTTCTTGACGTAAAGAACAATTTTCTCCCCAATTGGCACCTTTTATCTAGAGTAGTAGTTTGCTCCCGCAATACATTCGAGGATGCACTTCATAGTATTACTCACCTATTCACTCTACACTGTGCGGTCGCACACATTTAGGGGCCACCTCGGCAAAACTGTTGATCCGGACCCATGATATCTGCATCCGATCCGCATCCACAGCCCCTGGCATCCGCATCCGATCCGAATCTGCCAAATCTGATTAACTTTTAACCGCATCCGCCAGTTTACTGCTAATACCCGCGGATGATCCGTGGTTAATCCGCAGATATGCAGGGCTCTTCTTACTTGCAAATTGAACTGACCAGCATCTTGTCAAGAACAACAGCTGGCCGTTGAGGTCATTCAATTGGGTATGGGCGATGTTTCAGAACCTTAGTGCGATTGATATTTAGCACAAAAAGAAAACTGGATGGGCAATCTCTCAGGGGAGAAAAGTGTTAGTGTAGGAATTTACATATTTCTTTTTAAAGTTCTACACTCCATGAAGCTAGAAGCATGAAAAACTTTGAATTCAGTGTACCATACAAAAACACCCCAAATTCGGGGTAGAAAAAGGTTTTCTGAAATACGCCCTCCAACTTGTCGAGCCCCAATTAGTGATCAGAGACTCGTCTACATCTAACGCATAAACTCTATGTAGCCTCTTTACAGACTGACGCCCTCGGCACATTTGTGTGCATTCTGTTCAGCAGTAATACAGTCAAACCTGTTTATAACGAACAGCAGGAAACGCTACGATCGGTTCGAATATAGCTAGTAGTTCGATGTAACAAAAAACATTTACAACGAACTTCCACGATGCGTTCGTTGTAAGCCGAGAGCTTCTTCCTTTCTCATCTCTTCACTTCCGCCTTGTAACAACGCGCTATTTTTTATTTTTTTTTTGCATGCGTGCAGTTCGTTTTTTTAGGCTTTTTTCCTCTTCCGAATAGCTTCTCTTCGCTCAATCTTGTTCGCAACTTGAGCTTTTGGAATTTTCTTTCTTTTGTACTTTTTTCGGGGGAAAGGGACAGGCGGGAAGACGATTGTTTGAGCGTTTTTGGAAGCCTTCCCAGGGGGGAAAGTTCGATATAACCGATATGTTGTTCGTTATAAAAAGTGCTTTTTACAGTGCATTTTTATTAAAATTTCCCGCGAGTTCGATATCGACAATGATTCGCTGTACGTGGGTTCGTTCTAAACGGGTTTCACCTGTAAATGAGCAAGGCGATAGCTTTCTCGGATCTCGTCACATGTATTCCCATGGTCTTTAGGGTTCCTGAGCATCGGATGAAACCGTTCATCTTAGTACTGAAAGGCCCGAGGAGAGTGAAAAATTAGTATTGGCACGTGTCCACATTATTTTGATTTTGTCGTTGCAGCCAAGCCAAAGTATCCAGAAATCAAACTTTTGTGTAGAGAAACATTGCAGATGAAAACCTTGTAAAACCACTCCTGCAGTCTTCCTTCCTTCAAATTTTCAGTTGTGGGGCGGCAACGTTTGGAATATCACGAAACACTTTTGAAGATTTACGAGCACCGGAAGCTAATTTGCCATTTCGCAGCATAGCATAGCGAAGATCTTTCAAATCTTCGAAATCCTTATTGAAGAAGAGGCCTAAAACGCACTCCTGTTTCTCTTTCACTGGTACCATGCTTTGTCAACTTTGACTGCGGCAAGCAGCAACCCACGTGACGCAACCATGCGATTAGCACTCCGTGAGACACTGCGCCCCCTCTCCAAGTTCATGAGAAACTAGAACAGGCCTCGGACCGGCTCCGACGGCTCGTGGCCTCCGCTGCGGTCGGACGTAAGGTTGAACGGGGTATAGGAACCGTTATTTTGAAATATTTTGGAATATTTTATGGGAAGAACAGTTTTTGTCGAGGTTTGAATTGCAGTATTTGGTACTCACCACATGGCTTGTATTAAGTTTTTTTACGATTGTTTTATCATCTCTGAAATTACATCACCACAAACGGAGCCCTGCAGCCACGTATCAAAGACTTCCAAGCGGCGTTCCCGTAACATAACCTCGTGACGAGTTAATATCCGGATTGCCCTTTTTTATAAAACCTCCGCTTGTCTGGTCTGCCATCAAAGAAAAGGAAGAAAACCCACTTCTAAAATTGGCATTGGGAGCAATACACCATGCTGCAGGCAGCATCATGTTTACTTTTATGACTTTTCGTTTTCTCAACAGGAGCGCACAACTTTTTGTTCCTTAGCGGGCACCTCCCAAAAATATTAATCTTCAACTACGACTTGCACGCACGATGAAAGCCTAGTGCAGCGACACGCTCAACTTGCACCTCGCTATGACGTAACGCTAAAAGCGGACGACGACCTCGGACAGAAAGAGACCCCACTCGAAACAGAAGAGCGCCGTCCGACGTTTATTTTAACGCCCGGCAGCCGGTCGCCCGCGGCGATGACGCCCCCGAGAAACGCCGAGGGGCCAAAACGAGCAACCCGACGCCAAAACCAGAGTCCTGCCGACGCGCACGCCCCACCCCTCGTGGGTTTCAGGCCGTGGGAGGGGCCAGGGGCTCGAACTGAGCCCTGACCACCCGGTCCATGTTGTTCTCGACGAGGTTGAGGCGCTCGTGCCACTGCACCAGGATGTCCTTGAGCTGCTGCCACTGGTGCCTGCCGAAGGTGCGGTGCACGGTGGTGGCCACCACCACCTTGCGCCCCGTCTGGTTGATCTTGGCCGTGAGCATGCGCGTGCGCAGCGCCTCCACCACAAAGCCCTCCACGTCCTGCAGCTGCAGCTCCCGCTGCAGCACGTCGAAGTCCAGCTCCCGCTGGGTCTCGGCCATCTGCATCAGCGTGAGCAGCCGCATCTTGTGCAGGTTCTGCTCGTGCGAGAGGCCCAGGGAGCTCACAAAGTCCTTGTTGGCCTGCGCACGAGACGAGGGAGACTCTGGTTACGAGCGCGGTTCGGTGTCTGCGGTGCGAGAACGAGGGATGTTCATCCTTTGTTCCACAGTCATGTACGATGTACAAAAGATGCGGCGTTCGTCGCAGAGACGACAAAATCGTCTGCGGACGCGACTTGAGCGTGTTTGAACCATGTTTGCCTTGTGTGCATGATGAACATGTCTGCAGAGTTTTTGTGCGACCATCAGACAAAGAAGGAACATGCCTCGGACAGCGTCTGCACACTGCCTTTCTGTGAGGTGTATTAGCGGCGTGACCATGGTTTTACGACGACAGCATTCTTGCAGCCAGACGGTCGACGAGCCTACCAACAAAGTTGAGAGCGAACACATCGGTTGCAGTTAAACACTGAAAGTACAGATGCGGGGATGGGACAAAATTATGCATCTGTCGCAATGTGTCGTCTTGTCCGTTACTCTGTCTATACTTTAAGTGGTGTCTAAGTTTACAAACTTTGCTAATTGGTAGGAGGTAGTCGCATGGGGTCTTTTCACAACCTGCGGATGAAGTAGCTTATGATTTGTCAAAAAGGACCACAATGGTGTGAAAGCAAATATGACGGATAATGGAAGCCCACCGCAAGCATGCGCTCAATCGCAGCACACGCAAATAGCGCAGCCTATTTTATTTGCACTAGGGGAAAGGTGTGAAGGTTTGGCTCGTGGGTGCTGTGTCGGAATATTGCGCTGTCATGCAGCTGTATCTAGTCGCTCGTGCGCAAGCACACCTGCGTGCTATCATGTAAGCTCTGGCTAGAGAGCACAGAGCACCTGCTGTTGTTCGTCCCTTCATTCTTGTACGATGACATTCAACTATGTGTCAATCAAGCAGCAAGCCCTGCTTCCCTGGCTGACGTCTGTCATGCTTCAACACCTAACAATAAGGGTTTATTGAAGCTTATTAATCCGCAGCTATTGAAAAGGCACAGGGTGCAGTGTAGCCCGTTGGAACGCCAGTCAGTGTGATAAAAATACCGGAGAGGGTGCACTAGGTGCAATAAGCTGTCGGGAGCAAAATTAGAATGGAATGCCATGAATTCGTGCACGAGGGGTGTTCGTAGAGCTGATAAGCGACACATCCGTTGGGAACTTTATACGCTAATCTGCTTGCGCGAACTGGCGGTTGGTGCCAATGCAAGATGTTCGAAAGCTCCACGTCTTCAATCAGGATTAAAAATAAATATAAATACTAGTAACATCCCCCGAGCACAAATGTGCAGTGGCCTGCTTCAATTTCACACCCAATGGCTTATAGTGACTGCACGAGGTGCGCCCCATGCAAAATTTTTATTGCTCCGGCTAAAAAATCAAATCAAGGCCTGAATTGAAAATTCTTCGAAGAATTTTCAGTCGTGGCTCCCAAAGTCGTTCGTGAAATAACTGCACGATTCCAGCGATTTAAGTATATGCCTTGGACTATGTAATGAAGCTTGTTTCGCCAGAGCGGCAGCCTTGTACATCAAAATGTTCCACCTGAGGATAAGCACCTGCGTCAATGGCATATTGACATCTGCCCATAGCAGAATGGCGCAATCGCACGGACGCTGCAAAATGCAGGACCGTACAGGCATAACGTCATTATCATAAGCTCGACACAATGTTCCAAGTTCGCGCATAAAAAACTAGGTACCTTTCTTGAAAAGAAATGCATCTGCGCATGTCCGGACCACTATACACATGCTATACCTTGGTAAGTGCATAATCGTAATGCAAAGTCAACCACCAGCATGACACGGGGTCCTGTCCTTCCCCAGTACGACGTCACGTGCAACCTATGTATAGTCTATCTCGCTGGTGGTTATTACTTTTTAAAGTGGCAAAGCCCTCATCCACATCATTTCACCCACCGTAGTACCCCGAGATGGCCCGCTTAAAATCGAGAGCAAATTGGGTGAAAATACGGAGTGGGCTAACTTTTGGAGTGCAGTCAAGAAAAGTTGAAAAACGGGATTTTTAGGTCATGTGTCTCTGCCAAACTTGTTATCGCAGAGAGGGGCAGTGTAGCAAAGATAACTGTACATCCCAGTCAGCAATGTTTGCTTATGTCCCGCCATAGCTAACTAACTAACCGCACTTACACCGAGTTTTTCATTGATCCGAACACTATGATTACTGGAAGTGGGCCATTTTTCAGGGTTTAAAACTAATAGCAAATCAAGCCGAAAATAGGGGTAACTTATCTTTCTGGGGTGGGAAAATATTGGGGTACTGCGGTAATCACGGAGAGTTCCATTGTTCACAATGCACTTCCAAATACTGACTAGGGTGGCAAAATGCTTAGTCTGCCTCTGTGTGGTTCTGAAACAAAGCTTGGAAATGGTGGTACTCTGGGCCCATTAAGCTGTACTATAGTCCGTCGCAGGTTAAAGAGATCATGAAACAATTCTGAAATCGAATTTCATCCATTGCACGTCGTAAAAGGTGTGATAAGAAGACAAAAACACAAATATAGAGAGCCAAAAAAAAATAATTTTGCTATAGAATTTTTAAAAGAAAAGCAGACTCTTTTATACCCTCTTTCCTTCGAAAGCCTTCTACCTTTACACTGCGATGCATCCGCAGTGCCAAAGCTCGTCAGCTAAACCCACGTCGCCTATTGGATAACAGCCTACCTCACCAGCACCGTAATCATAAACAATAATTCGCTGGCGAATGTTTTTTAAAAGTTTTGTTCAAGAGTATTCCGATCCACATTTTGTAGAATTAGCGATGCGACAGAAAATGGAGAATTTTATAATGCTTGGAGCTATGCGCCATTTATCAAGTGAAAAACGAAGCAAGAGAAAGATCAGACTGCGCCTGCCCTGTTTCACGGTTCTTGCTATCTGGTGAAAAACATGGCATAGGTGGCGATCGTTGACGTGTTCGGCGTGGTGGAAGCTCATCGTTCCACGTAGATCACTATCCTTGATTGAATTCTCGTCGCGCGTTGCCGTGATAACCCAGCACATCCTAGAAGGGAAGATCCATCTGCTCGTGCAGCGATGCTCTGTCAGCACCCTCAAGACAGCAGAAACGCCCGTGCTGTCGTCTTTGTTTACTTCGACTACAGTGGTACTTTTTTAGCATTTGTGTCCTCGAACATCGCTTGGATATCTTAGTCAGCAAATTCCATGCATGTGCTCAGGTTCAAGGTATTACTGGTGCGTACTGTATTTAAAGGCGTGTATGAAGGATGCAAATTTGACGTGTTTTCAACACCCAAGAAAAGCGATTAGTGTTAGCATTCCTGAACGCTCGCAACGTCTATGTGATCACGAAATCATATTCCTACGTAGCTATATCTCTGCAGAGATTACATCATCGTTTTCAATCGTAGAAAAGGCGTGTGGGGAGATTTGTACTATCGGTAAAGTTGTGCGTTAAAGTCACGATGTCCCAAGACTGACGTACTGCATCTTTTTCTTTTCATCCACTCTGCCCTGCGAGCATATCCTGAAAAAAATGAAAGTTAATACAGCTCGAGCTCATAGAAAACTCTGTGTGCAGCAGGCCGGAGTGCTGATGACCTGCTGCGCTTGTTGCAGCGGTTGCAGGAGTGTACACACGGCGCAGGGCGGTTGTTCCGGTTGCTCCAGTCACAACGGACGTAGTCGTAGCTAACGGCGTCGTTAGCTACGACTGCGTCCGTTGTGACTGGAGCCACATCAAAGCACTTGGTGGAACCACATCAAAGCACTTGGTGAAGGCTCGTCAGTTTGAGAGACCTCAGGTCTAAGGACATCTGTGTATGCTCGGAACATTCCCGTACATTGGAGTCGCCACTCCTTGCCGTCTGATTCCGACGAGGAACTGGAATCTTCGTCGGAAGAGTCGCTGCACTTTTCAACAGGCATACCGGCATATGGGACCAGTCCTATGCTGTTGCTGTAGCGCAACATATCCGAGTGAATTTCGCTCAGCTGCAATGTGTCCATGGCTATCGCGGTGATGAGAGGCGCCGATTCAGAATGTATGTCGGTGGCATTGGCGCAATCAGCGTTGTAAAACCCTGTGGCAAAAACCTACCGGCACACCGCCAGCTTACCGCTAATGCTCCCATTCCTATGCTGCCGAGAGAACATCCGGTTCCGGTGCCAGAACATGTCACGTCCGTCAAAATTACGCCGTGGCTTGTTTTGCAGCGAGTTGGAGAGGAAGAAAAACTGATATTTCAATAATTTTTCGCGTAGAAGTTACTACCCCGAAACAAAAACGGATGCCTGTTCGGCATTCAGTGAACATTGAAGGTTTCATGTAAAAGTTATTTGGCCAAAGTAAAAAGGTCATTTCATGATCCCTTTAAGACCAGCAGGACAAGGGGGAAGTTTGTCCTGCTACCTACAGCACTCTATGAGGAAGATACACACCGTAGCATTCTGCACATGTATCGAGACTTGCGAAGAACTCCGCAACGCGGCACAAGTCGCGTTCATACAAGTGGCGACGGTGCAACCTCGACTCTCACTGTGAGCAAGTCGGCCCGCAAACGACGGCAGAACCGAGGAGCTCGGGCGGACGACGGCAAAAAAGCGCAGACCTGGTAGAACTGGAGGTATGCCGACAGCTTCTCGGACACGAAGATGGTGAGCAGGTCGTGGATGAGCTCCCCTTCGAGGAACCGCACGGGCTTGAGCGGCAGCAGGTGGTCGAGCAGGAAGGTGTTGGGATCCGCCAGGCAGGACACGATGCAGCGGTGCGCGTCGTCCCGCGCCTGCGACGCGTTGTCCTCCGTGTACGTGGACAGGAGCTCGACCATGAGCTTGGACGCCAGCTCCGTCTGCTTGGCCTCAACCAGGGCCTCGTGGAGCAGCCGTAGGAGCTTCTGGACGCGGGCCACGGGCACCGTCAGCCGCGTCAGCCACGCCTTCACCTTGTTCAGGTCGCTGAAGACGGCCGCCATCATGTCCGTCTTGGAGGCCACCTTGACCAGGTTGTAGTAGACGTCGAAGCGGAGCGAGCAGCTCGGGTTTAGGGCTTCGTAGAGGTTCTGGAGGACGCGGACGCACATGGCGCCCATCCGGTTCGAGGGCGCCTTGGACAGCTTGTCGCAGAAGGCGTTCACCAGGGCCTCGCCCTCGGTCGGGTTGATGACGGCCAGGATGGACACGATGCTGTTCAGCACGGCCTCGATGTCCGCGTCGCTGGCTTCTTTGAAGCACACGTCGCACACGCCGATGATCTGCTGGACGTTCAGGGCTAGGCTGTCGGGGACGTGCTCGTCCGAGATGTCCGCGCCGAAGCCCTTGAGGTACGAGCGAAGCTCCAGGCACTGGTCGTCGACACCGATGTCTATGAACGTGGGTATACTCATGATTGAGTTCGTTGCTGGGACCGACTTGCCGGTGCTTTCGGGAGTTGACAAAAGCCGGGTCATCTCGCACAATATGGACGCCACGAGCCAAGGAACTTTTTTTGTTGTTGTTTGTTTCGGTTTTATGAAAAATGTACAGCGTTACTAGACTACTTATTTCTTCTCGCCAAACCAATTTATCTTGACGTTTTTGATGTGCCAAATATTGCCGAATAATTTATGCTTTACGGTTTTTCATTTATAAATAATAATGTATAATTTTTTTAGACTACAAAATACTGATGAGAGCAATTTGAAGGTTTTCCACTTGCCTAGTGAAACAAAAGTGCAGTTCCTCTCGCTTTCTAACCACCCTAATTACCTGTTTTTTTTATATTGTTCAAAGTTTACTATTATTATGTTTGTACATTTTTGTTTTTGTTCAGATTTAGCATTTTCGCGAAAAGGTAGTGTAAGCGTTCGCCACACTTCGAGAGCGAGGGCGCTTCCGTTCCGAAACGAAAAGTGTTTCTCCGCGATTCGCTGCCGTTTCCGAAGCAGCGGAGCGGCTTCCTCGGGAAGCAAGAGAAGTGCGCGGCCCGGTCTGAGCAACTCGAGTGCGTGGTTCCGTCGCTGCCCTTTACATCGCCTACCTCGAAGGTCGCACCGCCGATTCGTGTGTTCCGTGCGTGTGTTTTCGTGTCAGACGTCGGTTCACTCCACAGGACTCCGAACCTCCGGAGAAACCAGCCGACGATTTTGGAACTGCAGAGAGATAGAAAGAAAAAAAGAAAATACGAAATCGGTCTGCCGGGCCCGTGGCTTATCTGCGAAATAAGTTCGCATCGGCCGTGCAGAAGTCTCCACTGACCGCCGTCGTGAGTGTGTGAAAAAGAAAAGAAAAAAAAAAAGCGCAGGCAAGCGAGTGGTGACTACGCGGAGAAAAGGCTACCAAGGAAAAGCAAAAGCAAAAACAGGACCTACAAACAGAAAAGAAGACTAAAAGGTAAGAGTAGCAGCTATTATCACTGTTAATAATAATAATAATAATAATAATAATAATAATAATCAGCCGCGCTTGTACGGCGAGGGCTACGCGCCTACGCAACGCCGATAACGAAACATACGAAGACATAGTCGAGCAACCCAAAACCTCGTTAATAATAATTTTAAAAAGACGCTACTTTTTAGTAATATATGGGCCCGTGCGGGCTGGCGAGAAAGCCGACCTTTTTCCCGGCCCCCCGGGCGCAACCCGATCTCTTTTCCCTCACACAACCTCGTTCTGCTTTGATTCCCCGTGCACAAACTGGTATGAAACGGGAAAGCGAGCGGCTAATAAAAGTCGCATGTCCAACCATAATATCCGTCATGACGCCGGCTTCTTTCCGTCATCTTCGTCTTATTCTTTTTTCTTTTTTTTTCCCGTTTCTATTTATATATATTGTGAAGCAACATATAAATACAGATATATTTGGGGAGGAGTCGTGGCTGCAGCCACTACCAGCTCAGCGGAGCACCGGAGTCCTCGCCCCTCGCGCTGCGGCGTTTTTTTTCTTCGCGGCTCATATCCGTTTTATTCTTCGTTTTGATTTCCCCTCACACGTCGTCCGTGTGCCTTTTTTTTTTTTTTTTTCTCTTTCTCGAAGGCGATCGCCCGTCATTCAAAGCAAATGAAAGGAAGCACGCGCTGCTCGTTTGTTTGGCGTCAAGAAAGAAGAGGGTGTCCCTTCGCTCTCGGCACCACGGGCTCCACGAGAACGCGTGCTCGGCCAGCGATGAACGACGCCCGCAGAGTCGAGAGGCAGCGGTACGCGCGGTCGCTCTCCCCGTAAAGGTCGCCTGAAGGACGCTCCGACGCTTTGTGCACTTGCGGTGCATCCGAGCGATCTGTTTTTCATGTCGAGTTGGGCGCACGCCGCGTGCCGAAAGTGCTGCGTCATCGGCGCGTAACGACCATCCGGGGACATAACGTTCGTAGATCTAGTCTCGCCAGTGAATATTTATGGACGCCCGTTAGCGCGTTGTTTTGCCTTTTCTCGCGTGTCTGTATGCCTGCTTCGTTTGTTTTGCTTTTTGTGGATGACGACGTAATTACTCTAGGTCCCTGCGTCTTCAACGTTCGTCGATGCGTTTAACGTCGCTATACATATGTGGGAGCATTAATTCTGATTTCCTCGCGTGGATATTTGTTTGTCTATTATGTATATGACTTGCGAAGAGACAGCTGAACCCCGACGAGCCGAATCGTATATGCATGCTGTAGCCGAGCGTGCGTACGGCACCAGACGATACAATGCTTCCTCTGTCTGGCAATCTTCCATCTAGTCTCTCTCTTTTTTTTTTTACTACTTTTGTTTTCGTAAATTGGGTTGCGGTGCAAATTGAGCGAATTTTCGGTACGCTTTATCGTGGTCTGCTTTGTTTTCCCTCTTTTTTTCTTTTAATCATTCGTTTCCTTGTTTTTACTGCCGATCAGTCATTCCTTTGTTCCTAATTTTTCTTTGAAACGAAAGAACGACGACCACACGCTGAAACGCAATTCAAACCCCACGTTTGTGTTTTTTACCTCCTATTTGTGTGTTTATGTTCCGGGAAAAGTGGCGATGTTTTCTTGTTTTTTTTTTATTTTATTTTTTAGTTGAGCTTTTTGTGCTATATATAAAGAGAAGACAGTAACTTCCTGGTCTCGATATAAACCATTCAAACATAAATGGCCACGTCGTTTATGTTTTCTTTGAACATGTCTGAGGTTATGTTTTGAACATAACTTCACACATGTTCCCAGCTGCTACAAATTATAATTTTTAGCACGAAAAACATTGTTTGCTAAACTATTAAAACATAACACGTAGCGTCACAACCACGATACAATTTTTTTTCTTTTTTATTTCTTAATTGGCTTTTTTTTTTTTAATTATTATTTGGAGTGGACAGCATAGCGCGCTATTCTGTTCCATTGCGATTTTCCATCGAAAGGGGTGGGTTGAAGTGCGGAAACAAAAGAAGTAAATAGGGAATTGTAGTAGACCGTTTTTCTCCTCCGCTACGGTATCCGTGAAGAAAACGCCGCAGCTGCGCATGCGCGCCGCCAGCCTTGTCTGCATAGTTCAAGGTCTCGTGGCGGATTACGGAGCGCTATCCGGGTCCTTAGCGGGCTGCGGAAACGGTCTACTACAATTCCCCAATGTCTGTGCGCATTTTTTATCACCAATCTTTTTTTCTTTTTTTTTTTTTTTTTGTACTGCACAGAGCATGGCAGGGTGTCAACGTGACTGGCGCGCGGTTGGACACTCACGCAGAACACAAACCCGATTAATGTTTTGTTTGCGTAGCTAAATAGACCCTTTACGAAAGTCAGCGCCTCTAGTGTCGGTTGCGCGAACTTGGCAAAATCCGCCATTACTGCGTCGTCAAGCATCGAGGGGGACGGTTGAACCTGAACCCTTCCGCTGCGTTCGGCAGTGGTGATAGCGTTTGACACGCCAACCCATTGATGCGTCCCTCAATGCACCCAAAGAGGGCCAAAAAATGAAAAATAAATAACACAAGGTGAGTCTTTTTTTTTTTTTACAGTATTCGAAGACATCGGATCACGCAGATCCGCGCGGAGTGAGCGACGATCACATTTGGCCTGTCCGCTGCTGCCTCAACGCTTTTCGAAGCTTCGAGCGCGTGTTCACCGCTTTGTCCACGCGACATCGTTTCGAAATGCGTTTGAACTGCACGAGTAATCGTGCGATGGATGCCGTAGCTGCGAGCGACTCCTGACCAGTATTCAGAGTTGATTTTTGACAACTTTGCGTTGCGGTGTCCGATCACACGTTGTGTGAAGTTTCCTAGTAGTTATGGGCACGTAGCTTCCGATAATACCTCGTCCGCACAAGCACTCGCGCAAAAAAAGAAAAAAAAGAACGAACGCAAGGAGTGCTCGCATGTCACGACATTACATAGAATTCGATAGAACATTGTTTTACGTTCACGACATCGGCATTGCATGGTTACTCCTGCTAACACGGAGAGCTGTACTTCGTCTCGTTAATGCCTGTATCGGGAGCTTGTGCTGCAACTTCTAAACATGTTTTCAAGCGCGCGCCCGGGGCGGTATCGGGCCTCCGAGAACGATTTGCTTTGCTCGTCCCCGCAACGTTCTGCTAGAGCTGCACTTCAAGTGCTTTGACCACATTACCTCGTAACTTTGTCCGTGAGCATAGAACTCACCCGATCTCAACCGCAAAAGGCACAGCATGCCATAGAATACATCACACAGCACATTTGTCTGCCACAACATAAAGTATGGAATGAATGAATGAACGATGTGTTGTTGAGAATAACACTGGAGAGTAAAACAGACGTGCACATGGGATGCATAGGAGAGTTGACTTTATTAAAATCGTTTCAAGAGCTTGTAACAAAACAAATAGGGACAGAGGGACACACCTGAGTCTTGACAGAAGGCTGTTTAAAAACAGCCAGTAGAACAGCCCAACGGAAACAAGTTTCTATTGCAAAGTTCCGTCTGCATCGTTTAAGTTATACAACCACATTTTTTCTAACCGGAATATTTCTACTCCCAGGTTTCCTACTTTGGCTTTCCTCTGGCTCCTGAAGCAGCTTGCTTTGATGAGCACTCCGGTGGTGAATCTGAAATAAATTTGCATTCTTGTTTACTTATGTTTACTGCAAAGATTGTACAGTGAACAAACATACTATGTGTTCACCCACATTCTTTTTTTAAATAAGTAAGAGGCATAATCTTAGCAGTGCTCACTATGTGTGAAAAAAGACGCGTCATATATGCGATTATTCGTTTACTAAACGCCGGAAGCTTTTACTACGCCGAAAGTTAGGACTGGTTTGTCTTAACTTTTGAGCTAGCATGCTCATGCTGATAGTGGACATAGTGCACGCTCGCGGGCACCACACAGGTCAAACCGTCAACGTGAAACTTGCCAGCACAGAAAGCAATACGATCAAAACAGTCGCCTTTTGCTTAAAAGCTATGAAGCACGGCGTACAGAGGCGAAGTTCACCGGCACGACGCAAGAGCGATTCTGTTTACCTCTCACCCCCCGCCTCGTACACTCTAGTCCGTACGCCACTATGCCTCGCAACATTATCTCAAGCTGTGAGAAGTCAACGAGCCGGAAAATATTACATTTCGTTTCATCATGCAAAAGAGGCTGAAGATGTGCGAGTATCTTAGGCCTCTTTTGGCGTTTCCTTGTGCACGGCGCTGCGGCAGACGGCACAAGTCCGCCTGCACGTAAAAGACACGTTCACGGCGTGATGCGCGCGCTTGTAGCTTTGGGTTGGCTCACGCTTAGGTCTGAACGGGCGACAAGAAAGAACAGTGCTTACCTCAACACTTGAACTGACGCCGGATCAACGTAGGCCTCGGTGATATGGACCTGTTGCTTCGGGCAACCTGGCGGCTCGAAGCGAGTGTCGAGGCGCGGTACGCCTCTCTCTTACATTTGTTAAAGCTACGCGGAAGTGCAGTGAGGTCAGTGCTCCACGGGGAAGGCAAAGTCACTCGTCCCTGAGGACCGTAGCCAAAGGTACCGGGAGTACTGCCACAAGCACGGTCGTGGCCACAAGCATCCGCCACCGCTCGCTCCCGAAACGACGACGCAGTAATGGCGGCGGTTTCGGTATCTCATAGTTGCTTGACTGACTTTCCTAAAGGGTCTATTCGGGGTGTATGCGAGAGACGGCCGCGCTCGCTTCAGTGGACAAAACCTTGATCACCAAGCGCGGTCGACATTTTAAGACCAACACGCAGCCCTAACGTCACGCAGCTGCGGTGGCGCTGTCGGCGGCACTGCGCATGCGCAGTCGCTTCCCTTCACGCGAATCTAGTTTCTGCGCACGCGCAGTGCCCACACCTGGTGTGGGCAAACACGGGCTTGTTTGTAAACAGCGTGTCGGTCTTACCGGCGGCATAGACTCGCCGAGCTTCATATTCTGTGTCTGTTGACGTTTTTGTCGGTTTCGCGCCGCCCTGCGTAGGGCTCGATCGCTTCGAACAGCGGCGTTGATGTCTACAGTCACTCGCTTTTTCTCTTAACAACCTTGTCGAGACTCGGCGTCAAATAAAAGCGATCGTGCTCGGCGTATTCTGCTTCCATTTTTTACAGAGACTGTCTGCCACGGGGGAGGAAGCGGAAACTGCGTAAAAGCCACTAAAAAAGCGCACTAGGCGCTTTGAAAACTCCAACTCGAGTTGCTCCGTTCGAAGCTACTGAACGCGCGAGAAGACTCTTCCCCTCTTGTAAGAGGGAAAGTGAACGTAACTTTAGACGTAACGAGCGAGGAACGGGGCGACAGAGGGTCTGGTCAATGGGAGGAGTCTGGGTGGAGCGGCGAAAGCGACAGGGCTCTGAGCGACGCCGCCGGATATTCCCCCCGTGATGAACTTGCGAAGTAAGATTGAGCTGGGAAAGGATTTGCGTAACGCGGCGCAAACAGGATTTTTTTTTTTTGTTTTTTTTTCTGCATGAGAGGAAAAGTGCATGAATGTATAATTGTAAGAGATTGTTGGAAAAGGGGAGCTGCAAGGTGCTGAGTGCATTTACTGAGCTACACTCTAAAAATGGTCACGCGGAGCAAGCGTGACGCAAAGCGGTTTTTTGCACGCTTGTTCTAAGCGTGGTGTTTTTCAACGCTTAGAATTCACGCTCCCTAAGCGTGAACTGCGTTATGGTTCAACGCTTGGCAGGCATGACGCAAAGCGATTTTTTACACGCTTGTTCTAAGCGTGATGTTTTTCAACGCTTAGAATTCATACTTCCTAACCGTGAACTGTGCTATGGTTTAACGCTTGGCAGGCGTGAGTGGGCCCTTGTGTGTACACGCTTATTACGGGTTGCGTTTTCTTCACGCTTTGATAATGACGCCTTCTATGCGTGTGACATGCGCGTCGCGGTGGAAAACTCTGACCGTGAGCATGGGGCTTTCTCGCATTTAGTATATCGTCCCAATAATCTTAGTTATTGGGACGATATACTAAATGCGAGAAAGCCCAATGCCCGCAGCCAGAGGTTTCAACCGCGACGCGCATTTCACACGCGTAGTAGGCGTCATCATCAAAGCGTGGAGAAAACGCACGCCGTAATAAGCGTATAAACACAACGGCGCCCATGCATCCTATAGTTATCTGATATCGTTATCGGAGCTCAAAATTGATATACTAAATCTTTCTAGTGACTTCACCAGGCGAATTGAGTAGTTCAAAGAAGTCCAACGTGCTGCTTCATGTATAATTACGCACATATCCGAATGGTAGTTGTGAATAAAAAAAAATTGCCCCGATACGTCGCGTAGTCGTAGCTAATGCCTGTTACGCCTGGTACATTGCGCCAATTAGCTGCGCGCTGTTCATAACTGTAGAATTTGTGTGAAGATTTGAGGAAATGTATCCTTGGTGTCTAAAAACCCAAAGAGAGAGATCTCGTTAGGCTTCAGTTACCGAAAGGAACAGTCCAAAACGAAGTAAATAGAAAAAGGCAAACACATTTCAGCTTGGGGGCTATATACTCTTTATTGAAAAAACTATTTTTGTTTGTACAAATAAGCCAAATGAAAACAGGGTTCTTGCCCAAATATTGTAGTCGTCCATAGATAGCTGGCTAATGGCCGCAGTAAAGACACCAGCCATATGGAAGGCCCTTTCCTTGGCTGGCATTCAGCTGCATCTCGCGCAGAAATTCGGGTCACTCGCACTCGTTGTGTTTGCAGCGACCCCGCGGCACTCCGCGCACGTCTAGTGCTGTAAACATGGCACACTGTGCCCGAAATCACACGCCGTCTCCCGCTAAGCCTCGCCAGTCGCAATCAAAGTCAAGCTGGTCCAGCCACAAACAAAGCGTGTCGGGAACTGACTGAGCGAGCCCGAGCCACGGAAACAGCGTAACGGTTTTCTCGCTTTTCCCGCCTAAAAAGAGGACGCATGCGCTCTCTGTCCTTGCAGAAAAGAAAAGCTCACATCAACAAAAAGTCAACAAAAAAGCACGCGCAAGTGCATCTTCGGGAGGGTCAATCCATTCGGATATATATTAGCGTGACGATGAATGGAGGCGCGCGCGTTTCTGCGAAAATCTAAGCGTGTGTTTTGCGGTCGTCACGCTAACGTTCTTGATCCCGTCCGAAAAAAAGGGCGAGCGGGATTCCTCGGACTGCTCTAACGCTTGGACAAAGAAAACAAACGCTATATTTTCGATCACGTGGTGCTTAAAACGTCATTCCCGCTGTATTGACGGCGGTTCCACGCTTGAAACTCGCGGTTAGCGTGAGGTTCAGCGTGATAGTTTTCAGAGTGTAGGGAAGGTGACATCGACGAGAAAACTTTCCTGAAACGTGAGGCGCAACTGCGAATGTGTGGTGCGCGTTCGAGGTTTTGTTGAAAACTCCCACGCAGCCGAATCCGCACTTTTTATCGTCCACTCTGTCGTGGCCGTAGCGGCCGCGAGTGCAATCGAAAGAAAGATCGAGTGCGTTCTGAATGTCGCCGTCACGACAACGTCACGTGCGTTGCCCTTTCGGTTACAAGGAGTCGCAAATTGTAACTCTAGCGTGCTCAAACGACATACTTGAATACATCCTTACCTAGAAATTGTGATTGGAGGGGGGAATATTTGTGGCTAGTAGTGGGTCACAGGAGCTGTCAATCGTCACGCCCGAGGTCATTGAAAGAATTTTGGCGAACGACGTGCCCTTACTTTCGCCTTATACTTACCAATTAATGACCAAACTTTATACGTCTCTGCGGAAACCGCGCCGCGGCCTCAAGAAGCCAATCCAGTCCAAACTACAACCGTCAAAACGAAAGACGGCTGCATCCACCTGGGCAATAAATGCTAAAACATTAAAAAAAAGTATAAAACAGGCTCCATCCTTGACGGGATTACTTTTTCACCAACGGTGCATGCACTCGTTCGCTTCCCTTACTTCTACGGCTATGGCACTATATGCTAAAATCGAAATGCTGTTTCTGCGAGACATTTATTTGGGCCTCTACAGCGTCGACGTCAAAAATCAAGCTGCATTGTAGAGCGAGTACTCGCCTGCTGGTTTCTAAATATATCGGTAATAATATTTCAGCCCCCAGCAAAATATGTTACTTGCGTTTGTATTTCTAAAGAGTTTCTATGGTATACTGGTGCGCGCATGTCGAAAGGAGATACGATCAAGATTGTCTAAAGAGCAAAGTCGAACAAAACGGTACCAGGTGAATTTATTTCTTATTAATACAGCGATGTCTCGCTAATATAGACACCTCCGTTTCCCCTAAAAATCGTCCATAATGCGAGTTGTTAATTATAACGTGACAAAAATGCATATATTTTCCCAGTTTGTCCCCGAAAATGCTGTCCATAGAGCGGGGTTTAACGGGGTCCATATTAACGAGACATGACTGTATTTCAATTACCAGGCGGGATTTTAGCAGGTTTGTACGGTGCTGCAAGTAAAAGAGGCTGACAAAACACAAGCAATGCAAACAAGTTGCGGAACAATGAAAAAATATATACACCGTGATGGAAGAAATTTAGATGGGAGGTGAATAATGACGGCGATAGCTGAGTGACTATTCGCTGTTAATAAGAAGTTATTCCAGTCATTTTTTGTTCGCGAAACAAAAATACATTAAAGGAGCTGTGCAACGATATTCACTTGGAATGTTTTTCACTTTACACGAGCTTACTGGCACTAGTGGGACTCAAGGATACTCGCATGCAATGCCACTGGCCAAGAAACTCCTTTGTTGCGGTGTAATTTCAAGGACAAAAGCAATCATTTTCATTCAATCTCTCCTTTGCAAAATTCGACGACGTAACGTGGGGATCGCAGTACACCCATATGACGATATTTGAATGCGGTTCATAGATTGGACCCGAGCATTGCGTGGGCACTCGATTTTTGCTCGTGATAATTGATAGCTCGAGAAGCATTCGGGTAGTGACCCGTGTCCAATCGCTGCAACGACGACAATAGCCGAGCCATAACAATGTCTGGAACTCAGCGCGTGTCCTGTGCTTTGCCAACCCCAGCGCGTGGCTATGATCAACATTGGCGGCAAATAATCGGCTCCAGATCACGTGGCCGCTGGTTCTGGCTGCGAGTTGAGGGGGTGAACGCTGCTCCATTTTCTTTAATTTTTTACTGGGACTTCTATTGCGTGGGGTGAAAAACGAACGCGTGTTTCATAGGTCATTAACGTCAGGGATCCGTTCTAAGCGGTATTTGCGCATAGTAAAAAAATTGTTGCATAGCCCCTTTAAGCAGTTATTACGCGAGCGAAAAGGAGTTATTGTTACGTAATGCCTTTGCCCAGTAGCATATTCAAAGGAGAAAGTAATTAGTTGCAGACAGGTCTACCCTGTAATGCCCATTAATCATTTGATACAAACATTTTAATTGAGAATACTGAAATCTTTGAGATAAAGATGGTAAGTTCTGGTTAAAAGTTGTTATAGAAGTACGCCCAAACACGTTATAAATAAAGCGGGCGACCTTTTTCTGCATACGATATAAAGTCTATTAATGTTAATCTTAGTAAATGAATTCCAAATGGTAGCCAATCTAACGTTGGAAGTGCTATAATATTATATGAAAGCAAACTCAAAAAATGGGTACAAAATAAAACGTCTATGAAAGAACCACTTCGAAGAGCATTAGATGTTACGTAGTAAATCTGTTTGGTCCAGGTAAGATTACGAGTAATCCACACTTCATTGTATTTATATTGTGTTACTTCAGATTGATATGTATTTTTAGTACTGTAAACAGATTTCAATCGACTTTTTTTTGTAAGTAATTCTCATTAAATTCGTTTTTTCTTATTTTTTTTTTGTTAACTGTAATTATGTTACTCTGTACACCATGACGCAATATTTTTAAAAGCCCTTTTTAATAATCGCTAATTCGAAGTACAACCCATTTCTAAGTAAATGATACAATCGTCAGCATATAACTTGAATTTCACGGGCACATCTTGTACAATGCCATTGATAAATAACAAGAAGAGGTCCCAGTACAAAGTCATGGGGAACGCCAGAGTCAACAGAAAGCATGTCAGAACAATGATCACCAAAAACTACGAATTGTCGACGGGGTGAAAGATGCGCTGAAGTCCCGGTGGCTGAAGTTCATCTGACTATGTGTTTTGACATATTATATTTTTTTTCTTTCATTTGTACAACAACTTTTTATGAAAAACCTTATCAAATGCCTTCGAAAAGTCCATAGAAATAGCGTCAATTTGTTTACTGTTCATTGCCGTGAAGAAATCGTGAACAGTTTCAACTAATTGAGTGCACGTTCAGAAACCTGTCCTGAATCCATGTTGATGTTCAGTCAAGATATTGTACTCGTCTAGAAATTCTGGTAAATTATTATGTATTCTGTGTTCAAAAAGTTTGCGGGCAGTTGAAGCTGGCACTGCTTGCTTCCGTTTTTATGAAGCGGTTGAACTTTGGCACTTCTCCGGTCGTCTGGAATTTGACCCTCGCACAATGATTTTGAAAACAATTCGAGCAAGGGCTTTCAGGCCCGCTCAGCGTACTTCAATAAAAATTAGTTTGGGACCTTTTCAGGACCGGAAGATTTCTTAAAATCCAGTTTCAAAAGCATATTCAATATATCATGGTCACTCATTTGAATATAAAACTTTGCCTCGTTGCCTTTTCTTTGTTTTTATCTCTTAGAGTTCGTCGATTGTTTGTGCTTGATGCAAATTGGACTTGTAGAAAGGAGAAAACATTTGGCAAAGTATTTTTGTTACAAAGTGTTCGCCATATTAAAGCTCATTTATATTTTTAAACATACTTGAGTGTAGTAGTCGTGCCAAGTAGTCGAGGAAGAATATACAAATATAGACCTTTTTCATCCTCCCCTGCATGGGCGCTGCCATCTTGGAATCACGTGACGCGGCAGCCATTAGGTTGCTTCAACTTGCTGCTCCGCTCTCCCCTCCGCGCCTTGGCGGATGCGTTGTATTCGTGTTTTTCGTCGCGTTTCACCGCGCTTTCTTGCCTTACTTCGGAAACTGTAGCCCGATACGTCTACTCGACTACTAAGACATCACGAGGGTTCAAAGGTCCTTATGACAACTGAGGTTTGTTTAGTAATCATGGCGCAACATTCTCAGCGCGTATACTTATATCGCGCATTTAACCGCAAGGCGTCAAGTGCAAGGTGACTATTTGTATTTCCTAAAAGTATCGTTCTTTGTATTCATAATATATCAAAAACAGTTTCTTTTGATTATGTAAGGAAATTCGCGGAGGAGATAGACAACGAACGTTTAACTTGTATTTTATCTGAGGCTAGAAGTAATGGTACGTCAACATCGGGCGATTTGTTTGTTCATAATATCACACCTACATGTATATAAACTTCAATTATTTTTTTTTTTTTTGCGACGTAAACGTTTTGTTGGCCGGTTACTTATGAAGTTTAAGAAATCGTATACTGTGCTCGCTCCCATTTCGACAGTCATTTAAGTGATATGTTGATTATATCTAGATAACCAGTGCCATCCACTTTGTTTATTTTAACACAAAGGTTGGGACTTTCCGCGTAAGAAACTGCCACAGACAACTTGACAGTAGCGAGTTTTAGAATAGTGTGCACAAAGAAATAACGTCGTTTCTATTTTCAAATCCAAAACGTGGTTTGGGTTCGGCGCATGCGCAATAATGACGACGCTTTTTTTTTTCGTATGTTGTTTTAATTTTTGCCAGTATCTGTAATACACAATTATTGACGGCGAAAAAAAAAAAAAAGCCGTCTGCATAACAATTATTTGAGTCCAGGGTTGTCGATGGCGAATAGAGGTTTACTTTTGGTGGCTGGCGACTCTGAAATTCACAAAGCGAATCTGTTCAAACAAATAAATATTTGTTCACACAGGTCTGTGAAGTGGTGCCTAGCGCTAGAATTCAGCCAAACTTTCCGAGGTATTTCTACTCCTGCGCCCTTTAATTTTATATGACAAGCTTTCCGGAAGACAAATGCTGGATTTAATTTGACGGGCCTGTCACTTACTGTAAACCTTTTTTTCGCGGGTTCAATATTTCGCGTTTTAGGTCAAAGGTGAAGTTTTTAAATGATTCGCGGGTTCTAATTTTCGCGACGCGATGGGATCTCCATATAGATTCCAATGTGTTTACATTTTACCGTAATTGTTCGCGGGACCTATTTTTCGCGAATTGTAGGCGATTCGCGAAATTTGCGAAAATTAGGTCCTCGCGAAATTGAAGTCGTTTACGTATATCATATCTTGAGTAAGCAAATGTTCATATAAAAATAATTTATTTCCTAGGGCCAATATCGCGAAATGGTGCTTATGAATACTTTAGCAGGGTTGATAATTTAAGAAACTTTTTACTCGGGCTGCCAAAACATGCTCGAATACTTAATTAAAAAAAAAAAGAAGAGGTTGAAACGATACTACTTGTTTATATCAATTATCTGCGTCATTACACGATACGTTTTTAGTCTGCGAAGTTCACTAAAGGTTGGGTGCCCACAAAAACCAAACAGTGAGTAGTAAACTCGCGAGTTCATCTGCTCTGGCCGATTCAGCACATTGCTAATAAAGCTGTCGATATGCTTCTTTACATTCACGCGTTAGTCTCTTCATTAGTTTGTTTTTCTGGAAACAATGTCATCGGGTATGGCCGTAGGCGATGGTAATCTCCCCTGTACATCAGTCAGGCGTTTCGCAACCGACCATAATCAGCTACATCAAAGGAGTTGGTAAAAAAAAAGCCCGCAATTTAGGCTAAAATGCACCTCGTAGTCCTCAAAAAGTGGTTCAATACCGCCGTTTCATTGGTTGTGTGTTACAAGGAAAATATTCGTATCACAAAATTAAGCAAAAACAACGTAAAACAGCAACATAGCCGCCACGTTGAAACCGAAATCAACCAAATTGAAGCAACCGAATGGATGGATGGATGGATGAATACGGCTGAGCCCTTTGGATCGGGCGGTAGCTTACGCCACCTAGCCATTTTGTCTTACCCTTTAAGCTTAGAATATTTAAATGTGAAAACTATATTCACTCCGTACTGAAAAGAAAGTGAGGCTATAAATCCCCCTTGCCATCAGTTAATAAGAAAATGCCTAGTTTTCTCTCGCTTTCTGCCACCATTCACTTAATCTTTGCTTGGTAATCTCTACTGTCTTGAAATCCACTTTTCCTTCGCTGTCTCTAAAACCCAATGACTTTATTAAATCTATGTTGTCTTCGGTATGCATAGGGTGAAGCCCTTTACAGTAGAGTATCAAGTGCTCAGCCGTCTCGTCCTCCTCTCCACAAGCAGCGCACACTGTGTCCATTTCCTGGTACTTCGCTCTGTATGTTCTGGTTCGCAAAACACCTGTCCTTGCCTCAAACAACAATGAGCTTCCCCTAGAATTATCATAAATGCTTTCTTTGGCAATAACTGTTTTGTTTAATCTATAGCCTTCCAGAGCCTTCTTTGTCTGCATTCCCTCTAGCCACCGATCTCTTTCTGTGGCCTTAACTTTCTTCTTAACTGAGGCCTAAAAACTTTCCTCTTAATTTCCTAGTGCGCTGTCTCCATTTTGTGTCTATACTCCTCATGTATAAATAGCTGAAAACCTTTCGTGCCCATTGCTCCCCACCCATTTGCCCCGAGCGCGTCAGCGCCCTCTATCCGCCGGTGAGGCAACTACTAAAATGAAAAGGTCTATAGACGAGCAGTTATACCAGAAGCAGTGTAATTACAGGTAATGCTCACTGAGCGCCCGATATTGGCGCGGGGTTCACAGCGCATGCTCGGAACAAACCCCCACTTACCTGTTTATCTTAAGCAAACAAAAAAAAAGTGGTGTGGAATGCAGGTTGCATTGTTTAGCAGCAGAAATACAACCTCTATCTTGCGTTAGTAGCACAAAACTTTTCATCGTTGTGCCTGCTTCTCGTTCGTTAAGCTTGTGAGAGAATTTAGTGCCTCTACAAAGTAATTTAGGGAAATGCGCGCTTTCCCCGGCGATCTCACGACTGCAAGATTGCCGGTGAAATTAATATTGCGTAGGAACTGGCTGCGATTAATCTGTTCCCCACTTGACTGAGGTTGGCTGTCTCTTGGGAAGCCGCGAAGCGTTGTGTGTGTACTCCTGTTCGCCAGTTCAGCATCAGCTCCTCTCCTACAATTTATTTATTTATTTGAAACTAAAAGCGAACTTCGTAATTTGCTGAACACTGGTGGCGCCTATATGAATTGCGGACTTCGGGGGTGTATCGCTAACTATTGGCCGCATTAGAGACGTTGAGCTACCTGTCGACGATGGTAGAGATTAAAATGGCTCGATCGAAGTAGAAGACTCTGCGAGATAATCAGACATTGTTGAAATGCCATAAAATATGCATTGAACGTGCGTTTAATTATCCCTCGGTACGATTCTTTTTTTGGTCTGCAGTTCGTAGACGGAGCCACTTTGACCTGGGCCATTTTATTCTACACCACCTTGGCAGTCATCACAGGTCTTTGATTTTCCTTTTGTTTAATCTTGTTTTTTGTTGTTTTTTCTGCCTCTTTCTTATGCACGTATGTTTTCCCTCACTCGTTCCCGTCCCTCTTGTGTGTGCGCCATTTGACCAAAATGTCGGAGCTTGCCCAGTATTTCCTGCACGAGCGTCCCTTTTACTCCATATCTCGACGTGACGCGTCTCTCCGCCACCCCGCCGCGCGTTTCACTGGGACTATAGACACGTCAACTCCCGTTGTGTCACCTAGACTCAAACCTTCTGTTCGGCCCTGTCGTCTGCGCTCTGTCAGATTTTACGGGCGTCTGCAGCAGCACCGTGTATAGACGACTTCAAACAGGGCATCTGGCCGCCGCCATTTTCCTGCTCGTGTGAGGAAACACGTGAAATTGCGAGCCTGCCAAAGCATAGCCTCCTCTATACTCACAAAGCCTGGCAGTTCGACGACGGAGCCATAGAGTGCCCGGTCGCAGATTTGGAGTGCGAGGATCTGGTACAACAGAGTATTTATCGATGAACGTGGTATTCAGCGTACAGCGTTTGCAGCGGCGAGGACCCAAAACATGGTTTTCGAACCCGACGAGAAAAGAAGCGGTAGCGCAAGGATAATCAGAGCGGACATTCCATCGCTCGGGAGAAGTGTGTTTCGGCGTCTCGCCGCAGCGGGGCGCCCGTCACCTGGCTCTCCTCTCATCCGTTGTCTGCCGCTCTACCTTTTCAAATTCGGCGGCTGCGTCTCGTGGCGATCTGCCAGGCTTTGTCAGTATCGAGGAGTTTATGGCCAAAGCCACCTTCACGAGCATGCTGTACGTGCTTGAACGGAGGGAGACACTCTTTTGATCGAATGACGTTTTAGCGAACGCCGACGTTTTACAGAATGGCACTTTAGGGAATAGTCGGCCGCCGCGAAGCGGCGTTTACAAATAAGCCTCATAAGTTTTTTTTGTTGTTGTTGTTGTTGTTTATTTCTTGGGGGGGGGGGGGGGGGGCGTGTTAGCTGTTGGTTAACACGCGCCCCCATTATTCGCTAAAACGTCGATTCGCTAAAACGTTGCTGTTCGCTAAAACGTCATTCGCTCATGTGTTGACAGTATCGGGTACCAGTCGGGACGCCATGCAGAGGTATTCTCGGGCGAGAGCGTTTTTCTGCGCGTCAAAGCAAACAACCCCGTCCGCTCTCACGACTCATGCACGTGTCGGTGCGGGGATACCATGCGACTATTGTAACCACGCAGCGATTGCATTAGGGCGAAGGTTGGGAGAGAGTAACCCGGATTTGCGTGTCTGTGTACGTTTTTTGGGGGAGGGGGGTATTCTTTCGTGTATATATAAAAAAAAACGGCTTTCACTAAAGTGTGCAAATATTATATTACCCGGCGTTTAAAGTGGAAACCGCAATGGCCCGACACAAACCTTCCTTCCGATTGAGCCTATCACGAGGGAATACATCTGATTGTCGGTTGCACTTTGTTTTACCCTTTTGTCGTTCCCAGAGTTTTGGCGTGGCCCTCGCTTGTTTGCGAGCGGTGCTTGCGTGCGCGCGACGATTCATTTTCTCGACCTAATTGTCCGCTGGATCGATTATCCGGCAGCCGCGTGGCGTCAGCGCGACCGTCTCCCCTTTCTTCCTGGTGGAAGGATTGCGGGGCGCTTTCGAGGGTATGCCAAGGTCGGACCAACATCCTTCCGGTTTTCCGTCGCTATAAGCTAGGAGTATTCATTAGGCGCCATATTTGTGGGTGCTGTTTAGAGCGCATGCTCAGAACGAGCCCACATTAATAGGCTGCTAAGACCGGCAATCTTGAGGGTGCGGAATGCACGTTACAAAATAACTGTGGAAGCTCGCCATCAGCACGCGCTCAGCAGTCGCGCACACAGCTATGGCCGCCAGTGAATACTTCGTATGGGCATCTAGCAATATTAGCGTTCCGGCCCCGGTGGCTCCGAGGCAAATCGTCGAATCCCCAGGTGGTGCGTTCGAATCCCGGCCGAGGTGCCCGGAATCTGTCGGAGGCATACTGCACAAAGTAGGAGCCGCGGTGTAACCGAGATTTCGGTTGCGCGTCAAATGATCCCCAGCTGTGGCTGAAATCAATCCCCTGTCCTCCGCTGGGAGAGGCCATTTGTTTGTTTGGCCTATAGTTTGGCAAGTAAAGCCCCTAAATTTGACTCTTGATGACCTGCTCTCGATTCGGGAGTATTGTCGAGAGAACAGTCGGTGCGAAAAACGAAGGAAGGGACACAATGAAACGACGTGGTAAAAGACGAGAACCGTTGCAAGGTGAAGGTGCGTCGCCATGCTACGACGGGAGCAATGGCTCTAGACGGGAGTAGTGCAACTGTATATGCTCCCGACAGCTACTCTAGACGGGGAACACACTGCCGCCATCTGTCGGTAGCCTTAGAACACTTACGATCTGCGCGCATTTTCTACTTTTTTGCGCATCATTCGTTTATTGTCGGTTTGAAATAATAATAACGATATTATGAGCGCCCTTTTTTTTTCTTCTTTTTTTTTTTTGTAGGTGGTTGGTACGTAGATACGATCTCGAAAATACTGCAAAAACCTTTTAATAGAAGTTATACACGAATCGGAGGCGTTCCAGGGTTCCCTGAGTAATAGCGCCAGTGTGTTCTCCCAGTGTACTCTCGTCGTCGGTGGTTGCAAGCGGTAGCAACGCAGTCGGTTTTAGACAGACGCAGATGTGAGAAACGGCCTGTTCGTCGCCATTTTAATTGAAGGCTTTTCAGTCACGGGCCTTGAGAAATGCCCACTGAAGTAGCGCCTCTCCATAGATGGAACGTTGACCAGCTCGCCGGGTTTGGTCTGATACCTGTCGTCCCCTACTAAGTGTATTCTTTGTGTATCCGCTTCTTTGTTCCGTACAAGGGAAAAGGCGAGATCGAACGTTGCAAAGAAGCAACTGTGCTCGCGTCAGCTAAAACAAAATGGATTCAGCGAATTAGGTCACCCTCTGTCGAGAACGAATGTGCCGTACGAAGCTGTGGTATACGTTTCAGCATAACGAGGCAAAGGGCGAAAGCTTATCCGTGCGATGGAACGCAACACGTGACAGCTCTCCAGAGAGGTACTGTATTCTAACAGTACGTTGTCACGATTGCCTCACGCCAGTCGTAGCAATTGCAGTTTGCCCAGGTAAATGTGATGAACAAGAAACTATTCTGCCGCTTTAACTTTTTTCTCTCTGAACGTCCAAGCGGAAAGGGCCTGGTGATACCTCAGTGACTTTGGTGATACCGACTCTCGCAACAACATCGAGAGGGGGAAAAAAAAAAGTCGACAGCAGAATTAGGTTTAGTGCGATGGCTCGAATCAGGGCGTCATATGATTGCCGGCGCGTCTCAGCTGTCGCCCGGATGTGGAAGCCGTCTTTGGTCCCCTCATAAATCGTTGCCGCCGTCTGTGCTCTCGAATGTCACCGTATACGGACAGCTCTGCTGCAACGTGATGCGCTTGTACTACGACCCAGAACGTCGGACTCTGCAGGGCTTCGCGCCCAAGCACACGGAAAGTGAGCGAGTGTTAGCGAAGCCGCTGCTCGCTGATGCGCGCACACACACACATCTGTAGATCTTTTTGCGAATCGTGCAGCAGCGCCCTCCCTTGCACCGAAAGGATTGCTGGGCACATGCTATGGCTGAGTTGTAAAAGAAAAAAATTAATTAAAATGGTTGTTTCTTGCACATGCATGCAAGCACGCAGGCGAGCGGGCGTGGGCTAACAATTGCAACTGGTCTACGCTGTCTCTTTCTCTCTCCCGCGCTCCTTTAATGTCACGTGGTAGATGTTCCATGATCAAGGAGCATACAGGGCATTCCCCTAATTTCTTGCGCTCTCCGCGCGCGGCCTTGTGGGATTTTTGCAAAAGGTTTACTCGCGATTCCCTTGCACAACGTTGGCCAATATTTCGAAGCAGGCGGACTTCCCGTTGTATAACGAATACTCCACCATAAACTTCCACGAAAAATTGTACTCTACTGTGGACATACTGGATATCAGTGCAACTTTCGGGTATTGGCTCATCTACGTCCTCGCCCCCCCCCCCCCCCCCCCTTTTTTTTTAAGGTTAGAATCGCTCTGTGCCGTTTGGTTAACGAGCACAACGCGGTTCCGTTGATAGACGCGATATCCACACCGTTTATATGGAGTGAAAGACGCAGTAAAACGGTTAACCAACCAACGCAGCTCGCGGAGTCACATGGGTCAGGTCAAAATCGCAGAGACGCGGCATGAGGCAGCATTATGTGGCGCGTTAAAGGGATGCTGAACCAAACATTTCTTTCAGTGTCTATAATAAGCGGCGCACTATCTTTCCATGAGTCAGCAGCCGCCTGTGTGCGCGAGCACACACAACAATATTGACGTCATCATATCCCCCATTCACGCTTAATAAACTCGAATGGGGTATATGGTGATGTCAATTTCGTTGCGTGTGCTCGCGCACACCGGTGGCTGCTGACTCATTGAAAGATAGTGTGTCACTTATTATAGACGCTGAAATGTTTGGTTCAACATTTCTTTAATTGCCACCCGCAAGCATTTTCTTATCAGTGGGAAGCTGCCCAAAGATTCGAACCTCCGCGAACAAAAAAAAAAAAAAAAAACAAGAAAAAAAAAACGAACGTGTAGTTAGATGGTATGCCGATATGAAATCCGAAGTTAGTGACCGACACAGATTTCTTGCCCCACGACCCAAATCCTAATCCGCACTCTCGAGGAATATATATAGTACCGGCATATGCATAAAAACGGAGTAAAGTGCAGAAAGAACACGCGTGGGGGAGGGGGGGGGGGGGGGGGGCGGGCGGGGCTCCGGACATCTTGTTTTTCTGTCGATCGACCTTCTCGTGGCAATCCCCTAAATGTGCCAGTGGCGGCGTCCGTCGTTCCCCGAAGCCGTCGGCACTCGTCCTGTGCCACTCCCCACGAGAAACAGCATTTCACCGGCGTCTGGATCGATGCCGAGACTAACCGCCAAGCTGTCGCAAAAAAAAAAACATGGCGTCTCTTTACGAGCCTCCAGCTCCTTCGGACAGGGCCGAGACACACGTCACGAGCGAAACACAAGCACGAGCTGCCTTCCTCCGGGAGCGTGCTGGAAGTGGGTCCGGACATTTCATCGAACGCTGTTTCATCGAACGCCGTTTCATCGAAGACGTCTCATCGAACGCCATTTCATTGAAAGCCATTTCACCGAATGCCGTTTCATCGAACACCGCCTAATTAAGCAGTATACTTTTTTTGATATAGGAAATAGTTCTTTTAAAACCGGAAGAACAGCAGACCTTCCTTTTCCTACAGAAAGGGGAACTAATAATAAAAAGCTTTGTTTTCTTCGCTACACCTTTTTCTTTTCATAGTAACTGATGATTTGTGCTGCTAATGTAGCCAATAATTAGCAGGAACACCGCCTTGACGTTGGGTGCAGTGACGAAGGTATGTCCCTTCAAGGGCGTATCCTTGCTCTTGGAAGAGACGTATTCGGTTTCAAATACAAAGCCGTCCTTCAAGTAATGACGTGTGTCCATGTCGCATGAAACAGAAAAAAAAAAAAAAGCGTGTCTTTCCTCTTCGTTAATTCTTCGTCATCGGCAGAACCGAGGACGGCGTTTCAACCTTTGATAGAATGAAAATTCAAGTAAATATGTAAATAAAAAGGCGCAGAGAAGAATAGTTACGGTCCTTTCCGGATCTACCTTTTAAGCGAGAAAAAATAGGCAACAAAGTATGTGGTGGAGTGCCGCCGCTTATCTTACCTGAACACAGAAAACACAAATTACTACCCACTCAAGTTCTGTTATGTTCTATGGTGCAGTAATCAAACGTTCGGTGAAATATTGACCAGGTTAGTAATTTTATTCCTGGTTATTCGACAGCAGCGTGAAAACAACTCGGAAGAGAGAGTAAATAGTCTAAAACGCACTATAATGCTTCAATATTCGGTGAAGTGAAATTTGATGAAACGCCGTCGAGCGATTCGATGAAAGGGCGTTCGATGTATCGGCGTTCGATGAAAGTTTCCCTTTTTCGATGAAATGTCCGGTACCTTGCTGAAATGCTCTTCTGCCGCCTGGAGTGCTTGAAGGGGGGAACCCCTGGAAGCCCGATAAGAGGCTTCTGGCGGTCAGACCCGGGTCGTCGCGACCGGCCCGTTGCGTCAGAGGCACGTCAGACGGCGACGGATTGCGACGTTCAACTCTCGGTTGAGGCCATCTCCTTATCGCCCCTCGTCCCGATATCTGGAGTGGGTCACCGCTGTCCGCGCCGCTCGAGGAGTGACTCGCTAGTTCCGCGAGGGGAGATTCGGATGTCGCTGTCTGATACGCTGGGAAACAGAGAAAGGGCGAATCACCTCGTCCTTTATCGAGACGGAGAAGGAGAAGATATACGCCACGAGTCTCGACTCAGCTGTTCGCGGTCTCCGCGGACTTTGGATTTCACTTGGTCGCAGACGCTGGTTGCCCGATCGTCTGGCCCGCTGGATGTTCACCTTGTATGCTGGGACACAAGGCAACGTATACAACACTCATTCGTGAATCCATCCCCCCCCCCCCCCCCCCCCCCCCCCGGAAAATGTTACATGTGTGCCGGGTTCAGCCAATTGAAACTCCAACCATGCATTACCAAGGGACTAATTTCATCCCGAACTAAAATTAAAACAACACTGGGAGTCGCCGTTTCTGTGGCACGAAGCGTCTGATTGGACCCGAGTTCGCGCCGGAGGCTGCCGCAACCGTCGTGCCCAATATATATATATGCTTAAATACACTCACACACGCGCGCGCGCGCACACACACATGCATATCTATATATACGTACAGGGTGTCACAAAAGAAAATTTACAGGGTTTTATTTCCGCAAAAATAAACTAGGCATCGCCGAACGCTCATTCTCCGCTCAAAGGTAGAGCTATGGAGGTCACAACCAGATGCCAAAGTTTCAACCCGATCCGATAATTTAATCAAAAGTTATAAGTGATTTTCTGAAAATTTCAATGGGAATGGAGCCCATTTTCGCCCGTTTTCGGTTTCTGGTGCCATAGAGCCCCATGTATTCGAAAACTCCGTCGACCATCATTTTGCCATTGAAATTTTCAGAAAATCACTTATAACTTTTGATTAAGTTATCGGGTCAGGCTGAAACTTTGCCATCTGGTTGTGATCTCTAGCGCTACCTTTGGGCGGAGAATGAGCGTTCGGCGATGCCTAGTTTATTTTTGCGAAAATAAAACCCTGTAAAATTTCTTTTGTGACACCCTGTATATATGCATGCTCAGGCTGCAAACAATGGCGGAATCAGATAATTGACGCAGTAGCAGCTAGAAGGCATGCGCACTTTTGAAAATGATATATCGGTGGTGTACGTGGAGGTAGGAAGCTTCGGGAGGCGACATGACGCCACCAGAGGTGAAGCCTGAAGTGTGGCGGGACACGCCCGCCGGCGGGCATCCGAGGTTGACCAAAACAGCCGTGGTTTTGCTACTTTAATCTGCCGCGACTTCAGATTTGTCGAAAAAGCTCCGCCGCCAACTTCCAGAAGAAAAATTGTATCAACACACAGCCCAATAAGATCTCACAATTCTTCTGGCGTCACAGGACAAAACACGGCGAAACATGCGCGTCTATAACCACACAGTTGCTTGCAAATTAACATTACACGTAATCTGTGGAATGGTAGTTAGCTCGACGGTGTCTTGCATCTACAGTGTATGCCCGCAAAAAAAAAAAAAACAAGAAAAAAAAACATTACAGGTTTTTTTTTTTTTTTTTTGTCGCAAAAATAAGCGACGCACGGCCGAACGCTCATTCTCTGTCCCAACGTAGC
The DNA here is from genome assembly GCA_013358835.2 of Ixodes persulcatus. Lineage (NCBI taxonomy): Eukaryota > Metazoa > Arthropoda > Arachnida > Ixodida > Ixodidae > Ixodes > Ixodes persulcatus. The sequence continues at coordinate 198,786 of JABSTQ010009378.1, forward strand.
GCTAGCAGTCCGATCAAAATGACAAAGTTTCAGAACTAACCCTTATCTTAATCAAAAGTTATAAATGATTTTCTGAAATTTTCAATGGAATTTACCTACAAATATCTTTCATCGAGAAACTAAAGATGTTCAAGTAACTTTTTTTAATAGCAATAAAAACTTTAATACAAAGACGTTTCTAAAAGAGTCTTCCCTTCTTCGAGTGCAAGATTGGATTCATTTTCGGTAACTGGCATCGTTCAGCTCCATCATGCATTCGAGGACTCCGTACGCCGTCCGCCGCTTTCCCCTTGGTCTTTTTTTTATTTTTTTTAGAAACTTATTTGTAACTTTTTGATAACTTCTGAAACTTCGAAGTCTCGTTCGGGCCGCTAGCGCTACTTTTGAGCAGAGAGTGAACGTTCATCGATGCACGGTTATTTTTTGCGGTAAAAACAAGAACCCTGCTTTTCTTTTCTTTTTTTGAACAACTACTGTGCAGTATTTTACCAGGTATACGGTCATTGGCACAGCAGCCCGCTTCGGCGTGGGGGGAGCTTTAGGATTTTCTAGGCAGAGTCTCTCCTGCATATTTCGTGTTGCCACAGGCTGTAGTAGTTTGAGTGAACGGGCCTTGGCTATCGAAAGGCCACATACTGCTGAATGAAGCTTAGCGGCGCGTTGGGCGAAAGCTCAGACTACAGATTCGGATGAATGGTGTAGTCACTGTACTGTCTGATGCAGGCGGAAGACGTCAGATTAGCAGTGGTATCTACACAAGCCATCTTGTACCTCTACGGCGGAGGCACCTGATGTCTCTCTCACTCGATGACAGACGAACTTCGCACTGCGTTAATATTCATACAATCAATTTTGTTGGGTTAGTAAAGCGGTAATACCTGTCGAACACTTCAGTCTATATACATATCTCGGTCGTTACACGCATTCCGATTGTCCGAGTCACAGAGGCTTTCTCTGAATTATTATGAACCGGTGAAAAACAAAAGGACACCTTGCAATCGCTCACAGAGAACGAACTAGTAAATTGAAATGCGAGGGTTAATTTATCCCGGAGTTTGTCTGCAACGAATGCAATGCTGACACGCGCAAATGAAAAATTGAAAACTAAAAGCCCAGCTTGTCGTTTTCCTTTGCGTATAACGACTGCCTTTCGTCGCTATTAAACGTTTACGACGTCGGCGTAGTCGCGTCGCGGATCAACAAACGACAAAACAATCGGAGCAGAAGGGTTGACGTCGTCTAGGCTGCACAACTGCGGCAGCATCTGCGAGCGATCAGTCGCAGTTTATTGTCTTCTTCGGCGAAGCATTTCGTTTATTTGGGGGTCGTTCCAACATTGAATGTCGTCGTTTCACGTGGAGCTCGCCAGTGACCTTGATGTTATGTTGTTTTTTCGCCTGCAGCAGTCAGGGATCGCTTATTTTTAGAACTTTTGCGTCAGCGTGAAGTTTTTTTTTTTCTTTTCTTGTTATTCCGCGCTTCCTCATTTTGTATAATGAGGAGCGTTATGCTGTCCTAACCGGCGTTGTTTGACATTTACTTCTTGTAAGGGGGCGTATAGAGCTTGCAATTTCTATTTTTACGAGTGAACCTTCTTTAGAAAGGTAAAATAGCTATATTGAAATCTAAATGTTTTTGTTTGATACCATTTTTTTTTGTTTGATTAAAAGTCTTTTTTTTTTTTCATGTCGAGTTTTTATGGTCACCGTTTATTTCTCTCACGAAGCGTACAGTGCCTTGTGATGTGGAGATGGGCTCGCCTTTACGCTGAATTTGAATGACCCTGTTTCTGCAGGCACGGCCAAAAGTTGAACTTGCTTGTTTCAGCAACATTCGCGCTGTAAATTCCAAACGAAAGGCTAGCGAACCGAAAGGCAGCTTGACCAGGTCAAGTGGGCTTCGGCACCAGGTGCACTCGCATTTTTATGGTGAGCTTGTCTACAGCAAGTAATGACTCGTATTCTATGTTTCCGGAATTTTTTTTTTTTTTTGTGTGTGAAATTTGGAGCGTGTTTTTGGAGTTTATTTTTTCACTTGAAATTCGTGGTTTATTGGAATTCATTCTTGTTAGATTTCAAATGCTCCGAAATTCGGAGTTAAATTTTACTTTGTTCACATTTTGTTTATCAAAATATATAATGCCCGAACGAAAACGTACACTAAATTCATATAAAAGAATCTTCGGTATCGAAAAATATTTCTGCAACTGCATTTGACATTGGCGCCCTTGCGATTGGCAGTACCAGCGGTCCCACGACAAATCTTAAAAAAAACGAGCATTACTTCAATAAGCGTCGGTACTTTGAAATAGCCAAACTCTTGGACGCATGAAACCTTCAGCTGCCCTCCCCATTCTATGATATCTACAGGTTCACATCTTTCAATGTTGTAAAAACAGAACCCCTCCTCCCTCTATAAGAACCACAGATAGTATGGTCCAAACTGGAATGGGAAACGGTGGCTTTTTGTTGTGAATCGTTGTTCAGAAGTACATTGGCCCATATCGCACAGAACGAACTTTGACGAGATAAACGGGAAACTCCTTTTTGTCAATACTCCAAGATTAAAAAAAAAAAAAAAAATAGGCTTTTTTGGGGGGGACCATTATAGCCCTGTGCTCTGACGAACTTTATTTGTAAAATGCTGTCTTTTGGGCTTGCCTCCGTGGCATTGAAATTCGGAGTTTTTCGAATAAGTCCGAATTGTCAAAACGTTTACCGGCGAGTGTTTTTAGCGTTTATCGGGTTCATCCGAAAAGACGGGACTCTACGAGTCGTGACTAGCCGAGTGACGACCTTCGGTACTTTGCGGCGTCTTCGTGTATAATTCTAGATGGAGTGGCTTCTTGTTGGAGTCCAGAAGCTTTAAGCTGGACACATGGCGAGAGAAAGTCGGCGAGATCGTCGACCGCCGCAATTGGCTGGCGACGCGCTTGACCTTCGCGCCATGGCCAATCACGGCGCAATGCTGCAGCCAATCGCGGCGGTCGGCCATCTTGACGCACCTTCGTCTCTTTTTTTTTTTTTTGGTTCTTGATTTCTTGTTTCGCTCTCGTGTAACGCCAGTGCAGCCCGTCGCCAGCGCATCCGTGGAAGGCGCCACCGCCACCACTCTCCCCTTTGCTCTTTGCTTTGACGTTTGTTTTTTGTATTCATTTCATTTCTGAGCAACTGACTCGCTGACTGGTCAGTATAGCTAAACGTAACCCCCCCCCCCCTCCCCCCCCCCCCAAACAAAAAAAGAAATATATAAATAATATATATGTATATTAATAAATAAATAATAAAAAATAAAGAACCGAGCCCATTCCATTCCCATTCCATTCCGGGCAAAAGGCATCTAATTCCATTCCCATTCCATTCCCCTCAACGTTGCCGCCATTCCATTCCCATTCCATTCCGGGGTCGCAAAAATCCGGAATGATTCCGGAATCATTCCAACTCCGGAGTGGCAACTCCGCAACACTGGACGGAGCACTCGTATCAATCCGCGTCCCACGCTGGCCCCCGGTTGATGACGTAGAAACTTCCAGCACAGCGGCCTTGTTATATGGGAGAGCGATGGGTCCCCACTCTGCGTAAGACTCTTCCGGGCAGTGTTGTAAGGGGAACGGCGTTTCAAGGCACGACGGTCCTGGAACGCGTTCCTCATCGGCAGGAACGGAGGAACGCCGCCGTTCCATCTTGCGTCGGTGCAACTGGAACGGGAACTCGTTACGGTTTCGAGGGAACGGCAGGAGGCAGTGGCGTCACGAGGGGGGGGGGGGGGGGGGGGGCGGACCGCCCAGGTGCTGCGCTCCAGGGGGTGTCGCGGCGGGCCACGAGGGGGGGGGGGGGGGGGTGTCGCGGCGGGCGGCGAGCCGGGGGGGGGGGGGGGGGGGGGCGGGGAGATAGAGATTGGGTCCGGGCAACGAGCCGGGGGGTGGGGGGTTGTCGCCGAGAACCACCGCCCCAGGTGCCGCTGACCCTAGTGACGCCACTGGCAGGAGGAACTGCGTATTGAGGCTTTTTTTATTTTTTTATTCTCGACTATTTACACCTTCGACTTGAACGAGACGACAACGAAAGACAAACTCGTTCCGAGATTTGACCAGGAACGAGGAACGAGCTTTCGTTCCTGTTTTGGGGGTACGAGTACAACACCGCTTCCAGCGAAGTGCTTGGAACTGCTCTCTCTCTCTCTCTCTCTCGCCTCTCTCTCTCTCTCTCACTTGACATCTTTCTGGTGATACATAATCAGGGTGGAGAATAAAGATAAAGATTACGTAAATCATCATTTAAATCAAACCGGTTCTACTAGCGTTGAGCTTTCTTTCACTAGTGCCACTAAATAAGCTACGCTTCAGAGTAACGACGCTTGGCCATATTGTGGCTTAAAATCATGGTTGCCAGTTATCTAAAGCTTTATCTGAAATCACAGGAAACGCTTTTCCGTCCTCCACAAATGTTTAATAAACAGATCGCGACAGAGCAAAGCAATATTACATGAGCTTCCTAACGCCGAATCTAATGCTGAGGAAGTCCCACTTTTGAATCATCTGCTCTTCACAATCGCCAAAATGGCGGCGCCCACAACAATGTCGGGGAGCGGAGTGACGATACTGTAAGCGCAGCTCATTTATAGTGGCTCTATCTTCTACCATTTCGTTCATCAGTTACGTAGAGCCTTATTGTTAGCAAATCAGAAAGAAAAAAATTGCGATGGCTTAGCTCGGCTATGCCAGGACATACGTAGCGTGAGCTTATGCGCAGAAAATGAGAGGCGCTATCAAGCGGATCCGGTGCGGCGTCAGACTTGGCTACTGCGCAACGGAGGCGCACAGCTGGGCACGCGGTGGCGCCAGTGCGTCTGCCGCGGCTACGACGTCACTCCACTGGAATGCGCAGACCGGCGAGGCGCGCGCGGCGGCGGCGGCTCCGGCGCACCAGCTGTGCGCCGTGTGACGTCACTGCTCCTCGCCCTTGCGCAGCACGGCTCTTTGACAGCCACGCGAAACAGCTCAACCTCGGCCAGTGTAGCTCACGCTACAAAAAAAGAAAACGAATATTGTGTATTTATTAAAAAAAAATTACAGTTTATGTTATGGCCGAACTTACAGCAATAAAACGTTGTTGATTAAACTGTACTTGAAAGTTACAGTATTTATTTCTTCCGCGTTCTTTTCCACGATCGGGTGAATTTGTCTATCAATTTTCCACGTTGAAAACTACATTACGCTATGAAATACATTAACTGCGGGCAAACGAATCCGATGTAAATTAAATAAATATGTTTTACATCAAATACGTCCGATTTATATAACTTCTTTTAAGTCTCGATTTTTTAAAACATTTTTCCCATAATAAAAGTAAATCAGGATGAAGAGTAACGTATTAGTCTTTGTCACGTGTTTACGTTACTTGCACTGACGTCATATTGTCGGCCATTGTGGTGGCTCCGCTGCTTGCGCGTACCTCTTTGCGCACCAACGAATTTGTTTTTCTCGACAAGGACAAGTAAGAACGACCCCCAGCATGACGAGATGACGTTACGTGCGACCCATGTATTCTGCTCTTCAGCGCGGCGGCTAATTCCCGTTAGCCTCGGTATACGCTTTCTGCGAATCGGGCCACCGGCGTCGAACACGGGGAAGTGACAAAGAAACCTAGTGCGAGCGAGCGTTCCCAAATGTGTCGCAAGTTCCGCTTATTACAATATCAACTTGTTCGTGTGCAATTTAAAGTCGTACCCATGTGTTAGTTTCCTTACCTGATGCGCGGATTTAAAAATAACTGGCGTCTAATCTTGCGTATACTGCCTTTTTGTGTTCCGCGTGTATGTTTAATCCCTTGTGGTTAATGGGAAATCTGCAAACTCCGTAATTGACCAGCATTATGCCCACAAGTATTTTTTTTTTTCTTTTTTTTTTCCTACCTTTGAAGTGAAGTTACGCAATCATATTGACACCAGTGCGACGAATCGTATGCTAATATGTGCCGGAAAAACTTCGTTCGCGCTGTGTGATTTCAGGAAGACTGTAGTGGACTATTTCGTTTGTTCTCTCTTTTCGTAAATGCGCGCCGCCGTCGTGTATTTCCGGACAACGACACGTGCGGTTCGGCCACTGTACCCATGGAGCGTGACGGCATTCCGGCCGCGGAAACTCGGCTTCGAGGCTCATGTGTTCAATATTTGAGCTGACGGCAAATATCTATCAGTGGCTGGCTACGGACGGCACAGTTGAGGCGCCCCTTTGTGTATTGTCGGCCCGAGCGTGTGGTTAGGATCAGGGTTGGGTTATTTAGGTATGCATACTGGTAAACTCCGAAGCGTTACCCCCGAGCCGATTTTATCGAAATCGGTGAAGAGCTGTCCTCGAATAAGAAAAGCTCGAGATGCGGGGGAAGAAATCTTCCACTGCGTTCTTTATTTCGGAACGCAGCTCCATTTAAACGGTCCACGAGATGCTCGAAAAAATTCGGGAACATCAACACCCCTTGTCTCGTTTCCTTTTCATACCTGTACCAGGAAGTTTTCAAAATATGCGGGTCTTTCAAAGTATGCGAAGTTTTCGAAGTATGCGTTCCCTGGAAGTTGGGTACGTGAATCCGATGCTCGTGTTTTCTTTTTATTTCAACATAAACCTCGGTGAATAAGTACCGATTTTGTAGCCCACACCGAAAATTGTCGCCGAAAAGCACCAAATCTGGGATTTATAATAAAAAAAACGCATTTAGAAAGTAAAATAAACCTGGAAAAGTGGAATCGTATGCTCCGTTTCACCTTATATTTAGAGTTCCGTGATGTCGGGGTTTATTTTTCTTCAAATGCGGGGTGTTTTTTCGGGGATTATTATTTTTTCGGAATCAGTATCTTTTTGTGTTTATTTTCAAGGCCAGTTAAGAAATCGGGGTTTATCGGGGCTAATGTTATAAAAGAACTGCATGCCTATAATACATTTCTGACCCCCAATGACTCCCTCTTCCCCGTGTCCTCTTTTCATCCAGGGTTCATGGAAGTTACGCCCGTGATCCCAATACTTGATAAACAAACGTCATCCCGTGGTACCGAGAACAGGAGAACAAGGGCAATGGACGTGGTTCCCAAACTAAAAAAACAACTTCAAAGACATTTAATAACAACTTGTCTAAATCCTAAAAAAAGAAGGTTGTAGATAAACATGTTTTTTTTTTTTTTTTTTTTTTCAAACTCGGGGATTTCTTTATACAAGGGCAGCTCCGGGAACACAGATGCCTACTTATAATTAGGGTTCCGTGTTTTCGGGGTTTATTTTTCTTTGAAATCGGGGGTGTTTTTTATAGGGTCTTTTATTCAAAAGAATCGGTGTTTTTCAGCGTCAATTTCAGGGGTCAAAGAAAGCACTCCGCGTTTATCGGGACTTGTGTTTCAGAAAATAAGACACGGGAATGAGATTTCCCAACCTTCAGATAACGTTGGCTTGTTCTATTGAAATTAAACTGGGATAAAGGATGTGATTCCGAAAACTTAAGCCAACCTCGCGGGCAGTTCAGTGGGGTTTCTATAAAGGGTTAACATAAAATCAAGCTGTAGGCGCAAATTTTTATTCCCGTGTAGCTTTGGTTTTTTTTTTATGTAAAGCTTCATTTTGGAATATATGTTTTGCTACTGTCGTCGCAAAAAATATGCAACGACAGTTGCTGTCTAAAATATGCCGCGCTCCGTGCTGAACATTACAGAATGCGGCATGCAGCGTTGCTTTTCATGATATATTTCGCGTGTTTCATACAGACAAAGGAGCTGAATCTCGTGTCATAAAATTTGCAGTTGATTGGACAACAGTTGCTGTCAAAAGATGTGTGTATTCGTAGAACCGCGGCGCAGATTGCAATAAATGAATGTTTTGCTCGGTGCGTCAGAATCTCTGTTGTTCTTTCGCACCCTGTCAGAAAAACATCAAGGACGCAATGTTTGCACTTCACAACGTTTTATTTAACATCCCGATCGTTTCGTAGTGAACCCACTCGTTATACAGGAACCGAAAATAAAATCTACATCAAACAACGAACTCGCAAAACCCGGTCAAACGCCGGGCGTGAGCCAGATACAAAGCCGCACGCGGTATTGGAGGCGTGGAGGCACAAAAGCGCGTGCTAAACTCTCAGTGTTACGCACTGTACGCACGTATATTGTTACGTGCAGCAGAGGGATATCCAACTCGGCTTTGTTGTTGATTCGATATTTTAAATGAGACGCTTACCGAAATGACGTGCGAGAGCTCAGAACATCACCGCCGCCGGGCGTGTCACGTCCGAAAGGATCAACTGTCGAGCCAGTGGAGCACACACACACACGCTGAATAAGACTTTTCCAGTGCCTGGTTGGACCGAAACTTCTCAGGCGTGGTACACAGCGACACGTGACCCTACATGTCAAGTTGTCAGTACGTCGATACAACGACGACAACACCATCGAAGCAAAAGTGTACTTGCATATAAAACTCTAATAAGGCCGACCTTGGTATATGCTTCAATTGTATGGGACCCTTTTAGACAATACCAAAAAGTTCATAGAATGGAAAAGAGGTTCATGTTAGCTAAGTATAAGAGGACCGACTTCCGTTAAAAGTATGCTGGATGACCTCGATCTGCCCCAGTTCTCTCTAGCAGGCGCAAAACGGCATAATTAAGGTTCCTTTTTGTGCTAAAAAAAAAAAAAAAAACTGTTTAGCATTAACCCTCTCAAGTTCTTATCCCCCCGCCAATCTAAACACTCGGGGAAGGCCATTCCGCGTAACTGGGGGTACAGAGGGCGAAGAATGACACTTTCCGGTACTCATTCTTTCCCAGAACAATCCTAGGCTGGGGCAACCTTCCACAGAGCGTATCTGATTCCGATAGCGTTGATGGTTTTATGAATAATTTGCTCAACCTGTCGACGGAGTCTTAACATCTTTTGTATGCCGAACTATTTTTTTCAATCGTAGCATTGCGGTGGTGCTGATGCTTTGTTTGTTAGATTATTAGCATTTTTTAAATGTTTGATTTTATGTGTTGTTTTTTTTGTGGCAACTTGGGTCCGGACATTTTATCGAACGCCGTTTCATCGAATACCCTTTCATCGAATCCGTTTCATCGAACGCCATTTTATCGAAAGTCATTTCATCGAACGCCGTTTCATCGAAGCCGTTTGATCGAACACCGCCCAGTTAAGCAGTAGTAATTTTGAATCTAGGAAATAGTTTTTTTAACCAGAAGATTTGGCAGACCTTATTTTATTTTATTTTTTTAAAGACTGTTTTCTCCACTACACCTTTCTTTTTTCATAGTAACTGATGATTTGTGCTGCTAATGTAGCCAATAATGAACGGGAACACCGCCTTGACATTTTATGAAACTTGCGATCATCGGGTGCAGTGACGAAGGTATGTTTCTTCAAGGGTGTATCCACGTTCTAGAAGCAATCACATGCATCTATGTCGCATAAAACCGAAAAAAAGACGTGTCTTTTTTGTTTATCATTTGTCATCGGCAGAATCATGGACTTACCGGTTTTTCAACATTTGTTCTTAGTAAGCAAGCTATCCTCCTAGAATATAATGAGAAATCAAATAAATAGATAAATTATTAAAAAAAAAAAACGTAGTGAAGAATAGTTAGTTCTTTCCGGGTCATACTTTTAGGCTTGAACAAATAGGAAACAAAGTATCTGGTGGAATACAGCCGCTTATCTTACCTGGAAACACAGAACACTAATTACTACCCACTCAAGTTTTGTTATGTTGTACGATTCAGTAATCAAATTTTTGGTGAAATAGTGACCAGGGTTGTAATCTTATTTCTGGTGATTCGACAGCAGAGTCGAAACAACTCAGACGAGAGAGAGAGAGAGAGGAGAGAGAGTAATTGATACAAAACGCACTATAATGCTCCGAAATTCGGTGAAGTAAAATTCGATGAAACGGCGTCAAGCGATTCGATGAAAGGGTGTTCGATGAATCGGCGTTCGATGAAACGGCGTTCGATGAAATATCCGGTACCCGTGGCAACTATAGAAATTTAGGTTTCTTTTGTAATTAAACTACACATTAACGTTTTCCTAAGCTGTCTGCATATTGCTGTTTTTACCATGTGTTGTTATTGCTGCGCTGTAACTGTTACTGCTTTTCGTGTCGGATTGAAAAGCTTATATTTCGTCATACCTTCTTATTTTGTATGGTTTTGTTACCATTTTCGATCTGACTCTGCGTCAACAGTACTCGTAAATAATAATAAAAAAATTAAAATAAACAGAACGCAACGACGCGACGGCTATCACTGTGACGGCTGGATTGGACGGGGGTCGTCAAAATAGTAAAGCCACTATTCTGACGTTTTAAAGAAGTGACGACACAAACGTCAAAATAATTTTAGAAATATTTTGACAATGGTCGTCAAAATAGTCGCTACATTGTTATTTTATTTATTTTTTCATGTTCAGCTAAACATGGTCAACAATAAAATATGCGACGCTCTGTCTGCCGATATTATTCCACGCAGGTTGAAAGTCGCTGATCCGTAGCTTTCACTTGACCGAGCGCATATATGATTTAGGCATGCATGGGGGGCAAGGACTACGGTTGTACGCAGCTGTCGTCACGTATGCACGTGAAAGATTGCGCACGCACTCCGACATCTACTTAACAGCGCGGCAAAAGAAAAAAAAACAAAGAAAGAAAGAAAGAGAAGCGATGGTGCCGTTGATGTCGGTCAGGGGCACCTGCCCGGAGTCACGCTGCTAAACCTAGAAGACCGTAACCAGCCTAGCCGTAACGATCACGTGCCGCCATTAACCGCAATCCACGTTTCAATACGTGAGACGAGGCACGCAGTGTGTGTCTCTTCCAGCGGTCGCGCGTCCGTCTCTCGCTGGTCAGCTTATAGGCGAGAAAAGAGACGATCCCGTAGAAGTACATGAGGAAGAGTAAGGATATGTCCGCGCTTGGGCCTTTTAATTGTACTTTTAGTTCTGTCACTCACTACATGTATACTGGTGGTGGGGGTGGTGTGCGGAGTAGAAAAGATAACGATTGAAAATAATCAACTTAATTTGATCCATTTTATTTAAATCGGATTATTCCGATTTAAATTATTCCGACTAGCAAAACCGACTCTTTATCATTATTATTAGATAAAATCTTTATTATTAGATAAAGATTGATTGATTGATCAATCCGTCCGATCACTAAAAACTAGTGATGGACCGAATCTTCCGAACTTCAGATTCGGCAAAGTTGGGCACATGCCGAACTTTTGAAAAAAAGTTCGGCAAAGATTCGGCAAAAATTCGGCGAGTGCGTGCGCACGCGCGAGAACGCGACGGGGCCATGGATTGAAAATGGACGCCGTGCGGTCGTGCGGTTATCATCGTACACTGTAGTACAACCAGCGGTTATCGCGAGGTGTGGAGTAGGCAATACGGTAACCGTGTGTTTGTAAGCCTTTGCGAGTGTGGTTCTCTTCAATATTTTCTGCCTCAAAAATAGAAGATCGACCAGTAATTTACGTAGTCCACTGCGCAAGTGACGAATGATTCTGTACATCCTGGGTAACATGATTTTCCTTTGACCTTTACAGTGATGCCACGAGGTTGTTGAAACATTGACTTACAATTACTTTAAAGCACTCCTCGCAATTATAACGATCCTGTTTTCAACTCGCAAAAAGTTTGTGCAAAACAAAAATTATCATAGCATTTTATTTAGCGTTATTTCGCGGTGTTCATGTGTCTTCATAAAACTAAACAAAGAACTATCATGATCGACGTTGCACGTCCGACATTCCTAACTCTTCCTACCTTCGTGAACGTCCGTGTGTGTCCTAACACCAGGAACCGGCATTTTAAAGGTTAAAAACGAGAGTGGAGTGTTGGGCGAGTTGGTGATTCATAATGGTTGAAAACCGCAACAGGACAAAGGACAGAAAGGAAGACCCAGACAGCGCTGTCTCTGTATCTTCCTTTCTGTCCGTTGTCCTGTTGCGCTTTTTAACCATTACAAACGAGACGTGGCGAATATGGGTCGCACACTTTCATGCAAAGCTGACGTCAAGTTACTCGAATCGAAAAAACGTGAATATTTACAATAATACTGTTATCTCTCCTGGTGAAGACTCAGCAACCGTTGTATTTGTTTTCGCGCACGAAACGGTGACTCCCAGAGAAAGTATAGAACGCAGTGTTATTGCCTTTATTTTAACAATGTACACACACTTGCAGGCTTGCGCTGATGAGGCCTCAAAACCGAAACTCTCGTAGCGTGATTCGTGACTGTGCCTGCTACTATGCAGCCTCGTTGTCACGCCACTTCTGCAAGAAGCCGCTGTAAAATTGCCAGTAAACACACCAAAACGACACTGGTACAATTAGCTTGTAGAATATCACCTTATTTAATAATAACTGCGTCAATATGCATTACATGTTGTATTTAAGTTAAGAAAAAAAGATTTTTTTCGCCAGAAAATTTAAGTATCAACGTTAAGTCTGGTAACAATGTATTTTGCCGAATATTTAGAAAGGTTCGGCTTTCCCGAATCCCAAGATTCGACGTTGAATTTTCGATTCGGAAAAAGTTCGGCCCATCACTACTAAAAACAACGCGGAAGAAACAATTCACGCAACAATAAACCTTTAGAGTACAGTGTAATTAACAACTTTTACTGACACAAGCCTGCCATACAGAAACAGAAGTAGGTTAATATCTTTTTTTAGTTAGTGAAACGCAAAACGAAGTTTTGTTTTTTTCTTTTACGTTCTGATTTTCTTGTAACAGCACATTACGTAACTGACGGACGAAGTCGAAAGTATAATAAGAATACTCAACGCTCTGATTTGCCCGGACGAGCGCCACTTTTTGTTCGGGTTCACCCTTTTGTGCATTTTTCTTGTTTGGCGATTCTTTGCTTTAAATACAAAGCAAACACATTTATAGACGGTCTCGGGTCAAGAACCCAGGGCGAGGGAAAGGAAGGCTGGGAAGGACGAAGCAGATGGAATGCTGGAGAGGACTGAGGATGAAAGTTATGAAACATCCCCCTCTTTCCACTATTCCGCCAAATACTCTATATAATCCCACCTGCTTCCTCCTCCCCAGCCTTCCTTCCACTCGCCCTGGGTTCTTGACATGTCACCAACTATAGACCCGTTCTTCAAGGGCGCCGCCATCTTGAATTGTCGTCACTTCCAGTATGGGCGAAAACATTGTTTTGCCGTCGCCACGCCAATAGAATGCATTTAGGAGAAAAGCGTAACCGTCACCCATTCTCGTTTTCTCTCCCCTCTATTTTTTTAATATTTGCAGGTTGAAACGTTTTGATATTTTTTCGTCGCCCACACCGGATATGCCTACTTGGCGGTCGGGGGCGAGAGTAAGCGGAAAAGGTCTATTGACGACTCCAGCGAAATCGACGGCGCGTAGCGGCAACGCCGAGAAGCTCAGGAGGGTAGGTCGTTTCGGCTCTGTCGTCTGCTATCGCTGCCTGGTCAGCTTCGTTCCCGTAGGCAGCACTAGAAGCAAACATCGTTTCCAGTAATCATTATCATGCTTCCGCCGTGTCATTCCTACACACTGACTAGAAGGTTTCTACCGTCGAAAAATCGCTTTGCTTTCATATTCCACACCGCGATTTTACGCTGCAGTGCAAGAAGTTTATGGTGGTCCTCGTGCGGAACGACGAAAACAACCTCCTTTCGTCCGCCATTTTGCCTGACCAACGCGCCCCCTATAGTTCGTTGGAGTCGCGATTTGCAAGTCCGGCCTCAAGGCGGCGCCATCTTGCTCATTTGGGGTGCGCTTGGACGCGTCATAATTCGATTACGAAGCCTTTCTAAGGCGCCGTAATCGGATTATGGCCGCGCAGCCCATGGGGAAGATGGCGGCCCCCTAATGCCGGTCTTGGAAACTGAAAATATTCTGAAGGTTATATTTGCAGGAAAGGTTAGATTTAATCATTATAGTACAACCGACGAGATTTTAATCACGATTTCAATCTTGATTTTGATTCTTCAACCTGGTGGTGTTTGATTATTTGAAAAGACACTGAACTCCGATAAAATCTTTCTTGTGTGTGCTTAGCTTGAACGCTTATGGAACAAAATAAACTTTCCCCTAAAGAAGAAAAGTAAGAAAAAAGCACTATTTACGTGACGAGACGCATTTTGAGTTAAGGCCGACCCACCGTATTCTCGACGAATTTACGCGCGTTTCAGCGGACGTAATCACGGGATTTGGCGGGCGCTTTTTTCGGGTCCATATCACATGAGCGAATGACATTTTAGCGAACAGCGATATTTGAGCGAATTGACGTTTTAGCGAATAACGGGGGCGCGCGTTAACCCATCCGCCGCGCTGCGCTTACGCCGCTTCGCGGCGACAGTCTGCGTTGGCTCATTACAAAAATGTGAACCCATTTGGCCCACCCGCAAACGCCGCTTCGCGGCGTCAGACTATTCGCTGAAGTGTCATTCGGTGAAACGTGGGCGTTCGCTCAAACGTCATTCGATCAAGTGAGTGCCTCCCGGTGCAGTGTAGCCCGACTCGCGCCTTTCATGAAAGGAGGCAAAATGTAGATAGGCTGCTATATTATTGCGTTCCGCGAGGAGACAGAAATAACTGAATGTTAATAAGCAACCAAAGCCTAATTTGCTAACACCTGTTTCAAAAATGTTCGTTGCAACCGTCAAGTTGCCGAAAACTCCCGGCAGGAGGACGCCCGCGATCTCTGCTCAAAACCTTTCCTTTTGTAATTTTTTTCACATCGGCCGCCACATAGATGGTATTTTCTTCTGTCTCAGTCGTTCATCGCTCGTTCCAAAGAGCTATAGCGACTTCATACACTTCGTCGATAAACCGGCGAACGCGACAAGCGAGCTGCCATTTCGGTGGCCGGGTCAAGCCAGCCAGCCGGCCGCATAGCTAGGCAAGCCGATTCTCAAGCAACTTCCGGCTCTCAACTCGGGAGCTGATTGGCCGGCATTGCGCCGTACGCTTCCGGATACGCCACGCCGAAATACGCCGATGCTCCGAGATCTGTCTCGGTCGGATCGCCGAATACGCGCGTATTTACGCCGACCTCGGAAGCGCTCGTCCCGACGTCCGCTGTACGTCGGGGTTACGCCCGCCAGAACGCTCGCAAATACGTCGCAAATACGCCCTATGTGGTTCGGGCTTTAGGAGCGATTCCTAAATACGCTACGATTTCGAAATACAAATACAGTGCGACGAATCGGTCTCATCCGAGGAAGCTCTCGTCGCCCGAAAAGGAGCTCCTTTGTAGCCACTCCGACCTTTCTGAACAATGCAGCATGCGTCGTGCACGTGTTCAGCATCTGCTAAGCACAAAGGCCGAAGTGGGCCGAGCAAGCTCGCATCCTCTGACGACTGCATCTGGGGAGCGTATTCGGAGATGCTTATGAGGTCAGTCGACGGGGGCGTCAAATTTAATGGGAGGAAAGAGAAGGGGAAGGGGGTTCTGAGGACTAGGGAAACACGCTACTCATAGCCGACTCTCAGATTTAGTTAGTTACGCATGTCGGGTGAGCACAGCTGAGAGCCGACTAAAGGCGAGCGCGCGAAGTAATTACTCGGCTGTGTTTACCTAAACCCCAGTGCTCCCATCCTTCTCTCTCTCCCCGCATAAGATGTACGTCCATTTAAACGCGCCAATCAGAGTTCCGAAATCGGTCCGTCCATTCACTTCAAAAGCTTTTCCGGATACGCTTCCGGACGAGACCCGGTCTGTCGCGTCCCGCCATTGCAGTGTTGTACGGAACGGCGTTCCTTTTACGAGCAACAGAGTTCCATTTTGTGTCGGTGGAACGGGAACCTGTTACGTTTTCGAGGAAACAACACAAAGAACGGCGTTCCTTTTTTAATTTTTTTTTTTTTTATCCGAGTTTAGTAGGCATTTAGTCTTTTTATGAGCGACTACTACAACCTCCGTCCTCGAGAGATGGGTAAGTGTCCGAGAGATAGTCGAAAACAAAGAAGTACAAAAAATGTGATTGCGGCGACACGACGCGTAGTTCGATGTGGATATTTTGACGTCAAAGTAACGACCAATTCCATTCTTAGGTATGTAACGGTAAACGCCTCCCTTTCGAACCGCTGGAACTTGCAACGGTAAAAAAGGAGTTTTCTTCACTGTCTTAGAGGAACGTGTACAATACTGCGCCATTGTCACTCCGATTATTGTGGACACTTTTTTTTTTTTTATGTTGCAGCGATATGAACCATGTGCAAGGTGCTTGCGTATAGGCTTTAGCAGTGAATATTCGAAAGGGAAGGAGCAATTCGCGAATCCTAATAACGCAGCAGCTGGGCTCCGTGTACCCTTTAAAAGCGGCGGGTCGTCGTTTAAAGGGCGGCGAGAATGGCTTCAGTGCGGCGTAGTTTTAAGCGATACGGGAGCTCGTTCTATCGCGAAACACACCGACACACGATACTTGGTGCTCCGTCGTCAACCCGATCTCTATTTCGTTACTATGTTCTGTCACCGGAATTCTGAGACACGCCGCTTTTTCAGTGGGAAGTCCTGG
Source organism: Ixodes persulcatus (assembly GCA_013358835.2). Lineage (NCBI taxonomy): Eukaryota > Metazoa > Arthropoda > Arachnida > Ixodida > Ixodidae > Ixodes > Ixodes persulcatus. The sequence goes on from JABSTQ010009378.1 coordinate 215,316, forward strand.
ACAAGGGGTACGGACCGCCTCGTCCCAAAATAGTTTCGTCACGTCAGAGTGACGTAGCCAGGGGGGAGGGGGGGAGCTCATGATGTTTCAGCCCCCCTGCCCCCCCCCCCCCCCCCCCCCGAAATTAAGTCGACCCTATTATATGCACATGCATTTTTAACCCCCCCCCCCCCCCCAAAAAAAAAAAAAAAAAAATCCTGGCTTCGCCACTGTCACGTTATTGGAATCGCATAGCAGCTCCAGTTGGACGATGCCACGGTTTTTGGACTGTTCCACGCGGCTTATTGGTGCACAGGATGAGTAAACGTAGTGGCATCACAGATTTCGTATAGTGCTGTGGGATGATGCATTGTTGGCAGATTAATTTGGCTCGTCGACATTATATATGGCTTAGCTGGGGATTAACTGAAGCTAAGCATCCCTTCAGAGCTGCTTTTGTTTCTTCGATATTTTTCTACGATGTTTGCTTGCACGCTTGCTTCTACGCATGCATCACTCTAAGGTACTGCCCTATTTAAGCCAAATTCGATCAATATTTGTCATTTCGAAACCGACGCAGTTATATATCGTAACACGGGAAGATACAAATCTTCCAATGCGATTGTGTTCAAATATATTATTTAATCTGCCCACCGAAGCCTGCCGTGCTCCGTCAAGTCCGTGGGCGCGTGATGCAAACGACCGTTCCTCGAGCCAGTACACGCGTGGTGCGGAATCGAGGAGGAGCAACACGTGGATTCACGTCCTCATCGACGACGCGGAGCCTGTAATTTTCAGTCTCGGTGTGTGAATTTTAGAAAACATATTTTTATGTTTCCTAAAATTAGGCATGCCTTATTTTATATTTCATATATAAAAATATATGTTTCTAATTTGTGTAACAATGGCTAATCCAGAACCCCCTAGAGTCCACCAGGCAACACTGAGGGGTCGCCGTATTTTGGGCGTCACTTCGTGCGCAAAGCGTGCGTTTGGATCTAAGTTCACTCCGAGCACTGGCCCAGCGCTCGTCTCCAACTCATGCCCAAAATGGATACATAGAGTGCACGCCCAAAATACGGCGGCTTCGCAGATAATCGACGCAGCAGCTACTGGAGTTTCCACGCTCTCGAAAAGGATATTGTACCTCACCGGATCCCATGGGGCTCTGGGGGGGCCTGCCTTCTCGTTCAATGTTGTTCTACGAAATTTGTTTGATGTACGTCATTTGAGGCTCCACAGGTAAGCCGGCGTTCATCCGACTGAGAGTTTCTTCTCAGTGACTATGCAAATGGGTCGCAGTCTCTGTTTGACTTCCGAATCGACGCCGGTTGCACGTGTTTTCTCCGTCGCCCGCTTATCTGGCGGTTGTTGAGGGGACCCTTCTCGCGAGATAGCGCGGCGGCCTGTCACGTGCCGTCCGAGCCGCATCAGCTGCCCCACGAAGGCATCCCTCCGGGCGCACCCGTCCGTAGTAGACGCATTCAAGGCTGTGACGAGGCTTATCGGGCCGTCGGAACCGTGAAAACAACGCCGCAAGTTCTGGCACGCTCGGGCTCGGTGGATGCTCCGCGTTCTCGCCGGCCAGGGTGGCGCTGTTCTGGAACTGCGAGAAAGTAAGACTTCCCGCCCGTTGTTCCTGTTTGTGGATTATTCCTTTACACTCTAAAAAAAGCCCGTGCGTCTCCTTTCCTGCGCAACGCTCGGAGAACCAATCACCGGTACTTACGGAGGCAGCTCAGCGAATGACGATGCCGAAACATATGTTTAGACAAAAAAACGCAGTCTGAGTTGTGACATTAAGCGATGCAAGCGTGACGTTTTGCATTGCTTAATGTCACAACTCAGACTGCGTTTTTTTTTTTGTCTAAACATATGTTACGGCATGTTCATTCGCTGAGCTGCCTTCGTAAGTTCCGATGATTGGCTATCCGAGTGTTGTGCAGGAAAGGAAACTCACGGGCTTTTTTTAGAGTGTACGCCGTAGTAGTGATGTGAGCTTTAGTTGGAAAAGTTTCACTCGAGCACGAGGAAGTTAGACCATCGGTCTCATGTCTCTTGTATCAGATATATCGAAAGGCTGCACTAGTTGCTGAGATGTCAAACTCCGCTGCGGATATTTCACAAAAATCAAACCTGTCATTCTGTTCTTATTAACTGATTGAAAAAAAAGAAGTGGGTAGATTTTAAGGCATCTAGCTTTGAGGTGTACCCACTATCCTTCCAATCAAAGCCCATCGGAGCTCAGCGTCGTTGTGACGTCACCGCAACTCCGCAGACGACTTGCTCTCCGCATAGTTTGTATGCCCGCGCTCGAAACCGTATGCGCGTGTTTGCCCACGCGGTCCGAAAGCCTGAGGCGCCCACAAAACCCGACTCCTGTTGAGAGTTGGCATACTACTTCAATGATGCGATCAATGTTTCGAGTCCAGCGTTACATTAGCATTCGGTCCGTGCATATCCTACGCTCGCTGGAATACCAATTGATGGCTTTCAAAATTTGCGTCCCGAAACTCCTGGGAAGTTGGAAAGTGCACTTGGAAACTGCACTTTGAAACTGCATTTAGAAACTGCATTTGGAAACTTAATTTATGTCGGCGTGCCGACGACTAATGCGTTTTTTTTTTCTATTTATATTTTCATATACCTATTTCGGCTTGACCTCTTGCTTCTTCGCAGACGTGCGCTTAGGTTGGCGCTACGCGCAAGCGCTAACGTTTTGAGGAGGACTGTCGGCATGTGCGGTACGCTTTGCTCCGAACATGGGCGCTTCAGCCGCGCGACCCTCATGTACTCTGAATCCTAACCCAATTTTAAAAGTTAAGTCCTTCAGCGCTTAATTATTCATTCAGTGACAAACAACCTGAAAAAAAAAAAAACTTTTTTTAACAATTTAATGGTTAAACTGGCGTCGGATTAATTAAGCAGACCAGCATTCTGAACGTGCGTGGGTTTTATTAGGCTGCATGTTTCGCGCTTTATAGTTTTCTCCTTTCTGGCGCCAAATCTATAATTTATTTACCGGGACCACCGAAACGAGACCAGATCGCCTTCTTGGTAGAGGGAGATATAGTAGAGAGTTTCAGTAGATCGTTTAGTCTACGCTATCCGCGATCGGCTACGGCCTCTGCTACTCGTATCGCGGAACAGCAATTTCAAGTTTGAGTAGAACGTTCGCAAACAACTGCAGATTATAGCATTACGAGAGCTAATGCAGCGCTGCGAGTGGCTCTGTCAGACACTAAAGCTTGCATGTAGTAAAGCTTTTTCGAGCAATTTCTTGGTAATATTTTGTTACGTCGGGAATATAATATTCTCGTTTTATCGAATAAAATACTAATATTTGTTTCTTGTATATTTGTTTGCTGCCGTGGCTGCCAAAAAGGCAGATGGAGGTATTTAATAATAAAAAAAGGTTATTGAATATACGAAAAAAAATATTATGTTTGCAATTGCATCCAAGTGACGGGAAAGCTGGCCAAGCCGATCTGATTTGAGTCAAGCTCCAAAAAAAAATCAAGGGATACCTTTGGGAATGACAACAACCGTGGCTCTTGTGTTGTGTCTTTGTGATCGTTTTTTTTTTTCCTTGCTGTTTATTGAAATTGAATCGCCAGAAAAATTTCTCGGATTGACCTGCGATTTTTTTTTTTTTCATTTTTCCTCGCTGTTTATTGAAGATGACTCGCTCGCTCCCTTGGTTAGTTTTGTCCTCATGACGACAGCCGCCGACCAAGAGGTCGGACCTGGTGATAATGCACTGAATGCAAAGGTGCAACGAGCTGGACAAGTATAATGATAAGCTCGCAACACACATATTGCAAAGTTTTTCGTGTTTTTTTTTTTTTTTTCGTGGACATATTTAGCTTGTTTGTCAGAAATGTCTGCCTGTCGCAGTCCGAATACGACGTAAAAAGGACAGTGCGAGGGGAAAAACGGAGGGAACTAGGAAAGCTGAAGTGGAGAGGAGCTACTTTCTTTCCGTAACGGCTTTTCTCGTGCGCGCCCTTTTTCCCCACGCACTTTTTCTTACGTTGTACTGACTTTCTTTTCTTTTATTTTATATATATATATATATATATATATATAGCACACGGCGCTACGTGCGCTAAGTTTCTCGGAAGTTTCCTAAAATTGCACGCCTTTCCGCTAGCTTTCGGCAACTCCGCTAATTCTTAGCTAGCATCGCACATACGCAGTAGTGGCGTCGCTCTAGCGTTTGGCGGAGCGGAGTGCCAAAACGATCTACTAAAACCCTCTACCGTATATCCATTCGAGGTGCATTTTTAAGGACAAAATCTGCTTTCAGCCGAAAACATTGAAGTTACAGTTCCGGCGGAGCATATGCATTTACTCTATTCAAACCTGGATGTATTATAGCCTTTGACCTCCACACGTCAGATCTACATATACACTCCTTGGGGTTTCTCTTCGCCACAGCTTCGAGTCCAGCTCGTAACGCATACCGTTCACTTCAACCTCAGTGACACTGAGATTCCGCTTCGGGGGTCAAGATGACAGGCACACGACACACACCGTGTACAGATTTTTTTTTTTTTTGTGACGATTGCGTGCTACGTTGCATTCCGACGTAGCTGGGTTGGTTCGAAATACCAAAGAACTCTATTGACCCATTGGAAAATGCTAGAATTTAAGGGGTTCGTTCCAATAGTTCCGTTCTTTCCCTAATATATTTATATATATTTTATTGTAGTTAATATTATACTATTTTTTTTTTTTGCGTCCAACCCGACTACGTCATATTTCAATTTGACAACACGAAGACGGTCTACCACTCCAATGGTCGCCTTCTGCGCACTGCCGTCTTTCTACCGGGCTGCGGAATGCGTCCAGGGCGTGCTCTCTGGACGCATTCCGCAGCGCATTCAGACTTTAGCTAGGTGGCGCAAGCTACCGCCCGTTACAAAGGGGTATATAGCCATTAGAGAGTTTTAGCAGATCGTTTTTTTCGCCCCGGTACCGATACCTCCTCTCCCCTCCGGTGGCCTCGGGCATGCATACTCTCGTTATCGGATGTCGTTATCGGAACGAAAAAAAAAAAAAAAAAGCGATCTGCTAAAACTCTTTAATAACACCCATTCATCCATCTGCAGTATAGCTTTCCTGTACGAAATATTAGACGCCGCGCATCCGCTGACAACCTAATGATTGCGCTTTTCTCATTTTTTTTATTTCATGATTTTGCGTTCAAAATGTGCGCACACGTTTTTCCCGTAAAATATCTTTCCTCGCGATTTCTTTTTTCTCGTTTGCAAGCGCAAACACGGCAGGGAATTGCTGAGCATCGCATTTCGCTTTCTCGGCCCTAACACATTTTTGTTTTGTTTCTCCCGGGGAGAAGCGGGAATCGAAGCGGAGATCGTGTGTCATGCGCGCGAGGAACTGACACAGTGATGATTTGTTTACGAGTCTTCTGGCGGTTCCGATAATGCGGTGGCCGATAACGCTCGTTTGTGTCATACGTAGAATTTTTTTTGTTTTGTTTGTGCCATGAACCGTTTGTAAAAGTGTCGCGTTTGTAGACGAAATAGTACTCGTATACATAGCTACACGATCCCCCCTTCGTTCTTAGACGCCCAAAATACGGTAGGGATGAATATCTTAACTTCTTTATTTTCTTTTTCTGATCTCGCTGTCGTGCGCACTGTTTTGTTTTGTTATTTTTTTGCGTTTAAAACCTATTTATTAATTTTTTTCGGGTTACCCCGCAGCGCAAGGGCATTATTGCGAGGGGGGCGGCATAACAAGTGTATCCAAACGGCACAAAAAGTGCGTGTCTTTGTTTATAAAAAAACGCTCCATCTCGAGGATTTCTGTATAGAGCACTTCGATGATCTATCCGATTTTCGGCCTGTTCCTTCGTTATCGCTACACGCAGCTTTTGATACGGCGTACAGCTGACAAAAACATGTGTTTCGATAGAACACCGAAATCTAAAAATGCGTCCGAATTGGGTGCCTTTCTCGGCACGCCGTAAAATGCTGTATTTAGTAGGGGACGTTGTTGGGCTGGTTGGTTCATCTTAGTTAAAAATAGCGCAAATAAAGAGAAGGACAAGAAGTCTATAGGATAAGCGCTAACTTTCAACTAGTTTTACTCAGGAAAAGCAAGCATATATACACACGGATAGGCGAAGCAGCACCACATAAAAGTTGATTAATTTTGTACCCGTCTTTCAAAAACTGAAATTCATTACTATGAAGCAAGTGTCGCTGACACGTGCCGTCCCACTTTTTTTGATAAAGACACGTGTGGCTGCGTTCCGCGACTTCAGCAGATAAGGATTGTGGGCAGAATCCGAGAGACGGTCGCTCGTGAGCTATTGGAGGCATTCTTTATAAAAAGAAAGTGGGACGGCATGTGTCACTTCTATTGTGCTTCATAGTAATGAATTTCAGTATTTGGATGATGGGGTACAAAATTAATCAACTTCTATGTGGTGCTGCTTCGCCTCTCGTGTGTATATATGCTTGCTTTTCCTGAGCAAACCTAGTTGAAAGTTAGCGCTTGTTATGTAGACTTCTTGTCCTTCTCTTTTTTGCGCTATTTTATGTTTAACTAAAAGGCTGTACTTGACCTTGTACCTTTCTAAAATGATTTGATGGGCTGATATTTTTTTTATGATGCCCGGAAAGTTTTTAGTTGGAACCATACCTTTATAAATCTCATTAAAATACGTATAATTACCGAAAGGTACATATAATAATCTAATTATAGCGAACGCTAATAATTTTTCAGAATGTGCCCTTTGGCGGAGACCAATATGGCATTTTCCTCCCCCCCCCCCCCCCCAAAAAAAAAAAATAATTGGGGTTGTGTGGATATTTATACAGCGTGTATTTGGTCAGCCATTTCAAAGTTGCGACGAGTCACTCGCTGTAGATGAGGCAATTTAGCCAGTGCAGTACAACCGCTAGCCTGGGGTCTTTAACTCCCCCCCCCCCCCCCCCCCCCGTCGTGTCCAGTACTACTTTTCGCAGGAACGATTTGGCCCGCGTTTCGGAAAACGCCCTGCATATGTGGCCAAAGAACCGCGCGAATGACCTTCTTTGCGAGTGCGACCACTCCTGGACGCAGATAAAAGTTGAGATTTTGTTTTTCAGGGGTCGGTGCACCGTCGCTGTCTCGTGTCTCTCTTTACATCGCACAGAGGACACGGTCTAGATCAGGGGTGGCCAAGCTGCGGCTCGCGGCGCCCTCCTTCGCCCCCAATAAAAAGAAAGGAAATAAAACGCGTTTTAAATCGAAAGACAGGCTTGCGGTTTGGTAGTCTTGTGCAACTGCTACCTTACGTACAGTTGGTCTGCTTTTGACTAGGAGAGATTGAAAGTAGTTCGAGTTTCGTTTATTGCTCAAAACAAAAGTTTGTCCGCCCCCCCCCCCCCCCTCCCCCTCCCCGCGGCTCTTGGAAGTTTCGTAGTTTTGTTTGCGGCTCTTAGGCCGAATCAGCCTGGCCACCCCTGGTCTAGATAATGCATGCTTTGCGCATGTGTGCGGACATTCTTTTGTCTGACCAATGGACCGTCTTGCGAGAATGAAACATGGCTCAATCTGCAGACTGTGATGACGTATCGGCAGCGTAGTAAAACAAAAATTCAGTGTTTTAGAGAACAAAATGTAAGGGCGCAAACGAGCTGGTGTACATTGCACATGGTTGAAAAAACCCCCGAGACTGGGGTAGAGACTTTTTAGTGTTGTGTCGTTTACCCGCAGTCTCGGGGTTTTTTCAACCAAACTCAGTGTTTTAGGTTGTTGTTTTTTTTAATCGAATTTTGTGTTTTTGGTGTTAATATTTGTTGTCGGACGAGAAATCAAAATCAAGGGCGTGGAATTCCCCAACCTGCAGGAAACCTTCTCAAACACAACACCCCCCCCCCCCCCTCTAAAAAAAAAAAAAATGTATTTGAAGGTTGTTGATTATAACGACACGCTGAAGGATTTTGTGAATGAAAGAGGCACCTCGGCAGTTGAGACAATAGTAGAGAAACTAGTTACTCTAAGCAATAGTAGAGTAACTGTATACAGATACTCTAGGCAGTATAGTGGAGTGGCTCTGTGCAGATACTCTACACAGTGTAAGAGTAAGTACCGTTACTCTACAGCAGTCTCTAAACGTTTTGGCTAAGGGGCCGGGTTAGGGACCTGTCGCCGACTCGAGGGCCGAAAAAAAAAAAAAAGACTAATTAGAAAAGAAGAAACACAAAATAAACAAACCTAGATAAGCATTCTATCAGTAAAATTATTACTAGAGGAAGTATAAGGAAACACCATGGATGAATGCGTTTACTTCAATATTTCAGTTGGAAAGATAATGTTTAGCTAATTATGACGTCACGCAAAAATGGTGACCAAGAAAATTTACCAGGCATGAATCAAAGCGCATGGGAAATTCGACACAATCGCCCAGTGCAAAATACTAATGAGAATACTAACAGTAATGCCTACAATATGCAACAGTTGTGACAAGGGGCACCAGGCAGAATGCACATGAGAACGCAAAGAAATTTTAACCTGGTTACAAAGACACGAAGCAAGGGACCGTAAGAAGGGTGACGCTGGTGACACTGTTCAATCAATATTATGGCGAGGGGACCCGCATTACAATGCAGTCTCTCTCCTCCTTTCTGGTATCTTCGTTTGCGCATCTGGAGCGCGTTACAGCGCCGTTCCTTTACGGGCACTTGATTTTGCGCCGGTAGCAGCGGGTCTGCTGGAAGCGGGCCGCAGGCCGGACTTCTTTGGGAGGACCGCGGGCCGCATGTGAACCGCGGGCCCGGGTTTGGAGACCCCTGCTCTACTAGGTGGTAGAGTAACTGTATATAGTTTCTCTAGACAATAGTAAAATGACTTACATAGAGACATTCGAAAGAATATAGTGGATTCACTGCATACGTGCTACTCTAGAGTCTAAACAATAGCGGCGACACCTTCGTAATACTGAGGCCCGTTACCGACTTGGGCTAGAATGTCTTTCTTTTTGGGCAAATGACTGTTTCGTAACAAATACAAAAATCAGCCTAGACAAATCAAGACACAGGGAGAACCCGAAGCGCTCTGTATACCGGCATCTGTCTCATAGGCACACAAATTGTTTTAGTATCGGGAGTGTCACTCTTTTTATGTTACATTACGACCGTGCAGTGTTAGTGAATTCGTTGCGGACCTAGACAGCGTTGCCCAACTATCAAAATTACAAAATCGATCGTGCTTTTTTTTTTTTTTTTTTTTTTTTTTTCGAACGCTCGGGGCATGTTTACGTCACTCTTGTCGCAAGGAAAGGCGGATCGATAACCATACGGCCAAAACCCTTTTGTCGAGCGAAGGCTCGCGCCACTTAAAATTTTCCGTTGTCTTTTTTTTAAAGGGGAAAAAAAGATATATGAAATAAAGCGAAAAAGTAAAACGCAGTCAAGTCTGTTCGTATGCCTGCTAAAACGAAATTCAGGTACCGAGTAGGCCCCCCGTCGCCAGAGTTCCCGCAAGCTCGTCTACTCCTTGCGCACCTCGTGCGTTTGTTTATCCCCTAAATGCGTCCACGTGCTTTTGTCCCCCCCCCCCCCCCGACCTCAGCCAATGGCAATGCGCGCTTGGCTGCCTCGTCATCGCGCCTTTACTGCCCCTTCTCTATGCTGCCTTTTGATTGGCGTGCTCCTCCTTGCGTTCCGATGCGCCAAAGACGCATTTTGGAACACTTGCTCGCCGTATAGACCAACACTGACGTCACGCAGCTGAGGTGGCGCTGTCGAGGGCACGGAGCATGTGCAGAGGTTTCACTCCTCCTGAATTCGGTTGCTGCGCACGCGCAGTGCCCACACCTGGGGCTCTAATCTGAACACTTGGCGAAAAAGTCGGCGAGAAATCTGGCGGCCGTGATTGGCCAACGCCGCACTTGACCTTGGCGCCGGCCAATCAGAGGCGCCGGATTTCTCGCCGACTTTTGCGCCAAGTGTCCAGATTAATTAGGGCCCCTGGTGTGGGCAAACGCGGGCTTGTTTGAAAACAGCGTGTCGGTTTATATTCAAATTCAGTCCGACAGCGGCCCCCGCTATGCGGGCCGACGTAGCCAATCAGGCCGGGGCAGAAATGCATCGTCATGACGTGCTCGTTGTGTGGCTGCGTTCGCTATCAGCGGCTTAATCAATCACGCGGAGAAAGAAAGGCCAGGATCATGGTCCTTCACAGTTCCCATGATCTCAACTATATTTTCTGTACCTTTGGTTTTATCTTCGTCTGAGCCTTCGCGTAATTTACGTCACTGCAATTGTTTTTATCTTTTCTTTTTTTTTTACCGAGGATTAGTGTGTCTTTCCCCCCCTCCCCCCTCCCTTTGTTGCCTATAGACCAACACGCGGCCCTGACGTCACACAGATGCGGTGGCGCTGTCGACGGCCCTGCGCATGCGCAGACGCCTCACTTCATGCGAATTCGGCCTCTGCGCACGCGCAGTGCCCACACCTTGTGTGGGCAAACGCGGGCTTGTTTGTAAACAGCGTGTCGGTCTATATATCGGCTTTACGCGAGCTTACTGACCGTCACGTACATCGTACAACACGGCTATCCTGTCCGCTGGACCTCGAAGGCGGCGTAGAGCGATAGATAGCCATCCGAATGTGTAAATCTTTTTCCCCTTTTTACGCGTTCGAGTTGTTCGGGATAAACTACATAATTGTTTTATTGCCTAGTTCTCGTATGCGCAGTATAGTTCGAGAGTCGTGCCGTTTTGTCCCCGTCTATGACTCCGTTTCACACATTAAGTCCCTGCCGACGCTACGCGATCCGATGAAGTCAACCTAGAGCGTCAAAAGTGTGTCTGCTCGCTGCCTTTGTGCGTCCGCTATCGCTGGCTAGACCAACCACGCGCAGGAAATACGTGGGGATACTACGCTTCATTTATTTATTTTTTCTGCGCGTGTTTGGTTCAGCGCCGGTGATTGCAAAACGCACGAACGTAGGAGCGCCGTGACGGCACACCTATGTCAATTCTCGATTGGCCGCTGTCTGACCTCACGTGAAACGGAGTATAGAGCTCCGTTACAATTTCTTTCTTCACTCACGTCGGGAATTTTTGCAACGCGACTACGAACGAAGGTCGTTCGAAAAGGAAACGAACGAGAAAAAGGAATATCGGCAGTGGACGCAAATAGCTCCGCCTCCCCCTCCCCCTTTTGTCGGGAGGCTTTCTTTTATGGAGGTCGATCTACGCCGACGGTTGCGGCTTTGGGGACGACCTCCCATCGAATGCTGCAGCAGGGTCGATACTGTCGCTCAGAGGGGCGCCAAAGCGCGCAGGGGTTTCCCCACGTCGATACCGCCGTCGGGAAATGGACCGCGCTTTAAAAAAAAACACCGACACCCCTCTAAAATATATATATATATATATATTATATATATATATATATATATATATATATATATATATATATATATATATATATATGCCAGGCGATTTATTATGGTGTCAGAAGACTACCCAATCCATATTTTGCTACAACGTGACGTATATCTCTAATATGAAAACAAAAAACAAAAACGCAACTGCTTGAAACCGAAACTGGACTGGGGAGGAAGAAGAAATATACAGGAGAAAATTACCGCAAATCACGTGGCTGTGCAACTTTTTTTTTTTTTTTCAGTCAACGTATTTGCAGTTTTTAGAAGTCACAAAAAATGGGTATCCTATTTCTTTTCTATATTTAGTATTGAGTGTGTGCCTTCGATGACCCACGACTTTGATTATATTTGGTGGTTGCGTCTAAACCATAGAAGACGGCACGTGACCACGAAAAAGAGATTGAGCGCGACTCCAACCGGCCAGTTCTCGATCGGCGGTCTTCGGGCGGAAACAAAAACGAATTTCGAGCCGCGAATTGTGTTTTGGGTGGTTGGGCTGTCATATGTCATGTTGAAAGAAAAATCTAGGCGAGCATAAATACCCTGTCACTGTCTCTTTAAAGGCCAACCGCAGCCTCGGCCGTACACCGGCGGGGGACGCTGGACGTCGCTCGAGCTGGCGGTGAATTTCCTCAACTTCACGCTTCTCTTTATTCTTTATTCTTTCTCTAGACGCGTCTTTTTTTTTTTTTTTTTCGCGGATAGTTTGAGTTTTTGTTGACTGTCACACAGTCTTGTTCACGTTATTCGAAAGAAAAAAAAAACTAACCGATTACAATTACAATTACTCTTGCTTAGAAAATATTAAATTAGATTGCTCGATTGCTTGAGAATATAAGCAATTCGCCGTTCCTTGAAAAAGTAACCGTTACTTTTCCGATTACTTCAAACTTTCATAACGAAACTTTTTTTTTTTCCGCCGGTATGAAAACGGGTGTTTTCACATGCCTATTATTGGGCTAGGATCACCCAATTATAAACTGCTCATCTTCTTAATCCAGCAGTGCTGTTAAGCGATCCTCCTGCCGAGACTTGGTTCGAGGATTCCTTGGAACGAAACTTGTAGGAACGAAGGGCGCCATTAAAAAGGGGAGGAAGAGATGGTAACGGCTGTGAGTAACTTTAGTACTTCCAACAGCAATCAGATTACTCTCGAGATTGCTTCCTAATAAATGTATTCAAATGATTACAAATTTACTACAAAAACCGGGTGGCTTTGCTTTATCTTCCATATCTAATGTTACGTACGGTGTTCCGTATGTAATGTTTTTCACCATATGTTTTAAAATTCTGTCTATTGCATTTGTCTTGTATGGAGAACAGTGCCCATATAAAGTGATTCCATATCGTAGAATAGATTCAGATAACGACCTGTACACCAGGGTGGCTATGTTCGACAAATGTTTCGTTTCTTCTAAAAAGAAACGGAAGTGACGGAACTAACGATATTGCGTCTGATTGGCTAGAAGCTCAAATGACAAAAGAGAGAACTTTCGTCATTTTAGCATCTAACCAATCAGACGCGATATCGTCACTTCCGTCACTTCCGTTTATTTTTAGGAGAAATGAAATATTTGTCGAACATAGCCCCCCAGTAGTCTTATCTTTACGCTGCACAAGCTTCTTATTCTGTACAGATAGGCTGAAACGGCACGTAGTCTTTTAGTCACAAATTCCACATGTTGATTCCATGATAAATGTTCGTCCACGTATAATCCTAGATATTTTACACAATTATCGTATGGCAAAGGTTTACAAGTACAATTATTGCACGGTGTCAAATGAAGTAAAATTCAAGGTGACATATCAACACGTTTATGAGAATTTCGGAAACACAGTAACTTAGTTTTGCCAAAATTTACTGAAATGGCATTTGAGTTAAACCAACATTTTAGTGCGTTTATATTTTTTTAGAAGACTAAAACAGCATCGTCATAGTTTTCATAAAGTAAAACTAGCACCGTATCGTCAGCATACTGAAATAGCTTAGCTTGTAGTGGTAGAATACCCAAATCATTGATGTAAACGTTAAATAAAATTGGTCCCAGAGTGCTACCTTGTGGTACACCACATTCGACTTTAGCTGCACTACTTATATTATTTATAATTTTAACCATTGTAGTCTGTCGTTAAAGTAGTTCTGAAAAAAAAAATATAAAACTGTCCCCTGAAACCTAATCTGTAAAGCTTTTCAAGTAACAGAGAATGATCCATGGTATCAAAAGCCTTCGATAAATCTATAAAAAGTGCCAGGGCAATCTTGTTATTGTCTAGTGCTTCGTTAACACAGTCAGAAAAATCTTCTAAAAGTGTAATAGTACTTTTTTGCTGTCGAAAGCCATATTGCGTGCTAGAAAATAAATTAAATTTATCACAAAAACTGGTCATTGTTAGTTGTACCCACTTTTCAATTATATGAGCTAATGCAGGTAGAATGGAAATGGGCCTGGAGATAAGCGGCAATCTAAAAGAGATAAGCGGCAAGACCCCTTTTGACAATGACCCGATATTTGAAAGATAATTATGGTGGAATTTTCCCAGGACCATTGGCTCTGTGCTGATGAAACTGTAAAAAAAAAAAAAAAAAGTATTTTACTTTTTTTTTTTTTTGAGAAGGGGGGAGTGGCATTGACACATAAATATTCCGAGTTCATCGGATAAATCCGAATTGACCAAAATTTTACCGGCGGGTGTTTTTCGGAGTTTTTCGGATTTATCCGAAAACACGGAGCCCTTCATATAACACCTGAGACTGTGGTGGAAGAAATTGAAAACGTTTTAGTAGAAGGAACAGACACAGAAAGGGACGTCTCAAACTCAGCTAACTGGTTTATTTCTCGATCATCCTATATATACCCACGAAGCCCTTCCCAACCACACTCTACGCAGGCATCTCCTTTGTTGAAAACAGTTCCAAATGGAGAGAACATACATGACACACAAAGAGATCAAACACACGCACAGACAAAAGAGGCCCTTATCTGTAGGACAGATAAGAGTTAACTGTAACCAAGTGGATCGTAAATTAAATCGATTGCATTAAAGGGGTACTACAACGAAATTTCGGTGCTTATTTTTTGGTCTATACGTGTTCAAATGAGCAGTATCACATCGGACACAGAAATATCTTGCTAGAAAAGACACGAAAAGGAATTTTAAAACGAATTAAACGATTAGCAAAGAGCACCTGCCGGATGTCTCTAAAGTCTCGTTTGCACATACATTGAAAACGGATGGACACTTTTTGGCAAGCGTGTCCAACTATAAAAGAAACAAGAAAAAAAAAAAAAACAGAAGTACACACAAGTCAGATGTGAAGCCTATGCATAAGAAAACATGGAGCATCACCTTCGGTACATCAGGATTACGTGATCTTATTATAGTACACACACATGTACTTTCCCAGGTTCTCCTCGTTGGTCCGCACTGTTTCTTTCCTGTTAATATGACCCTGAGCTACGAAAATGCCCTCCCAACGCTAACACTGGACACTGGCAGGCTGAGGGGATGAAGCGCTGCCTGAGCCAAAATCGGCCAATCAACTAATTGTGACCGCCGAAAGAGACACGGTGCGACGTTTTGAAGCACAACACAACATGCAGAGCTTGCATCAAGTCAGTCTTCCTTACAACGAGTTTGAAAACACGCTTGTACATGGCGAAGTCATGGGGCATTTCGGACTACACGTTCCTATCGATGATGCGCACATTAAACCAAAACGTCGTGATGGCACCCGTGTACCCCATACATTCGGACACGTTTCGATAGTCACTGTCGTTCCACTTTTTCGCGACGGCTCTGCGGTACGACTGGAAGGTCGCAGTGACCTTTTCCGGTTAAAATGGAATTTTAAAATGGATCCAGCGTACTTTTATCGGTTTTTATGGGTTTAAATCGAAAATGCCGAACCTAAAAATTGACCTTTTTCGGATAAAACCGAATTTCGGAAAATGGATTCGGCGTACTTTTATCGGTTTAAACCGAAAACTACGAACCCTACCTATAACTAGGGTTCCGTGATCTCGGTAATAATTAACCGACAAACCCCTAAAATTTGCCCCCAAGTTCGTTTTCTCAAAATCTGAGGAAACAGAAAAACCGCGAATCGGAGCTGTCGTTGTAGAATCATGGAAAGAACTCTTCTAACTACAGCTTTATTTTTTAATGGTAACCATGAACGTAGTTCCCACTCACTGTCCGCGAGGCTACTTCTCTCTTCAGGAACCACGTCCACTGGCCTTTTTGCTTTTGTAATCGGCACCACAACGAGTTTTTTCGTGTTCTTCCTCCAAGTATTCGGGTCATGTTCATGTTCCCTGGAAGTTGAGAAATCCCATCTCCTTGTCCTGTTTTCTTCAACATAACTCCCGATAAACGCCAAATTTTCTATCCAACAAACACTCACATACACACACGCGAGCACGCATGCACGCACGGACAAAAAAAAAAAAAAAGAACTTGCGGAAAGCATTGGTTGTTGGGGAAAAGAATAAACCTCGAAGAAAACACCTCCGATTTCTGAGAAAACTAAACCCCGAAAACAGGGAACCCTACTTGAGTCCTAACCAACATTACTACAGCAACTCGATTGCTTGGGAATCTGCTATATTCCGCGACAACTTTTCTTGGCAATGCAGTGGAAGGTACAGGCCTGCGTCCCCTCTCCCACTTTGAGTGTGCGCGGGCTCTCCTCCTCTCCCCGGAAATGGGGAGAGGAGGAAGGCCTGCGTACACACAAAATGGGAGAGGGAATGCAGGCCTGTACCTTCCACTGCATTGCCAAGAAAAGCCTGCTTTGGAGACGTGGCTCTAACCCATACGTCAGAACCGAACTAAATGTGATCGAAGCGCCGCCATTTCCGCCGCAGCGGCTACTCTGGGAATTATACGGGCCTGAGCGAAGAACAGAAAAACAATAAAATCTTACCTGTGTCTGCAAAGTGAACTTTCGCTGACCCCCTTCTCTCGAAACAGACTATGTACCGCCAACTACCCAACGAACCACAAACAAACTTACGGGGGGACTGACCGCCGAGGGACAGCGCTGTAATTGAATCTCGGTTCCGGTGGCTCCGTTCCGGCGGACGCGAAGGGTCCGCGTTCCAAAGGCGAGTTTCCCAACTTAATTGTTCTAGTGACTTTGCTCATAAATAAGTAACTACACCACGCATGCATCTTGCGAGGCAAAAAGTGCACTTTCGTGCCGCATGCTATAACGAGTAATTGTATAAGAGTCGTGTCATATAACTAGGGCTCCGTGTTTTCGGAGTTTGTTTTTCGTCAAATTCGGAGGGTGTCTTTCGGAGTTTATTTTTTTCCGAAGATTCAAAGTTTATCGGAGTTTATATTTTTTTTTTGATTCCCAATTCTCTAAAATTCGGAGTTTAATGTCGCTGTGTTTTCTATTAAAAAAAATAATAACCGAATGTAAGCGTATGCCAGATAAAAAAAACACAAAAAACGGGCTTGTATTAATTGAAATATCTTCAGTTGAATTTGGCGTTGGTGCCATTGCCAATGACAATACTAATTTATCCACGACAAAAGTCACACACAGGTGGCGCTTCGATAAACGCCGATACCTTAAAATCAATAAACTCAAGCAGGTAGTCGTTAGGAAGCTCGTAGTCATCCCATCCTATTCCATCAATCCTGCCCGCGGCCGCGCGAGTTTGAACTGCCCCTCTTCCCAATTTTATGCAATCCCTATGATCCATAGCTTTCACTGTTACTAAAACGTACCCTTTCTTTTCTCTAAATCACAAATCGCATGGCCCAAACTGGAAACCATAAGAGTGGCTTTTGTCGTGACCCGAATGTACAGTCGGGAGCAAATGTTTGCGGGGCACGGGAGCGCGTGCCGAAATGCATCGCCGCGCCGTCCGACGGCGCGCTGCCGCATTAGGGAGCCGCGCTTTGCGCATGCGCGCCTTTCGTGCTCGCTATCATGTCTCTTTCGCCCGTTTCTTTCCGACGCACTCCTGATAACAGAAATCGGCGCCAGGGGCGCAAGTTAGCGCTTCGCTGGCTGTCATGCTGCGCGTCTGCTTCAGCCGCCTCAGCCGCCGCGTGGGTAATTATAGGTGCTCCGTCACTCAGCGCGGCTGCTGAGTCAGCAGAAGGGGACGCGAGGCATGACAGTCGGCGAAACGGCAACTTGCGCCCCTGGCGCCGACTCCGGTTATCAGGAGTGAGTCGGACAGAAACGAGCGAAAGAGACATGACTGCCAGCACGAAGGACGCGCATGCGCAAAGCGCGGCGTTTTAATGCGGCGGCGCGCCGTTGCACGGCGCAGCGATGCATTTCGGCACGCGCTCCCGTGCCCCGCAAACTTTTGCTCCCGACTGTACAACGAACGACCTGTTGCCCTGAATCAGCCTCGAATAATAATAAGAATAATAATAATGTTTTTTTATTCACTTTACAAATACATATAAATAATGCTGGCCTACAAAAGCAGTCCTGCTTGTGCGTAGGACCAGACAATCCAGCGAAATACATATCAATACAGCATGATAAAAAAATTGAACGAGTATAATGTGGCCATTGATACCAACATAATACAAAACAGAGCCAAAATTCGGCACAAAACAAAATGAACACAGCCATCGAAATCATTAAGAAGCAAGTATACAGGCATGAAAGCAAAGCAGTGTTTATGGAGGTAATGAGAGGCACCAATTTATTATTTTTTTTTAGTACTTTTATCGAATTTATTTTCATTAAAGGCTCAGTGAGCTCATTAAATAAGCTGGGAATAAAGTGAGTTCTGCATCTTTTTCCGCATCGCGTGTAAACTCTGGGGATTCGAAACCTTTCTTTACGCCTTAGGTCCCTAGGCTTGTCCACTGGAACCTTGAACGTAGAATCGGAAAAATAATTTATTAACGTAACATATCTATGAAAATTTTTAAAAAATAAAATTGTGAGTTTCTTTGCTTTATCTTCCATATCTAATGTTACGTACGGTGTTCCGTATGTAATGTTTTTCACCATATGTTTTAAAATTCTGTCTATTGCATTTGTCTTGTATGGAGAACAGTGCCCATATAAAGTGATTCCATATCGTAGAATAGATTCAGATAACGACCTGTACACCAGGGTGGCTATGTTCGACAAATGTTTCGTTTCTTCTAAAAAGAAACGGAAGTGACGGAACTAACGATATTGCGTCTGATTGGCTAGAAGCTCAAATGACAAAAGAGAGAACTTTCGTCATTTTAGCATCTAACCAATCAGACGCGATATCGTCACTTCCGTCACTTCCGTTTATTTTTAGGAGAAATGAAATATTTGTCGAACATAGCCCCCCAGTAGTCTTATCTTTACGCTGCACAAGCTTCTTATTCTGTACAGATAGGCTGAAACGGCACGTAGTCTTTTAGTCACAAATTCCACATGTTGATTCCATGATAAATGTTCGTCCACGTATAATCCTAGATATTTTACACAATTATCGTATGGCAAAGGTTTACAAGTACAATTATTGCACGGTGTCAAATGAAGTAAAATTCAAGGTGACATATCAACACGTTTATGAGAATTTCGGAAACACAGTAACTTAGTTTTGCCAAAATTTACTGAAATGGCATTTGAGTTAAACCAACATTTTAGTGCGTTTATATTTTTTTAGAAGACTAAAACAGCATCGTCATAGTTTTCATAAAGTAAAACTAGCACCGTATCGTCAGCATACTGAAATAGCTTAGCTTGTAGTGGTAGAATACCCAAATCATTGATGTAAACGTTAAATAAAATTGGTCCCAGAGTGCTACCTTGTGGTACACCACATTCGACTTTAGCTGCACTACTTATATTATTTATAATTTTAACCATTTGTAGTCTGTCGTTAAAGTAGTTCTGAAAAAAAAAATATAAAACTGTCCCCTGAAACCTAATCTGTAAAGCTTTTCAAGTAACAGAGAATGATCCATGGTATCAAAAGCCTTCGATAAATCTATAAAAAGTGCCAGGGCAATCTTGTTATTGTCTAGTGCTTCGTTAACACAGTCAGAAAAATCTTCTAAAAGTGTAATAGTACTTTTTTGCTGTCGAAAGCCATATTGCGTGCTAGAAAATAAATTAAATTTATCACAAAAACTGGTCATTGTTAGTTGTACCCACTTTTCAATTATATGAGCTAATGCAGGTAGAATGGAAATGGGCCTGGAGATAAGCGGCAATCTAAAAGAGATAAGCGGCAAGACCCCTTTTGACAATGACCCGATATTTGAAAGATAATTATGGTGGAATTTTCCCAGGACCATTGGCTCTGTGCTGATGAAACTGTAAAAAAAAAAAAAAAAAGTATTTTACTTTTTTTTTTTTTTGAGAAGGGGGGAGTGGCATTGACACATAAATATTCCGAGTTCATCGGATAAATCCGAATTGACCAAAATTTTACCGGCGGGTGTTTTTCGGAGTTTTTCGGATTTATCCGAAAACACGGAGCCCTTCATATAACACCTGAGACTGTGGTGGAAGAAATTGAAAACGTTTTAGTAGAAGGAACAGACACAGAAAGGGACGTCTCAAACTCAGCTAACTGGTTTATTTCTCGATCATCCTATATATACCCACGAAGCCCTTCCCAACCACACTCTACGCAGGCATCTCCTTTGTTGAAAACAGTTCCAAATGGAGAGAACATACATGACACACAAAGAGATCAAACACACGCACAGACAAAAGAGGCCCTTATCTGTAGGACAGATAAGAGTTAACTGTAACCAAGTGGATCGTAAATTAAATCGATTGCATTAAAGGGGTACTACAACGAAATTTCGGTGCTTATTTTTTGGTCTATACGTGTTCAAATGAGCAGTATCACATCGGACACAGAAATATCTTGCTAGAAAAGACACGAAAAGGAATTTTAAAACGAATTAAACGATTAGCAAAGAGCACCTGCCGGATGTCTCTAAAGTCTCGTTTGTAATGCCCGTCTAGGAACCTTGACAGGTAGTTACGATAACTGGCTCGCCAAGAACTATACATGCTTCGAACGTGACGTCATCCCGACAGCTCTACGGCCAGCACAAGAGGAGAAGGGAGGGAGGAACTTCTTACTCAACAGGACTCTCTTTTGTGTGTCCCAGACGTCGCTATTCTCCCTCTACGGGATTTTAGAAGGTTAACCCGTCACTCAAAATTTTCACAAAAGCAGCTTTGCGGTTAGTTGCGGTGGCCCGATGGCTGGCGTGCTTTGACCGCTTCGGTGGCTGGAACGGATCCTGACGACGTCAGCCTCGCCGCAGCTTTGCTCATCCCGAGACAGACTACGTCACGATTGCGCCGGATGTGACTCGTGCTCTCCGCTGTCTGCTCTCCGAGCGCTTGCCAGAGTGGGCCGTTTATAACGATAAATACAACCATCAGGCTCAAAATACAAACGTGCGATTATCATTTACGCATATTGGGTATCATATTCAGCCTATTTCTGAACACAACGGGTATATTTCAAATTTCGTTGAAGAATTCCTTTAAACGAGGCAGCGTAAATGTGTGAGCTTACGTTTATAGCCCGTTGCTTAGTCTGCTTCCCATTCTTTTAGGAAGGAACTGGATGACTATAAACTACCTCTCACCCTCTTCCAAATATAGAGAATATTCACCGGACGCCATATTTTAGTGCAGTGTTCGCTGGGCGTGCTCAGAACGAGCTCACACCTATAGGTTCCCAAGACCGGCAACCTCGCTGGCGTGGAATGAATGTTGCAAAATCATCGTAGAAGCTCCCCGTCAGCACGCGTACCCCATACGCTGCGGGCTAAGGAGTATGACACCGAGAAGCCAAGTGATGCGCGGAACTGACTTCTTCAAGCTAGATTCGTATTGTCCTTTTATTTAGACAGGGTAACACTAGCCATTAACGCGGGAAACGGGCCATTGTTTCACGAGCTGATTGACGACAATCGAGTCAGCGCAGTTCCGTACCGTGCTCACACCGTCCCGGACTAATTCAATTGCGCGAAGAATTAAGGCTGGGTGCGCGTACGGAAGCTGACAGGAAACATTCCCGCTATCGTATAGCGCCAGGTGTCTATTTGCGCGGCGGGGAGACAACGGATAGCAATTAAGCTCCACGTTGGGCGCCAAATCTGTGCCTCCACCCGTGCCCATTACGTCGGCGTCGCTGCCCCCTGTCAACAGTAACGAGATAGGCTCGCCCACCCGGCTTTATTCCCTCAAAAAGCCCTCCTACCCTATCGAAAACGCGTCTCGTGAGCCGATTAGTTTTCGATTCGTTGGTGCTTCTTTCGTTTTCATTAGAGCGCTCCCCCGCCTTTGTGCGAGGAACGGTAATTGGATGCGTTGGTGGTTGATAGCATGCGGTGGGATTACGGTGCCTGGAGGCTGGAACGATTCTTCTACGGGTGTGGTTAGTGTCCTATCGCGCCCATATATCGAAAGTGGCCCCGTAGTGGCAACACGTGACGCCACAGACGCTGGCGTGGCGTGCTGTAGGACGTCGCGATCCTGGCGGTTGGTGCTTGATGCCCCGGCAAGCAGTACGAGCGAACGCTAGTGGCGCTGTCATCGCGGCGTCCCAACTCCTGGCAGCAGGATGTTCCGTGGACTGGAGAGCGACCCTCAGCCGAACAGGCGACTGTCACATCCACCGCCGCTGCTGTGAACACCGCCAGGATAGCAGCCGGCGACAACGTGACACTTGTATGACGTCATCAGGCGGAAATTGAGAGACTACTTTTTAGGATGTGGTACGTAAACGCATCTGTGGGAGATGCGTACCAGGTCCCATAGTGTGATGAACGGTTTCGAAATAGTGAAACGAGTTAGTGGACCTAGAATGCGACCCAGAACAAGCTGTGCACATCGGCAAACGACGGAAACTCACGACCGCCCTGCAGTAAGCGTGCAATTCCGGAAGACTGATCACCGCCGGTTGGAATCGCATTACAGTCTGGCGCCCGCTTATTAGAACAAACGAGGCTTAGCGTACGGCTAGTGCACTCCCGACGCAATCCGAATTGAAACGTGGTAAGCGTGTACGAGATATTGAATTAGATGAGCGGTTTGAGTTTTCGTTCGGTGTTGGCGCGCGTCAGTCGCTGGTTTCAGAAGCCCGGTTTCCGTTTAAATTACGCTCGTCTACGCTCGCGCCGCGCGCTCTTTCCTGCATGCAGTCTGCGTAAAATGTTTCGAGGAAACACTACGTAACGTTTTCGCACCAGCCTTAAGCGGTTCTTAACGCGGTACACAATTTCCAAGTACGATGTCTTCAACTTGGAATATGCGTGTCGGATTTCTGCAACCGTTTGAATCTGGCGTCCACATTTTGCTTTGTTTACTATATAGGCCTTTATTCAGAAGTGTGCGCCAACATGCAGTAGGCTGCTGCACCAATTCTTCGAGTCCGCCATTGTTTGAGCGTGTACTCTGAGCATGTATTGGACACGAAGGTTGCTGCGGCAGCGTTCGGCGTGAACTCGGCTCGGCTCGTATTGGACCCGAGCGCTGCGTCAGCGCTCGGCGAGCACTCGGACCCAATCACGTGCTTCGTGTCCAAGTTATATGGCGACCCCCAACGGGTAGAGCCTCGGTTGACCTGCCTTGTCACAGGCAGGTCAACCGAGCTTGACCTGCCTTGTCACAATTATTTGACTATGTGCATTCATATAATCAGTTCACGTTTGGTAATAGTATATATGCTCTTGCTGTACATTTCTGGTGGCGTTACAGAACTTGACTTGCGTAACAAGCGGCAACGATAAAATAATAGAGTTTTAGTAGATCGTGTTTTCAGGCCACGCTAATCGTAGCGGGAGCTCGCGCTGCCACTTCGACGCATGCTCTGAAGCGCGCGCTCGTAGTGGTAGCGGGCCTTTGAAAACGATCTACTAAAACTCCCTAATGTCAACCCACGTACCTCCGCAACCTCCCACAACACGCAGGCATGTGGGTAATAACGTCGTAAATGAGGTTTGTTTCGTTCAGTTAGGTCGGACTGCCCATAATGTTATGAAACCGTCCGCTCCTTTTTTTGTCTGCATTTTCGGTTGTCTCTGCACGGTTCTGGCTAAACGGAAGTGTGAGCATATTCCTGCTGAAATGCCTTTGAAGTGTGCGACCACCCGCTCGATCAAAGCTCGAAGACGAGCGCTCGCGCCCATGCATTTTTCGGTACTGCATGCAACTATACACCGTTCATGCGTAAGCTGACAGTGCGTGAAATCTACGTGGCACAAAACCTGCAGCTTTGGGACGTTGCGCTCACGCTTGAAAGACCCTTTTCAAAAGGGAGCTTTCGTAGATCGGTTCCTTACCTCCGGATCTCCTAGCGGAGGTGGACGCTACTACTGAGCATGCTCACCGCTAGTTTTGTCTGCAGAATACCTGGGGATCATTCCTGATCGCCGTTAGCTTGCGGATGGCGGATGTGGTTGCTGCTTTCGCTGCCTCGTCAGCTTACAGCTGAACGGAGTTCACCTACACCCTTTCGCTTAAATACAATATTTTATTTTTACAAGGGCTACTATAATCCGGGCGTATGAGAAATGGAAAGGTAGTGTTGCGGAACATTTTTGAGAACCTCTAGATTGTTTCTATTTTTTTTTCTCGATAAGTGTACGGGAAAAGTAACGTGAAAGTGATTTGTAACGTAAGGGGTAATACTTTCTAGCGAAAGTGATTGGTAATGGTAATCCATTACATTTGAGGCTCGGTAATTTGTAATTCTAATCCAATACGGTTTTCAAGCAACGGCACTGCAGCAACTAATTGTTACAGCGGGGTGCAGAGCACGTTTTTCAAGACTGACCTTCCAAAAGCCCTACTTTCTTCTTCACTTTCCTCGTCTTGCAAACAGCAACCTCGAGAAGCAACTGCTGTTAAGTTCGAACAAGGGACTTTGTTAGATTGAAAAGTGTGAGGTTGTAAAACGCTCGTGCAATGTGGGTTAACAGTACATTTAGCTCGTCTGACTCGCCCATCATAAGATATGGCTGAAAACGGAGATGTTTAAAGGTGAATATATCAACAAATGAAACCCTGCTTCCGCTTGTCTTCTTCTACTGGTGCCTTTCCATCATTGCCTTCAAATTCGTATGTTGCCATTTGATGGAGAGATAAAAAAGGAAACTTTGCTTGATCTAACTAAATATGGTGATCACCAAATACGAATGTAACGTATATGTAACGATACGTTTCATTATTTTAACTGTAACGGGAACGAGTCCCTTTTCACAAATGGAACTTGTAACGGGAACGCGTTCCGAAAATCAGAAGGAACGAGGAACGAGCTTTCGTTACTTTTTTGAGGAACGTGTACAACACTGCCCTGCAGTAAGCGTGCAATTCCGGAAGACTGATCACCGCCGGTTGGAATCGCATTACAGTCTGGCGCCCGCTTATTAGAACAAACTAGGCTTAGCGTACGGCTAGTGCACTCGCGACGCAATCCGAATTGAAACGTGGTAAGCGTGCACGAGATATTGAATTAGATGAGTGGTTTGAGATTTCGTTCGGTGTTGGCGCGCGTCAGTCGCTGGTTTCAGAAGCCCGGTTTCCGTTTAAATTACGCTCGTCTACGCTCGCGCCGCGCGCTCTTTCCTGCATGCAGTCTGCGTAAAATGTTTCGAGGAAACACTACGTAACGTTTTCGCACCAGCCTTAAGCGGTTCTTAACGTGGTACACCTTCAAAGTACGATGTCTTCAACTTGGAATATGCGTGTCGGATTTCTGCAACCGTTTGAATCTGACGTCCACATTTTGCTTTGTTTACTATATAGGCCTTTATTCAGAAGTGTGCGCCAACATGCAGTAGGCTGCTGCACCAATTCTTCGAGTCCGCCATTGTTGAGCGCGTACTCTGAGCATGTATTGGACACGAAGGTTGCTGCGGCAGCGTTCGGCGTGAACTCGGCTCGGCTCGTATTAGACCCGAGCGCTGCGTCAGCGCTCGGCGAGCACTCGGACCCAATCACGTGCTTCGTGTCCAAGTTATATGGCGACCGCCAATGGGTAGAGCCTCGGTTGACCTGCCTTGTCACAGTCAGGTCAGCCGAGTTTGACTTGCCTTGTCACAATTATTTGACTATGTGCATTCATATAATCACTTCACGTTTGGTAATAGTATGCTCTTGCTGTACATTTCTGGTGGCGTTGCAGAACTTGACTTGCGTAACAAGCGGCAACGATAAATAATGTCAACCCACGTAGCTCCGCAACCTCCCACAACACGCAGGCATGTGGGTAATAACGTTGTAAATGAGGTTTGTTTCGTTGAGTTAGGTCGGACTGCTCATAATGGTATACGAAACCGTCCGCTCCTCTTTTTTGTCTGCATTTTCGGTTGTCTCTGCACGGTTCTGGCTAAACAGAAGTGTGAGCATATTCCTGCTGAAATGCCTTTGAAGTGTGCGACCACCCGCTCGATCAAAGCTCGAAAGACGAGCGCTCGCGCTCCATGCATTTTTCGCTACTGCATGCAACTATACACCGTTCATGCGTAAGCTGACAGTGCGTCAAATCTACAGTGGCACGAAACCTGCAGCTTTGGGACGTTGCGCTCACGCTTGAAAGACCCTTTTCAAAAGGGAGCTTTCGTAGATCGGTTCCTTACCTCCGGATCTCCTAGCGGAGGTGGACGCTACTACTGAGCATGCTCACCGCTAGTTTTGTCTGCAGAATACCTGGGGATCATTCCTGATCGCCGTTAGCTTGCGGGATGGCGGATGTGGTTGCTGCTTTCGCTGCCTCGTCAGCTTACAGCTGAACGGAGTTCACCTACACCCTTTCGCTTAAATACAATATTTTATTTTTACAAGGACTACCATAATTCGGGCGTATGAGAAATGGAAAGGTAGTGTTGCGGAACATTTTTGAGAACCTCTAGATTGTTTCTATTCTTCTTCTCGATAAGTGTACGGGAAAAGTAACGTGAAAGTGATTTGTAACGTAAGGGGTAATACTTTCTAGCGAAAGTGATTGGTAATGGTAATCCATTACATTTGAGGCTCGGTAATTTGTAATTCTAATCCAATACTGTTTTCAAGCAACGGGCACTGCAGCAACTAAATGTTTACAGCGGGGTGCAGAGCACGTTTTTCTATGAACCGAGTCAGGTCCACTTTGATCGATCCCGGAAAAATGCGAATTACGACTTGCGCGTCCGAGGAAGTCCCTAGAGGCTTCGGCACAATAACGATCGGTCTCAATTGGGTATTCGCAACTCTCAAAGCCTGTGGGTCCGCTCTCTATCAAAATGGCCGTCATCTGGATGATCGTCGTAGAACGGTTGCACGAGGTTCGGTTGGCGACGCGTAAGTAACTATACTTTTGTGAAGTACGAGCGATAAGAGAGCCTTCCTTCATGCTTCCACGTCGGGAAGTGGCAAGCAATCACCTTGATTCTGATTGTCACACCGCGGTACCACCATCGCTGAAAGTTGCGAATAAATTCTAGCATGTCGGCCTTGGTGTTTTATTTTCGATTTCGGTTCTAAGAGAAAAAAAAGAAACGAACGGCGATCGCTTGTTGGCGCTAGCAGTGTCGCGTTGTAAATGATAGAATAGCAAGCGAGACAGAGATATTAAGCATTTCAAAGTACATTAAAATAAAAAGTGGGAAACCGCTGGAACGGTGTGGGTAGCTTGCACAAACGCGGCAGAACAAAATTCTGTTAATTAATATATGTTCTTTTGTTTTCTGTCTTTATCGCTAAAAAGTAGCCGAGCTTAATAACAGGTGGTTAAAAGAAGCTTTATGAGGATATTAATTTTGTACCTTTGCAGTAGCACTGGAATCGCGGTTTATTGACCAACGTGGAATGGGTATTGAGGAATTCGAGCAGACGACTTGCTTTCCGTATAGATTCAGGTGGGAACTAAGAATATGCGTTTAATGAGGTGACCCTGGGCTCACGCACTAAAACAGAGGATATATCCTGCACCGGCGACCGACTGGCACGCGGCACTGTTGTCTTTGTTCGGTCTGTTTCTGGTCTTTACGCGCCTGTTTCGGTCGTGCTATAATTGTTCTTCCAGTGAAAAATTATATATGTATAAGAAATGCTTCTGTCCAATAAACGCAGATGACCAAATAAGATCACAAAAATAACATATAAGAGTACATAAGAAGTTATAAGTTATATAAGAGCATATAAGATTATACAGTCAAACGCCGCTACAACGAACGCTTCTACTACGAAATAGCCTGTACAACGTTTTAATAGCCTGTACATCTGCTTTATTGGGGTCATTAAAGTGCGCGACGGATATAACGAAGTGACGTGTATAACGAAGAATTATCGCGGTCCCACACGCTTCGTTGTACAGGCGTTTGACTGTATAAGAAGTTATACGAGACTTGTTATCGGTTTCTTATAACTTCGTATATCTACTCTTGTGTGTGGTTCTTGTATGTTCTTATTTGATCAAATGCGTTTATTGGGCTAAAAAAAATTCTTATACATATAAGATTATTCACTCGCGTCAAGGTCGTCTGCATTTTTTATATTTTTATTCCCACGCAACCCATAATGACCAGGTACTGCGGACAGTCTCCCTATCCTGCGGGAACATTAGAAAGCCTAGCTGAATAAAATGAAAAAAGGAAAAAAAGAAACATGTCTTAATTTTACGGGTAAAGTTGAGGGGCGCACAATGTGGTGAAGCGTTGTTTTGCACGCTGTGCATGGGTGTTCATTTATGCTCTTTTGTGAACATGCTTCCAGGCATCTTATTTCTGTGTGTTCTCGCTTATTTGTCGCATACGATACGCCATTATGCCCGCTCCCAACCATCCCAACGCGGTCGCATGTCGGCGCTGCCACAGCCACGTGGCGATGCCTCCTCCTCCTCCTCTCTCCGAAATTCCGCCGAGGCTGAAGTGCGACGACGGATCGGCAGCGTCGGTCTTGTTGGCACGGAGCGCCGGTCTTTTTTCGTGCCGCCCGCTCAGCTCCACATTTGTACTCCACGCCGTTTCGCTACGGGTCTTTAGACCGTGTCGTGTTCGCACTCAATCAGATGATTCACGGATATCCAGCCTCGATTTATTTCATTACCTGCTCTTCTCTACTGTTCTCTTGTCCTTTTTTTTTTATCTTTACAAACTTTTTGTGCCAAGCTGCCAGGTGCTTATTAGGGATTCATTTCGTAGTAATAATAATTATATTAATCACACTTCAATAAAAATACACACACGCAAGTAAAAGGGAGATAACAATGATCAATGAATCGATCAGTCAATCGGTGTTTATTGGAGTATTCGGAAATAATCTATCAATAAAAAAAAAATGATATTATTTTTAGTCTTTACCTTTAAAAAAATTTTGGAAGCCAGGGCTAAAAGCTGGTGTTGCACTTGACGTAGCTTGACGAGGTCCCGACGCTCGACACATTTTGGTAGAAAATCGGCATTATAGGTATAAAAAAGAAGCGCTAAAACACAAACACGAGCACCACTGCTCACATTATTACACTTCTGAAATAGACCTCAATTATGAAAGAAATTTCACCATTTTTACGTGACTCTACGTTCTCGAGGTAATACGTGAAAAAACTGGATTTTGCGTAATACATATTAGTTGGCCTTTGATAATTGATGCTGTAGTAATATTGCAATAGTCAACATAGCTAACCATGACTTCTGCTCTTGAATTAGAACTACAAATTGTGCACGACCACCGACGCCGATAAAAATGGGATTGAAGCAGTTCTGGAACACGAGTCAAAAATATAATTTTCCAAAAACAGTTCAGATCAAAAAGTTATTTATTTTAGGACTTACTCATCAAATAATGTTTGAAACACGACACACAAGGAGTAGAAAAAAGTTAAAGCGTGGGGACAAAGGCGGATATTTGCGGAGGGGCTTCAGTTTGCGACACCATTTATTTCACACCCGCAGAACTCGGCTCCAGAAAATCTCAGAAGAAGGTCGGTAGAGAGCGGCAGAATGTGTAACAGTGGCTAGAGAAATGCCAACAAATTAACAAGTCTGAAAGTTCGTTTAATTTTAGGGTAACAAGGAACGTACTCTGGTAATTTTTTTAAGGCTTACTCATTTGACCTCTCACAGTATAACTGCCGCTTATCGCGATGCATTTTTGCATAAAATGGATATGCGAGGGTGACTCAGCTGTAAACATTCAATACTTTTTCTCCTCCAAATTTAGTGAACGAACGTGGTACGTATATATGTATTATTCTTCAATGCGGTCTCCATTCTGCGCAGTGCAAGTGTTCCAGCGCTTAAATGCGTAAATTTCAATAAACCAAATAAATGCAATCGCGTGCCAAGTTTTTTTTTCTTCTTCTTTTTTTTTTTTTATGAAACCTTTGTTGCACCCGGCTCATCGGAAGAGAATGTTCCTCCTTTGCCTCCTCTGGTGGGCCAAAAATGTCGTAATCACTCGTAGCGAAAAGCGCTACTGACGTTCACAAATGTGGGTATTGCGTCCACCATCACTCGGCGATTTTCCATTACGATGCCTTCAACTGCTGCAGTCGGATCTGGTGCCACCACTTGGTGTGCCCGCACCCGATCGAGGAGAGTCTGTCACAGAACTCACGCCATTCTGCAACATCCGCGTCCATTCGTACACCTGCTGAAGTGATAGATAAGCGTCAGCATACAGCAAATTCATTTGACGATTCATTTCAAATGTTTCCACTCCCTATACCCAAAAGAACGCGTGACGGAACTCTACTCTTCTTCGCCGCATGACTCAAGTGGGACCGCCATCTTTATGGTGCTACTGTGATGTCATGATGGTTGTCTGCGCTGTGCAGCACTGTGCTGTTGGACACTGTTTCAATTATTGGTAAGAAGGCTGCGAACCTACAGGACAGTGGCACCATATTTCGAAATGTCGTTGCAATTTGAACATTTTCAGTTCGCTCGTCCTCGTTATTTTATTACACTTACGAGAGCCATATTTCGCCGGTCATTCGTGCTCGACCAAGACGATCCCGTTCATTCAGAACTCGAAAGTCAATCTGGTTCAAGCTCCTCTCGTGAGCTGGCACCAACTCCTTTCTTTACTTTCGCACGCTGTACGGACAGAGATGACGTCGTCAGGGTGATTAGAACAGCTCGATAACCGACGAGAAACGACTTTTGTTTCTATTGCAAAAATGAATACGTCACCTGAAGAAATGCGTCCACACCAAAAGAAGTTATGTAAAAAAAGAAGAGAAAACCTTATAGCCTAATATTGAATGAAACGAACAACCAGATTAATCGTGTTATCTCTCTCTCTCTCTCTCTCTCTCTCTCTCTCAAAAAAAAAAGGGGGGGGGGTGAGGAAGAAGAGAAAGAAGGGAAAGAGCGAATACGAACCCTACAAAATTGAGTTCAAGGCGAAAGAAAATAGCGGCGTGGACCTATTGCCTAACGAGGTGGAAATCGTGCCCAGAAAACCCCGGTCTCAAGAATGCGAGTTCTGGCTTCGACAGACGTCGCAACGTTCCGGCTGGAGGTTATTTTAAGGGTCTCAATTACCTCTCTACCGTAGCGCTCGCGCCGTCCGCCGACGATGCTTGTCTCGTCAAATTTTGGAGAGCAAGCTTAAAGGGACACTAACAGGGTATTTATGCTCGCCAAGGTTGTTATTTGTACATGACATATGAGAGCCCCAGAACACAATTTGCGGCTCGAAATTTGTTTTCTTTCCGCCCGAAAACCGCCGATCGAGAACTGACCGTTTTGAGTGCGCTCACTCTTTCACCGCGGCCACGTGCCGTTTTCTATGGTTTAGACACAACCAACAAAGATAATCAAAGTGATGGGTCATCGAAAGCACACACTCCATACTAAAAATAGACTGAAAATATGACATCCATTTATTGTGGCTTCTACTAAATTGCAAATACGCTGAATGAAAAAAAAAAAAGAAGTTGCACAGTTACATGATTTTTGCTAACTTTCTCCTCCTCTATATTTCTTGTTCCTTCCCAGTCCAGTTTCGGTTTCGAGCAGTAGCGTTTTCTAACTTTATGAAAAATATATACGTGACACTGTATCAAAATAATGATTCGGAAGTCTTCTGACACGATAATAAATCGTCTGTCAAAAAAAAATATATATATATTTTTTCTCTTTTTTTTTGGGGGGGGGGGGAGGGGGGGGTGGGGGGGGGGGTGGGTTCTCAATGTAGCGCTGCTTGGCGCAAAATACAAAATATTTCAAAAAAAAAAAATTGTCTTGGAAAACAAGTTGCGCATTGCCGAATGCTCAGTATCTGCGCAAAACGTAGCACTGGTGGTGCGGACCAGATGCCAAGGTTTTAGAGCTTGCACTTATCTGAGCTTAAAAACTATAGACGAATTTCGGAAATTTTCAATGGGAAAATGGCGGCCGACGAAACCCACGAATGCGTGGAGGTGAATGGTGTAGGCTAGCGGGAAAGGGTTCCATTTTCTCATCAAAAAATTAAAAAAATCAATGTTTTTTTTTTTTTTTTTTTTTTTTGACGGGGCGCGTTGTATTATAATTGGGAAAAACAAGCCCTCAGCCTGTGACGTGCACTCGTCGTTTAGGAACGCGATCGTTGCGGAAACGTCCCGTCTTCGCTACGCAGACCCAGACGTCGAAGGAATGGAGTACACTCAGTAAATGAAAAATCGTGTTACTGTTGATTTTTCTTTTGTTGTTATTGCGTTGGTTTTGTGGGACGGGGGATTGATGGAGTTGACCAATTTGCGCATGGGACGAAGTTTGGAGCTGCGTGTTTTAGTCGATCAATATATCCCAGCTCAATTCAGCACTTCATGGTTGTGTCAAAATATTGTTCCAATCGCACCATGTATTCCGGTGAACCGAGGAAAAGAAGACGGATATCCATTGTTGACGTGGGTGAGCGTGGGTGAGAAATGTGTGGCTAAAGCTGGGTGACATTCCTCACCCACCACCACATTTGCACTGAAGTCATGAAACAATGTGCCCCATTAAACAGGGACAAATGGAGACGAACATACATAAAACGGCTATTGTTTTAGGGATGTTTTAGACCATGATTACAAGCGCTAAAAAGACGAACACGAGAGAACACAAACACGGGCTCTACTCAACAAGAAGATAACTTCTGTCTGTCTGTCTTCTCTCTTGTGTTCGTCTTTTTAGCGCTTTTAACCATGGTTCAAAATGCTCATCACTAACCATTCCCAACAGCAAGTACTTATACATGTTTTAAGAATCATGTCCCAACTAGCCCATATCTCCATTTTAATGAAGAAAGATGGCAGGTCTCTGGAAGGCCATCGCCATAATTGAAGGGCCTCTCCAGCCTAAAAATACCGAGTGCAGGTCTTCACGCCTCGCGCAATTTTAAGGCACCTTAAATTACGCTACCAAATTATCAAACCAAAATAACTAGGATTTCATGGGGATATCAATTTGAGAAGCTCTGATTTTGATACATGCATTCTTCGTTTCGTCACGAAACCTCTGACGTAACAGGGTTCCACAGCCACAAATTTTTACGTTACGCCTTTTCGTTTTCCCTCCTAACAACATCGAGCCGCTCTCAGAAGCTCGTTCCCTCCAACAGGCGGGAAGGCGGGAGAGGAGGCAATGTGTAGAGGGCGAGGAGGGGAGAGGAAGGAGCGGCCTAACGGCATCCTCTGATCCCGTTACGTCACGGCTCGTTTATCGAGTTAGTTGCAATACGGGAACTTCCGGAGGCATTTTATATGCTTTATTCTTCAAATCGCGAGCTGAAATTTCGTGAATACTTCCACGATGAGGTCCTGGTGCCTACAACTAGGTTTTTATGTGGAACAACCCCCCCCCCCCCCCCCTTAAAACTCATTCGCTCTTCGGAATCACGTGATGCCATGGTGATGCCTCTCGTGACAAAACAAGATTCACAAGTTGTTAAACCTCTTGAACTGTAACGGGGCAGAATCGGTTAAACTTAAGGCCGGTTCAGACACTTGCGTTTCAGTGCGTTTGACTGCGTTGCGTCGAGAACCGAAAGCGAGTCCCCGGCACATCTGTGCTTCGTATGAAGCGTGGAATCCAATTCAAGGAATCAGCTTGGCACGCGATATAAGCACCAGGGATGTCCGGGTTTCTCGCAGCCGCAACGCAGTCAACCGCAGTCAAACGCAACTGTCTGAACCAGGCTTTACTCTCTTTCTTAAAAAAAAATATTACGCGATTATGTTTTTGTTGCAGTTCACGGAAAGCACGAAAAGTCGGGTGACCAGTTTTCTCTCCTTTTGTGTATTGTTGCCAGACTCTGACTCGGCTGTGGCCGTCGTCGGCGGAACCAGCAGCGGAGGCGGAGCCCGGGGAACGGCGGCTGCCGGCATGGCGGCCTGTTCGTGCGGTCTTCCCCCGGCCAGGGGCCTGTACAGCCCCGAGCAGGAGAGGGAGGCTTGCGGAGTGGGTTTCATCGTCAGCATCGAGGGGACGCCCTCGCACAAGGTAGCCATCTCTCAATTGACAGCTTCCCGTTCAGTGTTGGAATGCGCGTCTAAAATACTAATACTTCGTCCTCACTGTTTCACCGCAGTGCTGCGGTGTTGGCGGTAAAGCACCCTTTACAGACCAGATTGCGGCGCAAACGGGCGCGCGCCACCGACATTGCGCGACGTTGTTTTCAGCTTAAAGGGGCTATGCAACAATTTTTTTACTTTCCGCAAATACCGCTTAGAACGGATCCCTGACGTTAATGACCTATGAAACACGCGTTCGTTTTTCACCCCACGCAATAGAAGTTCCAGAAAAAAATTAAAGAAAAACGAACAGCGTTCACCCCCTCAACTCGCAGCCAGAACAAGCGGCCACGTGATCTGGAGCCGATTATATGCCGCCAATGTTGATCATAGCCACGCGCTGGGGTCGGAAAAGCACAGGACACGCGCTGAGTTCCAGACATTGTTATGGCTCGGCTTTTGTCGTCGTTGCAGCGATTGGACACGGGCCACTACCCGAATGCTTCTCGAGCTATCAATTATCACGAGCCCAAATCGAGTGCCCACGCAATGCTCGGGTCCAATCTATGAACCGCATTCAAATATCGTCATATGGGTGTACCGCGATCCCCACGTTACGTCATCGAATTTTGCAAAGGAGAGATTGAATGAAAATGATCGCTTTTGTCCTTGAAATTACACCACAACAAAGGAGTTTCTTTGCCAGTGGCATTGCATGCGAGTATCTTTGAGTCCCACTAGTGCCAGTAAGCTCGTGTAAAGTGAAAAACATTCCAATTGAATATCGTTGCACAGCTCCTTTAAGGTCTGTTCACACGATGCATCTTTTAGGCGCGCAACAGTTTCGCGACATTCAAGTTTCGCGAAATGTGCTCGTTCACACGTACCGCTTCACGTGCAACAACGATGACGTTTAGACTCGCGAAAATAGTTTTGGTGTTGACCATAATGTGGCGCTCCGAATCAGATCGCTATTTATCTGGGGACCTGCTTTGCGCATTTTATGCAGTCAATTCACTTTAATTTTTTTTTCTCACATACTGCACCGCTTGGAGCGATCTCGCATGTGAGCAAAGCCGATTGAGGCGGCAACCTGTACGTGTAGGACATGTGCCGGCGCCGAGCCCGTACGCAGCCAATTCATTGCCAAAGCTCCTATCAATGCACATGGTATTCATAGAAACGCTACGTGCCCAATCTGGTTACTTCTCGGCGCCCATGTCTGCCCCGATTTTACTGTGCCAACTGTTGCAGAGAGCGCACATGGTTTCACGTTCGCTTGTAAACAAAGCAAACTTGGTTTCAGTTTACTCGATGGTCTCTTATCCAGCGGTATCGTCGCGACAACAACGCTATGAGCATTATTCTAATCTCGCCAACTCCCGCTAATTGTCTTCGGTCATCACTGGATTTTTTTCCGATATGCTACTCACTTTTCCTTCAGTGGTGCTTGACGTGCTTGCGGAAGCGCCGGCAGTATCCATCGTTCGTGGTTTCGGTTTTTTCGGATTTGGCTCGGCTACAACACCGGCAGTGAAGTGGTCTTATCAAACAGCTCGCTCCCCCCTCAAAGGCCACGTGAGAGCGTTTCTGAGCAGCCATTGGCGGCGCCCTCAGAGTGATTGACAGGACTCGGCAAAGTTTCAGCAAAAGCTCGCTCCAGAAGCGAAGTGTGCGCGCAACTTTTTTTAGATGCGCGCGTCCTTTTCAGACTCGTTCAGACGGCGCAACCATTTCGCAAAACTACATTTCGCGACACTAGATGCGCGAGAAAAATGCATCGTGTGAACGGGCCTTTAGTTGCTTGTCTACATCCACAAACCCTGCCGTTAATCTCTTTACTCGCATTGTAATTTTTGTTTTGATTGGGGGGAGGGGAGGGGTGTTGAAGTTAATGTGCTAGAAAAACGTCAGAGAGGTGGCCGGTCTTTAAATCTTTTCTTCCTTCTTCCGCGTAGTTTAGACCTCACGCGACAAACGAGCGAAGTTCTCCGTTTATTTCTGAAATTACGTAAAGTTACTTCTTTCGAAAGACGTAGTCACGCTGCACCAATTTGGGGTGCCGCTTCATCGGCGCCGTCCACTTTCACTATCGCTGCCTGTGGCTCGCTCGAGCATTCCTCGAAAGAGGCTACGATTATACGCGTATTGTTAGTACGCGTGCTTTTGTATTCGGTGTGAGGTTTAGACCCGGTGGACGATATAAGCTGAAACACTCGATCCGGCCTTTTCCCGCGTCTGTGGCTCCCAGGAGCTTTATTATCTTTTGATTTGTCAAATAGTCCGAACTATGGAACCTCAACCTCTCGTTCCATTTCTAGTTCCTACCACAGCTCTCTCAAAAACTGGCAAGTACAATTACGCAAAAAAAAAAAGAACATTCGAGACTGTTTTAGGCCATTTTGTCCTCCATGGTATGATGTGCATTCGACATACTTTCGCGACGTTTATTGATAATACCCCTTGTCACTTGCACAGTGCACTGCATAATTTTGTGCTAGATTTACGGCGCCCAAGACTAAGCACTGACGTTAAGTTATACACTTACAAGCTGAAAAAACAAAAGCTGTTACAGTGCTTTACCATTATGCGTTATTTCGTACTTTGCCGTGGACCGCACTTCGCGTCTGCGTTCGACTACTCGGCAACGCGGCCGTCGTTGCAAAGTGTGATGCTGAATGGCCGAATGGAAACGCGAAGTGCAGTCCACAGCAAAACAAGCCTGCCAAAATGCTGAGCCGTCCCGTCAACCGCTTTTTCTGGCATTGCTCGTGCGGACAGTCTGCGGTCAGCGCGATATGTACGCGTGCGCAAATGTCTGCAAAAGTTTGGCCAAATCTTCGAAGAATCTTCCTCCAAAAGTTTGACACGTACCGAATCTGGACTTCAGCCGATTGGGCTGTATTCTGCCCATAATTATAATTCATACTTCCGCCGAATAAAGGTATGGGTCTCGTCAATAGGGAGTTTTAGAATAGCGCACGCTAAAGCTTTGCGTGCGCAAAAAATAGCGTCGTCGCCACTACGCATGCTCCGAACGCAAACCAGGTTTTGCGCTTTGCGTGCGCAATTTTAGCGTGCGCTATTTCTCGGAAATAGCGTGCGTACGCAAAGGGTCTTTGCGCTCCTCTAAGGAGGATTCGTGATGAGAAGTTGGCTAAAGCCAAGACGAGCACAGTTTAAAAAAATGGCGGCCCCCAGGACCATGGCTGCGGTCTCTTTGGCGGCGTCGTGAGCGCGACGTCGGCGGCATCCTCGCGACTACGACACTGCACTCGGTTTGAAAAACCCAGTAGGGTGGGCAACGATCACCGGCAACTTGATGCTTGCGACGAGCGAACATTTATCGGCGAAGGTCAGTACACTTGCCGAGGCGACGCATGCGGCGGACACGACCGGTCGACCGCTCGCGTCGCACTCTCACGTTTAAACAAATATGAAATTGTTACTCCGGACCAAAAATCTTGTTTTTTCTAAAGTTGCGGCATTTCGTGAGTGAAATAAAAATCGTGACTGTATCTTGGTGGCGTTGCAAGCGCGAGATGCTTGGGCTTTTGCGTCGCGGCGGAGAAACGCTATTCTAAAACTCTCTTGCGTCGCGTGCGCTAAAGCAAGCGCTAAATTTAGCGCTAACGTGCGCTAAAATTGCGTACGTTATTCTAAAACTCCCTATTAGTGTCTTCGCAATGCTGACACTTTGCCCAATTGTTTTGTGCCGCTATTTTTTTTTTTTTTTTTAGTTATACGTAAGTCGCGAAACATTTGATCCTCGCTTAAATTAAGTGTTTGGCAGTCTATGGCAGGTGTTAGGATGGGCCTGCACGCCCATTCTTACGCGAGAGTGCGTGATATTATATGCCTATAGGGGTCTGATATACTCTTTTTCATTAGCAAATAAAACAGAACGTCAGAGAAGAGCTTCTGTTGTCCGGCCCCCAGCGCGTGCTTATTACGTTCGACAACGCTTCGGTGCCTCGTGCACCTCGTGCATGCACGCGCGCGCGGCCGGAGCACGGCGGAACGCGTGGAGAGCGTGCGGGAGTGCCGCGCGTTCGAAAGACACGCCCTGCCGTTCTCATTCTGACAATGGCTACAGTTGATCGTGATTAACAAGCATGTGCAGTCGTCTTGCCTGCGGGAATCGAGTAGCAAAAGCAGACGGCCGTAACGGAAGGGACCTCCTTTCGGAGCTTCTTGGTGTTGCCGCTAGGCGCATCCGTTTCGCAGGGTCAAGAAAAGGCGCCGTGTAACGGAGATTTCCGTTGCACTTTAAAAGGTTCTCGGGTGGTATGAATTGATCCTAATCCTCGTCTGGGGCATTCCGACTGCTGCCTTTAGGTATGAATCAATCCTCGTCCGGGGCACGTTGATACCTTTAGATGGTGTGCCGTGTAAACCTGCAAACCACAAAAATTATTGTTTTGTTTTAGTTCTGACATGGTATACCTCGCCCATAAAGTAATAATTAAAAACAAAACAGCGCAAAGACGAGGTCAAAGTAAAAGGTAACCGACAGGACACAGCGCTGTGTCCTGTCGGTTACCTTTTACTTTGTCGTCGTCTTTCCGCTGTTTTGGTTTTAATTATGTGTGCATACCAACTAGCCCGAATTTCTACGTTAATCACCCATAAAGTGAGCAACACGCTATTTTCCTTAATTCTACTTGCGTCCTCGAGCGAAGTTGGCTGGGAGTACTCACGGATTGCCACAGTGTTTCGCTGGCGGCGCTGGCGTTTTCTGAAGCGTCCATTGTTTCCCGCAGCTCATCCAAGATGCGGAGACCATGTCCCGTCGCATGGAGCACCGCGGAGCCTGTGCCTGCGACAACAACACCGGAGACGGAGCCGGGGTCATGATGTCCATTCCAGACAACTTCTATCGCAAGAGGCTCAAGTGAGTTCCTGGACCACGTGCCGCCGTTGTTCACTCATTCATTTATGTGCCCCACCTTTAGGGGTAGTGAAGGTACGAAAATGTCCTTGATAGAAGAAAATATCAGTGATTTCAATGGTAAATTCGAACTAAAAACGAAACAAAACAGGGGTTTGGAGAAATGGTCTCGTTATATTTCCGTTACTGCACATCAAGAAACTAACTTTTTTTTATATACGCAATTGAAGGTCTTACTCGGTGGTTAATTCACTTATGAAGACGAATATGTTTCGAATGCCAAAGCGGGTGTAAACGAGAAGACAAAGCACGGCATGTAGGAGTGAATGGAGCACAGATAGAGTTCAATTTATTCTGATTTGCACAGTAGTTCAAAAGGGAAAGTTTGGTTCCCTGGTTTACATTTAATATTTAAATTGACTCAGTAATTGCGTAATAGGAAAAATAAGAATGCGTTTTTTTTTATAGCGAAGCATTTGCATTGTAGCAGTAATTGAACAATTATCCGCAGTGATTATCCGCAAGTATATAATACTTGAAGTAAATGGAGCACATCTATCGCGTTTATTTTAGTGCTCTTAGGGACCTACGGGGCATCCCACATGAGTCCTCAGGAGGCACAAATGTGAGTGAAGCTTGCAGTTTGCAAAGCTTGGTTGGGTTAGGCATTGTCTAGACTAGACTTCGTGCCAACGCAACCCCCCCCCCCCCGGCCCCCCCGTATACAGTATACACACACTTATAATCACTTATAACGGTACCATAAAGGTCCGTTCACACTCTTGCAACCGAGAACGACCGAGAGAGACCAGACCGGTTTTTAAGCCTCTTGCGATGTCTTAGGACCAGCTCCGCTGCAGCGCATCTGGTCCTAAGAGATCGCAAGAGGATTAAAAACCGGTCTGGTCTCTTTCGGTCGTACTCAGTTGCAAGAGTGTGAGCTTTATTTTAGCAAGAGTGAGCTTTATTTTAATTGTATCTAAACTTGAAAGACTTTAAAATTATATCTAAACTTGAAAGACAAGGGAAAAAGGAAGTTTTGCGCATTGTTCACACGCCGTGCGAAGTAGATCTGACCAGATTTGGTTGTCGGAGGAACAATGACGCTTTTAAAGTTTGAAACCTGTACGCCTTGATAAGCTAACGCATATCTAATCTGAAATGCACCTGCCTATATCTTAATTCTCAACACAAAGGGGGAAGTAATGCTCCGCCTGGAGCCGAACTTCTTTTACTACCGTTCTTGAAGTGAAAGCGAATAAGATGCATTTGCAACTGGCATAAAAGAACTCATACCATGACTATAACGTTTAGTTCGCTAGGCGCTCAGAAAAGAGCTTGGAATTCACTTATAAGTTACGGTACCGTAATACAAAGTGCTTTATTTTAATTCAAACATTTTTCTTTTAAGGGGTTGGAAGTATTATGAGTGCCGTCTTTACCATGTATGTCTCAGGCCTGGCGGACATTCAATGAGGAAAGAATCGTCATGGTAAACTTTTTTAATTATTGATGTTAGGGGTCATGTTACAACTCTAGTGAAAAATCTTATATGTATAAGAAATTGATTGGTCCAATAAACACATATGCTTAGATAAGAACATATGTGATAATATAAGAACCTTATAAGAACACTATAAGATTATATAAGAAGTAATAAGAAACTTATGATCAGTTTTTTGTAACTTCTTATATACTCTTGTGTGGTTCCTATATGTTCTTATATTATTTTATTTGCTCCGATGCATTTATTGGAGCAAGAAATTTCTCATACAAAGAAAACGTTTCACTAGGGAATGGCAGTATTGACCGCAATTACTATTAGAGGCCAGATAAATAAAGAAAAAAATGTAATATTTTTTTAAATGTTAATTTATCGAATTTCGCAATTTCTGGTGCGATTTAAAAATTAAGAGCAAAAGGAGTGCCCCAAGCCCCTCTCACAATGACGCCTAGAAGATTAAAATGTAGTGGTTTCAGTGGCGTCGTCATTTTTGTCGTCGACGCATCCACACATTGCCGAGATAGTGATGATGGGATTGAAACGACGTCACTCTTCTAAGTGGAACTGTAAAGGGCGATTCACACACTTGCGTCGGGTCCCACCGGGGTTGCTATGGCAGGCAACAGCTGCGTCGGCTCCAACGGCGACGCAGATGTTGCCATAGCAACCCTCCCACTCGATCGGTCTCTACGCAAGTGTGTGAAGCGAAGCAAGCAGGGTGTTTTTTTTTTTTTTTTCACTTTTAAATTGGTCAAAAAACGCAAAAACTGAGCGATTAACACATAAAAAAACGAAAGAAAAAAGATTGCCTTTTCGCAAACTCCTTTATCTAGCCTGACCTCTAGGTGAAGTGGACGCTCCTCCCACCTCTTTCCACTTTAAAGCTCGAACGCTGGAGAGGAGGTCGCTTCCTCTCCAACGTTCGCTCTGCTAAAGTGGAAAGAGGTGGCAGGAGCTTCCACTTTTTTGCTTAACCTGTCACAGCTACTATAGTAATTGCCGTCAATACTGCAATTCCCACATAACCCCTAAGATTAATATAAAAAGTTAAATAACAGATATTAATTATTTAGCCTACTTACCATACCACGATCCCCTCATACAATATCCGCCGAGCCTGATAAATACATGAAGGCGGCACGCGTCTAGAATGTATACAGGAAAAAAAAAAAAAAGAAAAGAAAAATCCGTTTGAATTAGTAGTTATAACGATAGATGTTGGCATTGGGATTATGTAAGAGTGAATCACATAAAGCGATGGAATATCCGAGGCATATCGCATCCAACGATCAAAACAAGATGAAAAAAAAAAAAACGCCAAGTGAACCAGCCGTATTTCCTGCGCGCGAATGATGGCCGAATCTGCCCAAGTTCAAAATTCATCAAAATTAGTTAACTTTTGAAAGAAAATTTGACGAAGGCTCGGCGAAGAATCGGCAGACCTCTGCGCGTGTGCAAACGTGTCTTGACCCATCTCAAAAAAAAAAAAAAAGCTTAGTTTAAAAAAAGTAATTGTTTTGGTTTTTAGGCTAGGTGGCGCAAGCTAACCTCCTTTATAAAGGGTACAGCCGTTAGAATCTATTTATTTATTCATCTATCCATCTCAACGAGGTAGATCCATCTGCATTCGGCAAAAATTCTTCTTTTTTCGATTCAGGAAAATTTCGGCTTATGAAAGCCGACCACTATCATCATCATCGGCGTCTGTCGCCACATTCGAAATATTGCGACACCGGCGAAATGTCCGCGGCCGCGGACCGCTGCGGCAGGCAGCGCGCGTTTCGGTAGTTTCGATATAATGAAACAAAGCATACAGAAAGATTCACGTGAAGGTTTAAGAAAAAAAA
Source organism: Ixodes persulcatus (assembly GCA_013358835.2). NCBI lineage: Eukaryota > Metazoa > Arthropoda > Arachnida > Ixodida > Ixodidae > Ixodes > Ixodes persulcatus. Next base: position 257,361 of record JABSTQ010009378.1, read on the forward strand.
GTCCGGAGCCTCGTCGAAATGTGCCCGAGCTTTTCCCGCACGCCGCCTTCGCCGCCCGGCGGCCACGGGACAGCGATGACGAGATTGACGACCTTCTCTGTGCCGTCACGGCCGTCACCGATGATGGTAAAGTTCATCTAAAAAAGTGCTTAAAGTAAAGCACAAAGTAAATGAGAGGTCATGTTCAGAGTTGACAAGGCATCATTTTGAGATACAAATTTAACAAGACCGAATTCGGGGAATGTACTTTGAAGTCGGGAATTGTGCTTTCCTTGGAAAGTACCAGAAAACAATACTTTAGTAAAGTACAATTACATGCTTAGAGAATGTACGTCAAGTAAACTGCAAGCATTCTAAACCTTCTTGCAGTAGTACTTTAAGTACAGTGTACTTAAAGTACTTCCCAACGCTGCCAATTTCTGTTCAAGGTGTTTTCCTCATGATTTAGTCGCTGATCGATTCCGTGTAGGCGAGATGATTGCGGCAGGCATGTGCATAACAACTGGATACGTTGCACATTGGGATCACCTAGCTTTTGCATAAGAAGCACGGATTTCCTACTTTCTATGCATGATTTATCAAACATGTCTATGTGCTTGTTTGAATACTAATGTATAAAGAAAATTCCTATTTCAAAGATGATGATGTACAACATGATACATTTGTATTGCTGAGTAACTTCATTCTACAGCATGGTGGTATTATTTTAGGTAAAAAGCAGTCCGATACAACAATAATCACTTATAACTCTTAGATTTTCTGGTTTTCACAATATTGATTGTTAGCGATTTGCAGTTAGTGGTTTAACTCAAATAAATCGAAAATGTTACTGCTTTAGTAGACAAACTGGGTGACAACTTCAATTCCAAATTTTAAATAAAAGAGTATCTGCATGGTTAGAGACCTTAATACTGATGCCCTGAAAGATAATTCTCCATTGGTTTGTGGCTATTTGAATGTGCTTGCAAGGGCATTGAGAATACTATACTCGTGCAAACAGGAGAATTTCTCAGGAATAAAGTAACCACATCGTGTATCGATCATATTAATGTAAGAGTTACGGATAATTTGGTTAATTTGTAGCCAACTGTAAATAAGCAGATCCCTATTTTGTTTGTACTCAGTCTTCTTCACTAAATCCATGACTCAAGGCAGAGTTAGTGCTCATAGATATTGTTGATCGGTCTACGTTTAACCACTTTCTTTCTTGCTTTTTTATTTTTAAATACCTCTGGCCCATGGGCCATGGCAGGGAGGAACATACATTTAACAAAACAGTATGGTTCATTCCTCTATTAAAGTATTAAACAATATAATCTTTGCAATAGTAGGTACAAAACGTGTACCTACTACCTGTAGTTCGAAGTTATGAAACGTGCAGCCTGCCTCAGTATTCTCTCGCCTCTGTATTCTCTCGAGCCTGTTTATGCCGGTCTTGGTTGGCCTGTTTATGTAGGTCTTGGTTGGCCTTTTAATGTCAATCTTTGTTTTTCTTATGATAGGATGTCCTTTCTGGGTGAAGTAGAGCCGTCAGAATTATATCCTAATCTTATTTCAATTTTGAATTTATTTAAGCAATCCAGTACTATTATTAAGGTTAAAAAAACTTAGGCCTGAACAAATGTAGCCCAATGATAGTATACTTTCTGCAAAAAATACAAAATTTCTTGTGGCAGCATTGTAGATGGTCAGCTAATAATGTGGGACTACGAGTGGAATACAAAAGGCTTCACATTATAGGCTAAATGTGTCAATCACTTTTGCGAAAAGAATTCATTATTTGGATGAAATATTTAAAGCTCGTTTCAACTTAAAAGAAACTTGGTAAATAATAAATTAGCTTTGTGGTAGCAGTAAAAAGAGCATCCATGAACTGTTGGGAAAAAATTTCGGTCCCAACTTCGAATCAATTGCAGATTCTTTTAACTCTTTCCTGACCACTGGAAAAGTAGCAATTTTCAAAGGATCCATGCAAACTCTTTTTTTTCTAACTGACTTGCGTATGGAGCACTATGACACATCAAAATGTGGCCAATTAGTTGTTCTTTCAAAAGAAACAGAGGTTAGTGTAGTGTAGAAAAAAGATTTTAAAATTTTATTTCTTGAAAATACAATGTAGTGCGGAAGGAGTATGAACGCCGAAACTTCTACTGCTACGTCAAATTAAAGGGCAAATAAGAAAAATTCAAAATATAGAAAATGTGCCCCACACCTATGGCTATTACTGATGTTGTCTATTTTTTGTTCGTTGAAGGGTTAGTCTCTGTAACGTCTGCCTTTCAACAGGGAGTACTTATATTTGTGAAACACAAATAGTACACCCCACATCCCCAGCAGAATGCTTTCTTTGTGTTCTACCTTAGCCTTGATAGCCTTCCTTCATATTTAGAATTTTTGTGCGCCTTGTTGGGAACATAAAATGTGCACGCCGGATCAGGACACTCTTGGAAATTATGGTGATGCTTACCGATAACCATCTGTTAAGCTATGCCTGTAACATCATTTAATCCCCAGAGCTCCTGAGGTCTAGAAAGTATGCCACAATACAGTTGAACTACGTAAATAATTCCATCTTCGTTACGAAGACTAATGCAAGCAGTTAGACAAATGCAGACACCGTTCCCAGGACTATTTTTGACAACCCATCAGCTTGTGACAAAGCTCAAACCTACGTTGAAGCCGAAACAAGAGTTCATAAACAATTCGCGAGATTGTGGAACATAATTCTCCGCAGTACATTTAATTTCTTAACAGCGCTTGGAAACCATCGATCACCGGTGATCGATGGCCTATGGACGCGGTCAGGAAAGAGTGAACAAATGTTTTGTTGCTCCTACAAATGATAGCCTGGCTGACAGAGCAAACAGTGCCGATAACTGGTGTGCAAATGCGTCTTCGGCTTTTCTACCTACGCTATCACGTGCCGGGTTACATACTATTGTCTTCGGTTCCAAACATAACAGACCTCTAGGAATAGATGGCACACCGGTGATTGACCTCCGTGATAACTTTGAGTCACTCGAACAAGTGCTTTTATGTCTGATAAATGAAATAATTCTATTTGGGATTATGCCAGGGATCTGAAAACTGGAGTTGTAACACCAATCTATGAAGGTGGCCCACATAATTTGTTTTCCTCGTATCGACCAATTTCAATACTTCTGTGTCTTTCACAAATCGTAAAAGAGCACTTTTTGTTTTGCACGACTATATAGTTTTCTTGATGAACACAGTATTATGTCTTCATCTCAGGATGGCTTGGTTTCTGGGAGAGATACGTCATCTTTACTGGATGTATTTTTTAATGTTTTGCATTCATCTTTTGATAACCACTCTTGCATTTGTGTGCTTTTACTTGATGTAGTGAAAGTGTTCAATTCGGCGAATCATCAAATTTTGCTCTGAAAACTTGTATCGGATAGGATTTAAAGGACCTTTTGCAGTTTTGCTGAAAAATCCTTTGTGGTGTCATTCGCAACATGTTTTTTAAAGGTTTTTCCAGTGTCCGCTTTTCTTTTTAACCTACATGTTAATGACCTTTCTATAGTTGTGACGTGTAATGTATTACAGTATGGGGATAATACCCCGATTTTTTCTTGTCACACCAATATAGATTACGCCGCGCATATCTTGGAACAAAACGCCACTTCAGGGGCTGGTTCCAAGAGAATAAAATAACTGTGAACACCGCTAAACTAAATGCCTATTGTTTTCACAGTTTTTGGGAAAAAGTTCATTCCTTTCGTTCTTTGTTTTTGCATAACTTGATTTGTGGGCCATGTTGCTGTAGTCTAGTTCACTATGTTCCTTTGGTTAAGTATTAGAGTGTTTTTTTGACTCCGATTTAAGTGGCAATATGCACCTCTCCTTTGTATTGAAGCACCTCAGAAGTGTGTCATGCCAGTTTCAGTTGAAAAGTGCTTCTGCCATTTGCTACTAGAAAAATGCTTATGCATTTTTTTTTGGCATATAGCGCGCTTAGATATAACATTACTTTTTTTTTATTTTATGTTTAACTGCTAGAATTGGTGGTATTTTGAGGGGAATGTTGAAAAGTTTATCTTATGGCTGGGCATCTTGTCGTAGTGAACACTTGTTTTGCTTACTTACATTGCCTTGTTTGTATTCTCTACTTTTACAAACTGTGGTACTTTGCCACTTTTGGTCCAGTGAATTTGAAGCAGACAGATTTGCTTCACATACCTTTAGAAATACTACACACTATGATATACAATAAATTAATAGTCATTATGGGGAAAGTGTTCGATCATTTTATGTTCCTAAGATTTTTTATGGTCTACCTGAATACATTTTATTAACACAGTCTAACCTTAAACAAACAAAAAAAAAAAGAAAAAAAAGAAGCCTGCAAAACTTGTACAATGATAAAATGATAAAACCAAATAACCTAGGCACAATTGCTAACCCTCGCTCCTTGCTTTGAATTGTTATTGTTCGAGGAATGGTCAGTGCAGTCGGGTCCTGCTACACAGGCCTTCCTAGGCTTAGGCAGACCTACTTCTGTATCTGTTCATACCTGTGAAATAAATTTGATTTGATTTGGTTTTTACATAACCGAAGTGTCACAAGTTTCACAGGTTTGCGCATATAATTGTGCATTTAAATTTTAGTCACCAGGAGATACAGTTGATGGTAGGAATGCCTAAGCATTCATTGTAAACTTGAATGTTGCACTCTTGTGGTAATTTGTAATATAGTTTTTATGTAATGCAGAACTATTGCAAGGGTTTTATGCCTTGCTATATTGCTGTTCTTGATGTTTTTCCAGTGTTTTTTTATATTTATACATGTTTCATTCCTCATTGGGCTCAAACAAGTCTGCAGAGTTGACAAATAAAATAATAATAAATAACTACCAAGATGACATAAGTCCAGTTGCATGTGGGTTCATGTTATTTTCCGCTTTAAAATACTGCATTGGCCATGGTTTTTCTTTGTGTGTGTGTGTGTGTGTGTGTGACATGAGCCACATTAAACTTTTCAGCTCTTCTGTTGTCAGCATCCAGTTTTGTTAATTGCTATGATGACAGATCACACTATCAGGTTAAGAAAAGGCTTATAGTTACATGGACTGGTTATTGATTGGTTGAAATAGATCCTTTGACTGGATCTCTTTGAAAATTGCGGCAAGTGAAAGTTCAAGACAAGAGGTTGACCGAGGGTGATGAAGATTTGGAAAATAGCAGCTGCTTTTTTGAAAGAGACAAAATAAAAGAGTGTTTTGTGGAATTGAAATCAAGGGTGAACTTAAATTAAATTTGAATCGAAGTCTGTCATCAGTTGTGTCTTTCATATTTCTTCTGTTAAATTAAAGTTGAATCAAAGTCTGTCATCAATTGTGTCTTTCATATTTCTTCTGACAAATATGACAATTAAAAATGCTAGAAAAATCAATAACAGCATGGCAATAAAGAAAAATCTAATTCCTTTTATTCAACTTGCCCTGGAAAAAATAACCAGCAAATAATTTTTTATCGTCAAGTCATACACCTGTACCTAGCTTCCTTCAGACAAGATTCACTTCTGATGCCAGTTGCTCACTTACTTACAATGAATTGGAGCACTTCACCAGATCCCAGTATTACATTAAGTCACTTCTATATATCTAGTGAGAACTGCTATATTGTTGTACTTGACTTTGATTGTTCCGAAGGGGCATGGCTTCCAGCATTTCTTGAACTTGAAAGTATAAAGAGCTGGCACTATGAGTTACCTGTTTCTTACTGAGGTCAGCTAATCCTGGCCACTTTACAGTCCACACCATTGTTTCCCGGCAGTTCATGGGTCAAACTCATAAGGAGATAATGACAATCCTAGGATACTGTGAAATTGATAGTTCTTCCTTTTTTTTTGATCTCCTGGTCCCAGCAGGCACTGTTTTTCTAACATGTTTAGAACACCGGAGTCTGTAGGCAGAGAGACCGTTAACAATAAAAATGGATATAAATAACTTTTCGATAAAATATGCCTCAGAGTATCGAGAGATTTACCTCACTTCTCGTCCTTTTGTGAACATATGGTAGTTTCCTCTACCTCCATTTTTGAGTGTCCTGAAAGCTACAGTGTGATGCCACATTTATATCTATTTGTGTGCAGTCGCGTTTTCAATTGGGTTTCGCTCCCCTTACATTGTGTGTTGTGATATGTGATGGGAGCAAAATTTTGGATTGATTTCAAACAAAAATCAGGAATGGCTTTTTGGTTTTTGACTTTGCAAACGTTTTGCTATGCTTAAAAGAAGCACTGACTGCTACTGTTTTTTTTTTTTTTAATTTCTTGCAGGGAGGAGTTGAATGTGACCCTGCCTCCCCATGGCGAATATGCCACTGGAATCATCTACATGGAGAAAATGACTGCGCCTCAAGCTGAGAAGGAGTTTGAGGAGGAAGCCGCCTCCAACGGACTCAAGGTGAGCAGATACAAGTGACTCTACATGTTTGGTAGAATTTCCAAAGTAACATGGAGTGAATCATAATGTGATGAATGGAAGGGGAAAGAACGAGCAATCCAATATGTGACTCGAATCATTTGGCTTGACATAAATGTTTAGTTTTCAATTTCTTTTTCTTTTCTTTTGATAGAGATTTTTTAGCTATGGAATTGTCTTTCTTAGAGAAAACAAATTCGAATGGTGTTGATCACTTTTGCAAACATTTGTTGCTTAGTCTACAAATCTTTTTAATATATTTCTATATATAAAAAAAAGTCAATAGCTTAAAAGGCTCAAGCTGTTGGCATTTAGGTACATCACTTCTATAGTGTGTGACATAGTTTGCTGAAATACAGCATTCACACTTTGTCATGTTCGACTCATAGAATATTAGTGTTCCAACTTCAGCACCGTGAGGAAGTTGACTAATAAAAAAAAATTCGCTGTGAGGTCATGTGCTTTCATGCCAGTAAGCTTGCATGCTTTCTCATATATACTACAGAATCTGTACAAAATATGGGGTTAATAATATGGGGTAATATAGGTTTATTATATACTAATCAACTTACTGAGCCATGAAAAATGATTTTAAGATCTTTGTAAAATTAGATGATGGGCGTATGTTACAAAAGTTTTAAATTACCAGTTACAGTGGGAAGAAATAAAAAAAAATAAGATCACGAAAGAGTAAAGATGCAACCACCCTGGCTTTTCTGCCCCTGTTATTGTTTTGTTGAAAGGAATAGAATCCAAAACAAATGCCTCCGACTTGCGTAACAATACCAACAATTTATAGGTAGACGTTTCGTCTCCTATGCGGGAGACATCATCGCACTACAGATGAAGAGAAGGAAGAAGCGAGCCTTTGGTTGCTGGTAGCTAGTCGGGTGTTCCTGGCTGCACTGATGATGTCTCCCGCATAGGAGACGAAACGTCTACCTATAAATTGTTGGTATTGTTACGCAAGTCGGAGGTATTTGTTTTGAATCATGATTCCCGGCTTTTGGAACATTTTTGGAATAGAATCCCTCTGTGAATGAAATTTGGTGTTTAATGGTAGGGTAGCATCTGAGGCTATAGTGTGACAAAGCATCCCTCACTGCATTTCTTTCTATTCTGACAAAAATTGGGTCGATACATAGAAAAGGAAGAATTTATACTTCGAGGCTCTTGCCTGGAGGCATGTCCATGGCCTAATCACATTATTTGTGAAAAGTTACAGAAGTACCTCATTTCACAATAAATTGGCGGAATAATAAAATAAATCATCATTCTTACTGGAGATTTTATGATTTGGTCAGCACTGAGTCGGCAGGATATTTCAACTCCTAGCTGTTTTGCTCCCAACTAGGAATGGTAAGACCAGTTGGCTTCCAATTGGGAATGGTTACAGCTATGGACCCCCAACTGGTCCCAGTTAACCCCTCAACTGGTACCAGTTGAACCCCAGTTGGTCCCCATTGAATTCCTGTTGGGACCAGTTGATTCTCAACTGGTATCAATTTAACATTTTCGCCCGTGTTAGGAAGGTAAGTACTAATTGCTCGCTTCCATAGGTTCTGTGCTGGCGGACGTTACCCACGGATGACTCCACTCTGGGTTCTGTGGCGAGGTCCACGGAGCCCTTCATGAGGCATGTCTTCGTGGTGGCCACCAGGGGGCAGACGGGAGACGCCTTCAAGAGAGATGTGAGCGTTCCACACTCTTGGCTGACTATAGATATGCTCGCTCGTTTGTCAAGAGGGGCGGAAAACTCGGATGACAGCCTCAGGATCTGCATGGTCACTCTCCCTGAAGTAGGATGTCCTTTCCTTAGTGTTTTTTTGAATTAGAAGTTGCTGGGTTTGGGTACGCATCTAGGTGCATGGAACGTCTGTTTAGAAGAAGGGTATATCTTCTTACCAATTGTTGAACCTCACATAGGTAACTGTCTCAACTGAAATATACCTTTCGGGATTTCTGGTATAAAATTATCGAAACTTTGTAGCTTCTTCTACAGGTTTTTCAATGCTGTTTGCTTTCATTTATTTTAATGTTTTGTTAACCTGTTTACCAGAGTGCTGGGGGGCTTGTCAAGCTGCTTTTAAGAACTTTGTTTTGTATTTGGCCCCCACTATGAAGTGGTGGGAATAAGCTGATTACTCATATTATTTTTAACGTCAATGTAGTCTCTGACTGTACAAAAGTTGCACCTTCAAATACTATTCTGGAAAATAGATCAAGTTTACTTGTATGTTGTCGCTGGGTCTGCATCCTTCAGCCAGAGGATTTTAGAAATGCAGGGAGCATGAAAAACAACAAAGAAGGCATCTGAGATACGCCAGCACGAGCAGAAATCAGTTTCAGTAAACTAATAAATGGACAATGGACAATGTGCTCTACAAAGAATGACATATCAGGCTTCTTTACAGTAGATGGAATGAGGTCTTAATGAATGCACAGGCAGGATTACATTTGAATAATAAATGAAGTGAACAGTCGATAGCCAGCTGGAAGACAATACTCTTGTTTGTTGCTTGCTGGCTGTTTCCATTCCACCTGGGGAATCATTGAGGCTTAGGCGAAAATGATATCATGAAGATAATACAAACTGAGTGCCCATGTGCCATAATAAAGGTGTAAAGAAACACAAATTGCATTAACAATGAAGGTAGGTTGAAGTTAGATCATCAGTGTTCTCTGCTGGTCTCTTTGTTCCATGCTGCAGCCATCATGAATATAAAAGGGAATCTGAACTTTTTTTCCAGGTGTTTGTGCTCCGCAAAGCCTCTTCACACAAGATTCCAACTGACAAGCTGAGATTCTACATCTGCAGTCTTTCCGCTGACACTATTGTCTACAAGGTTGGTTGCATGCTTTTGCGGGCAATTCCATGCTGTGGCACCGCTATCTCTACTTTTTGCTAGCATTACTCATGATGTACTTTTTTGTCTACAGTGAGGAGGCTTTGCCTCAGAAATGTTAATATTTGCAAATGTTGTTTCTAAGTCTCAAGATGCTAATGTTCACAAATTAAACTGAGCTTGAGTTGTTAGGAAAAAAAAAGCAGACTGCTGTTGCTAGCCTTCTTATGGAGGAAAGTTATTTGCAACCCTTATCAACCTCGGATGAACTCCTGAGACACCTTGGTTGGTGGTTATGCAGTATATGGTGCAAGCAATGTTGGTTTTATTCTGTAGCCACAACAAACACTTAAACTTGTTTTTAAAATAATTTTTGAGGTTATTTTTTTTAGAAGCTTGTAAGTAGTATAGTAACCTCTTAGCTGTTTGCTGTAAAAAGTTTAGAATTTTTAATAAAGAAATAGTGCCATCTTACTAATGTGTAAGGATAGATATTAGTTTTGTTATTCACCATTTGAGAGGAAACTTTAAAAAAAAAAATGAAAACTGCTTCACTATATCATAGTGTGGTTATGTTTGAACCTAAATATAAAATAATTAAATGTACATATGCAACACTGCCTAATCTATTTTGTTCTGTAGTAACTAGGCATGTGCAAGTAGTGGATTTTGTGTTAAAAGCTAATTCGAAGGAAATAGTGGCTTTAACTGAATATTATCGAATTGAATACCAAACAGTTTCTCTAAGCCTTTCACTACTGTTGCACCATTCTTACGAAAACTCACCTGAACTCGCAAGGGTCGTTCCCTAGCTTCCACTTGTCCATCTCTAAGCTTAGTGTACTATCTTAATCTAACTATATTTGTGGACTGTGGCCTCAGAAAGTTCAATGCCTACATTGAGATGGCAAGTAAATCATGAATTTGGCATAAAACGAGACCTATAGAGATGCCCAGCCAATATACCTACCATGAAATCTCCTAAGGAAACCCACCCAAAATGGAGATAAATGGTGAAAAACATGAGGTGGGCTATCTTTGGGCATGAGACAACAAAACTTTATAAAAAATGAATGATAAATGCGGGGGAGGGGGGGGGGGGGGCACTACAAACTACAGGACGCTGGAACTGATACTGCAGATTGCGGACACGGCGAATTTGCGTTTCACAATGCGATAAACACTCAGAAACCGGCTAGAACCTTAGGTGCCGCGGGAAACGATATCACGCGCGCAGATCGCAATATTGATCTTTTTCGAAGTTTTGTTTGCTGCAAGTTAGCCCCGTTGAGCACGCTTCTTACTGAGCACCGGTGCAGTGAGGAGAAGTGACATCCGCGGAACCGAGCTCTGCGGGTGCTACTTCTTCTCAGCCCATCGTTGCTTGGTAAGGCGCACGCTCAACGGAGCTAACCTGTCGCAATCGACGCTTTTAAAATATCCTTGTTCATCTCGAAGCAAATATTGAATAGCGTATATTATTCTAAACTTCTATTTGAAAATTTAAATATTGGCACAATCCTACACAACTTAATTTTTGTTGTATTTCCAAAGTTCTGTTTTAGAATATCTTCATATATAACATGTCAGAGTTAGCATAAACAAGTGATTGACATTTTTTTTTTTTTGGAACTGTGACACTATTACCAAGTATACTAAGTGTGGCAGACAGAATGTGCTGATCTGTGGCACCAACTTAGATGGCACAATTTTGTGCTCTACACTAAGGATTCTGAGCAAGATACGAAAATGCACTGTTGTCCCGCTGGGCCAATTGTGTTGCAGTGTGCACCAGCTGAACCATAATTCATGCGCAATTTTTGCTTTCAGTTCAGAAATTCATATGTTGCGCACATGCATGAAATTTTCTGAGTAACTATCTATCCGAATTGGTTTAAAGAAAGTTAAGAAAACCGGGAAAGACAATTATTTACTGCTCCTGAGCATGTACCAAGGACCTGTAGAATGAACACCAATCCAGGCGCCACAAAAAAAAAAAAAGTATAATCATGTGTCATTAATTTTGACTTTGTATGTAATCAGCTTTTGTGGAGCTAGCTACCTATTGTTGATGTGTGGTGCAAATTCAATGGATCTTCTCTGTGTTCTGTAATGTTCTATGTACAGGGGTAAATGCACTCAATCAGCACGATGATTACTGTTTAAAATGTCATTTTTACAGCAGAGCTGTTAAGGGCTAGGTTCCCCAGGATCGTGCCCGTGTATGTCGACACAAACCTGCCTGGACAGCTACCGCTCATCTATAAGCGACAGCGGCAAGCACACAACCAGTATGGTTTCCGCCGTCGCTCGTAGATGGCGGCAACCTTTCCAGCTATAATCAAAGAATGGATAGTTGGGCGCGTTGGTGGGAATTCATCGTAGGAAACAGCGCGAAAAACAGACGACGACGAAGAAGCACAGTGTATCGAGTGCAGCTCCGCTGGTCTTCCTTCTTCACGAGAGTGGAAAGGCTGAACGATTTTTCTAAATGTGGCAAGTATAGGAGATTTGAAGTGCTAATAATCAATACAGTAATCATGTATAGAGAAATGATAATTACTTTTTTTTTTTTTGAAAGCCTATGATACTCATGCAAACTTATAGCCAATAAAATGTAGTCACGAATACCTATGCAAACAATATAGCGTAGTAAAACCTACTGATTAAATGGAAGATGACTGAGGAAAACGATAGAACAACCAGAAAAGAAAAAACTTCCCCCTGGATTTCCCCTTTCCTCGAAAGACGAAAAATTAATTTTTTATTTTGTGGGATTTGATGTGGTGCATTTAGGTGAGAAGAAGGAAAAAGCACGAGAAGGAAAGGTCTCAAGGAAACCGGGGAGAGTTTCTTCAGCCAAGATGAAAACCATTTTGTTTATTGGTCTTGAAATTGGCTCTTTGACTGCACTGTCGTTAAGAATGAGCAGCAGCTAGTTTCCTACTTCCTTCTCCTCAGCTTCAGCATTTTCCCATTGCCGTATTCCTGAGTCACGAAATAGCACGTTGAACAAAAGCTCACATTACAGAATGCAGGGATTCTGAATTCAATCTCTGCCCGTTTTGATCTCGATGACCGTCGTACCGACATACATTCATGTGTCAGTACTGTGTGGTGCACGTTATAGACCCCAAGCTAGCAGCCGTACTGGGCTGACCAAGTTTCTCATTCACGGCACGAACCAGCATCACCGTGTGCATCAAATGTAGACCGACCTTGCGCCGTCTAAACACAAATGCCTATACGGTGTGCAAGTTTGTCTGCTCCTTGCACACCCTGTGCATTTGTTTACCGTCCGAATGAGCCCGTATGTTTTTGCTTTTCCTCTACCTCGACCGACGATGGTGCACAATTGGCTGCGTCGTCATCACGTGTTCCCCGTGTGTTTTTCATGTTGCCATTTAATTGGCGTGCCCAGTCTTGCACTCCGAAGGTCACTAGGCTCATTCAATTTACCTGCTCCAGCCTGCACCATGAAGAAAAACGTAGTGCGGTGCAAAAAAGTGCGGGGCAGTCTGCTTCCGGTTGTGCTTTGAGATAAGCTGCACTCGCAAATCGAATGTGGCTGTGTGCACCGAGCGCAGCTGGCACAGCAGGTGCAGTTAAATCGAATGAAACCCACCTACAGCATAAGGAATCTGGGGTTGGGCAAGTCCTGAGCATCTCCTTATAACTGCACAGCCAATGAGATCGCGACATTAGCCGGCATGGATCACAAAGTAAGAAGCGTGACTGTGATGGGCCACGCCTATGCGTTTCTCGATCCGTCGGCGACTTGAATTTGCGTTGTCTTTGCTTCCGTGACCCAGGGCCAGCTGACGACGACCCAGCTGTGGCGCTACTTCCTGGACCTGCAGGACCCGACGTGCGAGACGTACCTGGCCCTGGTGCATGCACGCTTCTCCACCAACACCTTCCCCAGCTGGGAGAGGGCACACCCGCTCAGGTACACTCAGGCTCCCTCCTCGCTTGGGCGGCCTCGAAACGACGCAGATGGATGCAGCACTCGCCGAAGAATGTTGTAGTTGACGCTAGTTTAATTCAATCTTTCTTACTAGTAGATATCTGCAAAAAATAATGAGCTGGATGTTACGTGAAAGTGAATGAAAGTGGCAGTAGCTCGGTGGGGCTGGCTCGAACGGGTATGTTTTGGAATCTGCAAAATGGTAGCCAATGTTTTGCTAGGAAGGCTCGCCTCTCTAGGGCTTAGTCTCTGTGCGACTTATCTACGGCTTAATTCAGGGATCGAGCCCCGAGGAAGCTAGGTATCGTAGCGACGCGTCAATTGCCATAGCCTCGGGGATGCTAGAAAACATAGTGTAAAAATAACGAGGTTAGCGTACCGCACCCTCTTTATCCGAGTGTCAAAACACAAAGCTTGGTAACTCGCCGCCTTCGCACCCTTTCCCTTACGCAGGGTCCTGGCGCACAATGGGGAGATCAACACGCTGCGGGGCAACGTGAACCTGATGCGAGCTCGCGAGGGCGTCATGCACACCACCATCTTCGGGGACAAACTGAAGGAGCTGTACCCCGTGGTGGAGCCCAACCTGTCCGACTCCGGCAGCGTGGACACCGTCCTCGAGTTCCTCGTCATGGCCGGACAGCGCTCGCTGCCTGAGGTGCCTCCTTCGACTCTCCTTGCTCTACGGGCGACCGTTGGTTGCCCCGGTGGATCTGAGGCCTACGGGTTCCCAGGCGGCGGGCTCAAATCCTTGCCAAGTTGCCTGCAATCTGACGGAAGCTTGTTACGGAGAGGGCGTCATGTAACCGAGCTTTGGGCCGCACATAAGAAGATCCCCAGGTGGTCCAAATGAATCCTCAGTCCTTCACTAGGGCGTGCCAGATGCCTTTCTTCGGTTTAGCACGTAGAACCCCCAGATTTGGCTTTAAGACTTTCATCCGACCGGCCGCTTCCGAGCAGAGTTGAACGGTACTCGATACATGTGATCAGATGACTGGTAATAACTTACTTTTTGGAGTCATTTTGTATTCATTTGAATACATTTATTAGAAAGTAATTGCTAAAGTAATCTGATTGCTCTTAAAAGTATTCAAAATACTCATGACCGTTACTATTTTTCCCTCCCCTTTCTGCTAGTGCCCTTTGTTTGTAAAAGCTTCCCTACAATGGACCCTCGAACCAAGACTCAGAAATGAAGAAGGTTTATCAAAATTGGTGAATCAAGAATTAGCTTATAATTCTGTGATTTCAATCCAATGATGATCAGTCCAAAAAAGATTCGTTTTCGAACCGGCAGAAAAATTTGTCGTTTTGAAAATCTGGAGTAACCGGAAGACTAACGAATACATTTTCAACTAACGTCCAATTACTTTTCTTCTCAAGTAACTGAGTAATCAAATCAAACACTTTTTAACCAAGAGCAATTGTAATTGTAATTGTGATTACTTTTTTCGAGTAACGTGTATAAGACCGCTGCCGAATCTGTGCCCACTTTTACTTCAGTACTATCGTGGGGTATTGCACATTCATGAAATCATTTGCGAGGCGTAAAACAAGTGCAGTGCTATTTTCGGTAATTGTTACTTGAGTTAATTTTCTCTAAATAGATTCGGCAGTGCTGTTTTCGTTTCGCTGGCTCGTATAATATACACGTAGAACATTTTGGTTTTCAATGTCAGCAGGCTGTTTATGCTATTATTTCCACATTTATAATATATATGCAGGTTTTTTCGTTACATACATGTTCGTGAGCACTTGCATTTCAGCTTCCAGGTCGTGATAATGATTGTACCGGAGGCACTGTAGAACAGCATAATACAAGATTGCTTTTCGTATTACCGTATTTACTCGCACAATGAACGCACCCCCCAAGTCTGCTCTCAAAATTTCGACTTTTTTTTTTCACTCGCGTATTAAACGCACCCCCACTCGGGCGTCAAAATTTTGACCCCCTCCCCCCAACGCGCGCGAAATGAAGGCACTTTTCTATCCTGGCGCAGCCAGGTCGCGAATGCATGGGCAGAGTCGGCGAACAAAACGCCTTGCAAAAGGCGTTAAAAAAGTAAAAAAAGATCCAACGGAAGCTCGAAAAAAAATGGAGAGGAGCTTTTTTTTCTTCTTCTTGCACAGCGCAGTCTGGTCGCGCGCCGCGCGCAAGGACATAAGAAAGAGAAGCCGAGCAGCCCTCGCCTAAGCAAAGCGAAACAAAACAACTTGCGAAAGGCGGCAAAAAAAAAAAAATCCACAGAACCAGGAGAAAAGAAAAAAAAACATAAAGGGGAGTTTTTTTTCTTTTATTTTTTCTTTTTGCACAGCGCAGTTTGGTTTCAGGGTTGCGCGTCGCCCGCAAGGAGATAGAAAGAAAAAGAAAAACGGAGAAGCCCTTGCCTAAGCAAAGCGCACATAATGAAGGCATCCTGCCCTCGCCTCCTCCTCGCACATTGGAAAGAGAAGCGAGAAGCCCTCGAAATGAACACACTTTTCTATCCTGGTACACCGAGGTCACGAATGCCTGGGCAGCGTCGGCAATCAAAACAACTTGCGAAAGGCGGAAAAAAAAAAACACGGAAGCAAGAAGAAAAAAAAAACATGGAGAAGCATTTTCTTTTTTTTTTTTGCGCATCCCAGTTTGGTTTTGGAGTGGCGCGGCGCCGCGCGCAAAGAGATAAGAAGTTAAGTCGATTTTTCGGGATAAAAGTACCGTTCAGTATGGGAGTAAATACAGATGTAAAAATTTTACTTCGCGTAATGAACGCCCCCCCTAACTTTGCATCGATTTTTCGGGAAAAAAAGTGTGTTCATTCTGCGAGTAAATACGGTATCTGCATGTTTGTACGACATATGCAGGTAGATTTATACTGTATATAAAATCTTTGTTTGCACTTGCTCGAAATTTCCCAGGCTGTGATGACGATGGTTCCGGAGGCGTGGCAGAACAACGACCAAATGATTCCCGAGAAACGCCAGTTCTACCAGTGGAGTGGCTGTGCCATGGAGCCCTGGGATGGACCAGGCAAGCACTCGCTGCTCCCGTATAATTTCTGACTGACTGCTGAATTCAAACTTTGGCTCTTTTATTCTGTTGCGTTTCATTGGAAAAGTACACTGCAGAAGATGTGTGAAAACTTCTCTCAAGGTTTTTAGTTTGTTGTAGCTCGTGGTGCCTGGGCCTGCATATATACAGTATGAACTCATTATAACAGAGCTTGGTACAGTCTAAGCTCGTTATAACAGACGTCGATTTTGACCAAGATTTTGGTCTGTTGTAAAAGGAGTATATTGTATGCAGATATGTAGTTGAGTCAATGGTTTTTAGAGGAAAACCAACTGAACTTCACAAATCGGTATGTTATACCCAAATGTCTGTTGTAACCAGGTCTGTTATAACGAGCTTAGGCTGTAGTGATGAAGATTTTGGTCTGTTATAAAAGGACTGTGCAGAAGCAGATACTCTTACTACAGACTTTGAGGTCGATTATGACTTTAGTCTGTTCTAACCAGTGAGATTGATGAAATGAGAATGGATATTAGAAAGGAACTGGTTCATTGAAACTTCCAAACTTCAAAAGGTTGTTATTTTTTATTGAGCTGTACTGATGATCATCATCACTGTGTACTTTGGGGTCATATGAGTCTCGCTAGGCACCGAGCGCGATTACAGCAATTAGCAAAATGGATGTTACCGCTACCTAACCGAAGTTGCGTGATGTCGGAAATAATGACTGCTGTCCAAGAGTCCGCTATAATGGAATGTTGAACTACTTCCAAGCTCCCTAATGTAGTCCACTATATTTGAATGTATATGTTATAACAGAATCTGTAATAAGCAAAGATGGCTCAATGGCTCAGATAGGAAGACCAACCAAACCTAACAAATCAGTATGTTATAAGCGAATGTCTGCTGTTGTAACGAGGTTAAACTATAGTGGAGGTTTAGCATTAAAGAGTTTTAGTAGATAGTTTTGATGACTCCCATAACAGTACCCAATACTCTGCCGCCGCCTTTGCGCATGCATCATCTCGTTGTCAGGGGTATCGGAGATATCGAAACAATCTACTAAAACTTTCTATTGAATATATACTGTCTGGAAAACTAGAAGCATATATAAAAAATATTTTTGAAAGAAATGTTTGTTGTACTTCATCCCGAGTTTTTGGGAATGAAGCTGGTAAATACATACATTTTCGTCCCATTATTGTGGACAACCCACATTACGGATGGTTTTTTGAGGGAACGAAAGTCTTCATATCGAGACATCACTGTAATATGGTTCAATATCGGAGAGGAATCCTCGACCATTATCAAAGATAAACTCATTTAGCAATTCTTTTTTTTTAGTTTTCAAGTGACGTGTTAAAAGATGTTGACATCTGCTCCAAAAGTGTCAGTGGCCGCTCCAAAGCAATACAGTCTAAGCTCATTACAACAGACATTTGGGTATAACATACCGATTTGTGAAGTTTGGTTGGTTTTCCTCTATGCCCCATTGACTCAACTTCATATCTGCATACAACATACCCCTCTTACAACAGACCAAAATCTTGGTCAAAATCAAGGTCTGCTATAACGAGCTTAGGCTGTGCTTTGCCTGTTACAAAACCTGCTACAAATGATCAAATGCCGCTTCCATCACTGCTAGTGTTTATTTCTTACTAAATTTTGTAAGAACCCGATCTGATCTCATTATGTGATCTATAAAACGCAACTTCGGAGTGTTTCAATCTAGCAAGCTGACATTATTTTCAGCATGAAACAGTTGTGTCAATAGTAGTGCA
This sequence comes from Ixodes persulcatus, assembly GCA_013358835.2. Lineage (NCBI taxonomy): Eukaryota > Metazoa > Arthropoda > Arachnida > Ixodida > Ixodidae > Ixodes > Ixodes persulcatus. Next base: position 275,398 of record JABSTQ010009378.1, read on the forward strand.
GTAGAGCAGTAAAGTGGTTCTAATAGGGCAGCTTTCTCCACACTGTATGCTAGCATGACATCCTTCTTACAGTGTCGTGTTTCTGCAGTACATCGCTCTGCAGTAAATTGCTACGGTATACAAGTGCTGTATAGCAAAGAGCGGCACTAAACGTAAACTTGTTTTCACATAAAAAACCATAGTAGAAACAATTAATTCCTTCTTGTGGAGCATTACTTTCCCCCTGTAGGTTGTGATACTTTTAGGTGCATTTAAAGGAGCTGTGCAACGATATTCAATTGGAATGTTTTTCACTTTATACGAGCTTACTGGCACTAGTGGGACTCAAGGATACTCGCATGCAATGCCACTGGCCAAGAAACTCCTTTGTTGCGGTGTAATTTCAAGGACAAAAGCGATCATTTTCATTCAATCTCTCCCTTGCAAAATTCGATGACGTAACGCGGGGATCGCAGTACACCCGTATGACGATATTTGAATGCGGTTCATAGATTGGACCCGAGCATTGCGTGGGCACTCGATTTAGGCTCGTGATAATTGATAGCTCGAGAAGCATTCGAGTAGTGGCCCGTGTCCAATCGCTGCAACGACGACAATAGCCGAGCCATAACAATGTCTGGAACTCAGCGCGTGTCCTGTGCTTTGCCAACCCCAGCGCGTGGCTATGATCAACATTGGCGGCATATAATCGGCTCCAGATCACGTGGCCGCTTGTTCTGGCTGCGAGTTGAGGGCGTGAACGCTGCTCGTTGTTTTTTAATTTTTTTTCTGGGACTTCTAATGCGTCGGGTGAAAAACGAAGGCGTGTTTCATAGGTCATTAACGTCAGGGATCCGTTCTAAGCGGTATTTGCGCTAAGTAAAAAAATTGTTGCATAGCTCCTTTAAAGGACACATGCAAAGAAAAAAAAATTTTTTTTAAACAGCTTAGATGGAAAAAGGATATTATAAAACGATTTTTCAACGAAGAAAAAAAATTTTTAGAGCTATATTTACGGCGCTATACGAATTTGTAGTTGGCGCCCACTGGAGCCGCCGCTGGTCACGTGGTAGGCCCGCGCGCCGCCGCCCTGCGTCGCCGAGCCGTAAAGCGACGCCGCCGCCGCACGCTGAGCGTTGTGCGAACGCCGCTTCAACGCGTTTCTCCACGCCGCCGTCGCCGCCGCCGCACAAGTTTGTCTGGTTCGGGGCGCCGCCGCCGTCATCTGACCGGCGCACAGGTCGATCACGTCTGCTTGCGCTTTTTCAGGAGTTTCCTTTGGGCTCTAAAAGTTACTTATTCATCTTAGTTTTTTGTTATACTTCAAACAAAGATGAATAAGTTACTTTTAGAGGCCATAGGAAGCTTCCGAAAGAGCGCGAGCACCACGTGACAAATATGGGCCCGTCACGTGATAAATAAGGGCCACTTTTCCGCGGCGCCCGCGGGCGCCAACTACAAATTCGATAGCGCCGTAAATATAGCTCTAAAAATTTTTTTTCTTCGTTGTAAAATCGTTTTATGATATCCTTTTTCCATCTAAGCTGTTTAAAAAAAATGTTTTTTTTCTTTGCATGTGTCCTTTAAGGTCCGTTATACTATATTTTATTTTTGAAAATGTACATTTTTGAACTCTTTCAAAACTGTGTAGAAAACTGCTGGGCAATTGTGTTACACGCGCTCTTCACCGGATAGTATGTCGCATATAGACTTGATCGCAGTTCCTGGAATGAATATGCTGGCGCTAGTCAGGTTTTAGAGCTTGGCAGTTTTCCAGAACCTCCCATACTCACCGGAACCAGCCATACCAGCCAATCAGCGTCGAGCTCCACGGTCAATTTTTTAGGCTTCGCTGAATCTGACGAGTCAAAGAATGTTTCACGTTCAAACATTGTTTCTGCCTCTAATGGCCGAATCCTATGATAACTACCTCATGCAGTGTGTCAACTATGCACACAACTTGCTTGTTTTTTGTTGTGACAAAGAGTATGGAGTGGCTTCAAGTGAAGGGTTCTATTCCACTTTGCTTCTCTTAGCACTGCTGACCTTCTCTGACGGGCGCTATGTGGGGGCCATCTTGGACCGCAATGGCTTGCGTCCTTCCCGCTACTACATCACTAAGGACAAGTACATGGTGATGGCCAGCGAAGTGGGTGTCCTGGACATTCCCTCGGAGCTGATATTACAAAAGGTTTGTCGCTCTCTTGGCTCGCATTTTCTTCTCAGTCCTGCTTCAATTTCTTTTTTGATTTCAAAAGGTCTGTCACTTTCCTAACCACTTATTGCCTTAAAAATGTTATGTAGCTAACTATATGATTTCCATAGTGTTGGTAACTACTTTAAGCACATTGTACTTACAGTACTACAGTAAAACCTCGTTATAACAAAGTTGAAGGAGCGGTCGTAATTATTTCGTTATAACCATTAGTTTGTTATAGCCACTGTCCATTTCTTCCCACTATTAGCAAGCAAAGGGGAATTATGATTGCTTTGTTATATCCATGAGTTTGTTATATCCCATTTTGTTATAACGAGGTTTTACTGTACTTCAAGTAGGTTTAGGAAACTTGTACTTTACTTGAAGTACATTCTCTGAGTATGTACTTGTACTTTATTTAAAGTATTTTTTTCTGGAACTTTCCGAGGAAAGCACAGTTCCCGACTTCAAAGTACATTCCCGAAATTTGGTTTTGTTAAATTTGTATCACGAATTGATGCTTTGTCAACTCCGAAGAAAAACTGGGAGGGATATTCTACTTTTGCCAGAAACGTGAGCGGACGACGCATCGCTCCATTTGTTCTGGTAGCGGATTTCCCGTAGCTTTTTGAACTCTCGCTACTTCTAAATCGGTCAGCGCAAGCGAGGAGGTTTAAAATATTAGGAGAGCAAAATTAATCATAATGTAGCATCTGAGACTGTGGTGCGGAAAAATTAAATTTTCAAGTCGAAGTAAAAGACAACAGAGGAGAACGTTACAATCTTTTGAGACATTCTCTTTTGTCTTTTCCTTCTATTTGAAAGCTCCTTAATTTTTTTGCACCCCAATTTCAGGTGTCACATTATGATTAATTATCACCAGCGCGCTTGCACACTCACTGTTTTTTTGCATTAAGGAGAGGACACTCCTCTATGAGAAGATTGCTTGCGGAAGCTATGGGGCTGACGTCATGCTCTCTCCTAGTACATTTAGCCCCCTTGAGCGCAACAATTCAGTGCAAGGGGTGCCAAACTCAGAAGAGGGATTTCTGAATTTGGCTTTATTCCTGAAAATAACTACTCTGTGGCCACTTGACTTTATCAAATATTCGCCGCTGTTTTTGAAAATAGGCCATGCATGCACCCCTGATTACCCCTGGCCCCTGGGCAATGCATACCAATTAAAAAATCACTGTATAGGGAAATGAAAGGGCATCATGAAAGATTGTGTTAAAATACTTGTACTTTACTTTGAAAGTACATTGTATTTATAGTACTTTACTTTAAGTATGTTGCACCCAGTGTACTTATTACTTTACTTAAAGTCAGTGATGGGAAGTACTTTAAGTACATTGTACTTAAAGTACTACTTCAAGTAGATTTAGGAAACTTGTACTTTTACTTGAAGTACATTCTCTGAGCATGAACTTGTACTTTACTTGAAGTATTTTTTCGGGTACTTTCCGAGGAAAGTACAATTCCCGATTTCAAAGTACATTCCGCAAATTTGGTTTTGTTAGATATGTATCACAAAATGATGCTTTGTCAACTCCAAAGAAATACGGGGAAGGATATTCTACTCTCACCAGAAACGTGAGCAGACGAGGCATCGCTCCACTTGTTCTGGGGGCGGCTTTCCAGTAGCTTTTTGAACTCTTGCTACTTCTCGGTCGGTCAGCGTAAGCGAGGAGGTTTAAAATATTATGAGAGCAAAATTAATCATAATATAGCACCTGAAACTGTTGTGCTGAACAATTAAACTTTCAAGTCGAAGAAAAAGGCAACAGAGTAGAACGTCACAATGTTTTGAGACATTCTCTTTTGTCTTTTCCTTCGACTTGAAAGTTCTTTAATTTTTTCGCACCCCAATCTCAAGTGTCACATTATCATTAATTATCGCCAGCTCGCTTTCACACTCACTGGTTTTTTCATTAAAAAGAGGACACTCCTCTATGAGAGGATTGCTTGCGGAAGCTACGAAGCTGACATCATGCTCTCTCCTAGTACGTTTAACCCCCTTGGGTGCAACAATCCAGTGGAAGCGGCGCCAAATTCAGAAGATTGACTTCTGAATTTGGCTCCATTTCTGAAGATAACTACTCTCTGGCCACTTGACTTTATCAAATATTCGCCGCTGTTTTTGAAAATGGGTTACCCCTGGGCAATGCATACCAGTTAAAAATCACTGTATAGGGGAATTAAAGGACATCTAGAAATATTGTGTTAAAATTCTTGTACTTTACTTTTAAAGTACACTGTAATTACACTACTTTACTTTAAGTACATTGCACCCAGTGTACTTTACTACTTTACTTAAAGTACATCACGTATCATTTACTTTGTACTTTACTTGAAGTACCTTTTAGATGTACTTTACCCAACACTGCTTAAAGTACATCACGTCTTATTTACTTTGTACTTTACTTGAAGTACCTTTTAGATGTACTTTACCCAACACTGGATTTCCAGCTGCTAATTATCATGCATGCCTTGAAAAAAAATTAAATAGTCCTTAATCCTTTAATTCTACTAATAACAGAGCCAGGAGACAGAGCGTGTAGCGAAAGGATGGTCACATTCTTATTTATAATGTATTAATTGTCATTATTAATTGATAACTAATTAGCAGGTGTCACTTTCCTAACCACTTCTTGCCTTAAAAATGTTATGTAGCTAACTATATGATTTTCAGCTGCTAATTATCATGCATGCCTTGAAAAAAAATTAAATAGTCCTTAATCCTTTAATTCTACTGATGACAGAGCCAGGAGACAGAGTGTGTAGCAAAGGGATGGTCACATTCTTATTTATAATTTATTAATTGTCATTATTAATTGATAACTAATTAGTAAGGCCTGCTAAGTTTAGCTAGATTTAGCAGCAGTGTAATGGTTTTCTCTGATGCTCTTTCATAACAGTACAATCATCTCATGAAAATCAGCCCTAAATGTAGCATTGTTTTGTTGATGTTCAACGGATGTTTTGAATTTTTCTGCTTTCACCCCACTATGCTGAGCACAAGCAAACTGCTATACTGAAAGTGTCACGCATGTGTAACAGCAAGAGAGATTACTTCCCCCACCCCCGGTCCATCGGTGTTCTGCAGAGAAACTGAAAACAGGAGCCGCTTCACATGAAATATAGGAATAGGTGCTAGTATAACTGTTACGTCAGCAATATTTCTTTAGAGACCTTCAGTTCAAAGCTAGCAGGGCCGCTGTGACACAAGCGCAGCCAGTGTGCAAGCAAATGTGGCGATTGTGGCTTATGGCCATAATACTGTCACTGGCAGCAACTTCGAAATATTTTCTCAACCGAAACAAGAGCCACATCTTCAATCGTTTCACCGCTACTGTCAACCAACTAGAACAATACTCAATCGATTGATTGGTTCAGTGTCGGCCTTATGCTAAAACTTTATTAAGAGGGGATATGGGCCTAAATTTCAAATTGGTTTTTACAGCGGAGCTGTTAAGGGCTAGGTTCCCGAGGATCGTGTCCGGTACAAAACACTTGTCGACAAAAACACGTCTGGACAGCTACCGTCATCTATAAGTGACGGCGGCAAGCACACAATTGGTATGGTTGCCGCCGTCGCTTGTAGATGGCGGCAACCTTTCCAGCTATCATAGAAGGGTGGATAGTTGGGCGGTGCGTTGGTGGGAATTCATCGTAGGAAACAGCGCGAAAAACAAACGAGGGCGAAGAAGAAACACACGTGACAAGCGCAGCGCTCGTCACGTGTGTTTCTTGGTCCTCGTATGTTTTGCGTGCCGTTTCCTACGCTCTTATCAGTTTCGGTTTGGACTCACGATGGGCCTGTCGCGTACCCTTTCGTGGAAAGAGCGGCAGGAGCGGCGACATACGCAGCAGTGCGAACGGGTCCGCAACCGACGCAAAGCCGCTGTCGCTTCGACTTCCACTGCATCCACCGCTTCCGACTTCCTTGCGAACGAAGAGCACATCGCTCGCCTGGAAAGCCGCCGCCGAGAACAGAACCAGCGATGCGAACGGCGCCGGCGGGCCATCGCCACAGACGACGATCGTGCCATGGAGGCCAAGCGCAAGCGCGAGGCCCGGCGACGACTGCACTCCACGCCAGCTGAATGGTTCCCGGGTGCGACGGCGAGGTTCCAGAGGGAGTTCGGGGAGAACCCGTTTGGCGTCGCGTGCGCCAAGTGCGACCTAAGTGCGACCGACTCTGGTTTGCGGGAGACATATCCACGATCCGAGGCATGTCGGACGTGAAGAAGCGGGAAACGGGCTCGTGCGCGTTGCGGCAGTGTATCGAGTACAGCTCCGCTGGTCTTCCTTCTTCACAAAAGTGGAAAAACTGAACGTTTTTAAAACCTAATTTTTCAAATCTGAGGTTTTCGGTTTTAGAAACTAATTACACTTGAACCCCTCAATAACGAAAGCCCTCAAGAACGAAATTCTCGCGGCAACGAAGAAATCTGGCGGCCCTTGCGAACGTTTGTAGAGTTTAATGCATTTGCAACCTCTCAACAACGAAGAGTTTTTAAAGAGCAGTCCCGCATTAACGAAAGTTTGAGGTAGTGATCTGCAACATTTTTTCGGCACATGAGCCAGTTGGGAACCCAGAAGTATGTAAAGTAAAGCAGCACACTCATTCGACAAGTCGGGCACATACGTTTCCGACAAGCATCGGCGCGGCCATTGTTGTTTACATTCGGTCGGATAATGATGATGATAGCAAAGAGATTTTCTTTTTTTTGGTCGCTGAAAACAGCGTTTTGTTAGCCCTCCTGTTGGCGACTACATAGGTATGCGACGTTTCACGTGACGACACCGCCGGCCGCCCGCTGCCATTTCGCCGTCTGCTGCGTGCATGCTGAGATCGTTCGCGCCTTGATTGCTACCTTTTGTTTGGCCTGTCGGAAAGATGCCACCTCCCGTTAAAAAGCGCAAGTTTTTGACACTTCAGGAGAAATCTGCGATCATCGCCGAGGCTGCAAAAGGCGGAAAGAAGTCGAATATTAGGGGCGAAGCTCCTTAGGGGCTAGCCATGTCCGTATGTTCGTCCGCCGTAGGCCGGCGTCGGGTGCTCGTGCTTCTGCTCGTGAGATCACTTGCTCACGAGCACGTGAGCACATGCTCACGTGCTCTGTAGGGCAAAAAAAAAAAAAAAAAAATTGGAAAAAAAAAAGATGAAAAAATTATGAAAAAAGAAAAAGAAGAAAAAAAAGAGTACGGGGTTCTGAGATGCCATCCCATCTGTCTGCTTAAAAAAAGAAAAAGAAGAAAACCACACATTCTCCTACTGACATGAATGAAAAGGCTCGGCATGCTGCGGCTTGGCGTCTACGCAGACAAGCACCACCAGAGCTTCACCCCAAGCAACATCATTCACCACGTGGAGATGCAGTCAATTTTGCAAAGGAGTTCAGTATCCCGCGCAGCTCACTATCTATGATTTTGAAATCCAAGGACAGCATTAAATTTTGGTTCTGGAAAGTGATAGGTGTGCTCTTCATCCATTTTTGCAACAGCGAAATTCTCGCGAGAACGAAAAAAATTTTCTTCTCCGGCTGTTTTGTTATTGCGGGGTTCGACTGTATACACCCTTACGCTAAATTTGATAACCATATGCCAAATAGAAGTTGATATCAAATATTTTCAACACATTGTGAGGCAGTAACAGAGTAAAGGAGTTCAATGTTTGCATGCATTTTTCTCCGTTCCACTTTTTGCTGCAAATTACATACAATGGGATGTTTTGTTCAAAGGTAAAAGTATTCTGATATTACAATCAAGATGTTTCTGAACTGAATCTTACTGGTGAATTGGGCTATCTACTTTATTTTGTTTTTAATTCGAGTCCTCATTGAGAAAAAACAATGTTTTCGAAAATTGACATAGGACAGATATGCATCTCATATTTTGAGGTAATAACTCTTCCTGAAATATTTACATTTGAGTTATAAAATCTAGATAGCCCGAAGTCCCACATGCCCCACTTTATATTCAAGCAGTCAAAATGGTGCTTAATAGGTTCATTTGCATATTATAGATTTTTTAATGAAGAGTGACAGGTCTTCTTATGCAGGTATATTAAATTGTCCTAGAGAGCTGAAAGTTTGCACAATACACTTACATCTGATGTTGAATCTTCCCTGCAAGTTTCATTCCATTCACTTGTGTAGTTCAGAGGTTAAATTTCTAGCCAGTGTCCCCCCTTAAACATCTCTTTTCTTTGATGTCCCGCAGGGACGACTGAGGCCGGGACGCATGCTGCTGGTGGACACTGTGGAGAAAAATGTGACCAAGGACGAAGAACTCAAGCTCCAGATCGCACGCCAGCGACCTCTTGGCGAGTGGCTCAAAGAGATGGTGAGACTGTTGCTTGACTTGTCGACTTTCCCACGTGGCATTTGCAATAGAATATATTCTAAAACGAAAACACAAGACAGATCTTATGGAAGGACTGCCCAAACAGGACGTGTTTTCTGCAGTCAAAGCATCGGCCTTACAGGAAGTGAAGGTTTTTGTCCAGTTCCAGTCTGCTTTGGCACATTTCTTTTTGTCCGGGGGGGGGGCGGGGGGGGGGGGGGGGGGGGGGGCAGCTTCCCTCTGCTTGTGTCCTTGGACAGGGGCTTGGAGCCTGCTCAGCACATTGGTCCGGACAGCCATTCACACGCTCTGCTGACTGTTGTCAAGGCCTAGCTCCACTGTTGTTGTCATTTCCCAATCTCCCAAAAACAAGAAAGGGGAGGAAACGACAGCTAGTAGCCTAAGTAGGGAAGCTGTGCTGTTTGCTTGGTTGATGACCTCACTAAAAACGTACGCACGCGCCACAATTTTGACGCGTTTCGAGAAGCGCATAGAATTTTTTTTTTTCGTCGTACGCAGCATCTGCTCCGTTTTGTTTGGATAGTGCTTAAAGGGGTACTCCGGTGCCTTCTTCATAGTCCCCGATTTGCTCGAAAGTTTACTAAACACACCAAAACACACCGCTCAAAATAGTATCCCTAATATTAGGCCAAAAGAATATTTTTGCGCGAAGTCATTGAATATGCAATTTTCATCCTCATCGTGTTTTTCAAACTGAAAGTCTCTACTGGCAACAATGAAAAAGCGACGTCAGCTGAAGGCAGGAGTTCACTCTTTGGACTGTAGACTTTGTTCCCAACTGATTACAAACAGTTTCATGGTGTCAAATGAATGCTTTGAAACCTCGCTCCAGCACGTGCGCGGCAGCACGAAACAAATGCTCGGCACAGTCCATTTCTAGACTGCCCGCTCAACCTGCAAGCCTGCTTTCCGCTGACTTCACGGCACTGAAAAGCGCGGGTACATTTGAATGTTTTTTGGCATCATTTTCGCTTGCCGATTTCACAATAATTAGGTATTTTGAATTTCGTGATACCAAATAGCGGACCAGAAAAGGTAAAGGCCGGTGATTCTGAAAATATGGTTAGTTGGGGTAGCTCGAAAAATCGCCGAGTACCCCTTTAAGCCACGCTTGACGCGAGCCCCAACCCCGTGCAGTTCACGCTGGATGACCTCCACAAGGCGGCCGGTCCGGTGAAGGTGCCGGACCTCAGCCCGATGATAGAGAGCCAGTGCTCCAAGAGCAGCTCGGTGTTCACGGACCGCCGCCTGCCGCTGTTCGGCTACTCCCCGGAGACCATCAACCTCCTCTTGCTCCCCATGGTGCAGACAGAGTGAGTCCGCTGGCGGCTCATCTTTATGCCCGGGATGGGAAATGAAGGAAATGAAACAGGATGCGTTTTTTCAGACTGTGTCCATATCAATGCGTCTTTTTGCTCAAACGTTTGATTCGGAGTCAGTATTCGATTTGTGTGAAGTTTTTGTCTTATTTGGTTCATTTTTACATGTTGTTTTATCATACGATACTGAAACGACAATGCGTAAATGGTAAACTCTACAGTTTTTGTGAGCCAGTGTGAGTAGTTTCTCTGTTGTGAAGCGCTTCCATAAGCATTACTCTGACACACTCATTGTTTGACTGGGACTAGCTTTTGCCATCTGCTAAGGCATGCTGTAACACAATGTAGTGTCTTTTACAATCTGTGTCTTCTTTTATGTTATACTGTCCCTTGAATATACTTTGTTTTTGGAAGAAACAAAGACAAGCAAACAATATTGAAAAAAATCAATGGGCAGAGTTTTTTTCTATCTGTTGCAGGTTTTCAATTTGGATAGTAGTTGACTTTGTTGACCATCCTCTTTTGACACTGGAGCTCTGCACAGAAATAAATCCCTTTCGATTTTATCACTTAATAAAATTAAGATGATGTTAAAGAATAAGACCCAGTACAATTAAGCTTGTGTATGGGGCCAAAAATGTGAACCATACCATATATCAGGACTGAAGAAGGTACTGACACATTGTTTTCAAAACACTGAGGCATAAAAATTTAGAAATTTTAGATTGATTTACAAACTCACAATTCATGGCAGACTGTTGTATACTAGACATGGATACTCAAGACACTAGCTTTGATATGTAGACATAGGGCACACCAAAAATAATTTGAAAACAATGCTATTAAATTTATAATAAATTATTTTGTGCAATTCTTACAGCATACCAGCTTTTTTAAATTTCTGGTTATTCTTATTATTCGCAGGAAGTTCTAAACAAAACATATTCAGTGTTTGTCTTACCTGATGAACAGTTGTTATGTCTAGATTTCAAGCCTCTAAGAAACACTCGAGACTAACTGATTAGGTTGGGCTCGGAAAACCTGTATCGAGTTATCGGTCGACTGAGACGCATCAATCAATTGATTGATTGGTCGACGCCCACGTTTCCGACAGGAAAGAGGCCCTGGGCTCGATGGGCAATGACGCTGCCCTGGCCTGCCTGTCCCTGTACCAGCCCCTGGTGTACGACTACTTCAAGCAGCTCTTTGCCCAGGTCACCAACCCTCCCATCGACCCCTTCCGGGAGAGGATTGTCATGTCACTGGTGAGGACCCACTTCTTGAACCGGGGTTCTAGAGGCAAGGACAGCTCTGTCTGTAATGAGGGTGTAGCTGTAGGGTCGTGCAAATATTCGAAAGTTTGAGTTGTAGTTTCAAATAGTAATTAAGCTATTCGATTTTCATTTCATGATGAACTGTAATTATGGAAAAAGAACAGCATACAGGATATGCGAGACACACATAGTTTGTTTACTTAAAGAAAGAGATGCATGTGTCGGCCCGTTTGTTCCTTATGTTTATTCTTTCTTCTTAAAATACCACAGCCAAAACACTGTGCAGTTTATTTGGGAAACATTGGAGACCTGCTTTTGAAAAACACGTGCAAGGGTGAAAATGGATGACACTTGTAATGTGGGGTCTCTGTTACGATTCAAGCACAGTAAGTTATAGACTCGATTGTAATGAATAAAAAAATACCACACTGAACATACTAAAAAAAAATTAAATAAGCTATTTTAGGTTTTTATTTTTTGCACTTGAGGAGGCACTTCCTCTGCAAACAAAACCTTATGCTGAGTTTAATTATGAGTTTTGTGTTGGTTGGAAGCTAGTATTTTGACCAGATTTACACGTGAGGCTCTACACTTTGCCGACTGTTTGGAGAGCATCAGCACTGATTGAGCACAAATAGATTTGAGCTGATTCACTAGACGACTACTGTCCCTAGTTTTTATTTCTCTAAACCTTCCTTGGTTTTTTAAGCCAAGCATAACGGCACGTAATTCTTAATTGCTGTTAAAAATGTATTTGATTGACAATATTATGGGGATAGTGTTACGACAATCAGTGATTTACTATCTCCAGATATCTGGATGACTTTTGTAGCATGAGCTACACTGGCCGAGGTTGAGCAGTTTCGCGTGGCTTCTGGAGAGCAGTGCTGCGCATGCACGAGGAGCAGTGAAGTCACACAGCGCACAGCTGGCGCAAAAAAGTCAAATTTGGGGGTTTTACGTGCCAAATCAATGACGGGCATCTGGCACACCCCAGTGGAGGACTGAGGATTAATTTGGACCACCTGGGGATCTTTTGAAGTGCAACCGAAAGCTTGGTTACACGGCTCCTCCTCCGCAATAAGCCTCCGTCAGATTGCGGGCACCTCGGCCGGGATTCGAACCCATATCCGTAGGCCAGCGCTTTTGCCTCGGAGCCACCGAAGAGGCTGCTCAGCTGGCGCGCCAGAGCCGCCGCCACCGCGCGCTCCGCCGCCGCCACGCGCGCCTCGGCAGTCTGCGCATCTCAGAGTTGTGACGTCATAGCCGCGGCAGATGCACTGGCTACTGCGCCTCCGTTGCGCAGTAGCCAAGTCTGACGCTGCACCGGAGCCGCTTGATAGCGCCTCTCATTTTGTGTGCATGTGCAGAGGTATCAGTGGGGGTATACATATAGCGGGGCTGTTTGCCAGTGTGGTATAGCCATGGAGAAGGAGAGCGAAATTGCTGCTCAGTGGCGCAGAAGAGCGAAGAAGCTTAACTCATCGGATCCCGAAGTAGTCACATGATGCATATACCGTGTGTGTGTCATTGAAGCAGCAGTAAGCATGATAATCAAGCTAATCCTAGACAACGAGGAAAGCTAAGAATAACCAGCTGAACCTAAGCTCACGCTACATATATCCTGGCATAGCCGAGCTAAGCCATTGCAATTTTTAGGGGCGAAGCTCCTTAGGGGCTAGCCATGTCCGTATGTCCGTCCGCCGTAGGCCCGGCGTCGGGTGCTCGTGCTTCTGCTCGTGAGATCACGTGCTCGTGTAGGGCAAAAAAAAATTGGAAAAAAAAAGATGAAAAAAAATTATGAAAAAAGAAAAAGAAGAAAAGAAAAGAGTAGGGGGTTCTGAGATGCCATCCTATCTGTCTGCTTAAAAAAAGAAAAAGAAGAAAACCACACATTCTCCTACTGACATGAATGAAAAGGCTCGGCATGCTGCGGCTCGGCGTCTACGCAGACAAGCACCACCAGAGCTTCGCCCCAAGCAACATCATTCACCACGTGGAGATGCGGTCAATTTTTTTTTTAAAGTAAACTCTTTTTCCTTCCAGAAGCACCTTATCCTAGGATGACTTTAGTGCATTTGATTCCTTCCAATTGCCTCAGGGCAATTAAGTTTGGTGTGACACATCGCACCATCTAGCTCAAAATATTTGCAACACTGGGAAGGTCCTTTTGCCAATCCCTTGCTTGTGGGGCTGTTCATGCATCACTTTGAAGGTGTTGACTCAGCGTTTTTTTTATTCTTAACATCGCTATCAGCTGTTGCAGGAGAGCAAACATTAAAGCCGTTGACATTGTTGCTTGCCGGATCGTTGCAACCTCGAAAGCCTAGCAGGTGTGAAGCTCCGCAGGTTCCCGTCGAGGCCACAAAAAATACAACGCCCCTCGGAGATGAAAAAAATGCCGTAAGAGGTGTAAAATGAGCATTCCGTTCACATTACATTACTCAAAATGGATTTAAAAATATGCTATTTGACTTGATGTGTGGAATTAATGCGCTCGAGGTGCGATGTCGTATTTGGGTTCGGTGCGATGACTCCGTGGTGTCAGATCAATCTCTTGACATCCTCACTCCTTTTTGCTCTGCGGACACGTTTTGTTCGAATGACATGGACAGTTGCGCTAATGGAAAGTTTGAGTAGACTGTTTTCATCCTCCCGTTCTGCTTTACAGAGAGCACAATTGTCCCAGCACATGCACGGTAGAACGACGACGCAACGCTCGGAGTTGGTAATAAAAACGACATCTTGCAAGCATACGCCGGTGTTGTTTCGTTTGGCCACGATGGTGCTGGTGATCAACCGACGTTGACAGGCTCTGGATTTCTGCTCGGCACTTACCTTACAAACCGGAATATAGGTCGAATTTATTTTTGAAAATGGACCTGGAAAAGTCGACCCTCGTCTGATATAACGGCAGCGGAAAAACAAAAATGATCTCGCAACACTGGTGGCTGAAGCCGGCATCTTGTTTTTGTTTGTAATCGCCTAGCACTCGTTCCTTGTCACAATGGTCGCGATTCACTTTCACTTGTGCTCCTTGGTTTGTTACATCTACCGTTGCCGCTCCTGGAGTGATACAGTCAAACCTCGATTTAACGAACTTCTATGTAACGAAACCCCCGATGTAACGAAGTACATAACTTTTTCTAACCGCAAGTGTATGCACGCCATGTATTTCTGACCTCTATGTAACGAAGTCCCGTTTGCCGAAATTTCGATATAACGAAATTTTATGGACAATTTGTCACAAACTTTTGGGTCCCAAAGGGGATTTTGCGAAGCACATGTGCTGAAATGGGCCCCCGATAAAGCGCAAAGGGTGAAACGGGCCGAATCTGGCGAGTGTGGTGTACAGAACGGCTACTAGAGGACACTACAGCCGCCGCCGTTTCGTCCGTCGGCTTCGTTCGCGCTGAGTAGTTCGTTTCGAGGCCTAACTAAAAGCGTGCGTTTCTCGTTGTCCTGGGCGATGGAGCCTCGAAGGCGATGGGGCCGCCCCTGACAACGTCGATTACGACAACTTCTATACGCCGACTCTGCTGCGACGGAGGAGGTGACCGACGAGGCAATAGCTAGCGATGTTCGTGGGAACTTGCAAGACTGGGACGACATCGAGCCTGATGAGCAAGACACCTGCAATGTGCCCAGTAACCGTGAAGTGGTGGACGCGATGAATGTCTTGAGGCGGTTCGCGATCCCACAGCAAGACGAAGATGCAATGCAGGCCGTCTGGCTATGCGAATGTCGTGTGATGCCAATATTAATGCCAAGAGTGCCTCAGAAAAAGGTGATGGACTACTTTCAACCGAAATAGAGGCGTCCTCGGTGAGTTTTGTTCACCTGAGAAACATTTGTGGAAACTTTGTTTAACGTTAGCCTCGAATTTCTATGTAGCGAAATTTCAATGTAACGAAGTAAATTCCCAATTTCACTGAGTTCGTTACATCGAGGTTTGACTGTAGTAATGAGCGGAAGTAGAAGACAGTTCGTGTTAGCCTTCAAGAAGAAGGCAATCGCTTATGCAGAGATCCACGGGAATCTTTCAGCGCAGTGAGAGTTCGGTGTATTGGAGAAAAGCATACGCTACTGGCGAGACCAGAGACAAAAACTGGCGGCGTGCAGCAAGGCAAAGAAAACTTCAGTTCGTGGAAGGATTGCGGTGTACCCCGAATTGGAAACAAAGGTGGCAAATGTTATTCGGGATCTGCACGCCAGATCGCTACCTGTGACGTAGGAGTGCATCCGTACGAAAGCCGTCGAGGTAGCTCGTGTGTCCTGGCCCTCGAGGGCGCAATTCAAAGGGACGGCATCGTCCCTTTGAATTGCGATAGTGAACTCGTCGTCGGACGAAGGTTCTGAAGAATCTGAGTAGTAACGCTCGCGCACTTCCTGCTTTATCGTGTGCGAAGCAAATAAATGTGCCGTGTTTTCTTGTCCTTCCGCATACTTGGCCAATTTTGTTATCAAGGTAAGGTTGCATTTTCTTGCCATAAAAACTTCTTTTCGCTTTTTGCAACTTGTAAATTAGGGGGTCAACCTATATTCCGGTTCGACCTATGTTCCAGTTTATACGGTATACTATTTGTCTTGTTTAACTCTCTCTGCTTCATATGCCCATTGTTCATTGATCACCTGTCATCAACGGATTGAAGTGCCACCAAAATTAGAATATGGCACGAAGGACCATAGGCGAGAAATTACAGCTCTGGTTGCGATTTCATTTTGCACTTTCTCCCAAGCCGGTGAGCTGTCATAAATAAATCTCTGCACAACACCTTTTAAACATGGCATCCTGCTGACTTTGGGGACTGCTGCAAAGATAGCCTCAATCGCACGGTATTACATCTTTCGCCGGTCACTTTTTTAATGACAGCAGCAGTGAGATGATGCTGCATAACTTGATTTGAGCCCCTACAGCGACGCTTCATCTTTGAGGCGCTGAATATGGACAGGTGTCATTCTGATTTTTCAGACTGTCTTGAGCCAGGGCACACATTTTATGTGTACTGCAAGTCATGAAAACTCCAGCAGAGGAGAATTTAGAGCAGTGCTTCCATGGACGACATAATGCCACAGAAGCACACTTGCTAACTGGGAAAAAACACCATCTTCCCGAGGGGAACCATGGGGTGATGCGGAGCATCGTGTTGGTTCCGAGGAAAGAGTCAGTTGCGTGCTGACGTCGAGAGATGGCGCCACCGACTGCCCTAGCGTTACCCCCTACGCGAGCCTTCGTCGCGGCTCGCGGCAGAGAAACTTGGAACGCTCGCCGCTCGCCGTTTATTTTTTTTCACACTTGAAGGAGAGGAGACTAGAGGAGGAGAGTTGCGCGTGCGCGCGCGGTGTGAGGAGAAGCGAACGCACGCGCAGTGCACGCAGCTGGTAGAGAAAGAGAGCAGAGAGAGTAACGCGCAGCTGTTGGAGAGAGGGAAGGAGGAGAGTTGTGCGTGCGTAGTTCGAGTGCCGACTACAACGCCGACGCCGCGGGACATAGACCCGAGCAAGAGATGCTCCGCATCTAAAAAAAAGAGGTTCAGCTAGAGCTCTCGGACTTACAGAAGTGATAGTCTTGTGTATGCAGCACAATTTATATGGTTAGGATTTTTAAGAATCATAGTATGATTAATTATAGCTGCTAATGTTCAGACTTTTTGTTGTCATTTTTGCACAATTTCCAAGTTCAGCATTTAAATTTGCCATACTTTTTTCAGACATTAGTATAAACAACTTTTTTTCTAAAGAGCAGCTTATTGGCTAAAGTTTGGTCTATCATAACCGTACAATGAGTAGTTCTCTAAAAGACCAAAATGTTTTGTCCATGCCTCAAAAGTTACTACTTTTGCCCGTGGTTCGAAAAGAGTTAAAAGCTGGCTCCGTTACTTTTTGCAGAAGTATCAAAGGAATAGCTTTCCCCTGGAGATGAGTTTGGGCAATCTCACGAGTGATGAGTTATTGTGCGATCGACTTTCTTCTTACAGCGGCACTCTGTCATCATACACTATCCCATCCAAGATATTAAGATTGTCTAGATTAGTCCGCAGACCCAATACACCTTTCCAAAAAACGCTCCTAGGCCGCCGCCATGTTGCTGATGCTGATGCGGCTGGTGCGACTCTCGCACCCTCTATCTGCTAGAAATTTTCTGCCACTTTCTTGAACTGCGAAACCCTGCTCAGCGCGGTTCTCTACCTACGTTTTTGCGGTTTTGCATTCAACGTTTTCTCGCCCCTCTTGAAAGTTTCCACTGAATTTTTTTTTTATGCGTGCTGCATACCCTTTTTGTGTTATCTTCCATTGTGAGAAATAGGGCTGGTAAGTGCCTGGCCATTCAAGCTTTTCTGCTCGACATTCGCGGGAAACGAAGGAGGTGAAGGACGTCAAACGACCCTCGACGCGATTTTGCGAACATTGTTCTCCCCCCTCTTAGAGATAATCCGCGTAGAATCCTCAGTCATCTCCAAAAATAGTTGTCCGGGTTGGGGTTGGAAACAGGTCAGTCGCGTTCGTTCCTTTTCCTTTGCCTTGGTGCTGTTGTGAAAAAAGGAAGCTCTCCCCACAAC
Organism: Ixodes persulcatus; assembly: GCA_013358835.2. Lineage (NCBI taxonomy): Eukaryota > Metazoa > Arthropoda > Arachnida > Ixodida > Ixodidae > Ixodes > Ixodes persulcatus. The sequence goes on from JABSTQ010009378.1 coordinate 293,099, forward strand.
GTGCCCCAAAACGAAGTCATCTTGGATTCCGTCCGATCGTCAAGATGTGACTGTCGTCGACTGTGACTGTTATTTGAGATATTTCTCAAATAAATTATTTTCAGAAAGCGCTGCATTGTGTGGTATGTGTAACTGTCGTCGACTGTGACTGTGCTATTTGAGATATTTCTCAAATAAATTATTTTCAGATAACACTGCATCGTGTGGTACGTACAATAAATAGTTTCAATGTTAACACTTGCTGAATTGTATGTCCGTGTCCTGTCCATCGGTAAACACATTAATTGTAAGCGTGAAAAATGCATGCCTTTCGGCTATCTTCTGTTGTAAATTTTTTTCGACAGCTAAGCGCTTTGTCGTTTGACATGCGGCTAATCGCGCGGCGCCGTCAAAACTTATCGTAAAAAAAAAACCCCAAAAAACTAGAACTATACATTCCAGTCGCATTCGTTTTGTCGTGCGCAAACCCAACAAAATGGGTTTATAGGTTTTTATTGCTTTTTTTTTTAAATCTGGTACAATACTTTTTCAATGACCTCGGGAGAATTCATGCACCATGAAACATAAAATACAGCGGGAAAAGTCGAGAATTTAGCCGCCAGCAGTGTTTGAAACTACGCCTACGCAGGCTGCGCCTATGAAAATCATAATTCACTCGGTTAGGGTTAGCAGGGACGCCGGTGAGAGTCTAGCCTCAAACCCAGTGACTGGGCTCGAAAACAGTTTGCTGCCCCTGGGGTCGAGTGTTTCTTGGAAAGGTGTATAGCTGGGCTGTTGCAACTACTCTTCGTTGGTTTGTCACATAAATGCCCAATTCTGCTTTGCTATCATACATTATAAAGCGCTATATCAAACTGTGGTATGAATTTTAAGACACAAACTGTAAGGCCTTTAGCAAAAACGTAATTGAACAAACTCTGTACAAAATTCAATTGAGTCAGTATGACAGTATTTGCCTCGTCCCGTTCCCAGGCGTGCCCCATGGTACAAAATTCAATTGAGTCAGCGTGACAGTATTTGCCTCGTCCTGTTCCCAGGCGTGCCCCATGGTACAAAATTCAATTGAGTCAGCGTGACAGTATTTGCCTCGTCCCGTTCCCAGGCGTGCCCCATGGTACAAAATTCAATTGAGTCAGCGTGACGGTATTTGCCTCGTCCCGTTCCCAGGCATGCCCCATGGTACAAAATTCAATTGAGTCAGCGTGACGGTATTTGCCTCGTCCCATTCCCAGGCGTGCCCCATGGTACAAAATTCAATTGAGTCAGCGTGACGGTATTTGCCTCGTCCCGTTCCCAGGCGTGCCCCATGGTACAAAATTCAATTGAGTCAGCGTGACAGTATTTGCCTCGTCCCGTTCCCAGGCGAGCCCCATGGTACAAAATTCAATTGAGTCAGCGTGACAGTATTTGCCTCGTCCTGTTTCCAGGCGTGCCTCATGGTACAAAATTCAATTGAGTCAGCGTGACAGTATTTGCCTCGTCCCGTTCCCAGGCGTGCCCCATGGTACAAAATTCAATTGAGTCAGCGTGACAGTATTTGCCTCGTCCCGTTCCCAGGCGTGCCCCATGGTACAAAATTCAATTGAGTCAGCGTGACAGTATTTGCCTCGTCCCGTTCCCAGGCGTGCCCCATGGTACAAAATTCAATTGAGTCAGCGTGACAGTATTTGCCTCGTCCCGTTCCCAGGCGTGCCCCATGGTACAAAATTCAATTGAGTCAGCGTGACAGTATTTGCCTCGTCCCGTTCCCAGGCGTGCCCCATGGTACAAAATTCAATTGAGCCAGCGTGACAGTATTTGCCTCGTCCCGTTCCCAGGCGTGCCCCATGGTACAAAATTCAATTGAGTCAGTGTGACAGTATTTGCCTCGTCCCCTTCCCAGGCGTGCCCCATGGTACAAAATTCAATTGAGTCAGCGTGACAGTATTTGCCTCGTCCCGTTCCCTGGCGTGCCCCATGGTACAAAATTCAATTGAGTCAGCGTGACAGTATTTGCCTCGTCCCGTTCCCAGGCGTGCCCCATGGTACAAAATTCAATTGAGTCAGCGTGACGGTATTTGCCTCGTCCGGTTCCCAGGCGTGCCCCATGGTACAAAATTCAATTGAGTCAGCGTGACAGTATTTGCCTCGTCCCGTTCCCAGGCGTGCCCCATGGTACAAACTTCAATTGAGTCAGCGTGACAGTATTTGCCTTGTCCCATTCCCAGGCGTGCCCCATTGGTCCTGAGGCAAACATCCTGCAGCCCAGCCCGGAGCAGTGCCGCCGCCTGTGGCTGGAGCAGCCCATCCTGTCCCTGCTGGACATGGAGGTCATCAAGTGCAACACCTACAAGGGATGGAAGGTGGGCCATTTGGCTACTGAGGATGTGTCAGCGTGCTGACTCTTCTTTCGTAAATTACAGTTTCACAGCAATGGCTGTTAGGGGCCCTTATTCCCACTCAAAACGATGTAGTTGGAGTTTCAGAGCGTCCGTTGTCGATATTGCCAAATGCTTGGAAAAGAAAATCCCCGAAACCCGCCACGGTTTTCTCGAGATTCGAACCTTGGTCCACTGATTGTGACACGAACACGCTACCACAGAGCCACCCCAGCTGCTTCTATGTGCCACCTAATAAACAGCATGTGTTGTGGACAGGTGCACATATGAGCCTCGCGCAGCGCCCGCTTGATGGTCGCAGTTGCGGTGATGTCGGTGCGAGGTGCAGGACACGTAAGAATACATTAGGGTCCGAGAAGGTGTCGCAGCTGTGGCTGCGACTGTACTTGGGATTCACATGTGAGACTGTTAAATTTTTTATGGAGGTATTGGCATTGTAGGCATGTTGACGCACCACACCTGGAAGTAGCGAAAGATTATGCTGCAGCCTTTGCCCACACTCTCGCTGCCAGTGCCGAGTCTGGTGGATGCTATAGGAGCCTGATTTTGTGTGGCCGTCAGCCAGCGAGGAACCTGCTCGATGCCTCACTGAAACTGACAGTCAGTGTACCATCAAGAGGCCTATCTAGTTGTCAGCTGGTGACATTCCTTTCTTAGTTATTTCTACCAGCTTCTTTTGCTCTGGCGTTTTATGGCCATTACTGCGTGGTATATGTAAAGACCCCCAAGTTGTAACACCGTAAAATGGGCTCGTAGATTGCCTCTCATTAGTGATAAAATAATTCTGCACCTTTGGATACACTTGCACGAAAATCTATTATTATACCTCAGTTATTAACTTTGTGTTTTGTTTTTATCCATAGCTCAAGCAGTTCTGCCTCTGTTGATATACAGTGAAACCCGTTTAAAACGAACCCACATACAGCGAATTATTGTCGATATCGAACTCACGAAAAATTTAAATAAAAATGCATGTAAAGAGTACTTTGTATAACGAACAACATATTGGCTATATCGAACTTTTTTCCCCCGGGAAGGCTTCCAAAATTGCGCAAATATTCGTCTTCTAGCCTGTTCCTTTCACCAAAAAAAGGTAGGAAAGAAAATTCCAAAAGCTCAAGTTGTGACCAAAATTGAGCAAAGAGAAGCGAATCAGAAGGGGAGAAAGCTAGAAAATACTCTGCACGCATGCACAGCAAAAAAAAAAACACTTTTCATCCCAAAATTGTTGCCTACGAAAAGAAGCGACTCAGAAGGGGAGATAAGCTAAAGACACAAACACTGCACGCATGCAAAAAAAAAAAAAAAACTTTCCAGCGCGTTGTTACAAGGCGGAAGCAAAGAGATGAGAAAGAAAGAGAAGTTCTTGCCTTACAACAAACGCATCGTGGAAGTTCGTTATAAATAGTTTTTGCTATATCGAATTACTTGCTATATCGAACTGATCGTGGCGTTTCCTGCTGTTTGTTATAAACGGGTTTGACTGTACTCAAGTGTACCTGATTGAGGCACAAATATCTTGCTTTGCAACTTTACGGATTGTTGGCCAGGTGCTAATTACAATATCCTCTTTGATTTTCTTTTTTTTTTCTTTGCTATCGTGACGGATTGTCAAGGCTTCAATTAATAGTCTCCAGTGTCATCTTTTTCTATTTCGTGGTACGACAAAGCGAAAAAGTCTAATTCCCGTGCTGGCATTTGCATACTCAGTTAGTTATGTGGCCAAGAATTTTTTTCGGGGAGCATGGTGGTTGGCTATGGAGCCAAGAGTGAAGAGTAGCGGGTGAGAGGGGGCAGCCCCGACTCTGCCTATGCCGCTGAACTCCGTAGCCGCTAAAGGATGACTCTGGCCTTTGCGCAATGCAGACCAAGGTGATCGACATGGTGTTTGCCGCCAGCGAGGGCGTCAAGGGCCTCTTCCGGGCAATCAACAGAGTCTGCGACGAAGCCTGCGTCGCCGCCAAGAACGGCTACACCCTGCTGGTGCTCTCGGACCGCAGGGCGGGCCGGGACTACGTTCCCATCAGGTTGGTCCTTCCTGCTCACGTTTTCTTGCGCTTCCTCGCTTCCTCCAAAAGGAACTTCTCGAAGAGCTTCTGAATTGTGGCCAGTTTAGACACTATTTTAGCGGATATGAGCCACTCGCCAACGCGTGACAATGAGCCAAACATCCTCCGTATGTGCATTTTCGTTTACAGGGTTCGTAAGGCTTCCGCGCCGCTTTATTACATCGTTGCCGAGACCAGCGGCGGTTTTACGGTTTTCAGTCGAGCCAGACGGGGGTTTCCCAAGACCGAAAAGTTTGAGAGCTCTCGCTCTCAAGCATGGTTTACGCGTGCGGCGCAGCGTTAAAATAGTGGAAAGTCGGAACTGCACGTCGGCGATAGTGTCGGCACAGACCAGGCGCCCTTTGACGCCACATTATGCTCTTAAACGGGAAAAGGCTGGGTCACACGCGACGGAGCGTATATCAGAAAAATATTTCTTGAAACGTAAATATTGTGCTAAAAAATGTGTTTGGGAGAGCAAGATTTATTTTATGATGTGTGTGTCTTATTTGGGCCCTTTAAGCAAAACAACGTTTATTGGGGAGTTCAGTGTTTCTTTGTCGGTCTCTATGCGGGACCCAAGAGTTCCCGGAGCACTCTGATTCTCTCCACTATCTGCTGCTCAGCGAAGTGTTTTGACGAATCAATCACAGTTTATGCAGATCTGAACTAAACGTTGATGCGCAACTCTGGATTGAACACTTTGTTTCTTATTGGCGTGTTCTATTAACGTTAATGAAATGAGTAACTAAAAGTTTTTGAACATCTTGTTTGGGATGAAGAGTAACAAATGTGAGAGGTGTTTCTCGGCCTCCCAAAGCTTGGGAACCTCTGCGCTTTACACAACCTAAGGCAGGTGTTAAAAAGGTTTGTTTGTGTGCCTATAGCTGCTGCAATGATTCCTTGAATAGGAAATTTAACATAATTTTACGGCACAGTTTTTGTGAAACTGATGACGGCAACTGTAGGACATAAAGCTGGCACCCCTGGTTGTACAACCGCTCGAACTGTTTTTCATTAAGCTCAGCTGTCTTAGGTATTAAAAGCACAAGCAAAGTTCACTCCGTTCACTCCAGTAAGCGCACTGTTCAGGTTTTAATGCGAAAGCATTAACTGTCTCATGGAGCGAGCCGACATCATCAGCTTTGAAACCATGCAAAACGGCACCTTAATGAAGCCACGCACAAAGCTAGCCAACGGCACCTTTTACACTTCGGTCCCATTGGCTGGCGCGCGTCGACGAGGCTCCCATTGGCCGCTGCGCGTCAGTTTGTGTGGTGTCATCCTGACTGTGTTATCACACTGTTGTGTTATCACTGATCACCGCGTTCGCTCGCCTCTTATCGGTTGTACGGCGCGTGGCAATATATACGGCGCATGAAATGTCACGATTCTTCGAGAATGTGGACGAAGGGGGCCGAAGCACTCGCCGAGAAGAGATGTCTCGCAGCCTGGTTGTGAGGGTGGACGATGACTGACTGGGGCGGCGTGTGCTCCACGGTGTTTATTGGCGCGGTGACCAATGTTGCCCGCCGAGCCTGGCGGCCATCAACGGGTAGACTGGAGGGGGCGCTATGTACTTGTCAGACGGAATAAACCAAGGGGTTCGTTTTGCTGGGAACTACGTTGCTGTCTGTTACTTCCTCGCTCCGCAAGGCACACGACAGTTTGAACAATCGCTCACCCGATGGCGCTGCGTGTCCGGGAGGCAATGGCTCCACCGTTCCACGCCCAAGGTCAGCGCGTTGTACGCCGCCGAATAAAGAAGGGAGCGAAGAGCGACGTGCATGCTTTCGCATTTACAACTCGTAAGAAGTGCTTAGGCGTACCTCGAGCCTTTTCTTGTGATTCCTTTGTTTGTCCGTTTGGTACAGTAGAGCATACATGAAAAAATTGGACCAGTAAGTTGCAGACGACAACAGAAGATGGCGTTAATTGTTTTTTATTCCTACTCGGTAACATCCACCCGAGAATATTCACTGGGTAATTTAAATCATCCGTGTTCAGATTGTTCTTGCGAACGCAATGAAACAAGATGCAAGCTACATCTTCTTTTATTGCTTGAATCTTGATTCCTAGAGGCAATTTAGGTATGAAAAGAAAAACCTACAAGAACATTTGTCTTTTCACTTTTGTTCATAATTTAGGTGCTCAGAGTACTCTAGCAACCACCAGGTCCCTAGAAACCCAGTTTGAAAACCGACGCTTTAAGCTGCAATTTCCTAATTGTAAAATGTTTCATATTCCTGTGAATGTTTTCACAATTAGGGAATTTGATACATTACTTTTATTTGTTCTTCATGCTTTAAACTATATCTCATTTATATAAATACAGTCGGCGGCAATATGAGCTGGCCCAGTCTAGTGCAAGCCAAAAGGAGTAAACTGCCGCACAGGGCGCCTCCAGCACGCTAAGTTATGAAACCGACTGCCACATTTCGACAGTAGAAATGTGGCAGTCTATCCGAACCGTTTCTTTTGTGTTATCCCAGCCTGAACGCCGCTGGGCCTACTCATACCGCAGCAACATGTACAGGTTTCCAATAAACGGAACATTACCAGCATGCTTTAATTCATTGAGTCGTACATATTAAAGCCCGTCCTACTGGTAATTTCTCTCCCTATGGGTTGATTCTAGGCAAGGCTATATGAAGGAATGCTTTTCTTTTGCGTAGTGCTGCCATGGCATTGGGGGCCGTCCACCACCACCTCATCAACATGAGGCAACGTATGAAGTGTGGACTCATTCTGGAAACAGGTGAAGCTAGGTGAGGCTCTTTTCTTTCCCGTCTATGGATCTTGGTGTTACACCTCACAGTTTCTTTTAGACTCACAATAGCAATACTTTTGGGGTCACTTATCAAGAGCTTTTTTCATAGGTGTGACTTCCCTCCACAGAGAAGAATGTGCCACATACCCTAAAGCTGCGTGAAACGTGTCTCTCGGATAGTGGTCCAGGATAGATTAGACAAACTTTCCTGATCTCATGTTTTTCCGCTGGCATTAGGTTATCGTAAGGTACGGGGAGCGGCTGTAAGGACCAGCGCAGTTGGCTCGCCTTGCAAAATCCGAATTCTAAGTGTACAGTGCTCACCAGACTTATACTAAACACGAGAACTGCGTGTTTTCTCGTGGCTGCGCTATCCTGGACGAGTGCTACATCACAAAACCATATCTTTGCTGCCACCAGGATAGTGCTTCCATGAGAAAAGACATGGTTTGCATACTTTGTTTAAGTTTGGTGAGCCCTGTGCGTACCTGTAATTGGGCATGGAAACATCATTGCGGAAAAAGTTTTATAACTATTTTTTTTTAAAGCTCAACTCGGAAGTGGGGATATATTAAAAATAAGGCAAAAACGGTGGCCAGGCATTTCCTATGTCTTATACCAGATGTTCATTGTCCGCACACTAGTTTGCGAGCTTGCTCTCAGGTGGCCATCATTCACGAGAGGAGGAACATATTTCGTTGAAATTAGTACTTATTGCAATTATCCTGCTTGTTGCCAGCCTCTACTCTGGCAGTCTCAGTGTTTTTTCATTCAGCAAGCCACCTGGGAGCAAGCTCTCAAACTAGAGGGCAGACGACGAACAGGCTGGTATGGGGCATGAGAAAATGCACTGCCGCCATTTTTGCTTTATTTTTAATATTCCACCACCTCCGAGTTGAGTTCTAAAAAAAACGAATTGACATAAAACTTTGTGTAAAACGACGTCCGCCTGCCCAATTTTAGGTACCGTATGTATGTTTGGAATTTGAATCTGGCGAGGTGTGCCAAATGCGACGGTCCTTACAGCCTCTCGTTGTATGAATATTATTAAGTTGGTGTCGACTAACTAGAGTACCTAGGCCGAATACCTCATTGCCACCCTTGGAAGTACTGGCATGAGAGTAAGTGCATGAACAAGATTCCTCTTTGTCATTGAAACATGGGGCAAATAGCAATGCCACCCTGCAAATCGCCGCTGGGTCGCCACAGGCTGAATCTGCTTCACATGTCTTTTTGTTATGTGGATAGCTATGGTTTATAAACACCAAGAATGCAACAATTTTGTCATCACTTATGGGAGATCTGGTAAGAGAGGAAAACCTACCATATTTACTCGCATAATGAACACACTTTGTTTCCCAAAAAATTTACACATATTTGGGGGGGGGGGTGCTCATTACACGGGGTAAAATTTTTGCATTTACACACTTCGTGCAAATATCATATTAGGTGACAATATGACACGGCAAGGTACTGTGGCACGTCTCCAGTGATGAAGGCACACCCATGGCTGGTCGGGGGCGCGCCACAATAACTATGCTTTATAAGTTGAAAACCTTTTTAGGGCGCTTTCGGGGTGCCTTTTGCCAAAGGAAAAGTGCCCTACGAAGCTCACTCAGCACGAAAAGCAACACGACCGTTCTTAGGCGATATATATCCCTAGTATCCGGAGGACACGCTCAGAAATAATCGGCGACTACGCGTATAAGAACTCGTGCAAAGTCCAACCCCCGACCGCGGAAGCCCACTCGCATGAATCAAGTTTCGTTCACGGAGACAAGAACTCGTACCAAGTCCAACCGCCGACCCCCGAAGCCCGCTTGCACGGATCAAGTTTCGTTCATGGAGAGGCTACCAGTCACTCTCAGCCTATAGCGCAGCGTGCACCTCGCTGTGCCGTTCTGTTGCGGAATAAATAAATGCATTTACTCGGAGTATGTGAAATTAGGCCTAACCTACTTTCACGATTTCACTGTCTGAAAGCGGACCACAGACAACGGCTTGTTTGTTGACATCAATGCATCCGATAGGCAAAGAATGTCTGGGGCTCGGCAATTCCTCGACCCAAGCTTCGTCAAGTGTGCGCGACACTCGGTTTCACTGTTGATCACTTCCGTAACTACCACAACTGCGCACTTGCGGCCATTACGTGAGCAGCCTGGCTTGGCTTGACTTGGCTTGACTTGGCCAGACCGCTTGGCGGCAAAAGAAAACTGGCTTGGTGGCTTGCTAAATTGGACACAATTTGAGAGTCGCGGATCCGAAAATTGAAGGTGCGTTGATTACACGAGGGAAAAAAAAAGTCAAAATATTGATGCCCGTTGTGGGGGGTGCGTTTGTTATGAGAGTAAATACGGTGCAAGACGTTCTGGCTTGCGGGCAAAAGAAAAGTGCAAAAAAGACGAGGAACAAATCAAAGAAACCGACAGACCTGGCACTGACCTACAACCGAATTTATGTTAGGAAGAAGCTCAAGCTCACAAAAACAAAAAGCCGCACTTTGCCGCCGCGGCCGAGCAGCCACCCAGAACGGGTCGCTGACATGCTCCAAAGACCGCCAGCAGCAGCCTCTGCATTGTCGTCTGCATCCCGCTCCTTATCTGGGAAGTGGTTTTTCCACATCGCACGCGGAAAAGCCGTCGTGGCGTGCCGATGTTCGGAGTGCTAGCGACGACATACTGGCCGACAGAGATGACGAAGAGAGCTTAGATTTAAGTGAGGGAACAACTCGAACCATGGGGAGCACTTGCAATTTAACGGCAGACGCCTTCCGGGCAGATTGGCGCAGCATTTGGTTGTCTCGGGGCCAGCGTGGCGAGGAAACCTTGCGGAGAGGCGGTCACGTTTGCAGGCGGTGAACGCTTTTGAATCCTTGCGTTCTGCAGTTCGTTGTGCAAACGTGGCCCATGAACCACGTGACCCCAATGGAGTAGTTGACCCCTCTCTCAAACCTAGGCTCTCTATACCGACAAAACATGAGCTTGAGCACCAACTCGGTGCCGCGCGCTCTTCTTTGTTTGCATCATGTTCCGTGTGGTCGATGGGCTAGCGTGCTCAACGGGGCTAACCTGGTACAATTAACACATTGAAAAATACAAATATTGCAGTGGCATGCTTGGGAGGAAAGCACACTCTCAGAGTGGGATGGTACACGTGCATGCCTGGTGTATCTAAAAAAAAAAAGAAGCTTAAACTTTGTGAATGTTGATATCTACATTAAGCACAAAACAAGCTTGTTGGTAACAGTATCAAACATGTGGAAGGTTGCACAGAGAAGGGGACGGACCAACAATGACTTCCAACTATGTATCCAACTGAAAGTCATTGTTGTCCGTCCCCTTCTCTGTGTTACCTTCCTCATGTTTAATATTGATATCTACAGACATTGTAAAATTTTCAAAATTAATGAGTGGTTAGTATGCGAGAGCATAAATTTTCAAAATTAATGAGTGGTTAGTATGCGAGAGCATATGTTAAGCAAAGATGTCCTGAAAACCTGCATTCAGTATCCATCATTGACTTTTAAGGCGAGAGCCTTGCTTGTCTCATTACGCGAAAAGGCGTCGGCGTTGTGCCCGAAGGATGGTCATAAAAATATGTAATTAAGCACGCGTTGCTCAAGGTCAAAGGGGACCCACCTCAGAAATAAAACGGAAAGAAAAGCACAGCAACGCAGATGCCGCATCACGGAAGGCAGCAGGGGCGCTCAAGGTCAAAGCAGACGCGCCTCAGAAATAGAACACCAAGAAATGCACAGCAATGCAAATGCTTCGTCACGGAAGCCGTCGTCAAGCCGGCAGGGTTCGCCGTGCCTGCGCAGTGGGGGAGCGTGATGTCACCGCCGGAGTGCCGTGTGAAAAAGGAAGGCGTGGCACACTGCTTGTAGGAATGAGCTGCACGTAGGAATGCTTTCACATTCCTACATGTAAGCAGTCTTAAGTGTCTCTGCCGAATTTTTATTTTTTAGGGGCAAAGCTCTTTAGTGTCTAGCCATGTACGTCTGGCGTCTGGTGCTCGTGCCGTGCTCGTGAGCTTTTATGTGCTCATGCTCACATGCTCGTGTAGGGCAAAAAAAAAATGATGAAAATAAAGAAAAAAAAAAATGATGAAAAAAGGTTTGCGCAGTTGACAGGATTCGAACCTGTGCGGGGAGACCCCAGTGGATTTCTAGTCCATCGCCTTAACCACTCGGCCACGACTGCGGGACGAGTAGGGGGCTCTGAGATGTGGTAGTAACTCAAGATCTGGGGATGTCATGGATGAAACGTTGCATGTAGCCGCTCAACGTCTATACAGGAGAGGGCGCTGCGATCAAATGTGTATATAATCGCGTTAAACTTTGCATGCATTGGCTCAACGTTTATAGACGAGAGGGTGCTGCGGTCAAATGCTCAAATGCGTATATAACCACGTTCCATACCACACATTCTCTTTCTGACATGGATGAAAACGAACGAAACGCTCGGCATGCTGCGGCTCAGCGTCTACGCAGACAAGCACCACCGGAGCTTTTCTCTTTTGGCCCACTGAACAATGTGCTATTAGTAAAATCTCAATATAAATTTATTTATCCCAGCCCAAATTTCGTTTCATGGGCCCTTTAAGAGTGTCGAAATGCTCAAAGAAACTACCGTATTTTCTGGTGTATAAGTCGCGGTTTTTTTTAAACATTTTTCTTGGTGCGACTTATACAACAATGTGACTTATATAAGATTTTTTTTTTTTTTTTTCGAGTTGCGACGCCATTTTTTTTTTATACTCCGTGCGCCATCGTTTGTAGAGAACTATAACTACGTAGCCATAGGTGGTGTTCCCCCCCCCAGGAGGCACTGCTGTCGCTGCACTATTTCAACTCTGACCGCGAGATATTTTAATTTTTTTGTCTTCCCCGAAGCGGCTGCAGATAATTTTCTCGAGTCTTCCTCAGTTTCCGTTTGATGAGCAGTTTTTTTGTACCATGCTCCAGCCGTGTTGCTACATGTAAAAGGAAGGATTGTAGCTAGCCAATCTTTTGGAGGTACAAAAAAAAAGTATGTCGAGGTTTATTTTTCTGCCCGCGCATCGATACTCGCGTCGTCTCCAGGACTTGGCCTAGGCTAGGCCTAGTGCTCCAAAGGTTGGTTCGCGAGTGTCTAGCTAAGGGATTGTCCGGTCAAATTTTGTATTCGAGAAAACAATTGAATATCCTTGTTATTGCCTCGAGACGCATTGCACGTGCAATATCTGAATTTTATATGCCCCTCTGCGTGAGTAATTGGATTTATAATGCTCCAATCGCATTCTAGCGTAAACGCTGCTTTCGTTGGCAACATTAAAGCTCTGACGTCACAAAAAACAAAGCGAGCATTTCTGTCTTGTCGTTTGCCTGTGAGTGAACGCCTCAGCGTACTTTGTTTTTGTTGTTGTGCTCGACTTGTTTCGTGGTTGGGTGAGATTTTTGTTGCGCGGTTGGGTGCCACAACCGCCGGGCAGCACATGCGAGCCAAGACATGACGTCCCACACTTTTCCGCGAGGCGTGCAGTGACGAGCAAAGTGGATCGTCGCCGTGCGTAGGGACTAGGTTCCCGTCAAGATCGAGATCCCGCTTATGCAGCAATCATCTCTCAGAAGAGAGCTACGAGCTGAGCTCTAAGCGGACAGAAAGCTCGTAAGCTGAGGTGTGATGCTGTGCCAACGATATTAAACTACGTCCATCCACTCCTCGCCCAAATCGAATCAATCAATTTGATTATGCAGCGAAACCGAAACCAACAGCTAGGCCATCTGGAAACGATGCCAGAAGTTGTATTTAGCACGCGTGCAGCCCGATTCTGTTTGACCCGCGTGTGAAAATGGAGCGTGACTTCGATTCACCAAGCTCGTCCAAGTCAAGTGACGACATGCATTTGAATGATTCGCCGTTTGCCTTCGACCCGCGGACATCGCCTCTGAGGGAACGACCTGCAGTCTCATCACCGATCTAGTGGATCCGCCGACATGTGTACCCAGATGCCGCTTCGTGTTCCTAGTTGCCGCTTCAGAGGCGAAATCTGCATTTTTTGCTTTACAAGCGCCCCTAGTTCGATCGGTGGCCGTCGTAGTTGTGTTTGCGCGAAACGGCATACGTTTGCTCGAAGCTTATGGCTGTTTGCGAGTAATATCCTGCTAAAAGGCGTGACTTTTTTTGCACATGCTTGAGAACTGCATTAAAAGAACCGTATTTCAGTGGGGTACAGCCTAGGAGACTAAATAATTCGAAACAAAATACAAGACATCACTCGACCAACGCTTGTTATCCCGAGCATCCGACAAACCTTTGCGTTCTGTGACGTCACGCAGCACCTACGGATGTCAGCCATTGACACTGGCAAAATTCGGGGTGCAGTTTCGTACATACGCTCATGAAAGGTTTAATTAATAACGGGAGATCATATATCAAAATAAAAATTAGGTTTTTCTACACGAAGGCTCCTTCGACGTAACGAGCGCAAAAACTTAAGTACTTCCGGTTTCGACCGGACAATCCCTTTGTTCGCTTGGCTTGCGTTCGCTCGAATAAAGTTGACTACCCTCTCATTTTGCACATTTTACGTCCTTTTGCTGCGAAACACTCGATTGCCCCCGCCAGACAGCACCATACTATGGGCATTTCTCGTGAGCCGAAATGCGCGGCAAACGGTACGTGCGATCTAGTGATTGTGCGAAACTCCGATTTCGCGATACCAATGCGCGTAAACTAAAGAACTCATCGCGTGAACTGTGCAAAGAGGTGCGACTTATACAAAGGTGCGACTTATATACCAACTTTTTCACGAAAATGACTCAATATACGGATGTGCGACTTATACAAGGGTGCGACTTATAGCCCGGAAAATACGGTATTCAATATTCTATTAAAAATATATTGTATTTTGTATATATCATGTCATCATCATCATCACTAGACGTGGCACCGCGGGCCTCCATGGTACGGGCTGTCGCCTTTCCGCGGTGCCACGGCTCTCCTGAGCCAATAAAGATTATTACTATTATTATTACTATTGCCAAAGCAGCACAGGCACGGCACTTGACATCTTTCTTCTCTTTTAGTACCTCTTCATTAAAACCTCAGTTGTGAGTCAGCGCTCTTTCCTTCCTGTTCTTTCTTCCTTCCTTACCTTATTTGCGCTGTTTAAGTCAATTCAGCCAAAGCCACTGTTCGCTTCGATCAAAATATACTATTCGCACATGCCCGCCCATTTGTTGTCGTTGCCGGTTTACCATCCTAAAGACGGTGCCCTGCACGAGCCAGCATTTAAAAGGACTGCTCCGTGCTTGCAGGGAGGTGCACCACATGTGCGTGCTCCTAGGCTACGGCGCCGACGCCATCTGCCCGTACCTGGTGTTTGAGATGGTGGCCCTGCTGAGAAACGATGGCCTGCTCAACCCTCCCCTTTCGGATGAGGAGATCTTCAAGAACTACGTGGCCGCCATGGAGCGGGGTATCGCCAAGGTGATAACGCTACGAGTTTGGTGCTCGTTTATTGATTCGGTAATCTACACCACACCCACTGGTGTGATCTAATGACCGATATTTAGGAGCCGGCTGTTCTTGTCCGTTGGAGGTTTTCTGACGTTTGTTCTTTGGGTGGGCTGTGAATAGTTTGTGACTTATTTAAAATGCAAGTTGTGATTGAGATTTACATGAATTTGCCGAAATTTAGAAAAATGAATGATTAGGTCTATGCCACTGAATATAGTATATACATTTTTAGCTGTTTATGCATTTTTTGCTGCTATAAAAGTAAGGGTCTTTTGCTACTTCTTCCCAGGGCTTTTCACTTATTTACATTGGCACATTTCTTGTGCTGGTTCTCTACATACATGCATCAAAACTAGAATCTTCAGGCAAAGCCGACCGGCTGAGGCTCAAAAATTCATTTTTTCTAGATTAAAGACAATTTTTTTGTCTGTTTCAAGCTATATAGCTTGAATATAGGTGTCTAATGTATCATAATTATAGCTTGATCTCTAACTTCCATTTCCATAGGCCCGAGACAAATTGAGAGTGGCTAACAAGAACAAACAAGAGTACAAACAAACAAAATCTTAAGTTTTGTTTACCAGCTCGTATTTGTCTCCTTGTTTCAGGATTCGGGTCCCTCTCTACATTAGTAGCGCCTTGAATTCCTGTACCAATTTTAGAAGCATACTTCAGCTTTGATTAACCAGATTCAAATTGGTCTTTATTATGAGGAGTCTCTATTGTTCTCATTCGTTTCTTTGTCACAATATTTATTATCATTCTATCCCGCATCATAGCCTACTAACAGCCCATCATATATTTCCAGTTGCTTAGAGCATTCAAACAAGGTTGGCATTTTTCCATGTTACACAAATGCTTTTTTCCTTTTTTCTTTAGCTTGTTCATTTTTCACATTTTTGTAGAATGGAAGCACCTCCCCCACCATATTGGAACCATCCATCGCTCAACTGCTTTCAAAAATGCTCTTTCTTACTTTTGGCTCTTTGAGGAACCATAATTGTGTGTTCTCTATATTTTACATACCAGTCCAATCACTCATGTTTTCCGTATTTTACATATGTGCACTCCCAACTCTAATGTATGTGACCTAAAATAAAAATAAATAACTACCGTAATATCCTGAGTCATCGCCCTCCCCACTGCCTCCTGAAATTCATAAAGAAAGGTGGGGTGGGCCATGTCTCGCTAGATAAGCACAAAAAGTATAAAAAAATTTGAAAAAAAACACCCATTTTTTTTTTGGCGTATCTAGCGCGGCTGCGGAAGAAATACATTAAACTCAAAACTCGAATTCGTTTTATTTTTTTACACAAAAAACTGCTCATGAAAGAACGTATTACAATCACAAAGTCCGTTGCTTGCATACACGCCATGAACATTGCCGATCGGCATACAGCGCGAAAGTTTGTTCCGTGAAAGCACGCTACACCGCTATGCTTTCCTCGTTAGTTACAACAAAAAAAAAAAAGTTATGAGAAAATAGAAAATCCAATTAGGTGCAACGAGCGAGCAAGCGGACCAAAGAAGCGACGAAGAGCGCTGCTAGGAAAGCGGGAAAGCCGGCGATCGCTTTGGCAAATATTTGGCGTCGGGCCAAGTCGGGTTCCTTGTCAATCGCAAGCTCTTGCACAACTTTCTTGCTTGGTGCATACATGCGTGCGTTCGTGCACGGCGTGCTATCAACGCGGGTTAAGGCGGCGTTTCTGCGTGGTGTGAACTGCACCACGAACACGGAGCTCAAAATGGGACGCTCTACAAACGTGCGTCATTCCAGCAAAGCTTTATTTACCCGTCGGCTTTGTCTTAAGGCCCGTTCACACTCTTACGACCTCTTAAAACTGGGTTCCTTAAAACCTCTTACAACCAGAGGACACATGGGCGCCATCTATTGGGTAGCAGTGGAAACTTGGCGGTCCGCATATTTTCTATTTCTCTCGCGCATTATCCTTTCTTTTCTTGGCCTGAAAAACTTTTGTCAACGTTATAAATGAGCCGTTCTTATAGGTATTACGCACATTTGACCTCGGAAATCCCCGCAAAACCTTCGCTCTTGTGAAATGCAGTTCCAGGGTCACCGCATAGATGGCGCCAGAATGCCAGTGTGTTTAAGTGTGTTCCCTCGTCCTAAGAAATTTTAAGAAGTTTTAGCAGATCTCGTCTCTCTCGGTCGCAAGAGTGTGAACGGGCCTTTAAACATTGCAAAACCGCCGTTGCGACGTGTGTCGGAAGAAGAAGCGGGTTCGCGGCGACCTTACTTTGGCGTAGAAAGACTTTGATCTTACACTCCGCAGTTACATTCCAGGATGTGGGGCGTTCGCTTAGCTCGTGATTCCTGAATGGGTTACTGCTTGTGTTATTTTTCCGACTTTTTTTTTTCTCGGGACGATCTTTTTGTAAGCAAAACAAACTTTCATTCTGTTATCTCCATCGTTTTCTTTTCGGACAGTACGACTTCGAGGTCGCTCGCGGGGGAAATGCGTAAACAAAGAGAAGTGTCTTTCTCTAGTTTGTTTGATTTACTTTGTCACGGACGTCCTCCAACTGCAAGGTCCGCGGCCGCGTCATTCGGGTAGTATGAATGTTTCGCGGATTGCGGAAGTCAGCGTTGGGGTATTTGAAGGGGTGGGTGATGACTTGGTGTTTTTTTGGAAATCGATATTGGCCCAAAAAGTGGGGTGGGCAATGACTCGGGGATGGGCGATGACTCGGGATATTACGGTAAATAAATAACTAAGTATTGTACACCATCTTGTGTGCATTCTTGTCCCTTTGTTATTCAAAATTCTTCAGACATTGCCAAGCAACAGCATTCTATGTAGTATGATTGCCCAATGTATATTTTGTTGAGCTCATTTTATTTAATCTCACTGTCCATGGGGGCTTTATGTACGGGGGCAAAATTGAACTATATAAGAAGACAATATTGAATGAACACAAGTAGGTTATTCTTAACACATAAAACATGATGTTAAAAGCTGTGGAAAGGAGAGTTGGCAGATTGAAAGAAATGCTATCAACTTCCGATGCAAACAATGCTCTCGGATAGATTTTTCCAGACAGATAGCCAATTGTGATGGGGAGAACTTGAATTGATTAGTTGTAGGTGTAACCAATCGAATTTTGAGTAGTGATTCATGTGTGGGAGATACGGAAAGCCAGCGGACCGTCACTCTGGATTGGATCGCTTACCAAATCTAACCAAGAAACTAAAAAGAAAACTGTCAAACTGATGCCTCCTGGGCCCTGAGTTTTTCCCGTCCGTGGACCGTCCCCCGCAGGTGATGGCCAAGATGGGCATCTCGACCCTGCACAGCTACAAGGGGGCCCAGATCTTTGAGGCGGTGGGCCTGGCCGACGAGGTGATCGACAAGTGCTTCAGGAACACGGCCTCTCGCCTGGGGGGCGC
Source organism: Ixodes persulcatus (assembly GCA_013358835.2). Classification (NCBI taxonomy): domain Eukaryota; kingdom Metazoa; phylum Arthropoda; class Arachnida; order Ixodida; family Ixodidae; genus Ixodes; species Ixodes persulcatus. The sequence continues at coordinate 311,206 of JABSTQ010009378.1, forward strand.
CACCTTCGAGGTGCTGGCGGCCGATCTGGTGCAGCGCCACGGCTTCGCCTACACCGAGTCGGACTATGACAGCCTGGTGCTGCGCAACTCCGGCCAGTACCACTGGCGCTCCGGCGGGGAGAGCCACGTCAACGACCCGGTCAGCATCGCCAACCTGCAGGAGGCCGCCAGGTGGGTGCGGCGACCGCACAGTCGCAGAGTGAGGGTGGCGGACGGAAAGGAGCTTCTGCACCGGGTGACCATTGTGGACGAAAGTGACGGTTATTTCGCGGATCCTTTGCGAGATAATTCGGGAGTGCCGCCGCACGGGACGGGTGGTGCCATCTAGTTTCGACGTGCGCTAACATTGCACTACGGTGGGGTTCGAAGCGGTAGCATTTCTGGGCTCTTCACCCCCCCACTGGAAATGGTGTCCGGTGTCTGTCGCAGTGCCACATGACGTCATGGCGGCAGTGACTCACAGTGTCAAAATTCTATAGAAATTTTATGGAAGTCGAAAGAGCACTGGAAAAAACCTCTTTCTGGGATGAGTAGCATTGGCAGCTTCTTCAAGTTTGTTCTCTCTCTGATAAGGCTGACTGATTGGCACATTTAGAGCTTTTTATGTCTTAGGAATCTGAAGATACTAAGCATCTCTTGCACCAGCTTGCTCAGTTCCCCGTTCTTGCATGTCGTTCCATGCAGCTACAACAGTAAGGACACCTACGCAAAGTATGTGGAGAGCGCCATGCAGAGCATTCGGCAGTGCACCCTCAGGGGACAGCTGGACTTCGAGTACTCCAAGACTCCACTGGACATTTCCGAAGTACGAACATGCTTTTCCATTTCTGTCGCTACATTGTGGATAGGCGTCTAAGTTGTCTCAAATTAAATTTACTTTTAATCTAACTTGCTGCTGCATTTATCATATGCTTCTGAGCCGAATGAGGCCGTTTGCTGTAATATTGCTAAGCAGCTGGCAACGTATACCTCAAGTGCTTGATGGAAAAACATTTTTTGAACACTTCACTCCCACGTATAAAGTCTGAATATGCAGTATGCATTCTTGCACAGTCCGTACCTATATGTGCATATGCGTGTATGGTTGTTAAAATGTATGCGGCACTTTGGTCATACCTGACCAAGTCGTCCTACGTAGTACATGTATGATGGTTACAGCATTGGTGCCACTAAAGGTTGCGTTGGGTCACTTCGTCACGTGACGCAGTGTTATCTGATGCCGTGGCGTTGCGTGACATCACACCACATGATTTGACGCAGACCGAGCAATATATCATATTTTTTGGTTAAACTTAGCCGTTCACTAGTTGAACGCTTTGTTGTTACGTAACGCTCAAGAGGCACAAAACCATCCCCATTACACACACTCAGAGTTTGCACTGACGAAGTATACCGTAGTGTTTCCAGTTACGATTGTCTTTAGCTGTTTGTATTGTTACCCGGACAGGTTGAACCTGCCAAGGAGATAGTGAAGCGCTTTGTCACCGGAGCCATGAGCTTCGGAAGCATCTCCATCGAGGCGCACACGACGCTGGCCATCGCCATGAACCGTGCCGGAGGAAAGTCCAACACCTGGCGAGGGAGGCGAGAATGCCGACCGCTGGGCACCCCAGCATCCCGACAACAACAAGCGCTCTGCCTATCAAGCAGGTGAGTGGCGCGTCTTGAGCGATCCGCTTATTGTGCACCAACGGTAGGAAGCAGAGTTGGTAACAGACTGAAATGAGCATTTACCAGTGGTTTTCTCTATTAAAGTGGCGAGAACGGGCAGGGATTTCTCTATTAAAATCGGTATCAAAGATAGATTACCTCGTAACTATTGTAAACACCGGAAGGCGCCGTTGGACGAGGGAAAGGGTTTGACTTGCCCTATACTTTGGCGGAGAGCGACACGGGTGTCTTGTGGGATTATTTCAGGTGGCGTCAGGGAGGTTTGGAGTGACATCTGCCTACCTGGCCAACAGCGATGAACTCCAGATCAAAATGGCTCAGGGAGCCAAGCCTGGTGAAGGTGGAGAGCTGCCAGGCTATAAGGTCAGCACGTGCTTCCAGTCTCTCGTCATCTCTCACTTGTCAGATGCACATTAGAAGGGCCTTCACATTGCTGACGTTGCGTGTTTGAAGAAAGGAAAAATTGCGCGCTCTTCATATTTGCTGTATTTGCAAGCACATGGAACCATTTTCTCAAAAACTGGGACCAGGACGCCAGTGACATTGTTTTGTCAACAAGTGCAGTTAGATAACGGTCGACCACAAATTCTAAAGTGAAAAGTGCATAAGTAGTGTTTAGTTGTACAATTGCATATGAATTGTTGCATACGTTGATCATTCTACTTGCTGTGAGCTGTGACCCTGCTAGGTGTTTCTAGGACTTATGCTTTTGGAAAGATTCGATTTTACATGATGCAAATGTTCATTTTTGTTAAGTGAGCAGAGTTTGACTTCAGTCGTCCAGCTGTGCATTCTTCCCTCCTGTCGGGAAATCGTCCAAATAATTAGGTTAATTCAATGTGCCAAGTTTCAAGATTCTTTTTTGTACTTTCACAAAGGGGCCATACGTGTGTCATAAAGACTTTAGGGTTTACAAGACACTGATATAAACTGCTCAGCTCGATATAATCCATCTGTAAGTAATCCACAGGGCATTCATGGCTGCTATTCGGGCATAAAAAGAAATTATATAAATTAGCCGATGAACAGAGTGCAATGCAACTTTTCACAAAGATGTCTTTAGGTAATGCAATAATCATACTGAAATCGCATGAGTGTAGGTTTTTGTACAAAAATGGCAGGAAAGGAAAAACTTGATATTGTTACTAATGACAATTGATGAGGTGCCAATTGACAGAAGAAAACTAAACATTTACTGGGGCAAACATGTGCCCAAAACAAGATACAAGAAGACTACAGTCTACGCCCGTTACAACGGACCCTCTAAATCCGGGAAAAAAAGTCTGCTATATCCGGAGTATGTAGTACAGAGGAGGGGTACGATCGTCAAGTGGGAACTGTGGCCGCTATTACATATAAATGCTGCAGCCACTCCATCTTCTCAGTTTTTTCTGCACGCCTGCAGCATTTATTCACAGCGTGCACACGGGGAATGTAACTGCCTAATGCAGTTTCCGAAGCTAAGCACCCGCGCTCGATAAAGGCCTAGCGCGTTGAGGCGCGCGCTAAGCTGAGCAAAAACAAAACAAAAAAAAGCAAATTGTTATCAGGCGCAACCACTAGCCGGCTGTAAAAATCGGTCATGGCGAGCAGAATTAGTGAAGCGCCTCTTAAGCACTTTGCTTCGCGCCATTGTAAGTCTGCCCGAAACCCATTCATCAAATTCCGACCGCCGATCGCCGCTTCACATACCGCATTCCCCTTCCACACACACCGAGTTTCTGCATTTTTTAATCGCTGCATTCTGGTGAATAAAATAGCTGATAAAAAATCTGACTAACCTGACAAAGTGCGACTAAGAAACAGAAAAAAAAAAAAAAAATACATAATCTTTTCGAGGGGAACCATGGGGTGATGCGGAGCATCGTGTTGGTTCCGAGGAAAGAGTCAGTTGCGTGCTGACGTCGAGAGATGGCGCCACCGACTGCCCTAGCGTTACCCCCTACGCGAGCCTTCGTCGCGGCTCGCGGCAGAGAAACTTGGAACGCTCGCCGCTCGCCGTTTATTTTTTTTCACACTTGAAGGAGAGGAGACTAGAGGAGGAGAGTTGCGCGTGCGCGCGCGGTGTGAGGAGAAGCGAACGCACGCGCAGTGTACGCAGCTGGTAGAGAGAGAGAGCGGAGAGAGTAACGCGCAGCTGTTGGAGAGAGGGAAGGAGGAGAGTTGCGCGTGCGTAGTTCGAGTGCCGACTACAACGCCGACGCCGCGGGACATAGACCCGAGCAAGAGATGCTCCGCATCTAAAACAGTTGGATGCCACACGGCCAGCGTCAAATTTCATTCAATGGACGCCGCCACTTAAAGCAATTCTTACCTTTTTCATCAAACTGGAGCTACGCATGCGTGGGAATAATGAATGTCGAACACTTCACGAACGTGGCTTCTCTTTAATGCGCAAAATACTGAGTGATCAGGGCCTGCCTGGCTCCTGCAAGTGAAGCCGCGGTCACTTTGTGCTGCATTTGCGTCAGTTGCAGAACTTCTGCCGAGCAGTCATGCTGTTGCTGCACAAAATAACCTTTCAAAGCTTCGATGTGCTCTAGGGCCTGAGAACTCGTCAGCTTTACGGGAGCTTCCGCCTCTTCGCTGCTGTCCTCTTCTGATTGCGGGTCAGAGCAGTTCCTGACTTGCGCCACGATCTCGTCGTCGGTGAGCTCCTCGTTGTTAACGACGTCATCATCAAAACTGACGAAGTCAGCGAAGTCTTCTGCCCCAAAAGCTTCCTGAATTTGGGGCCACACAGTTGGCACACATGGCTCTTGTGGCTCAGCACTGGGAGTGGTAGGGGCGTCATCTTCCCTACAAAAGCCTGCCTTTCGGAAGCAGTTGTGGATCGTGTCGCGCTTGAGCTGAGCCCAAACTGCTGGCAGAACTTCAACGGGAAACTTCACGTCAATTTTCGTCTCCTGCTTTGCGTTCATGTCAAAGAGCAGGCGCTCCGTAAGGCGGGTCCTGTACGCAACTTTCACGGAATGCACCACACCCTGGTCGATGGGCTGCAGTGCTGACGTCGCATTTGGAGGAAAATACGCTATCTCTGTCGCCTCGAGTACCGGGGGTTGCATGTGCGCGGAGCAGTTGTCGAGAAACAGCAGAACTTTCCTTTTCTCTTTGGCCATCTTCCGGTCAAACTTCACCAACCACGCTTTGAAAAAATCCTTGGTCATCCATGCTTTTTTGTTCGCCTCCCAGTCGACTGACAGGCTTTGCATCTGACGCAGGGCACGCGCCCGTTTGGACTTGCCGATGAGCAGGAGCCTCGCCTTTTCAGAACCGTCCATATTGCAGCAGAAAAGAACTGACAAGCGCTCTTTCGAGCACTTTCCACCGTGACACCTTTCTCCGGAGAAAGTGTACGTCTTGCTGGGCCTAGCTTTGTATACGAGTCCACTTTCATCTTCATTAAAAATGTTCCTGTCCTCGTATTTGGCGAGGAGTGCAGGCAGCCGATTTTTTTGCCACTCGGAGACAACGGTCTGGTCGACGCTGTCGCGCTCCCCACACATTTCGCTGAACACAACACCATGGCGTGCCTTGAACCGGCTAAGCCAACCCTCGCTGAAGGTGACGTCGCCGTGTCCCAAAATCACAGTGAGCTGTTCAGCCCTGTTCCTGAGCAGAAGTCCATTCCCGGGAATTCCGCAAGCACGCGCGTCCCGTAGCCACATCAAGAGAGCCGACTCTACCGCCGGGTGCGCCGCTTTCCGCATTCGAAAGCGCTTTTCTTGCAACTCGCCGGAGTCGCGTTTTTCGGCGACGTCCTTGTTTTTCACGATAGAATTCACCGTTTGCTTTGACAGGCCCATTCTTCTCACGATGTCGGCCTGTTTTCCGCCATTGTCGACTGCGTTTATGATGCTTAACTTGTCGGAGAGCGAAATTTGCTTTCTTTTACAACCAGCCATTGCTAACTGGGTCGCAGGCGGCACGAAGAAAAAAATGGCTACTTTGCACCGTCCCTGGCTTGGCTCGGCTACGCCAATGACTGGTTCCGCGCCGACAATGTTGCCAGACATAGTAGTTGCCTTCGCATAAAAGCAAACCAAAAAAAGAAATTGGTGTCGGTACCGCGTAAGGGCGTAAGTCCGCTATTGACGCTCAGGGCAAGCAATTTTCGCCCAAATTTAGTCTGTTGTAGCCGAAAGTCTGCTATAGCCGGGTCTGTTATTGGCGGAGTGGGCTTCATTGAAAATGCATGGGGACCAAACAAACAAACAGAAATAGTCTGTTGTAACCGGAAGTTCATTGTTGCCGGATCCGTTGTAACGGGCGTAGACTGTAGTGTCGTATTAAGCACGTATCTATAAGCGCCACTAACAAAGAACAGTGATGCCTGACTAGAGCGCATAGCCGCGGAGCACAGATTGCGCACTACGAGTGGCTGACAATGCAAGCCAGGCGCTGATGTTCCGGGCAAAATAAACCTAAGAGTATTCGGGCTGTGGTGACCATCACTGCACGAATACGACAGCTAGCGTCGCAGGTGTCGGTGGCGGCCTAAAGCACCATCCAAACCAAGCTGCGAAACAGGAGAAAACGGGTCGTGGAGAAATCCGGTGGAAGAGGAGCAACGTAAATGGTCACATGAATGTGACGTTTTGCGGCTCCCGCTTTGCTATCCAAGGTTGAAAATATCTATCTTGTCCCGTCCCCAGAGAGCTGCAAAATGCCGGAGAGCCCTCTCAGTCAAGCAGGGAAAAGCGGTCCACCTTTGCCTTCCTCGCATACCTTGAGCGGGGTGGGGGGGTGCGCTAATTGCTTCTTGGGAACGCAACAAAAGGTGGAAGGATTAAGAAGCAGTTGCTTCTGTTGTATTCTCCCCCACGAGGCCACTCATAAATCAAACAAAGGGTGCCTTCACTCCCTCTCCTGCCCATCGTGCGCATTTTTCCCTTTTCTTCTCAACCTTTAGGTCTCCGACGACTTGGCGAGCTGCTCTCCAAATTCTCGTCTATACACTCCCACGCGCTTCTGGATGTTACAGTCGACTCTCGTTAATTCAAAATCTTTTAATTCAAACTAACGTGCAGGTCCCATCTTATGCGTCTCTATGGGAAGAAACTCCTGATAATTCAAACTTTGCTTTATTCAAACAAATTTTCGGCCCCCCTCGAGTTTGAATTAATGAGAGTCGACTGTATAAAAAAAAAAAAGGTTCCGCCTGCCTCATTCTTGCGGGTCCGTTTTGCGGCTTGGTTTGGACCGCGTGGCAGGATCGAGTGCTGGGGCGCGACTGCCTCCTGCTCGCCACGGGGAGCCCCTTATGTACACGCGTGGACTCCTGGAACATTCAATGTAGGATGTTTTGCGCATAGAACATTTGTATTTCACTCAGACGACAAGGTTCTCGAACTTACGAGAACGCTAAATTGAAAGAAGCATTCGCTCCTAGGAATCGAACCTGGGCCCTCCGCGTGAAAACCAAGCATGGTAACCATTCAGTCACGCACGCACGCGCTCGTTCGGCGAGGCGCGTGGCAATATTTCCTATGCAACGAAAGAAAGAAAGAACAAACCATCTGGTGGTTGATGCTGCACGTATCATACCACACACGCTTGGATCTGCTGGATCTGTTTTAGGGTGTTTATCTCTAGGAAGCTTTCAAGGTTTTGTACCTTGATGTGCCAAATGTGAGTAGCAGTGTCAACCTGGCGGTTTGCTTCCGGTTTCCTCCTGTGCATAGAAAGTGAACAAGCTCTTATTTCCTCACATTTTTCCTGAGAAACCTGCACTCACAAAACTTTAGCGTGGTAACTGCACCACATAAAGACACCTTCGTTAAATGTTTCATTGCACTTCCTTTTTTAGGGACGAAGCTCCTTAGGGGCTAGCCATGTCCGTATGTCCGTCCGCTGTAGGCCGGCGTCGGGTGCTCGTGCTTCTGCTCGTGAGATCACGTGCTCACGAGCACGTGAGCACATGCTCACGTGCTCGTGTAGGGCCAAAAAAAAAAAAAATAGAAAAAAAAAGATTAAAAAATTATGGAAAAAGAAAAAGAAGAAAAAAATTTACTTTTTCACAGCACTACCTTATTAGGGGCGAAGCTCCTTAGGCTAGCCATGTCCGTATGTCCGTCGGGTGCTCGTGCTCCTTCTCGTGAGTTCACGTGCTCGTGTAGCTCAAAAAAAAAAAAAGGAAAAAAAAGATGAAAAAAATTATGAAAAAAGAAAAAAAGAGTAGGGGGTTCTGAGATGCCATCCCATCTGTCTTCTTAAAAAAAGAAAAAGAAGAAAACCACACATTCTCCTACTGACATGAATGAAAAGGCTCGGCATGCTGCGGCTCGGCGTCTACGCAGACAAGCACCACCAGAGCTTCGCCCCAAGCAACATCATTCACCACGTGGAGATGCGGTCAATTTTTGGCTTATTTATTAACAAAAAATTTGTACGTCCGAGCAGCGCTCAGAAACACCCCGTAGAATCGTTCGCCTTAAATTTTCATGGGCAATTATTTTCGGTGGCCCGCTACTCACACACGCTGCTCATTGCAGGTGACCCAAGACATTGCCAAGACGCGGCATTCCATCCCCGGAGTGGGACTGATCAGCCCCCCCCCTCACCACGACATCTACTCCATCGAGGATCTGGCTGAGGCAAGCCCAATTTGAGAAATCATTCTCATACAGTGGAAGCTTTGGTCAACACTAGTATGGTAAAGGTATCGGTACAGTGAAGTGAAGTCGAAGTACAGGTAGTACGGGCATTTAATGCGGGGATGTAGCAAAAATATACTGATGTGACTTTTTTTTTTTTTTAACTGATTATGTTATAACGAGGTTCTACAGTTTTGGTAGAGCTCACATGAACTCACAGATGATCTGTGTTGGTTTGAAAGTTGCACACTGGCATAGCAGGGTTAAATACCAGAAACTAAAGCTTGACGTTACCAAACCTAAAATTTGCCATTTTGTGTATGGAACACTAACCTGCGCTTCTCTTTTTAATATTATTTGTTTAATTCAAAGAGAAGGCTCGCAGATATGCCGGGTGTTCCATTTTAATTCGAACAAATTTATTACAAACAATTCGTAAAAGATTACTAATATGGTTTGTGCAGGTGAGTTTTACGGCTAAAGGGATATTATGTGGTTGGCTAATCTTTGCGATGAGTCGGCTAATTAATAAAAATGTGTTAATTAACTTTTTAATTAGCGAAAGTAGACACATGGTTTCAATTACAAACTTACCGAGTATCATCGAAAAGCACTAAATCAACTCTTTTTAGAACGACTTGAAGCTCGTGGGAGACTCGGGGGCGCACCAAAGTTACCGCTCGTTCAGCAGGCACAAAGCTAGCAGTGGCAAAGAGTGGATGATTAGATTATCATCGCATTCCGGGTATGCATCCCTCAGCATGTATACCCCATTTTCATATCAAAATGAATGTCACAAAATATTTATATGCTTCTTTCTTTCAGTTCTAAATGAAGCCTTGTGTCAACCACACTGTAGAGCACAGCAAAATGGATGACTTGGTTAGCTTCCATCAATGATTAGCAGCCTTGGCTGACTCTTGATTTCATTGTGGCCGGTTCTTGTTGTTTCTCATTAACCGAGAGCATGTGTCAATGACGTAAGGAGAAAAGAATTGCTACACTGTGACAGAAATTAGTTTTTTCTCGTTCTAATTAGCTCCTTCTCCTTAGCATGAAAGCAAAACAAAATTATCAATATCATCTCCAAACAAATCGTCTTTTTAAAATCTTGTCTAGGCTCTCGCAATGACCACATTCAAAATTGTCTTGGGGGATGTTCACTGACAGAATTGGAGCAGTATAAACAATAGACCAAAACATCTTTAGTGCACCTGTACGAGCGTCTAGCAGGAAGAAGAAAGTGCCTGTAGATTAGGCACAGAAATCAATTAACTTGATAGCAGCTAGCAGTTGCCGTAATTTTGGTGCTTGAATGAAACTGAACTTCTCAACTGAGCACTTTCCGCATATTACGAATGCAGAGCCATTATCTGATTTTGAAATCTTTTTTACAGAAATTGATTTAATTCTCGTGTCTGACATGTCCAGTTGTTTTATTCATTTTCTGCAGCTGATCTATGACCTGAAGTGTTCCAACCCATCTGCCCGCATCTCTGTCAAGCTGGTCTCTGAAGTTGGTGTGGGAGTGGTGGCTTCAGGAGTAGCCAAGGTTTGTGACACTCAGCCGAACCTAGCTTGTTCATTCAAATTTGCCCGATGCCTATTTCAAGTCAGTCTCAGTGAATGTAGGATCACAAATACAGTTCTTATGCTGGTTCTGCCTCTAACGATTGGAGGTTTAAGTGCTGACTGTATGAGCGACGAGGCAGAGCCCCCAGATGAATCTGTTTTGTGAAGAGCAGTGTGTGTTAAACGCTAAAAGCCTAAGCCTGAGCAGCAACAAGCTCATGTTTTGCCTTTAGTTTCAGCATGTCCCAGCGCTGCACTTTATTTACTATAAACATTTCTTAAGCAGATACAGATGGCAGCTGAATTGAGCCATTACCACATTGAATGCCAACTTTGCACGGTGATTGCGCTTTTTTTCCGTCCCCTTGTTCAAGACCTGTTTCTAAACATTTCTTTTATATTGTGAGCATTTTTATGAATTTTCCAGTCAAGCACTTGTATGTATTCAAGGTTTCCCTAAACTTTAATATACAGTATTGTGTAGATTTCACACAAGTGTAAATGGGAACTTTGGTCCCGCTAGTGGTCCCTATATTCTTCGACATGCTCTAAATGACTTTTTTTTTCACAGGTTTAATGTTTCACAAATATTTTGCCAAGTGAGGGCTGTAGCGATATTTTGCAGGCACAAAATTGCGCGACTGGAAGTGGTGTGCCACATACTTGATACTATGGGGTGATGTACTTGTTTGATAGATTACTCGCATTAATCTTCAAATTATGAAAGTAAAATTTTTTTTATTAATAATATTACAATTGAACCTTGATTTAACAAAACTCGATTTTACGAATTTGCCGATTTAACGAACGAATTTGGATTCCCCGCACAGCCTATGCCCGAAAAATGTCTTTCTCGATTTTATGAAGCTTCTGATTTAACTAAATAATTAGCAGGTCCTGGTGACTTCGTTAAATCGAGGTTCAAGTGTATTATTAATTATTAATATTAATTATCATTATTTATTATAATATGAATGGTAATTTCGTCTGCTCCTCGCACACTGGGCACAGTGTCACTGCAGCGAGGATAGTATAATGTACTTGAATGTGGTGGCATCTGCTAGTGGTAGCAATGGCTGCCTTTGCCTCTTTTTTGGCTGCCGGAAATTCACCAGTTCTTTACCAACAAGAAAGGCCTTTGAGAAAGAACCCCTTCTAAGAAATGGCGCACCATTTTCAAAGAAACAATTAGAAGGGTACATTGTTTTCGTCGAGCAACAACTACCCAATGCGCTACATCGAACGAAGCACTCGCACCCAAGGCGTTGTTTCTTATCTACTGAAGAGATTACCATTTGCTGGGGCAAAACTTTGTTGCGCGCTTGATCACCCCCTCTCACCATTTCGCGCCTCCCATGTGATGTGTGGAACAATCCTACCGTGTCTGGAGCACGTCTTCGAGATGTAGGCACGGCGTCCCATACTGCCCCTGCATCGAAACTGGTTCTGATGTGGCGATGAACGGCTTAGAAGGAGCTGGAGTGTCATCGAGACGTCCGACAAGCCACGCTGTCGGGTGTCGCGACCCGGCAAAAAGTTAGAGCAAATGTGAGCAAACCCCTAGCTGCCAAAGCTTCCGTGGACTGTCAAGCCGGAGCGCGACTTGCGGCAGAACAGGCATGTTTCGCATCATGAAGTTGGGAAGCTTCTAGAGGTGACGTGAGGCACCAGAGGTGAAGCCAGAAGTGTGGAGGGACACGTCCCCAACGAAGCGTCTCTTGGCTTCGTTGGGGGCGTGTCCATCCACACTTGTGGCTTCACCTCTGGTGTCCTCATGTCACCTCCAGAAGCTTCCCAGCTTCACATTTTAAGCGCACCAGTCGGAGATGCGCTCCAGGTACCGTAGCGGTGGGTTTTGGTCGACCCGCTCGCCGCGTCGTCGTTGCAGGTCCGCTCTGCTCGACGCACGTTTCCTCTGGCGACTGCAGGGCAAGGCGGAGCACATCACCATCTCGGGCCACGACGGGGGCACAGGGGCGAGCAGCTGGACGGGCATCAAGGGGGCGGGGCTCCCCTGGGAGCTGGGCATCGCAGAGACGCACCAGACCCTGGTGCAGAACGACCTACGCTCGCGAGTCGTGCTCCAGGCGGACGGACAGATTCGCACCGGTGAAGCCACGCTCGCCACGGCGCTCGGGACGGGCAGACCCAGTGCACCCAGAGTCTCGTCGGCGGGAGCACAATGTGCAGTGGCTGTTCTCATCTTGCCGGGGAAAGGGAGTGTCCAGCAGATCAATGCATTAGAGTGAGAGTAATGGTCGACATTGTGTTCCTGCCGACTCGGCTTCTGGCGATTTCGGTCAGCCCTCGTTTTGGGCCACACTCTGCACGATGTTGCGGTGTTTGCATGACTGCTCCCAGAGAGTTTGACTTGGGATGGAAGTACTGAGGGAATGTTGATGGGCGTAAAAAATGGTTATTTTAAAAAATGTGGGCTCGAATGGAGTTTAATTTAGTGGTAAACCATTCTTGTGTCGTCCGAGTCACATCCAGCAAAATTAGCATAAAGGAAGAAAACTCACCCATGAAGAAATTGAAAAACTCAAGAAGGGAGAAAACAAAGAACACACTTACAGAACCAGCGTATACAGCAAGATTTAATATTGAACAACGTGTTGCAGACATTCAGCCCTATTCTGTTACTGTTGAATGTTCATTTATTAGAATCTACTTTCCTATTTCTCAATTGTTTGAAGTTTTTTTTGTTAGGTACGCTTAAACAATTTCTTGCGTAATCATAATGTTTGCACTAGTAGTTCGATATTAGTGAGACCTTCCTCGTTGTTTCAGAGAAGAAAACACAAATGCAGATGCGTTTCACTTCTGTTTTCTTTTTGCTGCAATTATATGTGTCCAGAGCCTATAGTTGAATTAGTACAATAACACAATGTTTACATAGAAGCAGAGAACTACCTCAAGAAAAATCCGCAAATTTAATGCAGTAAATGTTCAACGAACGAGGGAAGAAAAAAAAATTAATTTAATTTCATAGTCTTGGATACTGAAGGATGGGCACTATGAAAATTCATCCAAAAGTCGAATGATGGGACTTGCGCCTTTTTTGCGCAGTAGATCATATGGGACCCTGTAGTGTATAAACTCTGACCTGTTTTCTTTTCCCGCCGACCCGTTCTGTGCCTTCAGGATTCGACGTGTTAATAGCTTCCATTCTGGGAGCGGATGAGTTTGGCTTTTCCACGGCCCCACTCATTGTCATGGGGTGCACCATGATGCGGAAGTGCCACCTCAACACGTGTCCGGTGGGAATCGCCACTCAGGTGAGCATTCTTGTCCGTGGGCGCAGGTTGTTTGAATGTTGCCTTTCCTAATGGTAGACAAAGTACACTCTATGGACAATGAAATATGGATCTGCAGTTGGGCAAACTTGTCTTTAGATTTTCGAAAACACTCCGATAATAATCTTGGGGCCACTGAAACACGACAGCGCCTATATTCTGTTCCACCATAAATTGCCAAACGACGACAGCTACGACTCCAGCCATTCACAGCGCTTCAGAGAGGCACACCACAGCAGATTGTCAGAGTTCACCTTTCCTGCGGAGAGTTGCTTTCCCCCGCTGTCTTTATTGGCTTGAGGGGGCCATGGCATTCACACTTTCCCAAGTTAGGCTGGAATAGAAGGTCCACTAGGCATAAGGAGGTATACCAAAGCAAGGCGCCCAGGCAAAAGTCAGTCCACTTCCAGCTGGATTATGGAACTGGAAATGAGGCGGTCCAGCTGGATTCCAGCTGGGTCCAGCTGGAATCCAGCTGGAATCCAGCTGGGTCCAGCTGGACCGCCTCATTTCCAGTTTCATAATCCAGCTGGAAGTGGACTGATTTTCGCCTGGGCGATTTGCCTCATCCTAGCACTCGCATAAGGAAAGTGTTCTGGCTCTTCTAAACGTGTTGCGTGTTTCCCCGACTCCTAGGACCCCGAGCTGCGCAAGAAGTTTGAAGGTAAACCCGAACACGTCGTCAACTACCTGTTCCTCCTGGCCGAAGAGGTTGGTACCACACTCTTAGTCGGATCTCTTAGTGGCTGGGCACCGGCGGGCCGTGCGGTCGCCGCTCGGAGGAGAGGCGATTCGGGTCCCGTTCCCGCTCCAAACGCCAGCATGCTGGTTGCCTTCGGTGCGGGGTCTCTGTGCTTGTGTTGGCGACGTTTACATGCTGACACGGTTCAGTGAACTGGAGAAGGACTGCCCTTGGCTCATGTGCATGATGCAGTCTTAAAACTACTACGCACCTTTGACATGGCCCGCAGAAGTGTACGGCAAAAAATTGTAATATTCCTAACCCAATTCTTATATGTATCCTAGTATAACAATTGGCGGAGCCTTTGAAAATTATCAGATAGGAAAAAGCTGTTGCGGATGGTCGACCTCGATAGAGGAGGGTGTTGTGGTGTGCAAATCTTGTTATTAATTTTTTTGCCATTCAGACGTGTTATATCATAGGAGCGGACTATAATTGACTAAGTTTTTTAGTATTTTTTGTAATGTTTTGGTTACAAACGTAAAGTAAAATGCTTCTTTCATGCAGTTTATTAGATATCCTAGCCTTTACTTGTAACAGAGGTATCCTTGAAGAAGAAACATGCTGAGGTTGCTAAACGCTGAAGGTGACCATGCAACTGGGTCATTGTGAGTTATAAAACAATTTGCCTGAACCATTTTGCTAAGACTCACTCTTCCTTGGAGTCTATGTAGGGTTTGGTAGTAGTCATATTGGAGTACTTTGCTTTTATCTACTAAAATTATTGTGCCCACTATAGTGGTGCCCTACATGCACAGGGAAAGCAATTACGAGGTACATAAATACGATAGTCTCAGGGTGCATATATGGCAGGAGAAATGCTCAGCTGTAATTTTTTGCATGTTTATTTCTGTGTTTTTGTGTCAAAACATTGAAGAATCTTTTCAAAACACACCTATGGCAGAGTTCTTTTGTGTGCAAGGCTCACCATGCCTCTATGTCATGAATCTAGATTTAGCAAGCCATGTGAAATGTGTACCTTTTGACGGTTGCATCCTTTACCTACCTACCCCTACTCTGGCATTCTGCACTTGTGGCACTAACACTGAAATGAGGTAGGGAGAAGTTGGAGGCTGAAAATGTGTTATCGAGATGGCATATTGTCAGACAACCTTCCAAGTGCAAGCTGCCATGCTGCTAAGAGATGTACAGAAGCAGTCATGTTTTTTGGTAGCATGCCAGCTACCATTTTGATGGTTTTCCAGGGCTTGCTTTTCACTAGCTCACCAGTGGTGCATATCTCTGTCTTCCAACAGAGAGTATCGTTATCAAAAATCAGCCATTGTCAGTATGTGAATGTACGTCTACATGTTGTCTGTATTTGTTTTAGTTTTTAATATTGATTCCTTTGTCTGTAAAAACATCTCAAGTGCTTTAACAACTAGTCTTTTGTTTTGTACAGAGGGAAGATAGTGTATGTAGTTAACGACTCTGGAAAATTTTTAATGGCAGCTTTTTCTGGCATTTAGTTATTAAGTAAATGATCCAGAGTTCATCAAGATATGCATTCTGTGGTTTGGTTCTATCGTTTATCATTTGTGGTTGAGTCTCACTTATAGATCCTAGTGCTCCCCTTGTCACTTTCCTACCAATATACTAAGCACATTTTTGTTATGTGTCGACACGACATAGCGTAGCTCTAAAAGCTTTAGATAGCCTTTCCTCAAGATGTGTTCACTGAATTGCGAGAGAAGAATGAAGACAAAGCTGTTGAGACTGCAAAAACTTAATCCTGATGTGAGGGCAGGTAAAAGGGAGACGAACATATCATATCCAACGTTGCATTTATCTTGACTGTTTCTACCCCCGTATCAAGATGAAGCTTTTACAGTTTTATTAAACTTGGTTAGTTACTCTAGAAAGTATACTAGCATAATGCAAAAATGCACTCAAATGTGTTTTTCGTGTGTCACTTAACAACCCGCTTAGGAAGACAGAGAGTCAAACTTTCTTTTACCAAGTAGTCTTAATGTTGCTTATAGCAAACAGCCAGGTTGTTAGTACCCTCATTAACTTGCAAGAATAAACGAAATTCACCAAAGAAAAGGAGGACAGGATGAGACATCTTTCCAACTGGCAGTCAGGCTACCAGTTGGAAGGTCCTGTCTTCCTCCTTTTTGGTGCATTCCCTTTGTTCCCTTTGGCATTCCTGCGACATAGCCAGCACACTCTAATTCGTTGGGTCTAGCTTGCATAGCCATTTTCGAAAGAGCTTCACATTGTGCATATATACAGGGTGCTTTTTAGAGGGACCATGATTTAGAAGGAAACAGAAAAGGAAACTTGCATTAGGGTTTGTTTTAGTCGTGGGGCTAAGTTAGGGGCCATGGTGTCCACCAGAAAGGAGGTGAAATGACTTAATCGACTAATTAACGAAAAAGCTTTTATTAACTTTCTAAATTTTTATTTTTTGGGGCATAATGTAGGAGAATCGACGTACGACCTCAATATAGTCAAACCGTCGAGTGAAATCTTGATTAAAATATTTGTAGTGGGTGCTGCAGGGCTAGAAGTGCCATGGTTGTACACGGCTTTAAACCAAAACAGCCGGGGAAGTGCACCTGCGATGTCAATCCCTCCGCCCTGAGCCGGATTTGCAACCTGCGTGTCCGTGCCGCAAGTGATGTCAGCAGCGCGACGCAAGCACGGAGCGGAGGGACCGACATCATGGGTGCACTTTGCCGGATCAGTTTCAGTTTGAAGATGTGTACAGGGATGACATTTCTTGCCTCGCCTCACTACAGATTTTTTAATCAATGTTTTCAGTCATGGCTAGACAATAATGAGGTGGAGTGTCAATTCTCATACTGCCATATTTTCCGGACTATAGTCGGCACCCAGTGCATAGTCTGCAGAGACAAATCTGGGATCAAAAATAAAAGTTTTTGCTTAGAGAGTTCGTACCCGGTGCATAGTCCGCACGAGGTGCACTGCATAGTCGACACTTAGTGCCTAATCCAATTGTAAAAGTTATTGTATTCAACACACCTTGACAAATGTTTGATGTATGAGCTCACACTTCGTTATTTATAAAATCCTTCACGTTTTGTCATAGCGAACAATCTAGAAAAAATAAATCCCCGTATTGTCCGCCCCAGTAGATAGTCCGCATTGGGTAAAATTTCAACTTTTAAACATGCATAGCCTGCGGACTGTAGTCCACAAAATACGGTACATTATGCCCCCAAAAAGGAAAATATAAAAAAGCTAGGTTTTTAGTGAATTATTTAACTAATTAATTAACGCATTTTACCTTTTTTCTGGTGGCCCCTATGGCCACCAATTTAGCTCTAGAACTTAAAGAACCCTAATGAAACTTGCCTCTCTTCAAAACGACTGTCTCCACTAGAAAATAACTCCTTGTATTAAAATCTTCTGTGATCATTCTATGTCGCAGTCTTTGCAGACTCCCATGCTTTTTCATTAGTTTCGAGTTTCCCTATTTACTTGCTACTTGGCTTTTAGAGCTAATATAGAACTGGTAACTATATTAGCAGGAGGAAAATTATAATAGTTAAACATATTTTAATTAATATGTCTAATGCAAACTTGTCTTGATACAATAATTGCAACATAATTTCAACATGTGCTCCTTGAAAAAAGAATATTTTTATCATCTTTATTAAGCGCTACATAAAAAAGTGTTTTGTCTTTTTTTAAACAGTAAGGAGTGGTACTGTAGTATGAATAAAGGCTTCTACTATTGAATTTGGTTTATTATGTTTGTTTCTTCTTCAGCCCAAAATTATACTGTTGCTAAAGGTATACTTTATTAGACATATTCGACTTTTTCACTCTGAAATAGTTTTATGAAAGGACATAAAATATGGCACAGTAGAAGGACAGTAGAAAATATTTGTTTACAAAACTTTCCAAATAATGAAAGTAAGCATTTCTTACTTTATCAAGCACCATTGCTCAAGCTTTTGGAAAGTTTGTGTCAAATATATACAACATATACGCAGAAACATGCGTCAAAAATGTTTTTTCATGAATGTCATTTGCGTGTATTTACAACAAATAAATTTCTTGTTAACTTTTGTGTGGTGTTCTCAATTCACAGACATACATCTAGAACCATTTTACACAGAACCATTTTTCAACATCTCTTTCAAGGCAAAATCATTATCATAAAATTTACAGTTTATTTCAATACATGAGTTGCACTGATGTCACATCGCATACTTTTGACCACCATGTAAGAGGAGGAGAGGGAAGCTGCTTTTGTAAGAATTTTGAGTGACGTGTTAATCTTCTATAATCTTCTAAGAGGAGAATAGCGATGCCTCTGCAAATCCGGGAGGCACAAAAGAGGATCCTGATAAGAGGGGAGCTCCCTCTTCCCCTCTTCTCTGGTGGTCATCAGAGCGCTCTTTGAATGACGTCACGTGCAACCCATGTATACATTTACACATTTTCTCATGGTTATTGCAATATTGATGCATGCACTAACATAGTTCTATTTCTTGTGTGGTTTGTAGCATTTGTGTAATATCTTATTGTGCTGGTGATTGATTGGTTAGTCTCCTGTGCCATATTTTGTAGTCTTATACACAACAAAAAACTAATATTTTAATAGAATAAATCGAGTGTTTTCGGCCAACAGTAATTTAATTGATTCATACCACTTCAGAAAGTAGTGTAGCGTAAATACTTGGCTTGCGTAACGACCCAGTTTTGCATCTTTCTTTGTAAACTAAAATATCCTTATTCATTCAGTCGGGTTTCTTATCATGAGATCACAGGTGCTTTCTATCATCTTGTGTATTATTGTTTATATATCAGCTAGAAATGCAGTAGTCATAATTGAATGATTTACTTAGACAAATTTCCCAGCATTGGAAAATGGCTTAAAAACATTCCATTTCTAACAAAAACATGTTGAAATTCTTTTCTGTCAAAGTAGTTTTCATAAACTTTGACTATAAATGGCTTTGTGCACAAAATTGTTTAATATTTATATGACGCTGGTATTTGATACAAGTGCATAGTTAAACATGGATTTATTTTACCTGTTTCAATAAGGTCACTCCAGGCAGGTTTTAATTCCTCGTAGCTTTGTGAAGTCTAACGCAATGGTGCCTTGCATTTGGCCGTTTACCAACCTAACAGTTGTTGATCAGACCTGCGTAGTATGTTTCTTAGCTTGGCTGCTTAGGGATATGATAAAGCATGTCTTCGAAATGGGATTATATAGTATTATAAAAAAGGGTTTAACTTCTGGGGTTGCACTCATTGAACAAGTCTAAGGTTTTACACAATGTGGCTTGTTATGTGCATATCTAGCTTGAGTTTCATATCGTGCTCGCTATGCATGCCGGCTTGTTCTGCTTATGAGGCTTATGATTCATATTGATGACCCCATTACAATTAAGACATACCGTAATATCCCTAGTCATCGCCCATCCCCGAGTCATCGCCCACCCCACTTTTTGGGCGAATATCGATTTAAAAAAAAATGCAGAGTGACTGCCCACTTTTACAAATGCAGGGCGATGGCTTGGGATATTACGGCCAAACTGCCACTTCCTGAACATCTTATTGAGAATGGCTACCTATATCTCTACTCTGCGGGAATATGGTTCTGAATTTCTTCTTACCATTATGCGTTTGTTGCCAGCAAAACATTGAATGCTAGAAAACCTTCCTTTACATGTCTGAAAACTAGAATGCATTTGCAACACCATATGTCTCGTAATGAAACTGTACAGCCGCTTACATTACAGGCCACAAATGTCCGCCGACCCTGGAGACATTTATGGCCTATAATGTTAGTTTTAGACTAAGGCAACAAACCAATGGTGTAAGTTGTCTGTACACCCTCAGAATGGATGGTTACTCCACAGAGCCGCCCGCGACAAGACAGACAAGAACAAACAATATTAGGTCACGTACAAGCATTAAAGGCACGAGAGAGCCAGGGTATATTGATGAGGAAAAGCTTGAAAGTGTGAGAGTGTAATAAAATTTGAGATTTTGATCTTCATCATCAAGCTGCATTTTCTACGCCGTTCCTTCGGTGTTTTTGGGGCCATGCCAGCCAAGAAAAAAGTACTGCGGCACACTCGGAAAATCTGACATTTAGAAAACGAGAGCATAAAATACGATCCTCTTCTGCCTTTCTTGGGTCGCATATCTTAAGTTTGGGACAGCAGAATTAAGGCATTCCAATCATGTAGCAAACCGTTTCATAGCACCAACATTTCCTGCACAATAACAAGATCTAGAACGGTGGCTGCTCACCATGGCACGGTGTCTCTTGCAGTTTTCTTTATCCCCTTTTTGCTATAGTCGTCGACAGATTGAAAACGACAGGGCGCGTCTCCCAAACGCCCAGCCTCCTGTACGCACTCGATCCCTCCTGCCTTACTTCGGCCGCACGCACATGCTCGAGGCGTACAAGATGCCGAGGCGTCGTCGAAGGTCGGAAGCCCATGCTGGGTGCAGACGACCGGAAAATCCTTCTCTGCCGTTCTCATCTTGTCAGTGATTATAGCCCCACTTACGCATAATCTTAGTGCGTACTGGGGCAGCAAAGTGTGAGAGTGGGCTAGTCGACATCTCGTCAGCAAAAGCATCGCAAAACTGACGAGAGTTAAGAAGACATAAGATGACGTGGTGTACAATTAAAAAAATAATATTGAGGGACAGCTTAAAATTTTGATCAGCAGTGCGTCTGCATACCTCCGTCACCCGCATAGCAGCTTCAGTTTTTGTTGCCGCTCTCTCGTCGTGATGCCTTTTGCAGTACATGTACTCTCGTGGTCTGTATTCTGTCTCGGGTTCTGTGTGGGGTGCCCATCTCCGAGCAGTTCTCCTCCTCGTTATTAAACGACGGCTGCCGATAGCTCTGCATAGCATTCCCGAGGATTGGATTGCCTCAGCTGTTTTGTTGTGTTCAGCGTCCGTCTCATTCCGGGACGTTTGTGCAGGTGCGCAGCCACCTAGCCAAGCTGGGCTTGCGCAGCCTCCAGGAGGCGGTGGGGCGCACGGACCTCCTCAAGGTTTTCCCCAATGCGACCAACCCCAAGGCGGCGCTGCTCAACTACGAGCCCATCCTGCTGAATGCGCTGAGCCTCAGGCCGGGCACCAACATTCGTGGAGGGAGCGTCGCGCAGGACTTTGAGCTGGGGAAACGCATGGTACGAGGGCAATCGTTGCGTGTGCGGAGAAAGTTGTAGGAGAGTGTTCATGACACGTGGACGCTGCAAGCTGATGATGGTTGTGGAACCATTTATACTTGTTTTAAGGACCCTTTAAACACGCGCAGCATTTTTTACATCTTGCACAAACCAGCTCGCGTGAAGGTTGAAATCGTCTATTAGGTATAAAACGTACGGCGCACAAAGACAGGACAGAAGGAAGAGGACACACAATTGCTTGTGAGGACACACAAGCGATTGTGTATCCTCTTTCTTTTCTCCTAGCTGTCCTTGTGCGCTGTACGTTTTAATCATCATGCCTTGCTAACACGCCCAAGCTGCCATTCTGAACAGTTTATTATTGTTGCCATGCGGATTAAGACACCTAACGAAACCATGTGCTCATAATGTCGTGACAGCTTCAATGCTCTGTGAAAACTGTGGTAGCCTCGACAACATTACACAGAAAAGTTTATGCTGAGTATAGTGCACCTTCATTTTCGTTGCAGCCAACTATGCAGCAGACGGTTTTATTCATGCTCGATGGATCAATAGTTGTCTCGCTATAAATTCTCTTTCCTATTCTAGTTCTAACTAAAAGGCGAAGTAGTTCATATAAACACAATTTTCTCTATTTTGTTTTCATGTATACATTTTGTGTTATTGAACTGTGTAAATAGAAAGTTTATGTTTTTTTGGGGGTGAAGCCTCATTAGGATGAGCCTGTGCAGTTAATTTTTTTAATTAACTTCACAGTTTTTAAAACATTCGGTGTTTTTTGAGTTGTGATGATGAAAAGCTCCGATAGCTGTGAAGTTTCAAGTCTTGCTCGTGCTGTTCAATACAAGTGCTGCCTGTTGCAGGACAATCTGCTGATCAAGCAGGCCAAGGCCGTGCTTGAGGGTCGGTCCAAGGAGGTCACCCTTCACATGGACATCACCAATGAGGACCGGGCATTTGCCACTACGCTCAGCTATCACATTGCAAAGTGAGAATGTCTGGACTCTCAAGATACTATATTGGTTCAAAGTACAGTCGAACCCGGGTATATCGAAGTCAAAGGGGATCGTAAAATATTTTGATATATTGATAATTTGATATACAAAAATATGTTTAACTTAAGCTCCAGTTACAATTTCCGCGCGTCTCTCCTAATGCACACAATCAACTTGACGAAAGGTTTTTTTTTTTTTTGCTGTTTTTATTTTGGGGCTAAGGAGTCGGGCAGCCGCTGCGGTGTTCGGGGAAAGAGGGCACGCTACCGTTCCAACAGCGAGCATTCCCTGCCCTCCCCACGCGTGCGCGTGCCCTTACCCTTACACTTACCCTTGCTTTTGCCATTCTTCACTTTTTTTTACTTTTTCTTTTACAACTGCGTTTTTGCTGTGTATCCCCGTGCGCCTATGCTGGCTCGGCAGTCTGCCAGCCCCGCAAAGCGAGCTATGTGTTCCCCGCCAGCGCAATCCAATCGGACCGCGGGAGAAGCGACGGGCGGATGTGCTTTGTTCGCTATATCGAGCGTCCCCGCCATGGGAGTTCGCCATGGGAGTTTGATACAGAGAAACAGCACTCCTATACTATTACGATTTTCAACGGCATGTTTGGACTGTTCGATATAACCAATAATTCTAAATACCTGGGTGTGATATAACTGGGTTCGACTGTAGTAGCAAGTTTACCGCAAACCAGGAGACTCTTACCACGCTACTTTAAATATTAGCAACCATTTCTGTAGTATAATTAACAATCATGTTTTTTTTTATTGACCTGAATGTTTTGGGTTCTGTTTAGAAATTTTTACAGCGAAGCTGTTATATGCTGGATCTGAAAAAAAAAAAATGCGTCCATGGATGTTAACAAAAAACTCCAGTTTAAACGGCGCTCCTTCTTTCCGATTGGTCGTGGCAAGTATAAATATAAAGAGGGGGCAACCCTCGTGAGTCATCCTTCCTTGGCATTACTAGATAGTGAGGTCCTGATCCCTGGTTATCATCTACGGTCACCGACTGCGCCAATCTAACCTTCTTTTATTTCACTTCTGCGGTGCTGATAAAGAGACTTGGGTTCAATCGGAAAAAGCTGTCCTCGAGGTGTGCCTCGAAAAATTGTGTTTAGAACTTTCAACGTCGTGTGTTGAAAGAGCTCATCACCTTTATGTATGTATATGTCTTTATTCAGTCAATATAGCAATTCGCTGTAACGTTGCTGTAAAACCTAAAAAAAAAGCTACCAACCAATGGCTGTGTTCCTTTGTCTCTTTACATAGCCATTTGCTAGCGATGTTATCAGTTGCCCTTTGGACTCGCCATGGCTAGGCCGCGTGTTGTTGGCTCTGAAGAGGAAGAGTGCACCTACAAGGCTCAACAGCGTGAATGTGTGTGAAAGCATTGAGAAGCCGAACGCGCAGCAGCCTGATATGGTGCGGTTGATGGTGTGGGTCCATTGGCTTCGATTGATCCTCCACTCACCGACGAAGAACGTGCCCGTCTAGAGCGTCGGCGGCAACTGAAGCGGGAGTGTAAACGTCGTCGCCGGGCGAAAATGACCGACGAAGATCGGGCCGCCGATGCCAAGCAAAAACTAATAGCTTTTGTCATAAAGATAACAGCTTTGCTGGTCCTCCATCTTCACGTGAAATGGATGGGCTCTACAATTTTTCAGATATATCGGCATATTTTCACGTTAATGTGCTTGCATGATATTAGGGACTTTTAGTAGACCGTACGCTAAAGCCCCACTTTGCAAGTGGGAGCTTCTGGCATCGCTTCAGTGCATGGACTGAAACTAATTTATGTAAATTTTTTAAAATTTTATTAATATTCGTAATGTTTTGTGCAGTTGGTTATTTTTTTATGTTTATTTATTTCATCTTTATTTTTGTTTAAAGTTGTTATCAAACCCTATAGTCCCCCCTCATGCAATGCCCAATAGGCCTTTGCGGTATTTTGAATGCATAAATTCTCACGGAAGACTCAGTAGCTGTCCTTATACAAATGCAGGGTGCATTGTCGTGTGTATTTAAATGTATTGTAGATGACACACATCATTTTTGTTTTAAACGTAGCTTTTTACTCCAGCAGAAATAAACTACTGTAACTGAAACAGGATAATTTGGATATTTATTCTCTGGGCACGTGCGAATAGTGGGCTTCAAGTTTGGAGCGAATAGGGGTTATGGCAGAATATTTTCAAATAGAATATCCAAGAGCTTCTTCAAGTCTTTCACTACTGTTATGCCATGCTTAAAGAAAAAGCCAGCTGAGCTTGCGATGTGCGATGGTTGTTCCTAAGCTTTTACTTGTTCATTTCTAAGCTTAGTGAATTTTAATCCAACTTTATTTATGAACTGTCACCTCCTAAATTCCAATGCCTACGTTGGGATGGCAAGTAAATTGTGGATTTTACAAAATTGAACCTATAGAGATGCCCAGTTACTTTA
Organism: Ixodes persulcatus; assembly: GCA_013358835.2. Taxonomy (NCBI): domain Eukaryota; kingdom Metazoa; phylum Arthropoda; class Arachnida; order Ixodida; family Ixodidae; genus Ixodes; species Ixodes persulcatus. The sequence continues at coordinate 335,664 of JABSTQ010009378.1, forward strand.
CCTAATCGAATGGATTTACAAATTTTCTTGTTATGTGCAGACATCCTTTCTTTAATCTCGAACTTGAAAAAGAAAAGGTTGCCATGAGTGACGCGCGCAGGTCGTCTGGGCATATCTGCCTAACATATATTCTTGCATAATAGCCGCAGTTTAATTTTTTAAATTTTATGTTTTTTTTAATACATTAGACACTCTTGCGCACCATCTCGCTTTGAAAGTGTGCTTTTCTCTAAGCATGCGACTGCAATATTTGTACTTGTCAAACTGTTGATCGCGGCAGGTTAGCCCCGTTGAGCGCGCTTCCTACCGCGCACCGTTGCATTGCGGAGAAGCAAGACCTGCGGAAGCAAGCTCTGCAGGTGTTGCTTCTCTCCGGTGTACTGGTGCTCGGTAGGAAGTGCGCTCAACGGGGCAAACTCGCTGCGACCAACACTTGTAAAAATACCAATTAGCAGTTAATTTCAAAGCGAATATTGAATAGCGTATTTTTCGAAACAACTATTCGGAAAATTATAATTTTCACACAATCCTACGTTTTGGAATGCGAACCCCAGGTCGTGAGCTACTGAGACAATATAAAGTCTGGCAGGGAACATTTTAGTAGCACTTGAAATGAGTCATACCTACTACAACAATGATAAAATTTGTAATTAAAGAAATTTTCTTTGCAAAATATCTACTTGCAACCTCGCAAGAAACCAGTTTTAGTGCTTTTTTAATTTCAGTTGCCCCAAAAAGGCTTCGATTGACTGTAGATTAAGGATAGTTGCTTACTTGCTCGAGCATTTTTTCTCGCTTTCGCTTTTTCTGTTTCTGGTCCTTTCTAATTTATTTTGTTGATCTTTACTTTTTCGTTACTCACTTCGTGTAGCAGATGTCCGAGCCGTCCACGACTCGTTTCTTTCCTGTAGAAACCTGCTCGAGGCAGCGCCTGCTCATGTTTGTTGCCTATCGTGCAGGAAGTATGACGACAATGGCCTCCCGGAGGGATCTCGGATCAGCGTCTTTTTGAAGGGATCGGCAGGCCAGAGCTTCTGCGCATTCCTTTCCAAGGGCGTCTACGTCACCCTCGAAGGAGACGCCAACGATTACGTCGCCAAGGTAAGGGTCACCGTTCGGGTTACTTTCGTTGTCTCGAGAAACCCCGTGAAATACCCACGTTGCTGGCAGAGCTCGCGGGGCAGTGCCACGCCCGTGTTAAGGCTGGTTCACAGATTTGAGTTTGAGTGCACTCTAGTGCGTTGCATTTCTTTATAATCGCTTACGACAAGTTGGAGTGCTTGCAGTGCGACACCTGTGCCTCTTCCACCCCAGGGCCTCTCTGGAGGGGAGCTGGTGATCTTCCCTCCCAAGGACCTTCCTCCCGAATTTAAGTCCGAGGAAAACGTCCTGGTGGGCAACACGTGCCTGTACGGGGCCACGGCGGGGAAGGCCTTCTTCAGGGGGCTCGCCGCCGAGCGCTTCTGCGTTCGCAACTCCGGAGCCACGGCCGTCATCGAGGTGGGTCGTGGTCTCGGGGGTGGAGAAGATTCCTCGCTGAGGTTGAATTAGCACAGGGACGTGCACTAACTAGGTGTGAGAGCTTGCGGAGTGGCGTCTGGTCGAAGCAGTATGTCACACTCTTGTTGTAACTTGCCAAGACCTTGGAAGACCTCAGCGAAGTCTTTGTCAACGTTCAACACTGAAACAGAGTTGAGGGAGCTGAACAGTCCCATGTGATTAATGGCTTACATGCCGAGAAGTGTGGTGCGGAGGTGCGGAAGGATGTAAATGTCTTTGACGCTCTTTCGGCGATAGTCAACTTCATGTGTGGATAATGGAGTTTAAAAATATGCTTAGTAACTATGTGTGGATAAATCAATCGCATGTACACTGCATGACATGCAATAGACTCCTTAATTCAAATTCCAGGAAGCCACATGTTTTGTTTGAATTATCCGAAATTTATCTTAATATGATGCAAGGTAGAATTATGATTTGTGATATGGATGGCTACACATACGAAGCAGATATTTTGTGATTTCCTCAAATATTTTTTTTTTTTGCGGCAGTTTTTGCAGCAGGCACTGCAATCGTGTTTGCTGCCAGTTGCTGATGTTGTCTAGATCTGTAGCCGCATTCTTCGAACTTCGCAATCCTTCCGTCGCTGCACTTGAAGAATCGTAAATTCATTTGCAAGGCCAGCTGATCTCTCTTTTTTCGCAAGATCGGACCTCTTACCGGCAGGTAATTACTCCATGCTCCTAGCCTTCTCTCGAAGTTGGTTTTAGGGGCGAAGTTCCTTAGGGGCTAGCCATGTCCATATGTCCGTCCGGCGTCCGGTGCTCCTGCTCCTGCTCGTGAGCTCACGTGCTCACGAGCACGTGAGTACGTGAGCACGTGCTCACTTGCTCGTGTAGGGCAAAAAAAGAAAAAAAAAATGATGAAAAAAAAATGATGAAAAAAGATGAAAAAAAAAACAAAAAAAACGATGAAAAATATGTTTACGCAATCGACAGGATTCGAACCTGTGCGGGAAGACCCCAATGGATTTCTAGTCCATCGCCTTAACCACTCGGCCACGACTGCGGGACGAGTAGGGGGCTCTGAGATGTGGTAGTAACTCAAGAGCTGGGGATGTCATGGATGAAACGTTGCATGTAGCCGCTCAACGCCTATACAGGAGAGGGCGCTGCGGTCGAATGCGTATATAATCGCGTTAAACTTTGCATACATTGGCTCAACGTTTATAGACGAGAGGGCGCTGCGGTCAAATGCTCAAATGGATGAAAACGAACGAAAGACTCGGCATGCTGCGGCTCAGCGTCTACGCAGACAAGCACCACCAGAGCTTCGCCCCAATCAACATCATTCACCACGTGGAGATGCGGTCAATTTTTGGCTTTTACAGTCGTTGTCAGCATGCTTTTTTGTAATGCCCTATATCAATGCCACTGACTTTTTTTTCACGCCCGACTCAGCTTCATCGATGATAGCCAATCTCTCCTTCATGAGGAGCGATTTATACTTGCCGCACATAGGCATGTCGATTGGTTGGAGATGAGACCAAGCCAGAGGCCGCTAGTGGACTGGGAAATCCCGGTTTACAGGCTCAGGAAGACTTCAGGGTGGCGAAACCCTCGTTGTCTTTCTTTTTCTCGCGTTGAGGCACTCAGGCAGCCGCGAGACTTGTGCCAAAAGTCAAGTGCGAAGCAAAAGCAAAAACATAAAGTGCAAACGCTGCTTAGGGCTAGGACTACTTGGGCTACAAGACAATGGGAGATTGAACTGGATTCAATGATGTAGCGGACATTCTTGAAGTGCGAGTGCCACTCAAAACAACCTAGCATAACTCACTGCTTTTTTGCCGTAAGCTTGGCGAAGCATTTAAAATATCTCCATATAGATTGCCCAAGTCTGACACAGAATTATTGCTCACTCTTTGTTCTGGTTTGCAGTTTGTACTGAAATTGCAGATGTGTTCGTGCGAGTGGTCACAGAAACTCGTGTAGTGCAGCTCCGAATGTTCAGAAAACGACGCTTTTTGGCATAATGATACAGGAAGGTCCCCGCCTTTGGCAACTGCACGCACATCACTGTGCTGCCCCCTGTGCTACAAGACTACTACTCCCAGAACATTTTGATCTCCCCTTGTACTTATGAGTAGATGTAGTAATTGAGCTTCTGTTTTCTCCTCGCAGGGCATCGGAGACCATGGTTGTGAATACATGACGGGAGGCTTGGTAGTGATTCTGGGTGTCACTGGGAGGAACTTTGCAGCAGGCATGTCTGGTGGAATCGCCTATGTCCTGGATGTGTAAGGACTGTATTTACCAATTTGTGCCATGTAAAAAGTCCTTGAGATAGTGTTTGTACAGGCACATCTAAGACAAACTGAATCTTTGGTTAAGTTTAGCAATGTTACGATTATAAATGAATACTGTTGTGGCATGACCGCCTCTTTTCCCTTTTTCATGCTGAAAACGTCTGTTTTCTGGCGTCAGCTAACTTCAACATCGGCTTATTTGCTCTCAAGCCCTTATTTTCTTATTATGACCTGCTTTCTTAAGTATATTTTCTTAGAGTTCAGCATTTGGGGTATGAAATAAAACATTTTAGGGGCAAAGCTCCTTAGGGGCTAGCCATGTCCGTCCGCCGTCCGCCGTCCGCCGTAGGCCCGGCGTCGGGTGCTCATGCTTCTGCTCGTGAGATCACGTGCTCACGAGCACGTGAGCACTTGCTCACGTGCTCGTGTAGGGCAAAAAAAAAATTGGAAAAAAAAAAAGATGAAAAAAATTATGAAAAAAGAAAAAGAAGAAAAAAAAGAGTAGGGGGTTCTGAGATGCCATCCATCTGTCTGCTTAAAAAAAGAAAAAGAAGAAAACCACACATTCTCCTACTGACATGAATGAAAATGCTCAAATGGATGAAAACGAACGAAAGACTCGGCATGCTGCGGCTCAGCGTCTACGCAGACAAGCACCACCAGAGCTTCGCCCCAATCAACATCATTCACCACGTGGAGATGCGGTCAATTTTTGGCTTTTACAGTCGTTGTCAGCATGCTTTTTTGTAATGCCCTATATCAATGCCACTGACTTTTTTTTCACGCCCGACTCAGCTTCATCGATGATAGCCAATCTCTCCTTCATGAGGAGCGATTTATACTTGCCGCACATAGGCATGTCGATTGGTTGGAGATGAGACCAAGCCAGAGGCCGCTAGTGGACTGGGAAATCCCGGTTTACAGGCTCAGGAAGACTTCAGGGTGGCGAAACCCTCGTTGTCTTTCTTTTTCTCGCGTTGAGGCACTCAGGCAGCCGCGAGACTTGTGCCAAAAGTCAAGTGCGAAGCAAAAGCAAAAACATAAAGTGCAAACGCTGCTTAGGGCCTAGGACTACTTGGGCTACAAGACAATGGGAGATTGAACTGGATTCAATGATGTAGCGGACATTCTTGAAGTGCGAGTGCCACTCAAAACAACCTAGCATAACTCACTGCTTTTTTGCCGTAAGCTTGGCGAAGCATTAAAATATCTCCATATAGATTGCCCAAGTCTGACACAGAATTATTGCTCACTCTTTGTTCTGGTTTGCAGTTTGTGCTGAAATTGCAGATGTGTTCGTGCGAGGTGGTCACAGAAACTCGTGTAGTGCAGCTCCGAATGTTCAGAAAACGACGCTTTTTGGCATAATGATACAGGAAGGTCCCCGCCTTTGGCAACTGCACGCACATCACTGTGCTGCCCCTGTGCTACAAGACTACTACTCCCAGAACATTTTGATCTCCCCCTTGTACTTATGAGTAGATGTAGTAATTGAGCTTCTGTTTTCTCCTCGCAGGGGCATCGGAGACCATGGTTGTGAATACATGACGGGAGGCTTGGTAGTGATTCTGGGTGTCACTGGGAGGAACTTTGCAGCAGGCATGTCTGGTGGATCGCCTATGTCCCTGGATGTGTAAGGACTGTATTTACCAATTTGTGCCATGTAAAAAGTCCCTTGAGATAGTGTTTGTACAGGCACATCTAAGACAAACTGAATCTTGGTTAAGTTTAGCAATGTTACGAATTATAAATGAATACTGTTGTGGCATGACCGCCTCTTTTCCCTTTTTCATGCTGAAAACGTCTGTTTTCTGGCGTCAGCTAACTTCAACATCGGCTTATTTGCTCTCAAGCCCTTATTTTCTTATTATGACCTGCTTCTTAAGTATATTTTCTTAGAGTTCAGCATTTGGGGTATGAAATAAAACATTTTAGGGGCAAAGCTCCTTAGGGGCTAGCCATGTCCGTCCGCCGTCCGCCGTCCGCCGTAGGCCCGGCGTCGGGTGCTCATGCTTCTGCTCGTGAGATCACGTGCTCACGAGCACGTGAGCACATGCTCACGTGCTCGTGTAGGGCAAAAAAAAAATTGGAAAAAAAAAAGATGAAAAAAATTATGAAAAAAGAAAAAGAAGAAAAAAAAGAGTAGGGGGTTCTGAGATGCCATCCCATCTGTCTGCTTAAAAAAAGAAAAAGAAGAAAACCACACATTCTCCTACTGACATGAATGAAAAGGCTCAAAGAAAAAGAGAAAAAAAAGAGTAGGGGGTTCTGAGATGCCATCCCATCTGTCTGCTTAAAAAAAGAAAAAGAAGATAACCACACATTCTCCTATTGACATGAATGAAAAGGCTCAAAGAAAAAGAAGAAAAAAAAGAGTAGGGGGTTCTGAGATGCCATCCCATCTGTCTGCTTAAAAAAAGAAAAAGAAGATAACCACACATTCTCCTATTGACATGAATGAAAAGGCTCAAAGAAAAAGAAGAAAAAAAAGAGTAGGGGGTTCTGAGATGCCATCCCATCTGTCTGCTTAAAAAAAGAAAAAGAAGAAAACCACACATTCTCCTACTGACATGAATGAAAAGGCTCAAAGAAAAGAAGAAAAAAAAGAGTAGGGGGTTCTGAGATGCCATCCCATCTGTCTGCTTAAAAAAAGAAAAAGAAGATAACCACACATTCTCCTATTGACATGAATGAAAAGGCTCAAAGAAAAAGAAGAAAAAAAAGAGTAGGGGGTTCTGAGATGCCATCCCATCTGTCTGCTTAAAAAAGAAAAAGAAGAAAACCACACATTCTCCTACTGACATGAATGAAAAGGCTCAAAGAAAAAGAAGAAAAAAAAGAGTAGGGGGTTCTGAGATGCCATCCCATCTGTCTGCTTAAAAAAGAAAAAGAAGATAACCACACATTCTCCTATTGACATGAATGAAAAGGCTCAAAGAAAAAGAAGAAAAAAAGAGTAGGGGGTTCTGAGATGCCATCCCATCTGTCTGCTTAAAAAAAGAAAAAGAAGAAAACCACACATTCTCCTACTGACATGAATGAAAAGGCTCAAAGAAAAAGAAGAAAAAAAAGAGTAGGGGGTTCTGAGATGCCATCCCATCTGTCTGCTTAAACAAAGAAAAAGAAGAAAACCACACATTCTCCTACTGACATGAATGAAAAGGCTCAAAGAAAAAGAAGAAAAAAAGAGTAGGGGGTTCTGAGATGCCATCCCATCTGTCTGCTTAAAAAAAGAAAGAAGAAAACCACACATTCTCCTATTGACATGATGAAAAGGCTCAAAGAAAAAGAAGAAAAAAAAGAGATAGGGGTTCTGAGATAGCCATCCCATCTGTCTGCTTTAAAAAAGAAAAGAAGAAACACACATACTGACAATTTTTTTGTGCATGTTGAACCTATTGCCATGCTTTATGTTTCTTAAGGCACATATTGTTAAAATATCTCCATATAGATTGCCCAAGTCTGACACAGAATTATTGCTCACTCTTTGTTCTGGTTTGCAGTTTGTACTGAAATTGCAGATGTGTTCGTGCGAGTGGTCACAGAAACTCGTGTAGTGCAGCTCCGAATGTTCAGAAAACGACGCTTTTTGGCATAATGATACAGGAAGGTCCCCGCCTTTGGCAACTGCACGCACATCACTGTGCTGCCCCCTGTGCTACAAGACTACTACTCCCAGAACATTTTGATCTCCCCTTGTACTTATGAGTAGATGTAGTAATTGAGCTTCTGTTTTCTCCTCGCAGGGCATCGGAGACCATGGTTGTGAATACATGACGGGAGGCTTGGTAGTGATTCTGGGTGTCACTGGGAGGAACTTTGCAGCAGGCATGTCTGGTGGAATCGCCTATGTCCTGGATGTGTAAGGACTGTAAAAAAGAGAAAAAGAAAGAAGTATAACACACATTCCTATGACATGAAGAACAGGCTCAAGAAAAAGAAGAAAAAAAAAGAGTTAGGGGGTTCTCTGAGATGCCAATCCATCTGTCTGCTAAAAAAAGAAAAAGAAGGAAAAACCAGCACATTTCCTACTGACCCCATGAAGAAAAGGCTGCAAGAAAAGAATGGAAAAAAAAAGAGTAGGTGTGCTGAGATGATTACCATCCCATCTGTTATGCTTAAAACAAGACAAAGAAGATAACCACACATTCTCCATTGACTGAATTGAAAGGCTCAAAGAAAAAGAAGAAAGAAAAAAACAAAAAAAGAGTAGGGGGGTCTGAGATACCATCCATCTGTCGGCTTAAAAAAAGAGAAAAGAAGAAAACCACACATGCTCCTACTGACATGAATGAAAATGCTCGGCATGCTGCGGCTCGGCGTCTACGCAGACAAGCACCACCAGAGCTTCGCCCCAAGCAACATCATTCACCACGTGGAGATGCAGTCAATTTTTTTGTGCATGTTGAACCTATACGCCTCGCAAGTGGGCTCATTTTCGTCTTCTGCGCATGAGAAAGGAGGTAGCGGTGACGTCAGAACGCCGAGCCTTGATTGGCTGATCGCGACCCCCCTATCCGAGCGTCGTCTGCTCCTTTGCAACGTCGTCTGCTCGCAACGTCGTCTGCGTCCGTCTTACCTTTCCTGCGACTTTCGGAAGTGCAGGTCTTTACGAGCTAGCTCGACTTCGCCTTTCAGAGAGGGGAGACGAAATAACTCGAGCGGTACGTTGTTTTTGTCGAACAACTAGCAGACGTGCATCAAGGGGGGAAGTCAAGGGACTCGCTGGCGAGGTGTCCCGAGGCGCCGAGGTTTGTCTGCTAAGAAGCGAGAGTGTCCGCAAGTTCCCTCCCAAATACTTTTTCCCTCCTTGCGTGTGCGGCGAGACTCCTCACTCTTAAACGGCGTCGGCGGGTTGGTGCAGTTAACGTCGTCTGCTTTACGTCTGCTAGTCAAAGCGATGGCTGCTTTACCTTTCCTGCGTCTGTCGGAGATTCACCGCTTTTTCATCGGCGAGAGTCGCCGCTGCCTCGGAAAACGAGGCGATGACAAGAGGAAGAGATTGAAGGGTTCACAAGGGTCGCGCGGGCATATTCCATTCAGCACGCCAGCCGGTCGTGGGCAGACGGTCTTGGCCAAGGACCGTCGGAGCACCGCTGCGCCGCTGCTAGGCCTATCTGCCGAGCACCCTTGGACGGGGTCAGTGGAATCGTGGCCGTTGGAGCATTTCCCGGGTGTTTGTGGATCCAGCGTTCTTGTTCGTCGTGGTTTATTTCAAGTGCTTTTTACTTTTTTTCTTGTTGCTTGTAGTCGTGACGCGTGAGAAGAGCACGTACAAAAATAAACGTCCGTTGGTCGTCGCGACCAAGTAACTGAGCGACGCTGTCGGCCATGCTGAGTTGATCGTCGTAGGATTCAGTCGTAACCTGAGTAAAGCTTACGATAATTTCGTTTCGTGAATACGAATTTGTTCTCACGTTTTGTCTTACGCACTCTTTCGGCGTAACATGGTTTTGTGAATCTGGCCTCTGCACTTCCGAAAGTCGCAGGAAAGGTAAGACAGACGCAGACGACGTTGCAAAGGAGCAGACGACGCTCAGATAGGGGGGCCGCGAACAGCCAATCAGGGCACGGCGTTCTGACGTCACCGATACCCCCTGCGCGAGAAGCAGACGAACTTGCCCTCCGCATTGCCATGCTTTATGTTTCTTAAGGCACATATTGTTATAATATCGAGCCCATATTGTTATACTATTGTCTCTCTTTTTAGGATTTAAAAAAGTTGTATTGCAAGGACTGTGCATGTGTAGAGGGTATTTCAGCTAGCTTGTGCCAAGACAAAAAAGGCTAGTGCACGCTGCAGATGGTGAGCCAACGCAGTGTTGTTGACATTCCTATTAAGTGAGTCAAGACACTTTTTGTGATGTGTCAAAATGACTAATTAATGAAAAATAATTAGCAAACTTTTTAAATATTGATTTGTGCACAAACCCTCCTATGCAAAAGTTGTAGTTTATGCTGAGAAACATCCCTTAATATAATTTTCATTGAGATAGCCTTTGTGTGTCTAATGTTTTTCTATCTTTAAGGGAAGCGCTCAAGATTTAAGAACTCCCACGCTACCCGTTTGCGATCTGTGATATTAGTTTCCTTAGTCACGTAGGATTTTTTCAAATTTAGTGCTAATTTTAAAGGTAAAGAAATGCATAGCAAGTTGCTGAACGATTGTGTTGCATGTGAAGCGTATCGCAACTGCGCTCTCAGCACTCTTCATCGTTTAGTTTAGCGACTGGCTTAGCGCGTGGCATGTATGCTTGATAGCAATTCCTGGAATGGAGGTACCGGCGCTAACCCGGATTTTAAAAAGGTGCGACAGGGTGTCAAGTTGCTATCTGTCGGACGCAGAGCAGATGCCCCGCAGGGGTTTCCCGTCCGTTCAACACCCTACAAAAATACCGTCACTTGCTCATAGGGCTACGAAGATACTGCATTGGTTCAGCAAGCATAGAGTGCACCAGCTTTTTTAACTATTGGCACAAGTCGGCTGAAACTACCCGTATAGGGTCGCGAAAGCACGATTTTGCTAGACTTCGGCCTACATTTAAGATATTTATTACCCGCAGGCTACCTAAGTTACATCTCTGAATGTGGTCGTCTAACGTGTCTTGTTGCATCGCACGCGTGAAGGGATGGCCTTTTCAAGAACAAGTGCAACCATATGATGGTGGACCTACTTCCGCTGGAGCTGTCCGAGGACCTGGACACGGTGGAAGCATTGATCCGCGAGTTTTACGACGTGACCGGATCGGCCGTCGCAGCCTCCCTGCTTTCCAAGTGGCCGGAGACGGCCAAGCTCTTCGTCAAGGTGAGACCACACCCGCAGTGGGGACTCGAGAGAACTAAGCCTGGCAGCTCGCTTCGTCGGTGGAACGCATCTTTACTCGTGCCGTCCGGGGCCGCTAAATAGGCGTCGCTTCAGAGTGACGACGCTCCGGCCATCTTGGTGGCCAAAACATCACTGTTGCCAGTTGTCCGAAGCCTTGTCCGAAATCGCAGGAAACGGACTTCCGTTCTCCAGAAAGGCTAAAAAAGGACGCGACGGAGCACGGCGATATCGCCCGAGCTTCCCGACGCCTTATGTGAATCTCGGGAAGTTGCATTTTAATGTTTGTGGGGGCTGCCATTTTGGTGCACTAAGCACCGAAATAGTGCTCTATAGTGGGGGCCCCCGCAAGAAAATTGTGTAATAGAGTGCCGATACTAGGTAAGTGTAGCTTGTCTAGTGGAGCCGGTGTTGGCCGTTTGCGATCTGCTCTTTTGCCACTGTGCATTGTGTGCCGGCAGGAAAAGCTCCTTTGAGAAAGTGAGCACACGCAACATTGAAGGTGCATACCGTATTTATTCGAGTATAGCCCGCACTATTTATGGAGAAGGCCCTTGTGTCTACCTTCCCGCAAGGCACATATACAGCCAATCATTGCGTTGGGAATAAATAACATATTGAATAACTAGATCAAGAACATGACTCTCCATACAAATGCAACCTTCACAGATAGTATCTTTGCGCGAAGACGTTATCTCTATCCTGTAAACAGCTGATAACATGCTGTCAATCGCGGTGATTGGCAATCCGCGTGCTCTGCGGAAAAGCAAACCCTCAGGTTTTTTTCATAAATAGTGCGGGTTGTACTCGAGTAAATACGGTAGGTAGCTTGTTTGTCTCTCTGCACATTCTCATTGAAATGTGCAGTTTTGGTTATACATGTCCACATAATTAATCAGTTTATGCACAAATATATTTTTTTTTGAGATGTGCGTTTGAAGTGTTAGCTTTTACGCATAAAGATGAAATTGTTGCTGGGTTCGAGAGGCGGCCATGTGGGCTTTGGCCATGTAATTTCATCACGTAACCCTAAAGGTCTCTGGGATTTCGTGCTTATGCCAGCATCACCTTTGCAAGATGCCTTCTAGTATCGTGCTTATTATAAGACAACTGTTTAAGTAAAGATTGAATGCTAGTCCTAAGGAAAAACCTCTCTCACTAGTTTTAACACCCTTTTAGTCGAATTTTGAAATTTTTAAAATCTTTTCGTAATACTGTAAACAACTTAATTTGTGCACATATGGACAAAGCTGAAAGTTTGAAATTATTCGCGGGTTCTAGTTTTTGCGAATCGAAAGTTAGGTAGAACCCGTGGTGACTGTGAATTGAGGTGACCCTGAATTTCAGATTGTGGCATTATTTTTTTTAAATTGTTGCCATAATTATGTTCATAATAGAATGTGTGTAATGATCACGTGAGAACCTTTGTCTTCTTTTTGCTTGTCATGTTTCCGTTTTGTTTGCTTTTTATGTGCTTGCATTTTTTACGTTGGCACTTATGTATCCCCCAGCATAATGCCTAACGGCGCAGCAGGTACACTTACCGTAAAATACCGAGCAAGCGCCCACTCAAAATATGAAGATAATCGCGAAAATTGGCGAATGAGCGCTTGTTGGGTCATTAATTTTACCTATATATCTACTGCACATATTTTTTCAGATGTTGCAAAATTTTGGGGTGGGCACTTATTAGGGAATGTGCGGATGCTCGGTATTTTACGGTAGGTGTAATATGTCAGCTTTTTTAAAGTGAAACTGTGCCATGCTACAAAGCTAAATGTTAAAAAAAAATATGTCCAGAACTTTTTTTATATCTTAGACAGCACTGTATGATGTCAAATACTCTAGGCCATTTTTTCTGCCACCTTCACTATGTCATTTTCCAGCATGATGTCCTATTAAATATTCTATTGTCTGTAGATAAGAAGATTATCTACTGTTTGCCCTTGTCTACAGTATTTGGGAATAATATCACTGATCTTGCAGGACCAGTCTTTCTGATGGTGCTCCATGCAGGATCTTAACTTTATTAAAACATATCAGTGACTAACTTTATACAGTCTAAGGGGTGTTAAGTGTATGAAAATAATGGGGCTGCGTGTCCCACCTTCACATTAAATTGTGATTAAAGTCGAAGATGCTCCCTCTCGAAGTCAGCTGCGATCAGTACTGTGACACAGACCAGGAATGTAAAGGAGGATAATGCTTTCTGCTGCCATGCTAAGAAAAAAAAAAAAAAGTTCTGTCTTTTGCCGTGCTCACCTTTGAAGAGAGTAAATGAGGGAAAGCAGGTCCATTATTATTGCATGGGACAGTACGAGTAAAGTAATATTTGTTTATTTCGTTGTCTTGGATTGCCTAGATTAAGTCGCTGTTTCTCTTTACGATCTTATTCAGTGTCTATCTTTGATTACAATGTAATCAATGCATTAATCGACGGTTTTTATTATAGTGAATGCATGTTATAGGTTACTAGATCATCTGGGCCCATTGCCAATTTGGCTAGTTTGGGCCCATTTAATTAAAATATTAGGATGACAGTCCCTAATAATGAGAACACCAAAAATACTTAGAAATTGACAAAATGCCAGGTTAAACAAATAGTTATATGTAGTTAATTAAAAAAAAAAAAATTGCACCATGAAATAAATTGACAATCATATTTCAGCAGCAATAAAGAATAATTACCGTATATAATAAGCAAATGAGCATCAATAAACTAAGAGGCATATCCTATTTAAAAAAAATATGGTGCTTTAAGGAACTGTAACAGGGATTTGTGACGGAAGATGGTAAAGTATTCCAGATTTTAATGCTGTGGAATTGCAAAAGTCACTGGCCACAGTACATTGCTTTTTATAGCACATTGTATTTATAAAACTGTGCTATAAGTAGGAACTTCCAGTATAACCGATGTGGAGCACAAGTTGGTCTGCTTCTTTTGCAGGGGTTGTGGTGACGTCAGAGAGACGCCGAGCTCTGATTGGCTCTGATTGAAGGATAGGGGGAAGACTTCAAAGCAGGCTGCCTTCAGGTCTACCAACTATCCTTTGATTGGAGCCAATCAGAGCTCGGCGTTCTGTCGTCACCACAACCCCTACAAAAGAAGCAGACAAACTTGCGCTCCGCATAATTTGTAAAACAAATGTGAAATCCTTGCTTAAAGGGACACTGACACGGTGTTTATGCTCGCCGAGGTTTTTAGTTGTACATGACATATGAGAGCCCAACTACCCAGAACACAATTTGCGACTCGAAATTCGGTTTCTTTCCGCCCGAAAACCGCCAATCAAGAACTGGCCGGTTCAAGTCTCGCTCACTCTCTTTTTCGTGGTCACGGGCCGTTTTCTAAGGTTTCGACGCGACCACCAAATTTAATCAAAGTCGTGTGTCACTGAAGGTACACACTCAATATTAAAAATAGAAAAAAATATGAAACCCATTTTTTGTGGCTTCTAAAAAGCTGCGAATACGTTGATTGAAAAAAAAAAAGTTCCACAGAGAACCGGAAGCATTCTGTGCGTGCGTCGTTTCGCGTATCGTGGGACTCGCGGGGACGGCGATGGCAACAGACGACGGGCGTGGGACCTCTACTTCAGAACTGTCGTTCGCGGTACCGGCTAATTCTGTCTGCCTTTAAAAGAGAAATTTGGGACTGATCAAAAGAATTGGTATTCATCCCGTACGGCACGCCCGACCACCAAGCCGATTTGCACGAAGACGTCGCCGAGCCGTCGCTCCCTTCTCGTGGCTGAAGACATCGCTCGCGCAAACGTCAAGCACGACGTGTCTACTTCGAGTTGAATATGCACGCGTACGATTTCTTTACTAGGTGTGAATGTTGTAGATGCGTGGTGCTTCCCCGACTTCGACTCGGGAGTGCTTTCGCTGGAGGAAAATCGGCAGCAAACTTTCCAACTTACAGTTTATCAGCTGTATTATTACTAAGGAAGGAGATCCCCCAGCAGCTCAGTGGAAAAGACGTTCGCTTCACACGTGGCAGGACCGGGTTCGAACCCCAGCGAAAGCTTTTTCTTTTTTTTTCTTTTTCAAACATTTTCCGATGTTTACATTTTTTTTTACAATTATCACTGAAGAAACAAACAAAAAAATAACAAAGAACTGTTGTGGACGACATGTTGCTGAATTAAATGGTATGGGATTTCGCTTTTGACACCTGCGAACTCAATGTAATCACTTTCCACAAAATGCAAGGATCATATAAATCCGGTAGCGTCCGCTTTTCGAGGTGCCCGTAAATGTTCTACAGGAATTGCAGCCAGCCATTGGTCCCGATCCCGTTGATCTTTCGGAAACTCTGTCGCACAATGCCACTTTTTTTCGGACGCAGGACATGTAAGCCAGCTCTTCACGCAACATCTTGGGTGTATTCTTTTCGGAGCCGATCATGGAAATTCACCACAGGCACTCACTACTCATCTCCAACCCCTCAATGTACAAAACAACTCATCTTGGAGTACAGAACAGCGAGCCAAACAAACATAACTGCAAAAGTATCGCACAGCAAACAGTTCCCGCTACGCCGCATGTCGTCTGCTACGCAGAGGAAAAAAAAACAAAAAAAACGCACGGTCGGGTGTAGCCACGTGACTTCCGCTCCACTTCTCCGACCTCCGTGCGCGGGTTTAGGTTTCGGTTTCGGGCAGTTGCGTCTTTTGGCTTTATTAAAAAAATACGCTACTCTGTTGCAAAATATTAATTGGGTAGTCCTCCGACACCATAATGAAGCGCCTGGCAAAAATGAAAAAAAATTTTTGGGGGGTGTCAGTGTCCCTTTAAGAGACATAAATTGATTTGTTTCTTTGGCACAGGTGTTCCCCAAGGAGTACCAGAGGGCCCTGAAACAGATGGAAGAAGAAAAGCTGACCGCCCAGAAGGAGAAGGCTGCTGTGGACAACAAGGTGGCTGACATTGAGGAGGTCGTGGCTGATGCCGAGCTCAAAAAGAAGCAGCTGGAGAACCTCGACAAGACCAGGCAAGACCTTCTCAACTGTGACCGTGGTGATGACGATTGTTCACAACACATGCAGTGCCTTCGCATGCTCCGGAAGGTGCATGTAGTGAGAAAAGAAAGCATTACTGATACCAGTGACTTTTCTCTTTAGTTCTGTGTCCCTTTCTTTACCTTTTGCTTTCTTTTTCTTGTCTGGTATGCGCTATGTGCATTCGGAGTACCAGGAGGGCTTAAGATGTACATTAAAGTTATTCAGAATTTCTTTCTTGCCTTGCACAGCATTTTGGGAGCTTCTAAGGAAATGTCTGTTGACATCATTAGCCCCAACAAAAAGTGGATAAAGTTTTGTACTTATTCTCTGCACTTGCGGTCGTTTTTGGACCTTCACACCAGTAGTATGACTAGTGCCTGGAGGGTGCACTGCAGTTTCTCGGAATTCCTTTCGTAGCTCGTGCAGCCTTTTGGTGTCCTTTGAGATTGTGAGCCCAACTGAATACTTAGAATAAACTATGCATTCTGCACCTTCGCTGCCGTTCACCTTGCAATATGGGTCTGGCGGCACGCACGCAGAGGCTTCATGAAGTACAAGCGTGAGACCGAGTACTACCGGCCAGCCATGCAGCGTATGCAGGACTGGAAGGAGATCTACAACAAGGCGGCCGTCCGCAAGAACATCAGAGTCCAGGCTGCAAGGTGAAACACCCCCCCCCCCCCCCCCTGTCCTGCCATGGAGTCGATATCAGATCCTTGCTAAAGCCTATTACAGCATAAGAAAGTGAAGAAAAGCCCCTCTCGCAAAGCTCATCTAGACTCCATAATTTGACCTTTTTTCCTTTCCACTCACCTCCCCTCCAGTGTTTGCTCTGCTAAAGTGGAATTAGAAAGGAGTTTGTCCGAGTAAGCATCCACCCAGAAGTTTGGACGGATACCTATCGTTTCGTTGAAGCACGTTTTGTGGACTTTTCGTGAACGCACGTTTTATGGACATACGTTTCGACACTAACGCTTCATTGGCACTAATGCTTCATTGACACTAACATTTCATCGATACTCATTACGCAAATTTCACGCTGTAGGGACATTTTGTAATGCGTGTATCACTAGGGCGCGTGTTAATCTACCTGGCCCACCCGTTGATAACGCTTCTTGGCGACAGTCTGTAGCAGCTCATTACAGGGAAAAGCTAATCCAAGCTGTCGATGAAACAATTTGTTGATGAAACGTCGTTTGTTGAACTGATTGCCACCGAAGTTGGGTCTATAATCTTAAAAAAACTGGGGGATGTGCGATTGTTAGGTTTGCGGACAAAAATTGAGACAGGGCACAAGGTAGGGCGGGCTTCACCGCTTAACACTGGCACATGCACATCAATGTGACTGACGTGGAGGAGCATCTCACGTA
Organism: Ixodes persulcatus; assembly: GCA_013358835.2. NCBI lineage: Eukaryota > Metazoa > Arthropoda > Arachnida > Ixodida > Ixodidae > Ixodes > Ixodes persulcatus. The sequence goes on from JABSTQ010009378.1 coordinate 352,668, forward strand.
GCTAGGTGTGCTTAGAAGTCGGGGGTGGGTTTTTGAGATCGCTTGCTTGTTTTTTAAATGTTTTCAAAGTAGCTGATGGGCACTTATTGGGGTATGGCTAGATGCTCGGAATATTACGGAACATGGCACATCTAAAGCCTGGCGAGGGGTTCAGTTTTAGAGAGTAATGTCAGCACATGCATGCAGAAACTGCAATCAGTTACATCATCTATGGGGGCTTGATGCGAGCTGCCGGCGCATGTAGAGCATGAGAATTGGGCCTAAACAAGCACAATGCTTCTTCTGAGTGGTTTTGTTTGCCATGACAAGATGGACCAGTCGTATTACCAAATCAATAATTTAAGGTGCATTTCTTTTACATTTGGTGCTTGATATTAAACTATTAATGCATATAGTATTTCCTCACATTTATGTTTCTTAGAGAATGAAGTCTTAGCTGTAGCTGCATTTTTATTGCTATTTGTGACGGCGCACGTTGGACAGTCAGTGTTTGCTTGTTCTCCTGTATATACCGGAAATGGGATAGAATAAGTTGGAGAGCATACCACGTTTATGTCTAAACATGAAAGCGTTGGGTTGCGATAAACCTCACCTCAGGTCTTCCATTATTATTTTGGTGGCCTCGATTAAATTTGAGCAACATAGATTACATACATCCTAATCTTATTTTCAAATTCTTCCACACAGTGCTGTATTTGTTTAACTAAACATGACTTTTGTCTCTTCTTCATTTTATTGAAGCCTTCTTTGCTTGCCAGCTATATCTTGTTATAGATTTTAGTGATTATGACGGCCTTATCTGATGGCTCTCTGATGTGTCGACTTTCCTTGCCAGGTGCATGGAATGTGGAGTTCCCTTCTGCCAGTCGTCCCTTGGCTGTCCTCTCGGGAACATTATTCCCAAGTGGAATGACCTTGTGTTCAAGGTGAGCTCATCTTGAACATTGGGATTGACTCATTGAGGCCAGCACTGTTGCCGCGAGCGATTGTCATTATATTTTATTCATGCGTATGATGACTGCTATGTTATGGTATATGACAGTTAATGATTATGTTTATTTCAAAGCTTCACTTTCTTCACTCTTGATCTGCTATAAGAAAGCAAGGGTGTGAAACATGAAGAGAAAGTAGCCAGGACTTGGAGAGTTCAAGACAAGTAGAAAAAGGAAAATAAAATTGGAAAGCTGTCTCGCTGAAAAAGGCCAAGAAACAGCAGGTTTGATTGACTAACCTTCGTGAAAAGTTATGTCCTCAAAGAATTTCTAAGGTTTGAGATAAGAAAGTTTCTTCATTTTTAGCGGTGTGCGAATATTCATATTCTCGAATTCGAATCGAATACGAATATCAAGAAAAAGCACCTTGGAATGCGAATCGAATATTGAACATGTGTGTAGTATGAAAAAATGGAGAAAACAAAAGACGAACATGCGAATAATATTGCTTTTATTATATTTCGGCCCAGTGACGACTTTTTATAGTACTAGGAAGTATATAAAACTGGATCTGTCTAGGCAGCATGTAAAAGAGGTTCTAAATAGTCATTGCAACTTGTCCAGTGATTACCCAGTTAAAAGGGGTAAATAAAACAATAAAACGGTCAATAACTGAACAGCATGACAAAGATGCAACTGAGAATATGGTATCACAAATAGACTGGTAATGACCTTAGCATATGAAGGATACAACTGATACTGTGGCCGTAGATAGATAATGACATTTAAAAATATAACAGTACATGACTAGATAATACATATCAGATGTAACTTGGAATCGAGTCATGCAAATTGACTGGCAAAAGAAAGTGAAAAAGAAACCGAAACTGCTCTGGTCTCATAAAACAGATTTTGAGGATTTTTTTTTTTAATGTTCAACGAAAACAGATACATAGCTTTCGGTGAATAAACATAATCTTATAAACTTCAGATTTTTCAGGGCATGCGCGGCGTTCAGATTATTTGCTACTTGACCCAATATTTGCAGTTTTTCCGAATATTTGGCCGCGGCCGAATAATCTGGAACTTCCGAACTGGCAATTCTCGAATCGAATACAATTCGAATAAGGGGATTGTTCGATTCGTATTTGCAATTTCAAATATTCGCACACCCCTATAGTCATTTTTGAATTTATATTAAGTATGCTCTGAGAGAACTGGTATATTGACTATATATGCAATTTTTCAGATTACTTAAAGCTATAAGTTACATTGTTCCAGGTCACATACCTTTTTATGGCCTCTCCGTCATGCAGTTATTACAATGTTCCTTTTGTTTGACAAGTTGCACTGAGGTACTACTATGCAGCTCGTGCTTGATAAGATTAAATGATATCTGTTCAATGGATTTTTTCCACTGGCCCTATCGAGCTTATCAAGCTCGATAGCCCAAGGAACAAAAACATAGAAAAACAAAACAAAAAATTACACCATCTTCCCGAGGGGAACCATGGGGTGATGCGGAGCATCGTGTTGGTTCCGAGGAAAGAGTCAGTTGCGTGCTGACGTCGAGAGATGGCGCCACCGACTGCCCTAGCGTTACCCCCTACGCGAGCCTTCGTCGCGGCTCGCGGCAGAGAAAGTTGGAACGCTCGGCGCTCGCCGTTTATTTTATTTTTTTAACACTTGAAGGAGAGGAGACAAAAGGAGGAGAGTTGCGCGTGCGCGCGCGGTGTGAGGAGAAGCCAACGCACGCGCAGTGCACGCAGCTGGTAGAGAGAGAGAGCGGAGAGAGTAACGCGCAGCTGTTGGAGAGAGGGAAGGAGGAGAGTTGCGCGTGCGTAGTTCGAGTGCCGACTACATCGCGGACGCGGGACATAGACCCGAGCAAGAGATGCTCCGCATCTAAAAGAAAGTGTTGTGCTCTGCATATCTCGAAAGGTAATAGTTTAAACTTGTATTCTTCACATAATGTCGATTGATGCAGAATGCTTCGTGTCTGTCTTAGTATCTCACTTTTTGACTTTTTGTTGCTTGTAGACGTTCAGATGTGTATCGTTCACTTCGACTTCTTAGGGTTTTAGACTTGTTTGAGAGGCTAAGACACACATTGCATCCTGCATCTAATTTCCCCTCTAAATTTAGTGGGAAAGTAGCATCACACATCTTTATCACTGTTACAGTCTAGATGACAAAAACCAGCCCATCGATGCATTCTGCATTAAAAACACATAATGGGTATTTGCTCTTTGTTAAAGGGACACTGACAGGGTATTTATGATCGCCAAGGTTTTTATTTGTACATGACACATGAGTGCCCAACTACCCAGAACATAATTTGCGGCTCAAAGTTTGTTTTCTTTCCGCCCGAAAACCACCGATCGAGAACTGGCCGGTTTGAGTTGTGCTCACTCTCTTCTCCGTGGTCACATGCCGTTTTCTATGGTTTAGACACAACCACCAAATATAATTAAAGTCGTGGGTCATCGAGGGCCCACACTGAATATTAAAAAGAAAAAAAGAAATGTGATACCCATTTTTTGTGGCCTCTTAAAAACTGCAAATACATTGATTGAAAAAAAAAAAGTTGCACAGCCACGTGACTTCCGGCAATGCTCTCCTCCTGTATATTTCTTCTTCCTCCCCAGTCCAGTTTTGGTTTCGATTTCGAGCAGTTGCTTTTTTTTACTTTATTTAAAATATATGCGACTCTGTAGCAAAATATTGATTGGGTAGTCTTCTGACACCATTATGAATCGCCTGGCAAAAAATTAAAAAAAAAAAATGTTTTTTGGAGTGTGTCAGTGTTTCTTTAACAACGCACGACATTTGGTGGACTTTGAGCACGAAGCGAACTTATGTCCTGCACCTGCGGTCGCGTTTATGCAGCAAGACTGGAAGGAGGCCCTCGCCCAGCTGCTCCAGACCAACAACTTCCCGGAGTTCACGGGCCGGGTGTGCCCCGCCCCTTGCGAGGTAGGGAACCTCCTTCCACTTCATCCTGGGTCTCGTAGAAGCTTCCCAACCTGTTTGCGGTTGAAGATGCTGCGGGTGGCAACGACGACCGGCACTTTTAATTGAAATTGCGACAACCACTTGCGGCCTCTCATAAGGGAGAAACCTTCTTTTTAGTCTGTTCCTCTTCACTGTGGAATGGGAAAGGCGATTATAATATTAGCTAGTGTCGCTGACAAAGTGAGAACAGAAGGGAAGAGCTCCAGTTGGTCCCACCTCCAGCCTGAGCTTCCCACCTTCTACAATGCTTCGGCGTCTTGTGCACCTCAAACACGTGCGCAGCCAAAGCAAAGTGGAAGGCATGGAGCAGTTCTCAATCTGTCAGTGACTAAGTGCATGCTAGTCATCTAGGAAAGCTGTGCTTTACAAATAAATTGCTCCGTCGTAATATTCTGATGGTAAAAAAAAGAAAAGAAGAAAGAAATTGATCGGTGCTTAGGTTTGCTTTGCCGCATAAATATCCGTAGAACTACAGTGAAACCCGTTTAGAACGAACCTACGTACAGCGAATTATTGTGGATATCGAACTCACGGAAAATTTAAATAAAAATTCATGTAAAAAGTATGTTTTATAACGAACAACATATTGGCTATATCGAACTTTTCCCCCCAAGAAGGCTTCAAAAAACACGCAGACAATCGTCTTCTAGCCTGTTCCTTCCCCCCAAAAAGAACGAAAGAAAGAAAATTCCAAAAGCTCAAGTTGCAAACAAAATTGAGCGAAGAGAAGCGATTCAGAAGGGGAGAAAGCTAAAAGAACGAACTCTGCACGCATGCAAACAAAAACCAAAAACGCTTTCCAGCGCGTTGTTGCAAGGCGGAACTGAAGAGATGAGAAAGAAAGACAAGCTCTCGCCTTACAACGAACTCATCGCGGAAGTTCATTGGAAATGTTTTTTGCTATATCGAACTACTTGCTATATCGAACTGATCATAGCGTTTCCTGCTGTTCGTTATAAACGGGTTTGACTGTATGGCCACGGCGTAAGAAACGTTTGTGGGCTCTTGCTGCGCAACGATGTTGGGAGCGCAAGAAGCGAATGCCAATGGATCAGAGTCTGCTAGAGGCAGAGATGCAGCCCCCCACACCGCCATCTCCGAGGAACATCGCGGAATCGCGCGCGATTGTTTGTAATGCTTTGCCAAGTCGCGTGAACTGCCCGTGCCGCAGAGCGTGCGAGCTCAGCCGCTGTCCAGAGCAACGAGCGAAGACTGTGGAATCGCGGCTGCTGGAGCGGCGCCTATCGCCGTTTCGGTCGGACAGGAGTGCGTCGTGTTGAAGCGAGCAAACGAGTGAGCCAGCAGATACGAAAGGGCACGCATGCACACAGCTCAGTTCTCGGCAGCAGGCGGCGCGCCGTTGGGGAGCGCACAGTATGCAGTATGTGCGGTCGGCAACTGCTCTTGGGGGGGGGGGAGCTCTCCTTGGTGTGCGTTTGGCGACAGCAGAGTGGACTAGGGGTCGTACGAAGGCTCTCGCTTGCGGGCTTTGCGTATTGCAAGAGCAGCGCAGGAGCGACAGCACTGGGCACAGCAAGGTGAAGAGGGACGAACGAGAGCCTCGGCTGCAGAACGAGAGCGCCGGGCCCAGTAGCAACAGGAATCTAGTTGCCGTTACGTAGTGGCTGACCGGCAGTTCAATCGTCAGTTCACGTACAATATGTTCATCGTGGCACGTAATATGCGCGACAAACTGGTTTTTGGCGGACGTGATCAAATGCTACGAACTTAGAACGCCTTGGGGAAATCCCATAAAAACAGTCAGTCTTTTTTGCCCATCAACAGCAGTGTCTTCAGCTCTCGCGGCGCAACCGACCGATTCGCGTTGATCGCTCTTGCTTCGCTTCTCTCTCATTCCCCAGGGCGCCTGCGTGCTGGGCATCAACGAGCCGGCCGTGACCATCAAGAACATAGAGTGCTCGATCATCGACAATGCCTTCGAGCAGGGCTGGATTGTGCCCTGTCCCCCCGAAGTCCGCTCGGGGAAGAGCGTGGCCATCGTGGGCGGAGGTCCTGCGGGGCTGGCCGCCGCCGCACAGCTCAACAAGGTGCCGCGCCGAATCGGTTTCGTTCTATTCAATTGAACAAATTTGATTGACTAGAAATGTCTTAATAATTTAAACTTTTGCTGAACATTGGTCTGATTACTGTTGTATTCGATTCAGTGTAGAAGATTTTTGGAGATACAGCGAACCTTTTCCAACTTGGACATTCATAGTTTACGCCTGGAGTGTCCGTCTTCAAGAAACCATGAAATGGTCCATTTCACAGTCTATAAAGAGGTGCGAGGGTTTTGGGGTTTTCATAGAAAGAGATATGCTGCGTTGATGCTTAGTGAGCTCTTTTTACATTGGGAGGTGTCCAGGTTACAGAGGTGTCGGACTTTGGAGGTCCGACTGTATTTTTAAGATTGGCTCTTGTTGAGTACGCTTTTTTCTTAGCGTGCATGAACTGCGGTGAAGCTATACCTATTGTATCAAGTTTGTAGATGCTAGTTCTTGGCTGCTCAGTTACAATGAGGCTGCAGATTTTACGGTGTTTATTTCTAGGGAAAATTGGCAGATATCTTTTGGTGTCGTTTATTTTTTTAAAAGTAGGTGTATTTCGGCGATTCGTCATTTGTGGACGCTAAAAACGGTGATTACTGGTGAAATTAATTACCAATGAAGACAGAAAGACAAACTCATGAAAAGCTGAGTTTAAATTTATTTTGCAATTTTTACATGCCCTTATAATGTCTTACACTAACCATAATGTGAGAGTGCTTGCAAATGAAAGGCGATGAGTTTAAATAGGTTAGGGTCAAAGTCTGGGTATTTGTTAATGTAATTACCAGGGCTTGCTACGTCTTTGTACGGGGTGACTTATTTAAATGCTAAAGCATATTCATAATTTTTTCATATTCAACCAAACTCAAAAAGAAATGACTGAAATGAACTTAGATCAAGTAGCAGTTACATATTGGTTTGTATTGAGACATTTGGCTAGTTGAACACTAATATTTAATAACTATGCATGGTGGTATTAATTCCTGCTGACATTTTTAATCCTCTCCTTTCAGGCGGGTCATTCTGTAACCCTTTATGAAAGGAACGACAGGATTGGAGGTCTGCTGCAGTACGGCATTCCCAGCATGAAACTGGGCAAGGACGTAAGCAGTGCTAATGCCTTTTATCAGTAGATACAGTTTTACACTGCATAGTTCATTTCTTTTAATTATTTTCGGCCTACCGATGCTAAAGAAAAGGTAGCAGCTGGACCACTTGTAACACATTTTTCTCCATTCCACTTTTTGACATAAATTTCACTTTAGGAAAACTATCGTTGCAGTATGAAACTATCAAGATACTTAATATTTGCGGCTTACATGTTGAAATTTTACCGAGCCGGTTACTATGAACTTTGATTTTGCATTTTCATGTTCCTTTATTATGAAAAATTGTAATTTGCAAAGCTTGGTAAATGTAAAAAAAAAATGTTCTTTTCAAAAATGTTTTTATCTGAAAAATGCAGATTTTTTAAAATCTCTTTTCATAGTAACTGGCAACAGGCATTCCAGTATGCATTCCACTAGAAAAATGTGTGGTTATCGACACCATTCCTCAACGTTAGATTCATTGAGCAGATTCCATGAAGTTATGCTTTACTTCGTTTGGCCCTGTGAACCTCATAAAATCGGTTCACAGGGCTGAAACTTTGCATGCCCTCCTTATATATGGCTGCAAACACCATCTGCAAATATCACACAGATTGAGTGAGCGGTTCAAAAGTTGACATTCCCAGGTAGTGTCCCCCCTAAGTTATAAGAATACCGTAAAATCCTGTAAGGACGCCCACCCAAAATGAAGAGATAAATGGTGAAAGACATGGGGTGGGATATCTTTGGGGATGCCACAGCAAAACTTTATCAAAAGTTATTGATAAGCGCCGGGGCACCCGCTACAAACCACGTGATGCGAGAACTGACACCGCAGACCGCGGACACGGCAAATTCGCGTTTCACGATGCAATAACCACGCGGGAATTCGCTACAAATTCCTGTGTCATGGGAAAGGACACCGCAAGTGGCCGACGCAGCAGATTCGCGTTTCACGGTGCGAAGGAGTCGCGGAAACCCGCTGAGAACTCGCATCTCACGGGAACGGATACCGCAAATCGCGGACGCAGAAGATTCAAATTTCATGGTGCAATAAAGACCCGGGAACCCGCTACAATCTTGCCCGTCACGGAAACCGATATCGCGCGCGCAGATCACGGACAAAAACACGAGAATCCGCTATGAACTCGGGAAGGGATACCGCAAATCGCGAACGCAGCAGATTCGCATTTAACGATGCAATATACACGCAGGAGCAACTAGAGTGTTACGCGAGCCGATATCGCGCGCAGATCGCAGACAAAAACGCGGAAACCCGCTATGAACTCGCTTCTCGGACACACCGGTATCGCCGATCGCGCCGTTGATGCGTGATTCCCGTCGGACATCGCTTGACGTCCAACGAGAATCGGGGGTGGGCGATGTTTCGGAATTTTTATGTTACAGATATTGAGCCAGAAAAACGGGATGGGCGATCTCTCGGGGGAGGGCGCCCTTACGGGATTTCACGGTACATCGTTATTTTTTCTTCTGTTGTTTCTCAGTCATATAAATATTCAATCAACTTTAAACTGTTCATCAGCACGCGTGCTTGCCTGTGGTTATGTTTCAGCTATCAAAATATCTCGCAGTCAGCTTGCACCTTGAGTACCTTTCCTGTACTGCCATTGAAATCATGTTCCAAAAAATCAAGTCCCACCTGTGAACACGGCATTAGTGCGCAATGGAAAAACTACTTCGAAATGGAAATGGACTGCCTGGTGTTGTGAAAATATCCTGAATTTCGAATAGTGGCTTCAAATAATACACTAATAATATTCTATATTCCCTTCGAGATGAACTGCGATATATTCATATTTTACAGTGTTGATTGCAGCAGGTTAGCCTCATTGAGCACGCTTGTTACGGAGCGCGGATGCGCTGCGGAGAAGCAACACCCGCGAAAGCGAGCTCCGCGGGTGTTACTTCACCACAGTGGACCGGTGCTCAGTAAGAAGCACACTTAACAAGATAAACCACCGCAATCAACACTTGGACAAGTATGAATATCGCAATTGCGTGCTTGGGAGAAAAGCATATTTTCAAAGCAAGATGGTGCACGCACGCACCTGATGTATTTAAAAAGAAACGGAAACTTTGTGAATGCTGATATCTATATTACAGTAAAATTTTCAAAATTGGACTGTAGCTGTTATGCAAGAACTGTAGCTGTTAGGCAGAAATGCCCCGACATCCTGCGTTAATCATTCAGGATTTTGTTTTTTTTAGTTCGAGTTTGAAGAAAGAATATTTGCATATGGCAAGATATGTAAATCTACTCAAGGAGGTGTAGTTAGGCATCTCTATAGGTTTAATTTTATGTCAGATTTGTCGTTTACTTGCCACTTAAGGGGAGACACGGCTCTTCAAAACAAAAAAAAAGACAAAAAAATCACTTTTTTGAAATTATGTTTTTTTCATATTTATAGGTATTTTTACATATTCTCGCCAAATATTTTCGCAAAATAACGCATATTTACTTCAAGACATTGATTTGAAATCACTATGTGAAAATGTTTCGTCCGAAAAAAAGCCCGAAAAATGGTGCACTTTGATCGCCGATAGATCGAGAACGATGCGATAGAATGGGGACATCTTGGTCTCGTTTGAAAGCCCCGCTCCCGCGCTTTTTCTTCCCGCCAAGCATAATACAATACGGCCACTGGCTGAGGAGAACGAAGCAGAAATAAAAAACAAAATTAAGCCACGGCATTGGCTGTTGTGGATCACGTGTGCAAATGACGTTTTCTCATTGGCCACGAGTGCCGTCTGGTCATGGTTTCGGAACCGCCATCTTGTTTGATTTTGAAAGTTGCCAACTCCGGAGGCTCTTCGCAAGAAGTTCCACACCGGCCACAAGGTTGGGAAAAAAAACTTCAAAAAGGACCGAGGAAGCTTATTATACACCAACTCATGTTTACAAACAAACCGGAGCGCCCGGAGCGCCCCTAGCGGACGCCACCGGCGCCGCGCATGCGCGATGAGTGTGTGGGCAAGAAGCTCGCCGTCGCCCATAAACAAACCATTGAAATGCGAAGTTGTCGGCGTCGGTGTGAGTCCCCCTGCCCTTTTTCGCGTTCGAATTGTTGGTTCTACATCTTCCTGGCGATGTCTGACTATCTTGAGCGGCGTCAGTGAAATTACCGAGGCTCGTTACACCGCAAAACTTCGCGTGAATAATGTGACATGTGGCGATTCATTCCGCGTGGACGCCGCAGATTGTACGCTAAAGCCTGATTCGCATGATCAGATTTCGCTCGGAATTTTCAGTCGCGGGGCCGCTCGGGCTGCAAAAGCGTGAACCGTAGCTGAGATGGTCGACGACGATACTGAAAATCGCAAGCAGAATCGGACCAACTGAATTAGGCATAACAAGTCGGTGTTGGTCACTGCTAACAATGACCAACATCTCCTTGTATCTACTGTTTACATCGAGCCTGCTTACCAACCTTCAAATTTAAGTCTTTTGAGGCCTGCACTCACTTCTTATCGCAAGTACCGGGCCAACATTTTGTCTACGGACCGGCGTCGTCGAAGAGAGCAGACGACAAGCAGAAACGTTTGAAAGAGCAGACGACAATTCGAACAATCAGGCGGCCGTTTGAACTTGAAGACGCACTGAACGTAGTCCGCAGGTGGTCCGCACAACTTGACAGTTTTCTGGAGTTCATGTTGGAACAAAACAAATAACTCTGATGACCACAAGTATCCGTGAATTCAACCCAAAGTGCTTCCCGCCCAAGCAATCGTTGTCCGACGGCGTCTGCTTTTCCCTTTTCACGGCACATATCCAGATTCTCGGACGAACCGAGCACGTGAAAACTGACCTTCAAACCTTTCTCGACACTTTTGGTACGGCCCCAGTCGCGGCGTTTTGACGAGAAGGCAGGTTTTTGTCTGGTTCCTTTCAAAACAACGCAGGAATACACGTCTGTCATGGGGACTTCTGCCCACAGCCCCAGACCGGAAGTGCGACCGACGCGCCACCACCGCGCCGTGACGTCACAGAGATGAGTTCGTGTATAGCCTCAGAGCCTCCGTTCAATCTGCCGTAGGTGAGGCGAACACCAACAAAGTGCGGCACACCGAACCCGGCCGTGCTGCTCCGGCGAACTGCGCGATGTCCGCGAGCACACCCCCGGCTTCGAATTACTGTGTGCGACATGATACCCTTTGGCTCAGCGCGTCGGATATTGCTCGAAAAGAAACCAAATCCGAAGAAAAGCTTATTAAAGTCTACGTTCAACCTGCCGGAGGTCAGGCCGAGTGCGACACACCGAACCCGACTGTGCTGCTCCGGGAACTGCGTCGACGTCCGCCGCTTCGAATGACCGTGTGTTGTATTGTATTGTATTGTATTTTATTGCACTTTTATTGTACAGTGCCACCCGGTGTGCAGGTATTCAGGGAAAGGCAATGCGCCCATACACGTTTTGTGCCCCTGACACCGATACGCCGTGGCTCAGCGCGTCAGATCTCTCTCGAAAAGAAGCAAAAGCCGAGGAAAAGCTTATTAGAGCCTCCGTTCAACCTGCGGCAGGTCAGGCGAACACGAGCAAAGTGCGACACACCGAACCCGACCGTGCTGCTCCGGCGACTGCGTCGACGTCCGCGAACACACCCGCGGCTTCGAATAACCGCGTGCGACATGATACTCCGTGGCTCAGCGCATCGGATATCGCTCGAAAAGAAACAAACGCCGAGGAAAAGCTTCAAGAGCTTTCGTCCAACTGTGCTACGACACGCAAAGCTGCTTTGGTTGCCGGCGCCGATCCAGCAGCTCCCGAGAGCGTGAAGTCGTTCGTCATGGTGAACCTCGACATCGTGAACTCGCTGCTTCGACTCACTAAGTGCTGCTTCGACTCACAATACGACATCCAGAGGGCCACGAAGAGGAGGTACGCTGGCCAGATGCATGCAGACTATGTTCCCGGAGGCTACTAGACCCCCACACACAAACAATTCGGGACAGAGCTGTGAAAATGAACCCGTACATGTTTTTGCCCGTTTTCTCAAAATCAATTTTTCCGACACTTCACTAGTTACAGAAGCCATATCTCACCGTCTATGCAACCGATCTTCACCATTTTTTCTTTTTCTGGTAGGTGCATTAGTGACATATCCAATAAGGGGTATACATGTACGAAATAGGATACAGAATTTTTTTTTTATTTGTCTTAATATGTAATGTAAAAATTACTTTTGAAAGTGAAAAGTTTGATCTGTTGTAAAAAAGCAGTAAATTGTCCTAGAGTTTTCATTGATACCTTATTGCATACTGCCGAATTTCTAGTTCACAAATATATCTTTAATGCAATGTTTTTATTATTCTATTTTTTAAACTTTTTTTTTAATTTTGCAAATGAAATTTTAATTAATTGCTATTCTAATTAAGCTATCTCAAAACTAATTACATATTTATTACTAGATTGTAAAGGCAGATGTGCTATGTAAATTTCGTTAAGTTTGAGTCATAAATAAAAAAAAAGCTCTAGAAGCAGTGTTTCCCCTTAAGGCATTGGACTTTTTGAGGTCACAGTCCATAAATATAGTTAGAGTAAGATTAACTCATAAATGGGCAAGTGGAAGCTTGGGTACAACATTCAAGAGTTTAGCTGGGTCTTCTTTTAAAGGCAGATGTACACTTTACGCTTTCCACTTTTGCCCGCCGCCTCCTTTCCTATATCCTCTCCACTTTTTACCTTGCCCCAACTTGGCTCTCCTCGCGACTTAGGAGAGGGGAGCACTAAGAGGAATATCTTCCCTGCAGAAAACCGAGGTTATACGTCAGCCTTTAAGCGTAGTGCAACAGTAGTGAAAGGCTTAAAGAAACTATTCAAACTACCATGCTGAAGGCGTCATGCTGTTTGTGGGCACGTATCAACTAAATAAATAAATAAATAAATATTTGATACCAAATATTTGGCCAAAACCACTATTCGCTTTGAATTTGCTTAGAACCCAAAATCCACTATACGCACATGACTCGAACTGCCACATCTGTATTTTCTGAAAAAACGTTGCATGTTTTTCTATAAAAATAAAAGGGTTCCGCTAGTGTGAACTCCAAACGTTAACAAAGGGAAACTTGATGTTGTACATGCAAATGCAAAAAGTGACATGGTGTCGATTTTTCCGAAGGTGGTGCAACGACGTGTGGATCTGATGGCGCAAGAGGGCGTCAACTTCGTCACGTCGACCGACGTTGGCAAGGACGTTGCGGGCAGCGAACTTCTGGCACGCTTTGACGCCATTCTGTTGACCACTGGCTCTACCTGGCCCAGGGATCTTCCCATTCCAGGTGACGATACAATTTGGCACTTGTGGCACACGCTAATCTGACCTAGAGTCACTGAATATTCGCAGAGCACCAAAACTCTGAAGCTTCTCTACAGAACCGAGTTGCAACGCAGCAGTCGCCATCCCCATGATGGCGCTGCCCTGTGCGGTTGAAGCGAAGCGCGTCCAGTGTAGCGTTCATTCTCGTGTGAGCTCTTCAATTCATGTTCCTGGCCGGTGGCGACACTGGGTCGTTTTTATTAAAGTTCTCTCCTTCGTTCCGAGCAATGCGTGACATGCTCCTCGCTGTCTCGTCTCTTTCTCTTGCCTCGAAACACATCAAAGTCAACTGTTAGGCACAGCGTCTGAGGCATAGAGTTTAAAATGCAGCAGAGCGAGCAAATGAGCCGGCAATCTTTGGCAAGCCAGATTAGAGGCTACTTGATATAAATAAAAAGCTAAAGAAAATCAACGCACATTCCGTTCGGTCCTAACTCATCGATGCCCTGAGCTTCCACCCGCACCACCCGCCGTAGCCAATAAGGTAACGCGGAAACGTTTTATATACGTTTTTTGTTGTGTTGGGCCGATCCACTAAATGGCCGACTGGTAACTTCTGCCACGAGCTAAACCAGCCAATCAGAACTGAATTCTGCGGGATTGACTTCTGGTGAGCGGACTGAATGGAATTCGGTACTTAGGGAACATTCAGTGACTCTAATTTGACTGATAGGTATGAGGTATGTAGTGGAGTAGGAAGAAAAAGTGTTTTAGATGCGGAGCATCTCTTGCTCTGGTCTATGTCCCGCGGCGTCGGCGTCGTAGTCCGCACTCACACTACGCATGCGCAACTCTCCTCCTCTAGTCTCCTCTCTTTCAAGTGTGAGCGGTAGCGCACTGCGCGCGTTCCCCATCACGTGACCGGGGCGGGGTCTGAGGCGAAACCGTGTTTCCCCGGAGGAGGAAAAGGAGGAAAGTTTTCGGCGCGCGGGTCGCAGCGCCAGGCCAGGCCTTTCTAGTGGGGTGAGCTTTCCCCGCAACTCCGCGGCTGTCGTCTGCTAGCATTTCCCGACCGCTCGCGTCCGTTGCAGCCTAGATCTCGCCGGCCAGCCCGGTCTCGACGAGGAAACCTGCAAGCGCTGTTAGGGCATTTTGCGCCGCCTTACCGTGCGGTCTGATTAGACTTTCAAAGTTACTCGTGCTACATCAGTTCACCGCTGTTGACTCCACTTCACTCCGTTCTTCCGATGAAGTGTGATGGAAGCAACAGTCCCGTCAGTTAGTGGGTTGGCGCAAGCAAGCGTCAGCACCATCCCGATGCTCCGCATCACCCCATGGTTCCCCTCGGGAAGATGGTGTAATTTTTTTTTTTTAGTTCAAACCCCTCTTCCCTCCCCCCCCCCCCCCCCCCCCAAAAAAAAAAAGAAAAATAAATTCCTATCTATGCCTTTGCAAGTGCATGTCTAGATGCAGAGAGGTTTACAACTAAAAAAACAACCAGTTATTTAAAAAAAGTTTTTTATATAAAAGTAGACTAGGAGATATGGGATCATAAGACTACTGACTTGTAGTAGATTATTTGAGTGGAACTCTTGCACCTTCTCCAAGATTATATAGTTTTCGTAAATGGTTTAAAATATATATTTTTTTGCTTTAACCACCTATCTGCCTTTCTTTTGAAGTACAAATCTTGAAATGCTATAAATTTTACTTTAAAAGTTATGTGTTGGAGAAATTGCTAACATGAGACATTTTCCTATTTGAACCACCTCTAAAGTTTATTTGCCAATGAAAGCTGGTGATATCTTTCTGGACAAAGTTGGAGAACGCACATATATTTAAAGAAAGTAACATTGTTTACCTCTGTGTATTTATGTCCGAGACTTTTTGAATTGCTATGTACAAGCACTTTACACCCTGAAAGGGCAAGCCCGCATGCATTGATGGTACCACGAGGGCGCTACAGTATTTGGTGCCCCAGTAGACTTCCGGTGGTGTATTTATTTCTTCTTCAGTAACACACAACGATCGGAAAAGAAGATTTTCCTTCGGAGAGGTACCTGCAATAGGTTTGTAAGAACCTGCGCGCTTTGTAGAACGTAGTACAAATAACAAAAGGATGTGTGACAAGAGGAAAAGAAGAGGAAAACCGGAAGCGCGCAGGTGTCCGCCGATAGTGGGCGGCAGCGAGCTTGTTTGCAAACAAACATCGGTGAATAGGCAAAAATTAGTTCATTGGCACAGACAGTTACTGAGAACTGGCACATCTGTTTCGCAACACCTTACGAGAATATATATGGAACTTCAGAAGAATTCCAGATGTCTTATATGAAAATTGTCCGTATACTGGTTTCTTTGATTGCGTGCCACATGTCAAAACCACATGCAATTAAGTGTCTGAAAACAAATCGGAAACTGGAATAGCTGTGAGCTCCAGGTGTTTATCACCTCCTCTAGAAAAGTAATTGTCTGATGGAGGTCAAATTTTCTCAGCGTCCTGTCTCTATAGAGTTTCTGCCATGTGCGTGCAGGGCGCCACCTGGAGGGTATCCACTTTGCCATGAGCTTCCTGGAGACCTGGCAGAAGAAGCAGATGGGCAACGACATTGACCACCTGCCCCTCTCGGCCCGCAACAAGGACGTCATCGTCATCGGCGGGGGCGACACCGGCGTCGACTGCATCGCCACCTCCCTCCGACACGTGAGTGTCCTGGCAAACGCACGTGCATTGTCCAACGGCATGTGGGACACCTTAGTCAGCATGTTTGATATTGTCAAAGGTAACCGACAGGACACAGCGCACTGACTCTCAACTGTCGCGAATGGAAAAGGTTCGACAAGCGTTCACTGCAAATAGAGGTTTAATCGGCAAACTTGTGCCAGAAACAAAAGAAAGAACAAGCGTCGAAATAGCAGCTGCGAACGTGGCAGCGGCTGGAGCGAGATGCGAGAGAGAGAGAGAGAGAGAGAGAGTCTGCAAGGCCACGACCGGTTCCTTATTTTCTACACTGGGGGTAAGAGTAAACTCGAATCTTCGAAAAGTACGGAGAAGCGTTTTTCCTTCTCGGTCATGCACACGGCAATATATCACTGTAAAATATCGAGCATATTGGAAATAATCGCAAAAGTGGGAATAGGGGCTTGTTAGGTTCGAGAGCAAAAAAAAAAAATAGAAGGGGCACAAGTTGTGGGGGTATGGCAAAACCCCCAATTTTAGAAGCAGCCGTGATGCGCGGCTGCTTCTAAAATGTAAAACACTGTAAAATATCGAGCGGGCTCCCTAGCATCAAGCTTCGCACTAATGCGTGCACGTAAATTTTTCGCCGCCTTGCACCGACTTCTCGAAGAAGCAGCCAACGTGTAAGAGCACCTCGATCAGCTGGGGGGCTTATAAGTTTAATAGAGTAGGTACTTGATATGTCTTTTGCCTATACTCCAAATTTCTCAAAAGAAGGAGATTGGCACTTATCGCAACATGGGCAAAATACTGTCGAGACCGGTTATAACGAAGTCAACGGGAATCGGAAATCGCTTCGCTCTATCCGCTATTTCGTTATAACCGACTTCGGTTAATGAAGTGCAAAAGGCAATGGGAAACAGTGATCGCTTCGCTGTAGCCGTTATTTTGTTATAACCGACTTCGTTATAACCGGTCTCGGCAGTACTCCGTGTTTTATGGTAATTGCTGCTTTCAATCGACCGCATATTCAACGACTACCAAAACTTTCAAGCTCATGGTCACTTTCACTTAGTGGCATTGTCAAGATGAGCACTTCCATGGAGCTCCTTTGCGTGAAGTCATGTGCTCTCGCATGCTCTCTGACATGCATCTGTAGAAGGGCTAGCTCAGTGGTTCTCAACCACTGATGTTTCAAGGACTCATTTTGGATTGGCTGAAGTGATGGGGGGCCCTATCCACCTAAAGGGAGGGGGTATGGGGCGATTACAATGACAAAAGGGTAAATAAAGAAAACTGAATACGTGTCAACCGACTTTGAAGCTCTGAAATAGAAAATAATTGACCCGACTCACTCGGCACATATCATTTGATCTATTTAATATTCTAAAACAAAGAACATAAAAAAAAAGAAAGACGTTTACAATTTTTTGTAACGCTGAAGTAGAGCGCGGCTCTTGAGGAGAAGGAGGGGAGGGTATGCCCTTCTTCCTTCCCTGCTAAATTTAGCGGGAAAATTCCACCCTTGTGACGTCGCATGCGACGTCACACATGTCTTCACACATGACGTTCAGGAGGGTAAATTTAGCGGGAACATTTTTCTGCCAAATTTAGCGGAAAAATTTCCCCGCTAAATTTAGCACGAATATTGGCAATGTTAGATGTGTGTGACGTTTCATGTTTCCTATAATGACGTCACACGTGATGTCACGAGGGTAACCCTCGGGAAGGTAACCCTCGTGACCCTCGCAAGGGTATCCCTCGTGACCCTTATGAGGGTAACCCTCATAACCCTCACGAAGGTAACCCTCATGGCGTAACAAGTGATGTTATTATGGAAAACGTCCCACAATGCAATGCGCAGTTACGCCGACAGCGACGGCGTTGTCGCTTAAGCCGGAAACTGGCGCCTAAGTGCTGCGCTCTAAAAAAAGTTTTATTTCTCAATTTGACTAACAGTCGAGGGCTTCGTGGGCCTCAAGAAGACCTTCAGAAACCCCCATTTAGAAACCGCTGGGTGTGCTTCTGGTCGTATGTCAGGTCATGACCATTATGCAGATGTCACTAATTCTAAAGTGAGTCTGAACATCTTTGAACATTGTTGAGGGGGCAGGAGAACACGTCTCTTCACTGCTGCTAATTAAGATATCTGCAAACAAAAGAGAGGGAACAACTGATCTTGTCAGAGAAGCTTGTCAGAAGTAGCCGGAGGTTGGGCAATCCATGAAGATGAGTCTTCTTTCCGTGTGCTGTCTTTGGCATGAGCGAGGGAAACATGCTCCAGACACTTTTTGACTTTTACGTGTATGTTGTGATGGCTGTCCACCAGGAAGTTTGGTAATGATGGTCATAACATAAGTGACCATATTTATTTCTA
This sequence comes from Ixodes persulcatus, assembly GCA_013358835.2. Lineage (NCBI taxonomy): Eukaryota > Metazoa > Arthropoda > Arachnida > Ixodida > Ixodidae > Ixodes > Ixodes persulcatus. The sequence goes on from JABSTQ010009378.1 coordinate 371,084, forward strand.
AGACAATTTTAGATGTTTTTATTCAGACAGATTGGCAAAAAAGTTTGATACAAACAGTCTGGAAAAACTTTTGAAAGCCTGGAAATTCGGAAGTTCAAAGTTTGTTTCACTTGATGCAAGAGCAAAGCCGAAGCTAGAAGCACGATCATGCATTCCACAAATCGTAGGTTCTCAAGCTGGGTTGCAAGGAACCAAGAGTTCAGAGCAATCTCACGGGTTCCCCTAGCTTCAAATCTTTTTGACCGTCCCTGACCTTAAGTGATGTGTTTTTCTAGATTAAGCACCATATTAACAAATCTGAGTCGCTCGTTGATGTATAGCTATGTGTAAGAGACTCCTTAGTACTATGTGCTTTATCGTTTGCATGGTCTTGTAGCTTGCTCTTGTATCGTCTACTGCACTTGAGCTTAAAAATAAAATGGAGCAGTATAGTTATCGCCGACAGCACAGCTGTCTTGTACAGTTCTTAGACCTCTTTTCTTAGAGCTCTTTTCTCAACACCGAGCTCTTGGGACGCTCCGTCAAGACACAGGGCAATGTCTGAACAGCAGAAAAAGTGACATGCCACGTGCTTGCTCGGTGGCAGCTGCCGTACACATCTCCTTTTCCCGGGTGGTTCCAGGGGGCCCGCAGCATTGTGACCTTCGAGATCCTTCCCCAGCCCCCTCCAACGCGTGGAGAGGGCAACCCCTGGCCCCAATGGCCTCGCATCATGCGGGTGGACTATGGCCACGAGGAAGTGAGGCTCAAGTACGGACAGGACCCCCGACACTTTTCTATCCTCAGCAAGGTACGTCTAGCGGTGGGCTCTGCTCCGTCGAATGGAACTACAGGAAGGGGAAGTGTATTAAAATACGCAACCCCAATCTTAAACATGTAGGCCCTACTTTTGGGTTCTTCTCGGTCTTGGCTGACTCTCGGGATAAACTTTGCTTTGCTACGTTGCTTCCTAGGAGTTCCTGGACAATGGCCAGGGACATGTGTCGGGCATCAGGACAGTGCAGGTGAAGTGGACCAAAGATGCCACTGGTCGGTGGAACATGGAAGAAGTCCCGGACACTAGCAAGGTCTTCAAGGTGAGACCAGAGGCAACCTGCCAGTTCGCCAGCTGATGCCGGCGTTTGCTTTGTGATGTGGAAACTTTAGGCCATAGGCTCTGAAACTGGGTTCATAGGAATGCAGGAGTTCCCCAGAGTATGTCAGGGCCGAGTATGTCAGGGGTTCCCTGAGCACTATCTTGGCAAGTCGGATCCACCCATTGATGCATAACTCGGAGCCAAATAATCCCTGGCATGTGCATTATTGTCTACAAGGTCTGTGGGCTTTCGCACTGCTTTATTCCGTCGGTGCCGAGACCAAGAGGGGTCCTCTGCCTTCAGTCGAGTCAGTTAGAGGTTCATCGAAATCAGAAAGTTTGAGAATCCCTGCCCTATGCAAAAGAAGCAGATGAGATATTAATTTAGAAAAATTTAGAAATGCACAGAAAATATGCCATTCAGTGAACCTGGTACGAGAAAAAAGTGCTTGAGCCTGCTCTTATCCTTGGACTTCAAGGCATCTAATGGGTCATTTTAAAGTTTTAAATAGGGGTGTGCGAATACTCAAATTTGAATCAAATAGCAAGTTCCCAAATAATTCGGTTCGCAAATCGAATTCCTAGTATTCGGTCACTCGAATATTCAATATATTCGGCCAAAGACGCGCGGTCGGTGCGGAGCTGACAAAAGAGCCATTTTATCTCCCATTGTTATCGCCGTGATGTTCGACAGACCATGCGAGAAACACCTCTTGGTCCTACCATTCCACAAAAATCTAACGCACAGGTTAGAAAAAAGAAAAGTAACGAACGCCACAAACTTTATACCACGCAGATTTACTCATGATCGTGATGCAATCTAACCTCGAATCACAACCGAAACATCCCGTTTGCGCCGCTTCCAGAGAGGAATTGTTGGGAGGCCGGAATTCTGCGCCATGCCTAATTCTTTTCACTAGTCAAGCCCCTCGTTTCAAACTGAAGCGCCGATGTAAAACACTCTTGCCGCACTCACAGAAATCGGCGACTGCAAGATCAAAAAAAGAAAACCACGTTAACCATGCCGATAAAACCAGCAGAGTTGACTTCGTCGTTCTTTCGGAACCGCAAGCCGCAAATTTTGATTCTGAACGAAACGGAACGTAAAAATAGTGTGCCTAGATTTGAGAGAATTTCCAACTGTTCGATAGCCACGTTTTGAATTACGAACTGCGAGAAGGCGACGAGAAGACAAAAGCGTCGATCGGGCAGGCCTTGTCACTCTTTCGTTTCCTCGCCTTCTTTACACGTGACAACACAACACATGCACACTTACGACCAATCTGCGCAGGAGCCGTCTCCGTGGTTTCAGTTTCGCTTGCTCCCTCTTTTAAATCAAGGCTCTCTAAAACAGGATAGATGGACGGAGGAATGGATGCATCGCGGCAGTTGGACGGTGGCTTGCGCCACCTAACCACATGCTTTTCTTCTTACTTCAGATTATATTGTTTAAGCCTGTTTACGCAGATTTAACAGCTATCTGTTTATTTATATAAAGAAAATCCCGGGTGCTTTTTTTCTCCCTTAAAATTGAGACCAAATATCGCAAAATGCCCCTTTTCTGAGATATATAAATATAAAAAAAAAGGACATGTCGCGGTGTTAGGTCGTGCTTTTAACGAGAAAAAAAGGCACGCGTGGCTGTAACTGTAACTTTGTGACGCTTAGGGTAGATAGATTATGTTTGCGCAATAAAATTGGATCTTTAGTGCCCAACGTCCATCAGCAGCTGCTTTTTTTTTTTCACTAGAATTATTATACAAGTAGCTTTTGTTCTGTACGAGATGCATATTCTGCACCAGGTGCATACTCTGCACATATAATAATGGGGTTGGGTTACTCATGCCCCACCCAAAAGATTGCCCTCCAAAAGAAAAAAACACAGGGCGTGATTTATAAGATCCCTCGTGCAGATTATCCAACCACTTACATCGGCGAGACAAAGAACTTTAATGAAAGAATGCGCCAACACAAAAACGACGTTCGCAAGCTCAACCACGAGTGCAGCGCAGTCGCTGAGCACTGCGAAGTCAAAGACCACCGGATTGATTTCGACAACACCAGCATTATCGACGCAGAGACTAACAACCGACATAGGCTTTTCATCGAGTCCTGGCACATTCAAACGACGCCAGGCAACATAAAGAGGTGCCTTGGTGCTTTACCAACAGTGTATGTGAACGGGCTTCGCCATATTCGTGAAAGAAGAAGATAGAGAAATGCGCCACATCCCTGAGAGAAGAAAAAGAAGACCGAAAAACGCCGCTCCTCAACGGCCACAGTCGCCCCTGACGAAGAACCAAGTTGGTTCGAAACGTAGGGCTCCTACATGTTTAAGAATTGGTTGGTTGCCATATTTTAATTATTGTATTTCCCAACCAGAGAGATTTCTCTCGAATGTTTAGTTTCAAGGAAGGGGAAGTGAGCTTTGTTTGTTTGTTAATTGGTTTATTATGGCATTAATTTGTTAATGCAACATTTTCTTGTTCAAAGCAAAAAAACTCAGTAGGTTAGGATTGACTTACTCTTGGTCTTGGCTGACTCTCGCGATAAACTTTGTTTTGCTACGTTACTTCCTAGGAGTTCCTGGACAATGGCCAGGGACATGTGTCAGGCATCAGGACAGTGCAGGTGAAGTGGACCAAAGATGCCACTGGTCGGTGGAACATGGAAGAAGTCCCGGACACTAGCAAGGTCTTCAAGGTGAGACCAGAGGCAACCTGCCAGTCCGCCAGCTGATGCCGGCGTTTGCTACGTGATGTGGAAACTTTAGGCCATAGGCTCTGAAACTGGGTTCGTAGGAATGCAGGAGTTCCCCAGGGTATGTCAGGGGTTCCCTGAGCACTATCTTGGCAAGTCGGATCCACCCATTAATGCATAACTCGGAGCCAAATAATCCCTGGCACGTGCATTATTGTCTACAAGGTCTGTGGGCTTTCGCACTGCTTTATTCCGTCAGTGCCGAGACCAAGAGGGGTCTTCTGCCTTCAATCGAGTCAGTTAGAGGTTCATCGAAATCAAAAAGTTTGAGAATCCCTGCCCTATGCAAAAGAAGCAGATGAGATATTAATTTAGAAAAATTTAGAAATGCAAAGAAAACATGCCATTCAGTGAACCTGGTACGAGAGAAAAAGCGCTTGAGCCTGCTCTTATCCTTGGACTTCAAGGCATCTAACGGGTCATTTTAAAGTTTTAAAAAGGGGGTGTGCGAATACTCGAATTTAAATCGAATAGCAAGTTCCCGAATAATTCGGTTCGCGAATCGAATTCCTAGTATTCAATCACTCGAATATTCGATATATTCGGCCAAACACGTGCGGTCGGCGCGAAGTTTACAAAAGAGCCATTTTATCTCCCATTGTTAGCGCCGTGATGTTCGACAGACCATACGAGGAACACCTCTTGGTCCTACCATTCCACAAAAATCTAACGCACTGGTTAGAAAAAAGAAAAGTAACGAACGCCACAAACTTTATACCACGCAGATTTACTCATGATCGTGACGCAATCTAACCTCGAATCACAACCGAAACATCCCGTTTGCGCCGCTTCCAGAGAGGAATTGTTGGGAGGCCGGAATTCTGCGCCATGCCTAATTCTTTTCACTAGTCAAGCCCCTCGTTTCAAACTGAAGCGCCGATGTAAAACACTCTTGCCGCACTCACAGAAATCGGCGACTGCAAGATCAAAAAAAGAAAACCACGTTAACCATGCCGATAAAACCAGCAGAGTTGACTTCGTCGTTCTTTCGGAAACCGCAAGCCGCAAATTTTGATTCTGAACGAAACGGAACGTAAAAATAGTGTGCCTAGATTTGAGAGAATTTCCAACTGTTCGATAGCCACGTTTTGAATTACGAACTGCGAGAAGGCGACGAGAAGACAAAAGCGTCGATCGGGCAGGCCTTGTCACTCTTCCGTTTCCTCGCCTTCTTTACACGTGACAACACAACACATGCACACTTACGACCAATCTGCGCAGGAGCCGTCTCCGTGGTTTCAGTTTCTCTTGCTCCCTCTTTTAAATCAAGGCTCTCTAAAACAGGATAGATGGACGGAGGAATGGATGCATCGCGGCAGTTGGACGGTGGCTTGCGCCACCTAACCACATGCTTTTCTTCTTACTTCAGATTATATTGTTTAAGCCTGTTTACGCAGATTTAACAGCTATCTGTTTATTTATATAAAGAAAATCTCGGGTGCTTTTTTTCTCCCTTAAAATTGAGACCAAATATCGCAAAATGCCCCTTTTCTGAGATATATAAATATAAAAAAAAAGGACATGTCGCGGTGTTAGGTCGTGCTTTTAACGAGAAAAAAAGGCACGCGTGGCTGTAACTGTAACTTTTGTGACGCTTAGGGTAGATAGATTATGTTTGCGCAATAAAATTGGATCTTTAGTGCCCAACAGTCCATCAGCAGCTGCTTTTTTTTTTTTCACCTAGAATTATTATACAATTAGCTTTTGTTCTGTACGAGATGCATATTCTGCACCAGGTGCATACTCGGCACATATAATAATCTCATTCACAGCACACTTCGAAAATTCCTACAAATAAAATCACTATTCGATATCGATTCAATATTTGGCTTTTTTTTTCTTAATTCAATGCGGTATTCGATTCGATTACTACTATTCGGTATTTGCACACACCTAGTTTTTAAAGCAAGAAACTTTATTATAACAAAGTGCCTCTGAAACAATTTAATGTAACTAGGCTTTTAAGTGCAGTGTGAGAGCTAATATTAAGCTCTCTTGCATGTTTATGGACTAATGGATGTTTTATTAATTTTCACTACATTTTTATGCGAAGCGCAAGTTGGTCTGCTTCTTGCGCAGGGGGTTGCGGTGAGGTCACAACGCCGAACTCTGATTGGCTCTAATTGAAGAATAGTGGGTAGACCTAAGGCAGCTTGCTTTGAGGTCTACCCACTATCCTTCAATCAGAGCCAATCAGAGCTCGGCATTCTGACGTCACCACAACCCTTTCAAGAGAAGCAGACGGACGTGCGCTCCACATAGTTTCAGTGAACGTTTTAAGGTAATTCTGATATACAGGGTGTCACAAAAAAAAACATTTACACGCTAAAATGGCTTGTGAAAATCAAAAACTTGACGGATCTTGTAGCAACGTTTCTCGAAAATGTCTTTAACTGGTCACATTGTTGTGCTAAAATTTCAAGTCGGAACTCCGAGTACAAAAAAAATAAGAAAATAATAACTGATTTTTTCAACGGCGGAGCGGACGATGCACGAAACAAGAACCATCGGAGACGAAGGTACGTCATTTCTGGAGCAGACATTGGCGGTTTTATTTATTCATATTTATTGCGTGACACTTTCTGCACAGTGAAACTTAACTGAAAACCCAAACAACTTTATTTTGGTAAATATCCCACGCAACAAAAACTCAGATAAAAGCGCGCTTTTTCGTTCAGTCAGCGTCCAGTGAATCTGTAGCGCCATCTCTGCATAAGGGCAAAGAAACATGGCCGTCGTTCGGTGTCTCCCCGACAGCTGCCGCTCTGCCGTGAAAAAATCGGTTATTATTTTCTTATTTTCATTGTACTCGGAGTTCCGAGTTGAAATTTAGCACAACAATGTGACCAGTTTAAAGACATTTCGAGAAACATTGCTACAAGATCCCGTCAAGTTTTCGATTTTTTGCGAGCCCATTTAGCGTGTAAAGTTCTTTTTTTGTGACACCCTGCAGTAATACTCTTCATATAGTAAACTTGCTAACTGGTACCAAGAGGCTTATTAAAAAAGAATTCTGCTGTGTTCGCTTTTGTAACTTAGAAATTAGTGATGGGCCGAACTTTTGCCGAATCGAAAGTTTGGCGCCGAATCTTGGGATTCGGCAACGCCGAACTTTTGCCGAACTTTTCTAAAGAATCGGCAAAGATTCGGCAAAAATACATTGTTACCAGACTTAACGTTGATATTTCGTTTTTTCTGGCGAAAAAAGGTTTTATGTTTCTTTTTTCTTTAACTTAATGCAACACGTAATGCATATTGACATAGTTATTACTAAATAAGGTGATATTCTACAAGATAATTGTATCGGTGTCGTTTTTGTGTGTTTACTGGCAATTTAGTGACTCCTTGCAGAAGTGGCGCGACAACGAGGTTGGGTAGAAGCTACCTCGTTGGGTAGAAGCGAGCGTGGCGCAGACGCTACGAGAGTTTCGGTTTTGAGGCATTATCAGCGCAAGCCTGCATGTGTGTGTAACATCAGCCTCCTTGGTGTACATTGTCAAAATGAAGGCATTAACATTGCGTTCTTGCTTTCTCTGGGAGTCACCTTTTTGTGCGCGAAAACGAATTCAACGGTTGCTGAGCCTTCACCAGAAGAAATAATAATAATATTGTAAATATGCATGTTTTTCAATTTGAGTCACTTGACGTCAGCTTTGCATGAAATTGCGCGTCCCATATTCGCAACGTCTCGTTTTTAACCTTTAAAATGCCAGTTTCTGGTGTTAGGACACACACAAACGTTTCGGAAGATAGGGAAAGTTAGGAATGTCGGATGTGCAACGTCCAGCATTATAGGTCTGTGTTTAGTTTTATGCAGATACATGAAAATCGCGAAATAACACTAATTAAAAAAGCAATATTATTTTGTTTTGGAACACACTACTCCTGAGCCGAAAACAGAACTGTTATAATTGCGAGGAGTGCTTTAGAGTAATTGCCGGCCAATGTTTCAGAATGCACCGCATTATTTGTCACTTGCGCAGTGGACTGCGTAAATTACTGGTCGATCTTCTATTCTTGAGGTAGAAAATACTGAAGAGAACTACACTCGCTCACAAGCACACAGTTACCGTGTTGCCTACTCCACACCGCGCCGTAACCGCTCGTTGTACTACACTGCACGTTGGTAACCGCACGACTGCACGGCGTCCATTTGCAATCCATGGCTCCGTCGCGTTCTTGCACGTGCGCAAACATTTGCCGAATTTTTGCCGAATCTTTGCCGAACTTTCCTTCAAACGTTCGGCATTTGCCGAACTTTGCCGAATCTGAAGTTCGGCAGATTCGGTCCATCACTATTAGAAATGCACTTGAGTAACTTAAATCTCAAGCCTCAAGCAGTCTCAAGTATGGGTGATCACTGCACCCCCCCCCCCCCCCCCCCCCCCCCCCCCCCCCCCCCCCCCCCCCCCCCCCCCCCCCCCCCCACCCCCCCCCCCCCCCCCCCCCCTCCCTCTTTTTTTTTTTGTTCTTTCAAATCAAAACAAAGTGCACCTTTGAGACAGCATGAAAAACCAGGTGAACAATGTTGTAGCATCTCTTCTTTTTTTTTTATTTCTTTGCAGAATGAAAAATGAAAAGCCCTACAAGGATGTGTTTGACTTGTGGAGGAGTCTTGGCCAGTGGAGCATGTCATCAGCAATTGCACAATACCTGGGCGTTTCATGGCATGCATAATTCGTTCTACTTTCTGAGAATCTATTTACCGTAAAATACCGAGCGCCCATTCCACAATAAGCGGTCACCCCTTAATTCGTAACATTGAGAAATACATGAAGGACATATATCTTACATATTGTTGACCTAAGGAGCACCCATCCGCAATTTTACATTATCTCCAAATTTTGAGTGGGCACTTGCTCAGATTTACGGTAAATTACGTTTATCTTTTAAAATGGTTTTAACATATTTTTTTTGTTTTGTTTGTTTTGGCCACATTTTAGGATAGTAGGTATAGCCCACTCAAAAAGTTAAAAGAAAGCTGTTCAACTCCTTTTAAATCATATGGCAAAGGATTGTCCGTATTAAGCTTATGAGCTGACCTAGGACTATTATTTTTTAACCTTTTCGTCATCCTCAATTTAATGTTTGTATCGTAGCAACCGGCTGGCAAGAAAACGAAAGCAAAAGAGCATGAGCGAGGTCAAGCTCGAAGAACGAGCTCGGGACTGCAGCTTCCGAAGGGGATGGACGCCTATACACTCGTAAATAAATTTAGGATGCGGACTTTATTTTCCAACAGTGCCATTCTTGCATGCCACATCCGGATCACGAGCTGGGATCACGGTGTAAAACACTGCAGCAAAATAAAATCAACCCAAAGATTTTGCGTGGTGCGAGACAACATTTGTTTAAAGTTTGATCGCCATGTCGCGTAGCGTCATGCACCGGACAAGACGCCGACGGCGTGCTTCTTTTGTTTTCAGGCGGACCTGGTGCTGCTGGCGATGGGTTTCCTGGGCCCCGAGAAGTACCTCATCGATGAGCTGAGCCTGGAGCAGGACCCCCGCTGCAATATCCGCACCCCGGCGGGCCGTACAGCACCTCCGTCCATCGGGTCTACGCGGCCGGAGGTGGGTGCTCTCTTCGCGGCGCCCGGGAGTGCGTCTCTGATCAGCGCGTCTAGCGTCCCGTCCCGTTTGTACGTCAAAAGCGTTCCCGAAGCGGCAACAATCGATGTCGCGAAAGCCGGCGGTTCGTGCCGTTGAACGTTGATCCCGATGGCCGACGCTAAAAGTCGCAAAAAAAGGTGCGAGCGAACGCCAGCGTCGCCATCGCCGCGGTGTCCTGACTCTCGGCCGCCAAGGCTTCCGCAGTATGTCGAGCTGGAAGGCGACCCGCAGCGGAACAACGCCGCCAAATCGCGGCCACCGCCGACGCGACGCCTCTACAACGTCATCGAGCGGAAACGGAGGGACCAATTTTGAGGACGCGGCGAACACGCCTGTCGGGTATGAGTTCCGGGCACCGTACTTCCATTTGTGGGTTCTCAAAATGGTTTCCTAGGGATCCGGGAGTTCCCTAGAACGCCCTCGTGGGTTCCCCAAAGGGCGAGGGTCATTTGAGGTCGAACGGGACGTTCGTCCTCGAGAAATCGCCGACCGAGTTTACCTTGACAAAACTTGCGGAGGACGGGAACGGAACACTCCTTAAATGTCCACCGCCCGGAATGGCGTACTTGACCCGCGCAAAACTATTCTAGCCGTCGTGGCAGCGACCTGCGTGTCTAGCTGTGGAGCGGCGTTTCGAGATAAATTTTCTGGTGAGGGAGAAAGTTACACGCAGTATGGGTAACAACAATGGGCGAGTGTGTACAAATTGGTTCGAATAGTGTCAACAGTTTGGTAAAAGGCAAACGGGTGGTGCAAAAATAAACCGCACCAACACGATCCAGTTGCACCCTTTGTGCCATTTTGATAAATTCCCACTTGCCTGTGCCTTGCTGCACCCGAAGAAAAGAATTCCACCAAACTTCGCCAAAGCGAAGGATCTGTTAACGAATTGTTTTTTGGAGTTGTTTTCGTTTTCGTCTGGCAAGTGTGGGAATCTCGCTCATCAGTCTAAATCTGCATTCAGACTGCAGAAAAACGCGCGTCGTGAGTTGAGTTTTTTCGCTTATTTTTGTATTGAAAAAAGTCATGCACCGAGGTGGACGACACAGGGAGACGTCTCTGCACCCAATCATTCCCTCGACTCGTGCACTTTAGCCAATCATCGAGCGACCGGACGTGACGTGTCGCCTTTTTCCGATTAGGACATGTTTTCGTTGTTTTTATTTCGGTATGTTGGTTTGAATGAATGCCATATTGCCATTCCTTTGAACCAATGTACCAAACAAACAAAGTTAGGTTATTTGTTTATCTACTTATTTATACATACTACAACCTCATTTCGGGTCATTGCAAGAGTAGAATACAGCTGAACAATACAAATGCTTGGGCATCAACAAACGAAAACACCCTTGAAAGTAACAATCGAACACACCTACCGTAAAATCCCATTACGGAGCCCACCAAAAATTAAGAGATAAATGGTGAAAACACGAGGTGGGGCAATCTTTGGTGATGAGAGAGCAAAACTTTATAAAAAATTAACAATAAACTCGGCAGCCCCTACAAAAACAGAAACTGATACCGCAGATCGCGGACACGGCAGATTCGTGTTTAACAACGCGATGGACACGTGGGAATTCACTACAAACTCCCCTGTCATAGGAAAAAGATACAGCACACTGCGGATGCAACTGATGCGTGTTTCATGGTGCGATAAACAAGTGAAAACCAGCCACAATCTTGTGTGTCACGGGATCCGATGTCGTGCGCGCGGAATGCGGTAAAAAAATGCAGGAACTCGCTACAAACTTGCTGTCACGGGAACCGATATTGCGCATGCAGATCGCAGATAAAAATGCGGGAACCCGCTGTGAACTCGCTTGCTTCACGTAGCGGCACTGCAGGTCGCGCAATTCATGTGATTCCCGTCGGACATCACGTGATGTCCGAGGGTAATGGGGGGGTGGGCGATGTTTCTGAATTTTTTTACGGATATATTGCCCGAAAAACGGGATAGGCGATCTCTCGGGGGAGGGCGCCCTTACGGGATTTTACGGTAGTCAATCTAAAAAAAGGAAATTTGACAATTTCTGAGATAAAGTTGTATATGTGTGTAGGCCTATTGAAATTTTTTCAGATACATTCATGTGCAGAAAGAATGCCCAAAACAATTAATATGGACCCGAATTGACTCAATGCTCAGAGGTAGGCATCTTGTTCTTGACAAGCTCGTCTTCGAGAAACTTCCCGAAAAACCCGGAAAAATGCTCGGTAAAGGTGGGGGATCGCTGGCTGAGAGCGCTAACACACCGCAGCTCGGACCCCGTGGGGTAGAAGCTCACACTGCAGAACCCAGGGATCCTCGGTTCAATAGACCCTTTGTAAAAATCCCAAAAGCCCGCGCGCGCCGTGCGACGAATAATGGGAGTCCTTGGTACGCCCCTCCTCCCGCTACCGCATGGCCACGTGGCATACGCAAGCAGGCGCACGTTACCACGGCAACGACGTTTGAGCAGCCGAGTCAGGCGAGCGACGAGCCAACGGCTGCCCCTTTCTCATTCCTCTCTTTTGTACCGGCTCTGTCGTCTGCTGCACCAACGCTTTGTCGAACCTGATGTGTGTGAGCGTTGTAGAAGTAGATGAGGGGAAAGGAGGGGGCCAATTGAGAATGCACTTGTCGAACCTGGTCGAAACCTGCCTTGGTTGCGGTGCAAACTAAATTGATTCGGTGCCACTTCAATACGTGAAGGTAAGTTACGATGAATAACGTATTTAAATAAGTTCACCTGTCGCGATGCCTTTACGCTGCCACAGATACGGTACGCCGCCAACAACGTATGACTCGGCGGGTGGGCAGGATGGCGGATGGCTGCAACGGCTGCTAACGGAAGCTGCCGGGACGCGCGTGCAGTCGCAGAGCCGCAACGAGAAAGCGCGTAATCTGTACCGAGGGTTCCCAAAATTCCCTGCCGTCGTGGCTCTGTACGTTTTGCAACAGGTCTATTCCCACCCCTGGCCGTTTCGGTCTCCATGAGCATTGTGATGGTCTGCGGTCGTGTATCACTACTCCCAATACACATTAAAGACCCCAGGCTAGCAGTAGCACTACGTTGGCTGAATTCCTCGTCCACATCGAAGCAGCAAGAAGCTAGCCAACCCACTGGGCATCTGCCCAGTGGGTTGGCTAGCTTCTTGCTGCCTAAACATAACACACTTTTGGCACTCGGTAAATATCTCGAGACAACGTAATACAGCGCGCCCGTCGTGACCTTCCAGACTGCCGCAAGGGACAGTCCCTGGTGGTGCATGCCATCAACGAAGGCCGCCAAGCTGCCCGCGAGATCGACAGGGACCTCACCGGAAAGAGCGTCCTGGCGGGGCCCGGGGGGGTCATCACCCACGTGTCGGAGCTCATCGTGGGCAGCTAAGTCCTCCGGCCGGTCTTCGGCGGAGGGGGATCGCCGCCTGGCCCGCCCCTCTCGCCGTTCGTCTCGCGGCGCCCATCTTCTCGTGCACCTTTCGTGGTTCCCTCTGTCCCAGTCTGGCATCTTCTGGGCTTCGGGGAAAAGTGTGAAAAAAAAGTGGAGCCCACTCTGTTACTGTTAGTGGAGTTATTATCGTGGCCTGCAGTTTTATGTGTACTATCGGTAGGGAACGAAATACAAATGCCGGAATGCGTTGCCTTCGAAACGTACTGCGATACCTCTAGGCCGATAAAGCTGCGGAGTGGAAAGGAGAGCTGCGAGGTTGTGCACGTTGAAGTGCGTCCTTTTGCAGCCCCCTCTCCACTCCGCAGTTTTAAGAGCCTGCAGATAGCGCAGTATGCATTGAAGGCCATGCATTCCAGCATTCGCGTTTCATTCCGTGCCAATAGTACAAAAAATTTGTTGTCGTTGTTGTTATTGTGCCGAGGCGGGGAATTGCGTCGCCCAGAGAGAAGGGAAACATGAGCCAAAGACGTCTGGTCGTTTTGGCGAGGAATGCGTGTGTCATTCCAGCTTGCAGTATTACGCGAGTTCGAGACGCTCTTTTGCCGGGGCCTTGCCCGTCTGCCGCACCATTGTGCGCGCAAGAGTTGTGGAGTCTTGGTGAGCTGGGGCAGGTTTGAGTTGTCAACCCGATTTGTGAGGAAATTGATTGGTAAATAGAAAGAAATTCTTAGCACCTTTATCGATTTTATTTGGGTTGATGCAGTCCGGCGTAGGAGTGACCTTGGGTTTTTCAGGGAGTTGTATTCTGCTCCTCAGGTATGTTCTTTCTGAAGAACCATCTCTCGCTTTTATTGCGGCCTCCATGAAAACTTTACTGTGTAGTACTGTTGAAATGCAAGAAACTCGCCTCGAGATGCCATGTCGCTATCTCTTCGAAAAGCCATTTGTGTGACGTTTTTATGCATTCCCGACACATTTAAAACGGTCAACACGAAGATGCTATCAATACAGAAACAAAGACAGCTCGGAGAGGAAACCACAAAACGCAGCACAATCGTCAGGAACTACTGAAAAGTGCAGCTTAGAGTGGTAGTAGGCTTCACATGGCCGAAGAAAACGTTAGTCAATCGTGGCCATCGCCTGGCCACAAAACTTTTGTCCGTCTTTGCTTTGCTGAGCTTCTTAGCCAGGTTCTTTCGGCCGGGCTTATCTTGCCAAGAACCTTGTGAGTTACCTACCACGCTCGGTGTCTTCGTCACATATCCGTCGTCAATCTCGTTGTGATTTCAGCACCACCTTCTTGTCCGTGTGGCGTACTGTGCTTTGTGCCCTTGTAGCCACTTGGCAGCAATACTTGCAGCAGCGCCTCGGAGAAGAAAACTTGCGTCGGTACGTCGAAGTCTTTCATAGTGTGGTGCTACATGGGCTTCCGCTTCATTCCTTGTTCCCGACATCGTAGATCGGTTACGGCTCGAATCACGCCGAAGGGCATAGGCACCGTCGGTCGGTCGGTTCCGCACTGCTAGTCGACGGGCAATGACGGCATCAATAGCAAATGTTTCAATCACGAAAAGAGTTTGATGCGTCATGGGGCAGCTCAGTTTCACGAGATCGTTCTTCTGCTTGGCATTTAGGCATTGCAGCTAACTGACCGTCACATTTTAGACTTACCGTTTTGTTTCATTCAAACTATCCTTCGAGTGGGCTGAATTCTGGGGTTGGCATCTGTGCATTTTTTCGTATTGGCGCAGTGTACTTTCACTAGTTCTTTTCTCTGTTCGTTTTTGTTTTAGTAGCTATTGCGATGCTTTGTGAACCGGCACCGCTGGGCGTCGGGTTACCGTAATGCCTTTCTTAAACCTTGCGCGTCGATGCTAAACATTTATTATTTAAAGTTAGACCGTTTCGAAAACTGTGCAGGAAGGGCACACGTTGGCGTCGCATGGATGTCCAGATACAACGGCAAAAATGTATCTCAAGAAATGCAGAAGACAGAAGGGAAATGCGATGCGCATACTTATTTAGTGGCGCTGATTTAATTACAGCGTGTGCCAACTGCAGCGTGTACTATTCATAGCAGTTGAGTTTTCAGAGATTTATAGAGACTGAAGCTTTTGCAGATTTTATGCTTTCGTAACATTAAACACATATTACCGTAATATCCTGAGATAGCCCGCATAAAATTGAGTAAAAATACGGAGTGGGCTAACTTTCAGAGGGCAATCAAGAGAAGTTGAAGATGCTATTTTTAGTATATCTGTCCCTGCCAAACTTATTGCAGCGAGGGGCAGTGTAGCAAAGATACCTACTTCCTAGTCGGCAACCTTCGCTTATATCGCGCTTTAGCTAACAAGCTCCATTTACGCCAAGGTCATCCTTGATCCGAACACTACTTTTACTAGAAGTAACCTAGGTATCTTTCAGTGTTTAAAAAAAAAAAAAAAAAGAAAATCAAGCTAAAAATAGGGGTGGGTTATCTCTCGGGGCTGGGGCATCTCTCCGGATATTACGGTAATTCAGATGAATGACCTAGTCGAGAAAAGTATATTTAGTACCGTGCACACTAGTCACAATTTTCAAACTTTTAACTAAATTTTTTTTTTTTTTTTTAATTTTAGACTGCTGAAATTCATACCAGAGATTGCATTGATACCTTCCTGCGGTTTTGTACTTGGTTTTTATGTACAGTTCTGAGCCTCTATACGATTTGGATTTTTTTGTTCTGTGGCTTACGATTGCAAACCACCAGTCTTTCAGGGTAGATGACTTCCACTGAAACTGCTGTCCTTAGCCATACACAAAAAAAGGGTATATACACAAGTGGAACTGGTAGAGATGTGTTTATGCATCCATAGGCTAGAACAAATCACTGAGGAGGTGTAAGGCAGCAGCTTATTTTTGTTTTTTCAGCATCTTCTTTGACACGGATCTGGTGAACATTTCAACACTGCACGTCGTTTTTGTGGAGTATCAACATCTGTGTCCATGTAAATAGCTGTTATGTAAAGTAACATATTAAAATGGAAAAGAACAAAAATGGCACACTGCTTCATTCTTTATTCTATCAATTTTTGAAACCGGGGAAATAATTTTATTTAATGTAAACACTCTCTTTAAGGCTCTTCAGTTACACAACACTGGCAGCTAATCTGTGTATTTTGTGCAAACTTCTTGCTTTGTATTGGGGGAAAGGGGGGGGGGGGTATGTGGGTCTTTGGGACCAAAACACCCCTAAGAAATGTTTTTTAGCAATGGCAATTTTGAAGTCTACAGCTCTTCTGTTTGCAAGTTTCTAATTTTATAGATTAATATACTTGGGCCATAATATCAATCTATTATATATATGCAGGCTGAATCTGCATTGAAGTTTGTGCTGAAATGATGTTTTCCCCAAATACAAATGTAGGGCTCTAGAAACTTGCACAGGGGTATCTCGGCACCTTCATTACTTATTTATGGAACTCCGGTAGCACCAGTAAGGCATTGGTTCATTGCTAGGGCAGATAGAGATACAACTTATTTGCACACATAATTCAATGTGCAAAGTGTACAATATCCGCAGCAGATTCCTCAAAATCAGAGTTTCGACCCGAAAACCGGACCAAAATTGTTGTTTGGCCAAACCTGAACAAAGCCAAAATTAAAAATTTAATATTGAAATATGCCAGAAATATATTGAAATAACCCCATTGGGGTTTATATGATATATAATGTAACCATGGGGCAAATCCGGGGCATCCGATTGGCCATTTTTCGAGCATATCACAAACTCGCGCCTTTCGGCAGGTCAACACGTGCGGCAGTGGCTTCCTTGCCAATCGGAGAGACCCTTGGGTGGAAATTCTGGCTCTGCCATTTAGCTACGCCGGTAAGGAATAGAGTAAGTGGCAGAACCAGACTATCGCCTTGCTTTTCCTTTCCCCACCAGCTCCTCATTGGCAGAGCCACATCTTGAGCGTCGGGTTTCGGGCGGGACCTTGTAGATCTTGCACTGAGGTATGACAGCTGGAAGCTTCTTGGACCTTCGGACAGTAGTTTCGTTCGATTTACCTGCATTTCTGCAGAAAAATGTAGGGTGGTGTACTTTCGGTTGTATCTCAATACACATACCGGAAGCAGACTGCCCTACACCTTTCTGCACCGGTGCAGGTAAATCGAACGAAGCTATTGTGTGCGCCAATTGCATTTTTTTTATAACGCAAGTGCCGTTCCAAGGCGGCCGTGTTCAAGCAGACGACACGACAGCTGACAACGCAGCACGTGCGTGCTTCCAAGTGACCCGGAAGACGCACGAAGGCGCCAGTGCGGTGTCGCCGTCGCTTACGCAATGAACTGCGCCTCATGCTGTAGCGCCCATTGGGTCTCCTGCAAGAATGACGTTCGCTTCCCCTCAATACAAAGTAAAAAATTTAAGACCATTGCAATACTTTGCTCCGCAAGCGGAGCATACATTTATTCTAGTGAGGAGCGGCGCCATTCCGGTCCCTCGGAGACAAGGTGCTTGGTGGCTGCGTGCAGCCACCAAGTACTCTGCACACTAAATGTACAGCTGTCGGTCAGACCCGCCGGCACGTGGATGTCCACAGGAGACTGAAGTCTTTCCAAGCTTGGTACTAGCAGCAATGTCGCATTCCCTTCCAACACATGGGTGAATTTAAAGGGATACTTCAACAAAATTTGAAATATTCCCGTCGTGTTCAAAAATAGGTTGAATATGATCCACAATATCCGTAAATGACAATCGCACGTTTGTATTTTGAGCCTGGTGGCTGTATTTTTCGTTATAAACGGCCCACTCTGGCAAGCGCTCGGTGAAGGCCCAGCGGAGACCACGTGACATCCAACGCAATCGTGACGTAGGTCGTCTCGGGACGAGCACAGCTACGGCGAGGCTGACGTCGAGAGGATGGCCTAGTCGTTCCAGCCACCGAAGCGGCTGCTTTTGTACGAATTTTCAGTGACGGGTTAATCTTCTATAATCTTGTAGAGGGACAGTAGCGACTTCTGCGACACACAAAAGGCATTCTCGGGAAGAGGGGAGTTCCTCCTTCCGGCCCCTCTTCTCTCGTGGTGGCCGGAGGCGAGACACTCACCGTCAATAGCTGTCAAGGTTCCTAGACGGGCATTACAAGCGAGGGGTTAGCGACATCCACCACGTGCTCTTTGCTAATCGTTTAATTCGTTTTAAAATTCCTTTTCGAGACTTTTTTTTTAACATGATATTGGTATGTTCAATGTGATACTGCTCCTTTGAACACATATAGACCAAAAAATGAGCGCCGAAATTTCGTTGTAGTATCCCTTTAAAAGGGGACCCCCCACGCCCCCAAGGGAGACTTTTATGGAGAAAAGGACATGCACCATATACTTTTATTAAGAAATGTTTCGTGTTTCGTGAAGTCACAATTAATCAGGACGACACCATAGATCTAAACAGTGGTTCACCCGTGACGTCAAATCTCCTGAAACCCCCCCACAAACACACACTGAAAGCATGACCCACGACTTCTCCAAATGCCCATGGTTCCCTGAGCCTATGTCCGTGATGATGGCGCCAATGGTAAAGCCATTCAGCTCTCGTTTCCCAATGAGGTTGAATGCAAGGTCCTTTACTTTAGCCGAATAACAGTGTCCCTGGAAATAGATAATTCACATTGTGAAAAAGATAATTCACAATAATTCACATTAAAAGACAACAATGAAAGGCACATACACCATTTTCTTGCTTTAAACATGAGCAGAAACCAAAACTTTGGCTTTGTTGGGGAACATTGGCCTCGGGCTGCCAAACACATGACTAGCATGTGGTATGAGCGGTCACGTGGTCCTCTTATGCGACGACAGGCGGGATCGGGGTGGGCCACCGTTGGGGTGGGCGTATGCAAGGCGCAAGTGTCGTCTGCACTGCGGTCTTCGCCACGTTTGGTGTCTACGATCTCCGACGGCGTCTGCACAACTGCGGCATCGGTCTGCGCACGTATAGTAGACAACAGTTGAAGAATTTAGAGGCAAATGTGCCTCGAAGGGATCCATATTACTCCGCCAGCCAATCGCTTCCACTCATTCCTTGAGATCACCATCGTCTTGACAAATCACCTTTTCCAACATGGTGCGTGCTGTTTTGAACGTCTGTTTCGTCAAGGGGCGCCGGCTTCTTGAAGTGACACGGGTTTACGTTTCGGAGCCGTGCTGGTATCCACTTTTGTGCGCGGTAGTTACGATGTGAAAATTCGGCGATCGTCTCACCGTACCGGGCGCGTTAAGTCGGCGCTCCTTTACTCCTACTCCGACGCTCCGAGTTTCATACTCCGAGCGCAGGAACTAAACGGCGCATCGCGTACAGGAGCGCTAGAGTTCCTGTATAGGCTCCCTACGGGAGCCAGAGTTGCGCGTTTGATTCCACATGCCGCGTGCCGCCCTCGCCGCTATTCGCCGAGATCCGATCACGTGAGGAGCCGTATCAAGTGTCGTGCAGCAAAGTAGACGTTGCACGCGCCCCGGCGTACGTTCCCGGGCTTTTGAGCCCGCCGCGCGCCTCGAACGCGCGGCGCTGCTATTCGCCGAATGAACCTTTTCCACATACCGACGGCACCAGGCGGTGGCTGCACGAACTAAAATCGAGGAAGTGACCTACCTGCGCTACCAATCGATAATGGGAGCTACTCTACCAGTTTCTTCGCTCTCTGAGCAGCGGCGAGTGCCCAACGCGACTTTAAAGAGGGGCATCCGTGGCGTCCGTCCAGACGTCGTGTTTGCTTTCCGTCCACTTTCTTTTTTTGTGTAACGCAATTATATGTATGCTGAAATTACGCGTTCTACTCGTTGATTCACAGCGTCCTTCCGAATTTCCTCGATTTCTGGTACCGACTTCCGCCGCTTGGCATCGGGCGCTCGCGCGTGCGCAGAACGCTTCTCGGAAAAGGTCCATTCAGTCACGTGAGGAGCTGGATCCACATGCCATGCGTGAACGCGCACGCGATACACCGAGGTGCGTTCCAAATCTACTCGGATCCGAGTTACCCTGGCGGATTATGTCACATGACAACAAAAACAGAGGAACGCTGGACGCGGGTAGGTTTTTGAACGCTAAGGTTCGGAACCTTTACCCTAGAGTGAGATCGAGTGAATTTTGGAACACGACCCGAGACAATCGATATCCTACCGGTACCGCACGGTTATGAACTTATGATGAACCCGGCTTCTCCTGGATACGTGCGGCAGAAGCCGAAATTATTTCGAACATAAATTAATTAGGCCCGTGTAGAGCGGCAGAGTCCAAAGCAAAAGAGACGGTGACGTTATGAAGTTTCTACGAACGTTTTAATATTCCTTGAAGACTCGCTTCGTGCACATATGTCGAAAGTTACTTGGCCGATCTATTTATTGACCATGCATGCTGTTCCGATGTGAATTAAAGACAACGTTCTTGAACCCGCTATTCGACGCAGGAAACCCTCAAATTTGTCAGAGATTCCGTCGTTGCGTCTCGCAGCGCCAAACGGAAGCACGCCGATACCGGCACAGGCACACCGTCGTTCGATAGCACGTCAATTCGTTTTTAAGCGGTATGCATGACCCAACCCTTCCCACAACGCTAACTGATGTTTCGGCTTTCCAATCTAAGTATCTTTATTCGCTGCGGCTGGGCTAAGCATTCTAAGCAGGGCGGCGGTCTATCTTTTCGTCACAACTTTTCTGTCGCCGAGCTACCGGCACGCTCGTCAGATAGATCAATTCGTTTTCAGACAAGAGGTACGAACAAAACTTTTCCTTAACACGCACTGATGTTTCGGCTTTCAAATCCAACTATCTTTATTCGCTGGGCTAAGCATTACAAAAGGGGCAGAGCGGTCCGAATGTCTCCTTATCTCGACAACTTTTCTGTCGCTGTGCTATCGGCACGCTACCGCTTGATAGATGAATCTCTTTTTCAGGCGAGGTGCACGAACAAACCTTTTTCGGAACAATAGTTGCTGTCTTGGCTTTCAAATCAAATCGTTTTTACCTGCTGGATTAAGCACTAATCAAGCGAAAAGGGGTCAGCGGTCCGGCTACGCCTTTCGTCTCGACGGTCTCAAAAGCAGCGCAGCCATCTTGTTTGTTTATAAAAGCTTGGTCTGCTGGGCAGAATCCCGGACAAAAGCTCACCGGACAAAAGCTCACCGGACAGAAGCTCACCGGACAAAAGCTCACCGGACAAAAGCTCACCCATTTTTTCACAGACCCGGACAAAAGCTCACCAGGGGAAAATTTCATGTTGGTCTTAACACGAGTGGGGACAAATTAGGTGCAGGCGTGCGACACTAAATTGCAACGATAAATTAAACATGACAGGCGCATGGTTTGTTGATTAGAGTAGAAACAAGTTTATTTTTCGATTGGTTAGAAGCGAATGCAGTCCCTTACTAGCTCCAGCAGTCTTGGTAGATCTGGGTGCAGAGCTTTCTAAATTGGTCATCTGTCTTGTACTTCTCCAAAAGGCCCAACTACCGTTCCTTTAAAATATTTTTAAAAATTCACAACTCAATGGTGTGTATATTACAGTTTTACTTCAGTTTCCCTTTCACATCACCCTGGGATAATTCTTGATTTCAAATACATCTACCACGCTCAATGACGGAAAAAAATTATTTTCCTTGCCATTCACTTTAAATATTACCCTGAACCAAAGAAAACCAATGCATTAGTAATGAAGAGACATTGTGCCTAACCTTTATGTGCGCGTTTAGCGTGACATAAGAACAATAAAAAAGCCAGGTCATCGAAGAGTGAGTGACCTTGCTACTTAGGTCACTCTTCGGGTTCGTAAACCTCAGTTCACAAAGTCTCTTGGGCGTGGCACAAGGGTGCTCCGGCATACCTTGAGTCAAGCAAGATTGATCTTATCAGCTCTACTCAGTTTCAGTGACCTAAATTTTGGTCCCAAATCGTTGCTTCTCTTCCTGTTATGGCTTATCTGTCGACACCTTTCCATGGGATAGGATGCCAGTCCTCTTAAAAATGATGCAATGTCCATCGCGTCCGCACTTTATCCCAGTCCGTGTTTCGCCCGGGTAGCAATAAAAAAAAAAAAAAGGTGAGCTTTTGTCCGGGTCTGTGAAAAAACGGGTGAGCTTTTGTCCGGTGAGCTTTTGTCCGGTGAGCTTCTGTCCGGTGAGCTTTTGTCCGGTGAGCTTTTGTCCGGTTACCGCTGGGAAAGTTGGTAATGGACATTCATATTAAAATAGCGCAAAAAAGACGGGACAAAAAGACGAAGACGCACACAGGACAAGCGCTAATCGCCGTGCACGCGCTTAGTCTCGTCGCATCAAAAACACGGCGTACCGCCAAATCAGCAGATACAGCCCACCCACCGCCTGTTCCAAAAGTCAGAAAAAAAGCTACATCACCCCGCTGCACAATCCGAACGAGGAAAGGAATAGAAAAAACGCCGCGTTAATATTTACAAGTTAGATAGTGTTAATGAAACTGTACTCTTTCGGCTGCATGTACACCGATGCGACGCTTATGCAAACGTCTTTGTCACAAGCATGTATTTTTGCCGCCTCCAGCAACTCACGTTCTATCCTTCCTTTGTTGCGTCCCTCCACCTGCGCACCGTCCAGCGTGGGGGAACAACCACAAGTTTTACAATGCCCCGGCTAGTGGGAGCCGTAATTGTTGCCAAGAGAAGCGGCATGCTCTCGAAGTCTATCATTTAAGCAACGTCCCATTGTATGGGCATTGTAAAACTTGTGGTTGTTCCCCCACGCTGGACGGTGCGCAGGTGGAGGGACGCAACAAAGGAAGGATAGAACGTGAGTTCAAAAAAAAAAAAAATACGTCACGTGATCTGTTCGTCTGCTTTCTGCGCCGACAGCCGTCAAAGCTCGCTTGTTCCGTTGGCTTTGGTCGCGGACGTTCGAAATGAGAAAGAATGAGGTGCAGCATGTGTGGTTATTGCGATTTGCTGTTTTCAACGCACGAATTGACTGCATTACATTCCCCGTGCACCTTCCCCGGGAAGATACATGTTATTATGAGTGTGCGAGCGTAAACGGGAGCTTCTCCACATTCTCGTCCTCGGCGTTGGAGGGAATGCCCTATTCTCACATTCAAGGCTGAAAATGTTTGAACGCAGTAAATGATAAGGTAGTATTTTTGTTTCCTCCAGAGTATTCGTAATGAGAGGAACACGCTTGTAAAGCAGTGAAGGCTTCAAAGATTTTATTGTAATCATATTCGCGTCAAAGCGAACGTAAGTTTCATATCATTCTTGAGAAAGCACCCTCGCGCTGCACCACTACACCGTGTGGAATCAATTTCTGCAAGACATAATCGGCACAAATTACAATGCGTGGAATATATGTTTAGGGCGCTCGCGCCGATTAATAAAAACACATTTTGATGTCTAACTGTAAGGAGTAAGTAATTTTCATCTCAATATAGAGCTCATAAGGAAGGTGAGTAAAAGGAGCTGGTGGATCCACCTAAAAAAACACCGCTTCGTCATTGATATTATCGTCTCTTCGAGTGCTTTCTTCATGATCAAAAGAATCGCCTGCTATTTTCTCCCAACACTGCTGTGTTTTCTTTTTGCCGTAGCTCAAGACGAAGCCAATCCGCGTAGTATCCAGGTGATTATCCCGGCCGTTCCAAAATCGAGTCGCGGATCGTTTACTCGCGATGTCACGTGGTATTACCCGCTGACGTAGGAGGCAGGTTACTCGGGTAAGATATGGAACATAGCCGAAGTCACTCGCGCTCCGAAAAATTCTGGGTGCGCGAGGAGCGCGGACTTAACGCGCCCATTGAGGTTCTCGGCGCTCTCGCTTGGACGATCGCAAAAGCCTCAACCGACAAAAGCGGTGCCGATGGCTTCTCGTCATTAGCTTGGTGTTCGCCCTTGAGCGTTTTTTCGTGGTAGTTTTTTGTGCGATCTGGTGCTCTGGGCCCCCGCTCAGAAAATAGCATAAGCCTTGCACGTCGAGATCGGCGCAAGCTTCCTTTGCGCCGATGCCTCCGTTCGTTTAGTGTTCGCCCCCGCGACAAGGTATGTCGGAAAATCGTCGTGCTGTATGTGTTTCTTCGCGGTGGGGTGGCAATGCTGCGGTGACACCGCTATCGATGCGATAGGCTGCGTGAAATACTCAAATGACACCTCTGCCGTGCTGCGCCGCCGGACTCCCCCCGCCTGCTTCCCTGCTCGCTTCAATAAATGAAAGATGCATAGTATGGTGCCTGGAACGCGTCTCCGACTGGTGTGTTTACCGCGTCCAAAAAAGTGGTCCCTACAAGTGTCATGCTGTCGCCGGTCACGACCCTGGCGCCGTCCCAACAGTTGTGGTTTACATGGCAGACGCCTGTTCTCCTGTATGTCGCTCTCCACTGTGACAGTCCGCGGAAGCTACAGCAGCCGGAAGTTGGGACGCCTGAGACGCCGTGACGACAGCGACACTCGCGTTCGCTCGTGCTTTTCGCCAGCATTTCTACGGCCAACCGACAGGATTGCGACAGGCAACAGCATGACACTCCGGCTTCTTTGACGTCATTTGTTGCCACTTGGGGACCACTTTTGATGTATGGTCCGGATAGGACGCTAAACACGCCAGTCGGAGACGCGATCCAGGCACCATACTACTTCGTCTCACCTTAGTATGGACTATTGTTAGCCGCGCGTGCTAAAAGCGCGAGCTAGTCGCTTTGAATGAAGCCGCGGCGGCTGCACGAGTGCTCGTGCAGCAAATGATCTAGTCAAGGCAGTCAAGGCTGGCCGCTCGCGCTAGCACAGCCTTCGCGGTTAGTCCATGCTTGGGTGAGACGAAGTATTGGGGAGGAGATCGAACAGTCACGCCTCTAGCGGTGCGCTTCAGCTGTGGGGACAACAAACCGTATTTTCTTGTTTGTTTTTGATCCGAGAAATCGAAGATGACGATTCGAAGGCCACTCCTCGTGCGACCAAAGCACTGGTCAGAGCGAAGCGCTCGTGCCCAGACCGTGCTCGGCCAGGTTCGATTTCTTTGTTATGCTGTTTTGGTAAACACCGGGCTGTGGGGACAACAAGCTCGATAAAGCGCCCCCTATAGTTCGATCTCCTGCCCAATAGTGTGGTGCCTTCGAACAAGGAGGTTATAAGTACTAGGAGAGGGGCAGGTTGCAATATTGGTGAAGCCTAGTCATAAAATGTTTAAACGATATTGTGCCCAGCGTGACCGCAGATCTCTCTGGCGATTGGTGCGCGTGACATGTCACGTGCGAGATGGATGGTTGATTGTAGGAGGATCCCTTGCAGGCTTGGGCGCGCTCCGCCCGGTAGGTTTTATCAGATCGAAGGCTAGACGAAGGCTAGCTACGGTCACGTGATGTGGTCATGTTGGGCTGATAAGTGAGGAGAGTAAAGAGGAAAATGAGAAAGAGGCGAGGCGTCAAGGGAGCATGGCTTGTGGAGGCTACGCGGCTGATGTCATGCCCTCTCCTAGCCTTCTATCCTCCTTGCCTTCGAAGCTACATTTATTTATCCGTGAAGCTGGCGCCCTCGCCGAGTCTGATTGCTGCATGCAGGCACCGATTTTTACGGCCCATTTTAGATCGAGCCTGCTTATTTCAGTCACCCCATATTTTCTGAAAGACCACAAAAGACTGAGCATAGAGCAGTAAGTAAATTTCCCTAAACAGTTCAAAATAATTTTTAATCGTAGTATGATATAACCGAAACCGAAACTAACCTGCAACCTTACTGGTCTGCTATCTTGCTGTGACGTCAGAGGTATAACCATCAGAACATGGGCAGATTGAGCCTTTTTCGCCCAGCGTCAGAAAATACACACTCGGAGGGCTGTCGCGATGGTACGGGTGGAATAATAGAATGCCGCAGGCGAGGGGCGGACGCAGGTATTTCTAGAGGGCACGGGGGGGAGGGGGGGGGGTGCTTCAGCGCATTATATGCTTATTCGCCCCCCCCCCCCCCCCTCCTTTTGTTTCCACGCCTTAAACTTCTACACATGCTAGGACATCCGCACCTCCTCCTCTGAATTTTTCGACATCGCCTCCGAGAGTACCTCCCTTGGGGGTTGCACTCGCGATCCGCCGACACATGGATCCAGATGCCGCTTCAAAGCAGAATGGCCCGGAAGGTTTTATTTGCTAGCAAGGTGTGAACTCTTTTCTAGCACGACGCGAACGCTAGGAGTTAGCGTGCGCGTCGGAATGCTCGGACCTACTCCCGCCGCAGAGACTTCTCGGCCGGAAACCAATAAGATGTCACTGCTGCATTTCTTCGTGGTGTTATTATTCCCTCCACCCTCCATCACATTCCGCAAACAGCCTAGTAGGGAACGTCGTCTCCTCTCGGATGCTATAGACCTTTCCAATGTTTACAAAATCACAGTCCAGCGTGCGATCTTCACAGCCCAGCACGTGCGTGTTCGTCGCTTCGGAAAGCGAGCAAAGCACGCGCCATACGCACGAACGCTCAAAATGGCACCGGCCACAAGCTCGTTTTTGGAAAGGTCTATATTTGTCGTCACGAGTGCCGCTGCCCGTTGTTGCCAGTAGAGCGGCAGCTTCGGAGGTGCACGCGTAGAATTTAATATTAATTTTCTCGAAAGAAATTGAATATTTTGATTAAATATTTCGAAGACATACTCACAGGTGGAGATTTCGTAAAAGGTAAGCATTTTATAATAATAATAATAATAATAATTTTGCGTTTTTTTGTTGTCCCAGATTTGCCTAAAAATATGCTAACGCACCAACGAACTTTGCTAAAATAGTAACCCAAATATTGCTCCAAAATATTTTTTTCGTGAAGTTATTGAATTTACAATTTTTATCCTCACCGTGCATTTCAAAGTGAAAGTGTCTACTGGCAACTACGAAAAAGCGACGTCAGGGGAAGGCAGGGGTTCACCTTTTAGATTCTTGACGTACAACCCGTTTTATGGTGTCAAATGAACGCTTTAGAGGAGGAGGGAGGAGGAAAACTTTATTCAAAAGCTCAGGTCCGAGCCGTCTTAATCGTCCGCACTGGAGGAGGAATCGTCTTCTACAATGTGGGTTAAGGCCGGTTCAGACACTTGCGTTTGACTGCGTTGCGGCGAGAACCGAAAGCGAGTCACCGGCACATCTGTGCTTCGTATGAAGCGTGGAATCAAATTCAAGGAATCGTCTTGGCACGCGATATAAGCAGCAGGGATGTCCTGGTGTCTCGCTGCCGCAACGCAGTCAAACGCAGTCAAACGCAACTGTGTGAACCGGGCTTTAGTGTTCTTCGTTGCGGAGGGTCTAGGACAGGGGTGCACAAGTAAAACGTTAGGCGGGCCAACATTACGTTTATTAAAAACAGTGCGGGGCCGCACTTAGTGCGACGTGTTGCATATTTTGGTTGCGGTCAGGCTTCCGATATCAGGTGTCATCGCACTCCTTGCCGTCTTTAGCACATCTCGCAATGTCATGTCCGTCATGGCAGATCGAAGGCGGTTCTTGTTGTGAGTCATCAGTGTGAAGGTCTGCTCACAAGTATACGTGCTCCCGAAAAGTGACGACAGTCTCAAGGCGTGGTCCACCGGGTTTCCGTACTTTTTCTTGTCTAGGTTTTTGTAGAACTCATGCAGCTCAGATTCAGCGCTGGTGGACACTGGAGGTCCATGACCTCCGATGCAACCCCTAACTATTCCAAGAGGAAGGGAGAGGGTTGATAGCCTCGGTGGTGAAATGGGAGGGGATCTATGGAGAGAGGGCAAGAAGTTTTCGCGTTCCGTGTACAGACATGTTGAGACAGAACCACATCATGGACACGCTGCACACGCTGTTTTATTGTTGTCAGCGGGATTAGTGAAGGGGGAAAATTTGAACTGAAAAACAGTAGTTCCTTCACCGAAAACTGACAAAAGCAGGTCAAAGGGTTTCACTGCTGCTTACCAAGCGGAGTGGCGCTCGGTGGATTGAATGGCATAGTAAGCAACTTTCTGCGCTTAGCCGGGCCGCGGGCCGCTAAAAAAGCGCGCGCGGGCCGCATGCGGCCCGCGGGCCGTATATTGTGCACCCCTGGTCTAGGATCTCCCGCACATGAAGAAGTAGGAGAGGCCAGAGCTCGTTTTGTAGGTCAGGAGGAGGAGCGGCCCAGTTTACCCAGGAGTAGGGGAGGTGGGCAGGGAAGTTCAGAGGAGTGGGGTGAGAGCTTGTGGCTCTTGGACAGAGCCAGTATGTGTGTTCGTTTGATGGGTATCCCCCGCACACCTGACACGAAGGCTGTCCAGGGCGGCCCTGTATGTAGTGATTGTATTGATCGCAGGGTAAGGAGTTAGTCTGTGCTTGGCGAATGAGGGTGGCGTCTGCTCTGTCGAAGATGGTGGAGGGTGATGAGAGGGTGCACCGCTGGTGCCGAAGCAGCCGGAGATGTTCTCTTCGTTCCTTGTGATTAGAGGCGCGAGCTTCTCGGGGGTTATATGGTTCCGGCCAAGGCTTCGGAGGGCCCGGAGGATTGCTTGCGCGGGCTAGAGCGTGTGCACGCTCATTCTCCGGAATGCCTTGATGGCCGGGAACCCATTCGAGACGAACGTGGAGTTGAGGGTGAGTGGCCATGTAGTCTGAAGGGTAGTGCGGGTGTGATCTGGCAGGCCTTGACATTCAAATGCTCACAGCGCCGCCTGGCTACGCTTTAGAGGCTCGCCATGCCACCCGCGCAGCAGCACGAAACAAATGCTCGGCATAGTAAAACTTTACGCCACATTCAGGCTGCATTTCCACTGGCGTTCGAACCGCGAAGCGGATCCGCTCGTTTTCATCATCCACTGCGCGTGCTTTGCGGATGCGCTAGAATGACCATTGTGAATCCGGTGTCACACTAACGGCTGAGCCGCATTCGAAAAGCGGTTGCGAACGTGGTTGCTTCAATATGCAGTTCAAATTCACGCCCAGTCGATGATGAAAACGAGCAGATTCGCTTCCCGGTTGCGATTCAAACGGCAGTGTGAATGCAGCATTAGACTGCCCGCTCGGTCTGCAAGCCTGTCTCGCACTGACGTCACGGAACAGTAAAGCGCCGGTATACTTGGATGTTGATTTTGGCATCATTTTCGCTTGCGGATTTCACAATAACTATTCAGAATTTCGTAATACTAAATAGCATTCCGGACAAGGTAAAGCCGGTGATTCCGAAACTGCAGTTAGTTGGGGTAGCTAAAAAAATCGCCGGGTACCCCTTTAACTTTAGGAAGTAAGTGAAATGCAATGAAACCTCTTCCCGCAATCTCCCCAAGATCTTTATTCAATATTGTTTCGCCTTTACAAACGACTCATATTAATAGTTTTTACAATTTGATGCTGTGATAAACTTCATAATTTAGACATTGCTGGTATTGTTACGAACACAAAGTGGCGCTGCCACGCTCATACTCATGTGAAGGGCACACCGAAGAAATGCACAGATCAGAAACACGCAGGGACTTTTTCTCAAGGCTTGAAATGCTGAAAAACACCGGGCTTCTTTCCCCGTATTGTGGTAGGGCATCACTCATGTCTTTATCACATTTGAAGTCTACTTCGTCAGGCTGGGGACACTGTCACAGGAGGAGGAGGAGGTGGGGTGACCTCTCCGTCTTTGGTGGCTTCTTGGGGTTTCTTCTCCTTGCGGCACATCATGGCAGACCGCAGTTCCTCCAGAAGGGTGTTCCAGATGGTGCTCTGCAAGATTCAAGTTATCTTCAGTTTTAAAGTGGAGGCGCCCAGAGTTGCGAGTAAAAAATAATAATTTCCTTTTGTTTTCAAACAACACAATGTTGGGGGAGAGAAAGGAAAGAAAAAAGTTGTTTACGAAGAGCTTGACTGGTTTCAAGCTCCCCGAAAATGCAGTAGCACTTGAGCACTTTTTCAAATACAAACTAATGCATTTGACAAGTAAAAAAAAAACAAAAAAAAACGAACTTTCTTGTTAAAAGTTTGCACACTAAACACGTAAAAAAAAAACTTCTACAAAAGTTGCCGTTGGAATTATACGATAAGGTTGGAAAACATCACGTAAGATGCTCACTGATGTGTTACTAATTTCTATATTTCCGACGCTAACCTGGTTGAGAATGGTCGGAAGAGTGTATGTTAATGCCTGATGGTCATAATTTGTTCTAATACATGGTGCTTCCCACGGTTCCGTGCTTCGTGTCAGATATGTGGACACTTTTTCTGTTATATATATATATATATGACATCTAGGGGCTAAGTATAGGCTGTAGGCGTATTTTTATAAAAGTAGAAGCCACCGCGGGTCAAACAAACTTGGAAGGTTTAATTCAACATGTATAAGTTATACAGAAACCGCGACGTTTCGAAGGGGGACCCTTCTTCCTCAAGCGGGACTTGAAAAGTGGGACCTCAAATGTCGAGTGAAATACCGCAGAAGCAAGAAAAACAAAAAAGGCAAAAAATACATAGAATACAAAGATAAAAAGATAAAAATAAAAATAAAAATTCAAACAGCAAACGCAAAACATGGACGAGACCAGTGGCGGCCTCATCTGCGAGCTCGCCCAAGGCACACGATCCTAACTCTCTGTGACCGGCGATAAGCCTTCCACCCAACCACACACCCACGACCTTGTATGGTACGTAGGGCACAAAGGCGGGCGGTCCGAACCGGGCACACCCGTAATTGCCCGCCGCGGGCCAACTCCGGACAGCGATCGCCCCGTCGCGGTCCCCTCCTCTGCGGTATTTCGCTCGACATTTGAGGTCTCACTTTTCAAGTCCCGCTTGAACGTCAAAATCATATTTTTTTTTATTATCCGAAACAATTGAAAACGATGCCGGGACATTACCCTCAAAATTCGAAACTTGAAAATTCAGTATTTGTGAATTAAAAAAACAATTTCCAAATGCCGAATTTGAAGTTCCCGCGCGATCCGCGCCAGTACAGCGAGTCAAATTTTGCGGTCTCCTGAGACTCGACTTTTTTTTAGACCTCCGCCGTTGCCACGGCAACCCCAAGCGAGATGGAGGTGATATCACGCCGGCGCGGGAAAGAACCGGTTTCTTTCCCCACTCGCCGTGTTGCTCGCCGACGCCGCCGCCAAGTTTTCCGAGGGAGGGTACAAATCTAGGAAGCAACATCACACCGAACTCTGATTTCTGGTATTTCAGAAAGAGGGGCCGTAGGGCGCTCGCAATTGCGTTAAAAAGCATGTTTTACGATTACCGTTATTAAATGTTATAGAAAATTCACCTACAAAGCTTCTAAAATTCCTGATTTTTGACGTCACCGATCAAAAGAAGCGAGGAGGTGAGCGCGGGAAATTTAAACGCCAAAAATAAAAAGGCGCACGCGCGCGCGGGGAAATTTTGTTTCGCGATGCGGTTTTTTTTGCGTGTCTGTGACTACAACTTGCATCGTTTTAGACAATAAAAAAAAATACGACCTTTGGGTTGTCAGTGCCCCTTGAGGAAGAAGGGTCCCCCTTCGAAACGTCGCGGTTTCTGTATAACTTATACATGTTGAATTAAACCTTCCAAGTTTGTTTGACTCTCGGTGGCTTCTACTTTATATATATATATATATATATATATATATATATATATATATATATATATAAATCTGTCTTTATACCTAGCACATAAGCGGTATTTTTTGAAATCCTGAATTTTCGTTATACGGGGTTGATAAGGATATTTTCTGTTCCATATTCAGTTGCATCATAGCGAATGCTTCTCAGTATCTTTTTCTGTAATATGGAAAGTTTTTAAACGTTCGTTTCAGTGGTCGTGCCCCATACTATGTGATTAGAATCTATATGCGTATAAAATAATAAATAATATACGAGTAACTTCATCTTAAGTGGCAGAATATGTCTGTAGTGATATGTTAAGCTAACTATACCGGATAATTTGGACAGAACATACTTAATGTGATCGTCCCACGACATAAACTACGTGAAAACAACAACAACAACAAGGTTTTAAACGCTGCAGCTAATTCTACTTTAAAATGAATAAAAAGTATATCCGCGGTAGTGTCAGCATGCTTAGTTTTCGGCCGAAGTATAGGACTGCCTTAATTAAGGCTCTGCAATACTCCGAGGTCGAGCGTAGAAAACGCGGCATAGCGCAGCGCACACAGGTACTGATTGATCGCAGCAGTCGCAGATGTCGAGTTCCTTCCCGCCCGCCAATGAAACGCCGCACGGACTGCGCTACGCTTGCTGCGCCCAACGTCGGAGTATAACAGAGCCTTTAGTCTTACTAAAGGTTTATTTTGAAAAAAAGAATTTTTCGCTCCATACGATACCGCTACATTTAAGTGTTTTATTTGCATATTTTATAAGTTACGTGGCGTGATCACAAGTCCAAAATAAGCCAGTGCCGTCGGCATATATAATAAATATTGTTTGGCTTAGGTTTACATTATCGTTTATATACAGGTTGAATAAAAAAAGAAGACCCGGAATACTTCCACGAAGAACGCCTGATCAAATTTTGCTGTGTCACGGATGGATTACCATTCACGTTAGCGTAATCCCTCCTGGAATAGAAATATGCATTAATAAGTAGTGACTCCCGTCCACAGAAGACGTACATGCCCAACTTTAAAATCAGCAAGTCATGATCAAGTTAACCCAAAAGGCCTTTGTAAAGTCTATAAATAAACCAACAGTTATTTTTTTCATTTTCACAATTTTAAGGTATAATATCTTCTTTTTTTCTTTTTTCGCAAATGCAAGCTCAGTAGACCGTTGCCTACTGAAAACAAATTGGGATGAACTTATTAAGTCATGTCTTTCTGCAAGTGCTTCCACTCGTAAAATTAAAAAAAAAAAAAAAAAAAAAAATTCAGGGTCATTACAAAACGCTGGCAATATTGAAACTGGTCTGTAATTACCTATATCATTTCTATTACCTTTCTTAAATAAAACTGATACCTTTGCCAGCTGCATCTGCTTTTAACGCGATAGCGTAAAGGAGCTCGTGTCGCAGGAAAGCCGGTGTTGGTGGCGTGCGCTAAAATCCAGGATCGGTCGATAAGGTCACGACATCACAGCCACATGGCCTCGCGCGGACATTTCAAAGAACTCACGACGCTCACGTGAAAGGTGAAACGTGACGCCACGCGTGTAATTAAAGTGATTAAAATCATGACATGTAATGCGAATTAAATATACCCGCATGTCTCAAATGATTTCGCTTTATAAAGTAATTTACAGTAATTCATTCAAATAAAGTTCGAAGATTTTTTGAACGGGATTTCAACCCAGAACCTTCGGTCACGCAAGGCACTCTTGCACGACTTGGAAACGAGCGGGAAGACCTTTTCGGCCTCCGTCGCATGGGCGCTGCCATCTTGGAATCATGTGACGCGGCCGCCATAAGGTGGCTTCAACTCGTCGCTCCACTCTCCCCTCCGCGCCTTGGCGAAGGCGCGGCATTCGCGTTTTTTGTCGCGTTTCACCGCGTTTCTCGCCTTATTGTACATTGCCGCCCAATGTTTACTTTTACAACTTAATTGCATGCCATCATTATGTGCACGACTAAACTCCGTTTCACCTTATGTTGTACCGCAGCGAAGGCTAGAAGCGCGAGCTCATAGCGTTGGCAGCTGCCCTTGGTGCACGAGAGCTTGTGCCGCCGAGGTGTGCCATAGAGCAGGGAGCTCGCGCTTGTAGCCTTTCCTGCGGTACAACACAAGGTGAAACAGAGGATACATATGCAGTTAATTTTATAACCGATTTTGACTATTTTAATCGTCGGCGTACGGGATACGCGTGAGGAGGGAGGAGATACAGAAATCAGCGTCAGACCTGGCGCATATTGAGCCCAATTATTTATGACAACTTACATTTACACAGTGATAGTGGCGGCATATTCGAAAAACGTATAGTGCAATGTATATGTATAATCGCGCATTTAAAATCTTAAGGAATGTGGCCAAAATACTACGAAGCATATGAAGCTATGTGTGTTTTCCTGAAAGCCTCCGGCCTTGCCTTCATAACAAATTTAAAATAGTTGTTTTTGATTATATGACAAATAATATACACATGTGACGAACGTTTAATTCACATTTTATCTGATGCTTGGGATAATGGTAACGTCCACATCGGGCGATTTATTTGTGCACGACGTTACACCCAAATCTGTTAGACGGTCTTAAATCGTTTTTGCAATAGAAACGTTTGCTTGATTTGTTTATTTATGAATTTAGAGAAACTGTACACTATGCTCGGTCATATATCTGCAGTCATTCAAGGGTATTAACATTTTTGTACAAAATATAAGTAAGGAATTTTTTTTTTTTTAAACAAAAAGACCCCTGTGAAATAATCTGTCACAGGCAGCTTGAGAGTGCCTAGGGCTCGCATTATGTGATGCCGAAAAGAAGCCATCTACATGGAAATCACCCAAGTTCAGGGTTGTTGATTTTAAATCGCATCAGTTTGGATGGATATCTGTCATGAAGGTTCATGAAGTCGTGCCTAGCATTCGACTTCAACCAAACGTACGAGAGATCACTTCTTTCGTACCCTCAATTTTATTTGGCAAAGTTTGTACAAAGACAAAATTTCAGATTTCAATTGACGGGCCTCACTTATCTTATGTGCCAAGCACGTCGTAATCAAATGTCAGTAAAACAAATAGTTCATTTTCTAACGCCAACGTTGTTAAATGCTGTTAATAAATACTTTAGCAAGGTCAATAGCTAAATGAATTTCCCACCCGACCTAGGACGCGGACCATCGAATATATCTCGAGTACTTAATTTTTTTAAAGAAAACAGCCCGGAACAATATCACTTATTTCTTAGAATATCTGCGTAGTATAGGAGACATTTCGAGTTTCTAAAGTCCACAGAAAGTTGGTGTCCGCAAAAATCAGTCAGTGAACTTGCGACTTCGTGTGTTTTTCGCGATTTAGGAGGTTTTTAATCAGGTTGTGGACCTGCATTTTTACTATATATTTACTCATTAGTCTCTTCATTAGTTTATTTTTTCTTGAAACTAGGGTTAGTGGGTCAGGCCGTAGACGATGGAATCCTCCTTGTGCATCGCGGTCGTTACGCCGCCGTAACCGTAACATGACCGGATGCATGGTAAAGCGTTCGTAAAAAAGTCCGCAAATATGACTCGAAATTACTTCGTGGTTCTCGAATTGGCTCAGTACCACAGTTTTATTAGTTGTGCGCTATAACGGGCACATTTGTATGACGAAATTAGGCGAGAATGACATAACACACCAACACAGCCGAGAGCGCGTTGAAACCGAAACCAACCGAATTGAAGCCACCCAATGGGGCCGAGTGCGTCAGCGCCCTCTGTCCGCCGGTCGGGTAACTACTGAGCAAGTCCGCCTTCAGGGCGCTGCCATCTTGCTTGGCTGGGGTGCGCTTGGGCGAGTCATAATCCGATTACGAATCCTTGCTAAGGCGTCGTAATCGGATTATGGCCACGCCCAAGAGCGCACCCCACTGAGGAAGGTGACGGCGCGAAGAGACCGGACTTGCAAGGCTTAATCTGCACTTGACGTCACGGAGCTGCGGCGGCGCTGCGATCGCGCCGGAGCCGGGTGGTGTGGGTAAAAGGGCGCACGTTTCGCATGGGCGTCAAAGCATTTCAGCATGCCGCGAAGCTGTGTATCCGTTTAATTGCACCGAAAGGTACAGCAAAAGTAGCGGGGTGAGTTTCCACAAGTTCCCGGCTGACTCTGAAAGGCGCAGAAGGTAGATAATATCCGTGGATTGAAAAGAATGGTCGCCTCGCACGGACGACCGTTCGTGCGGCAAGCACTTTGTTGAACGCAAGTGTGGCTTCAACTTCAATCTCCGTCCCGAGGCTTGCTTATGTGCAGGAAAACCATCGTCTGATCGAGACCACTGGGAGTTTGTTCCAGGGTGGCCAGATGCGGCCGAGCGAACAAGGAAATAGTCGTCCCCAACCCAGCCCAAAAAAAAGCGGCGTGACCTTTGTGAACAAGCCCAAAATAGGCGGCAGTTCAATAAATGTACAGATTCTTGCAAAAAGTTTATTAATTATAAATTGAGAAAGAGAACTCGCTTAAATACGAAGACGAAGTAAAAAAACAACTAATTATGTTAATCATGCCAGTGCACAATCAACGCCTCGACTACACAGAGTCATCCTCGCACGTGTCCGACTCATCTGGAAAATTCTCAGCCTCCACTTCTGCTGAACCATACATGTTTTTCTAGTCGGTTACAAGTTAAGAAGGTAGGAGACGCTCCTCCCACAAGCGTGGTGCGCCGGTTTCAAATCCCTCCGCAATCGAAAGAAGAGTTCACTGGGAACGCTCCTTGTTCCGCTTCAATGGATAGATATTGGCCACAGAGTGGTGCCAACTTATCTCCGACCCCCCCTTTTTAAGAAAGCGACCTTTGTATTCATCGGAGAAGTAACCGAGCCCCTTAAAGCAGCCTTTGTATCAATCGGAGGGGGAAGCTAATCCCCGAAAGTCGTCTTTGTTTCCATCGGAAGGGGGAAGACTTAATCTCCCTCTCGTGGCTTCCACAATGCTAAGTCAAAGTCGAGAGATAAAGCAAATATGTACAGAAAGGCACGACCCTCCTCGCGCGTTGGCCGCAACGTCACGGAAACGATGGGACGCTATTGGATGCGGAGATGGCGGAGGGATATATGATTCCCTTTGAGGGGCATTTGCCGCTACCTTCTTGACTTGTAACCTACTATAGTTGAAAAGCTGTAACATCTTTGCGGTCAGTTGAAAGTCCCGGCAGCAGACGCCTCGAAACTTGAGGCCATAACGTACGTGCAGGATGCCGCACAACATGGGATTCTTCATTCTGTTACGGTAGCGCGACTTCACAATGTTCATGTGTGAGAACACGAGCTCGACGTCGGCAATGCTGAGGGGCATGGCCAACAACTACAGAGCGAACTCTCCTATTTCTTTGAAACAGCTTTCACCGCTTGCATCTGCCGGTTCAGACACTTGCGTTTGAGTGCGTTTGACTGCGTTGCGGCGAGAACCGAAAGCGAGTCACCGGCACAGCTGTGCTTCGTATGAAGCGTGGAATCCAATTCAAGGAATCATCTTGGCACGCGATATAAGCAGCAGGGATGTTCTGATTTCTAGCAGCCGCAACGCAGTCAAACGCAGTCAAACGCAACTGTCTGAACCAGGCTTAACACTTCTACCCAGAACGGCAGTCTTTGTTGTTTGCATTTTTCCAGGGAAGAAGGCACAGCGATCTATTGGCGACGTGCGCGACCGAAAGCGTCGCTGTGGTCGGCCTTAAAGGGATACTGAACCATAGAATTTAGTGTCCATAATAAGTGGCGCACGTTCTTTCCACGAGCCTGCAGCCGCCGGTGTGCGCGAGCACTCGCAACGAAAATGACGTCAAAGACCTCCATTCGCGCTTGAGGACAGTGAAATGCATGGGCTTCGGGCCAAAGGAGAATAAAGACAGGCTTTTCATCTCTACAAGTGAAAGCTACATGCTTGTTAGACCAATTAATCGCTTACCTTTTACACCAGACACCACTGTATAGATGAAAAACTTGTCTTTATTCTCCTTTCGCCCGAAGCCCATGCATTTCACTGCCATCTTAACCGCGAATGGAGATCTTTGACGTCATTTTTGTTGCGTGTGCTCGCGCACACCGGCGGCTGCTGGCTCGTGGAAAGAACGTGCGCCACTTAATATGGACACTAAATTCTATGGTTCAGTATCCCTTTAAGGCCGGTTCAGACACTTGCGTTTGAGTGCGTTTGACTGCGTTGCGGCGAGAATCGAAAGCGAGTCACCGGCACATCTGTGCTTCGTATGAAGCGTGGAATCCAATTCAAGGAATCTTGTTGGCACGCGATATAAGCAGCAGGGATGTCCTGGTGTCTCGCAGCCGCAACGCAGTCAAACGCAGTCAAACGCAACTGTGTGAACCGGGCTTTACACGATTGGCCGAACGGTGACTATGACGTCAGAAAAGGATTTATCATCGACGGAAATAAGAGGAATGAAAGAACTTTAATTTTGACGGTGTTGGCAGTGTTCCTTTGAGAGCGCAATGATTTCAAGCTTCCACCATGCTATTTACAAACACCATCGAACTTGTTGTTTGCAAGGTAATGACGTCACAAGGGGGAACCATAGGAGGGCGCCACCAAAACATCTCGCCGCTAATACTGAGTGTTCAGGAGACCTACATCTCCCTTGAACAATTTGAGGAGGGGCACATCCTGAAGGGGCGCTTTTACTGGCTCAGTACGCTCTCCGGCGAGAATGATTTCATGGAGTTCCAAAGCTGAATGTTGGGTGGAAAAGCTGTACTTGCCTTGCAGCCTCAAAAATGAAGTCCCGGCGTCTCAATTTTACATCTCTTTCTTGCTCGGCGTTTAGTTTGGACGCAGCCATCTCGACAAACCCGCTGCCAGTGATCACGACAAGCATTAAAATAACAATATTTGCAGGAAAAACGCGAATAAGCCCAAAAAAACGCGAAAAGCGACTGGAAAAATCTACCAGCGACTCGGTGAAAAAAGAAGCCCAAATCCGCTTATAATAAGCGGAACTGGCCACCCTGGTTTGTTCCCACGGTGTTCAAGCACAAAGCACCAGCCAAGCGCTCGTCGGTGGCTCGCTACGCCCGCGCTATCAGGCGGAAGATCGGCGACAGAACGTCAGTGTTGTAGGCATTACCGAAAAAAAAAGTAAAGAGATTGGTTACTTGCTACTTGCAAATAAAAGGAACGCGTTACCGACCTACGTTACCTCAAAATGAAAGGAACCCATTACCGATCAGAAGTAACGCACGTTACTTTTGCGTTACTTTTTTTTTTTAAAATTATGATTGAACTCGTACTGTTTTGACGGTACAGGTATGCATAAAATAATATTTAATAAACATTAAGTTCACGCAGAAACTGAACATAATTACTTTATATCTTTTTACGATTTCACCTAATACTCACGAGAAAAAATGCAAAGAAAAACGCAGAAAACTCAGAAATTCACGTGGCTTGACGCCTAAAAACACGGAAAAAAATTGAAGTGTAATTCCTTTAAGACTTGGGAAGAAGAAGCAACGAGTAACGTAACTAAGTTCCCCGTTACTTGAAATATTAGGGAGTTGTAGTAGACCGTTTCCGCAGCCCGCTAAGCACCCGGATAGCGCTTTGTAATCGGCCACAATATCTTGAACTATGCAGACAAGGCTGGCGGCGCGTATGCGCAGTTGCGGCGTTTTCTTTGCGGATACCGTAGCGGAGGAGAAAAACGATCTACTACTACTCCCTATGCGTAAATACGTTAACCGGTACTGTTTTGAAAAAGTAACGAGTACGTTACTGAAAAAGTACCGCGTTACCGGTAACGCCGTTACTTGTAACGTGTTACCGCCAACACTGCGGAACGGACAAAGCGGTATACCGCTTGTCATGCCTTGTGGTCATGAGGGTAGGAAAAGTATCATACCTTAAATTCGAAGATGTTGTGTGTATTTAATCAATTAATAAATACGCTTCAGCAGACCCTAAGTCTGATGATCCCGCCGGCAGTGCGGAAACCGGCTCGAAGTAATCGTAGGCCTCGAGAGTCTTGTACACCTGCACCGTGTCGGCCGTCAACTGGCTTGGCGAAAAAAACTAAATAAACGACGACGTGAGCCGTCGACGTCGGTGGCAGCAACTTCGCGTCGGAACTGCACCGGTTCTTGTTCACGGCGTACGGATCGTCTAAGGCAACGCCGTCTACGCATAGTTTGTCTCGATACTGTATCAACGCGAGAAGAAGGTTCGCACAGCGGGAGGTCAACTAGGGCTAGCCTTTTATTATGGCGCCTCTGCAATCTGCCCGGGCACGAGCTTGGTTCACTGGTGGAGCACGCTCCCGTTACACCTTCCTTTTTCTTCCTTTCTTTTTTAAACACACACGAGCGAAGTCGAAGTAGCAAACACCACGTTTTAACACTAAAGGAGGTTGAAGAAATCAACAAACAGCACCCACTATACTTCGTCTCACCTTAGCATGGACTATTGTTAGCCGCGCATGCTAAAAGCGCGAGCTATAGTTGCTTCGGATGAAGCCTCGGCGGCTGCACGGGCGCTCGTGCAGCGAGTGCTCCAGTCAAGGCAGTCAAGGCTGGCCGCTCGCGCTTGCACAGCCTTCGCAGTTAGTCCATGCTCAGGTGAGACGAAGTATAGGAGAGTTGATTGAAATTGGCATCGTAGCGAAGCCGCTGGGGAAGACGCCGCATCCGCGTCGAGGCTCGCGTTGATGCCGAGA
This sequence comes from Ixodes persulcatus, assembly GCA_013358835.2. Classification (NCBI taxonomy): domain Eukaryota; kingdom Metazoa; phylum Arthropoda; class Arachnida; order Ixodida; family Ixodidae; genus Ixodes; species Ixodes persulcatus. The sequence goes on from JABSTQ010009378.1 coordinate 411,119, forward strand.
CGCCAATGACCTGTGGAGCGACTGGGGCTGCACTAATTGCTGTGGGTGGGCTTTGTGAGCAAGATGTGCCCGGAAGGTTCCTAGATGGCTGGGGCGAGGTCACCATGGGTGCGTCGTTGTCATCGGGCTGAGGGTCAGGGACGAAGACTTCGGGCGTTACGATGAGGTGTTGCCGGTTGCGACGCAGCTCTCTCCCGTCCTCTGTTACGACCCTGTGGACCTTGGTGCCACCTTACAAAGTTGTACTGCTTTCTCGAGCGTCAACGGGTCTTCGCGTAGCGTCCATGGCTTGGTCGCGAAGTCAGCGAAGGATGCGTGGTCGCCGTAGCCCACTTCTGACACCATGTATCAGCGCGAGAAGAAGGTTCGCACAGCGGGAGGTCAACTAGGGCTAGCCTTTTATTATGGTGCCTCTGCGATCTGTCCGTGCACGAGCTTGGTTCACTGGTGGAGCACGCTCCCGTTACAGATACCGCTGCCGTTCAGGCTCGGGTAGCGATCTCAAATACATGGGTTGCACGTGACGTCCTATCCTTCCTCCTTTCTGGTGGCCAAAACCTGCCGTTATACTTCGTTTCACCTTATGTGCGAGCGAAGACAAAGCTGGAAGCGCGAGCACGAAAGCTCCGTGTGTTCAGGCTTTGCTCGAGCGCGCAAACTGGGGAGAAACGCACAAAGCGCTGGTCTCGCGCTTCTAGCTTTGGCTTCGCTCGCAGATAAATTGAAACGAAGTATAATGAAGCTGTGCTCACTTGTTTCCGCTCGCTCGCAACGCTCGTGTACTGCTCGCAGAATATGCACAGTAAAGGCTACGCTCGAGAAAGTTCGGCCACCAGAAAGGAGGACCAAATTACGTCAGTGCAACCTATGTATAGTCGGGCGACATACGTTGGCAGAAAATACGGCACACAAATAAAGCTAGAAGCGTCTCTACAACGCCAACAACGTGCGCATGCCATAGAACGCAATGGCGAAAACATGGAGAGCCTGGCCGCTTTTGCCCACATAGCTGCTGCGCATGCGCGGCCTTCCGACCGTGTTGGTAAACAGAGCCGCGCCGCGTGTCGGTCTATATTCACAGCATTTAGTGTTCTTTTAGTGCATAAAACACGGATATTACTTCTGCATCCATAACCGGGTTGAGAAGCATAGATTCACTGTTTCGGAAATTTATGAAGTTGCAAGGATTGGGCTCGGCTTTTTATTTAGCCAAATTAACGAAATATTAATTGAATGCGTTTGTTAATGCTTCTCCTGTAATTTCATTTCCCTTATAGTTTATCCTTTCCACTCTACTTGAATCACGAGTGCGATTTAAAACATAATTTATCTTTTTCCATACTACATATTAGTTCTATTTACACAGGCCTGGAAAAAATCATGCAAATGTTTCGCACGAGAATTCCTAACTTCTTTGTTAAGTTGGTTGCAGAAACGTTTAAAAACGACAAGTTTTTCAGCCTCTTTTGTTTTTAAAAATATTTGATATAGTACATGGCTTACGGGTTTTCTTTGATGTCCTCAGTGATCTATATATATATATATATATATATATATATATTATATATATATATATATATATATATATATATATATAAAAACAGCTTTCATTCACTTTTTTTAAAAATTTGGCTAAAACACGTCATATGGATTATCTGCATAGAAAGAAATCACTCCAGCCTGTGTAGCATAGTTGACGTCTAAAATCGCTCAGGTTATCTTGCGCAATCTTCTGGTATTTTAGTAATGTCTGCTATTTATGGGTTTTTACAATATGTTTCTTTATGCACAAGGAAATACCAAAGTGATCACTTATAACAATAATTATAACACCAGATTCAGCTTGTGATGCATCAAAACTGGGTAATAAAACATATGAAGTAAATCAGTAGATCATCTAGTGATCTTGTTGCTGAAGATATAGCATTCAAACACCCACTTGCTTACTAGACACAGTCTTTATTATTTTAGATGACGTTTCAACTAGTGTATTTATATTAAAAGTCACCTTCCAGATTACACTGTGTGGGCTTTCATTAGGGAAGTCGAAGAAAGATTCCAAATAAGCAATAGCGATTCCTAGTAAAAAAGACACCAATATACCAAGTAAGAAAAAAAAATTCCAGGTAAGCAAAACATGAGCCATTCCACTCGATCTGTGAAGGTGGATGACCAGTGAAGCTTTTTAGCACACGACGCACGCGTGACACAAAATTTTGAACAAGGAACGAACTATCGCCTCCCCGAGAAGCCGAAGGAAACTAGACACGAGCGACAGGACCGTCACCCTGCGGAAAGTAGACACGCGCGACCGGACCGCCTACCCCGGGAGAGCGGAAGGAAAGGAAAACTAGGCACGCAGGCGCTTGGAACGACGACAAAGAGAGGGCGGTGCGAGCATAGACATGACCGACGCGGGTCGCACAGCAGGCAAATGTCTGAGAAACCTTTATTATCTACCTGAGATTTTACTGATCTTGAAAATGGTGCCTATTGATTACTAATCTGCTGAAAATACATATCCAAGTGATGAGACCTACAAGCTTTGGCATATAATGAAGCGATTTTGCATCAAATGCGGGACCTGAGTCTTTGTTGAGGCACACAAAAAATCCACGGTACCATAGCCATAAGCAGCTTCGCTGTAAAAAAAAAAAAAAAAAAAAAAAAGGAAGTATTCACAACTTATATTCCGGTGGGCCACAGGGAATATTCGTCAAGATAGGATATTTCCGATATTTGTGTGTGTGGTAAAAGTCAAACCTTTTTTATATTTTCTTCCTGCGTGATTATGTAGGAATCTAGAAAATATAAAAACAAGTGGAGGTACGAAGGTAATGCCGATAGTATCTGACAAGGTGAGAGCGGCAGGGATGGAGCTTCTGCTGTCCCTCCGCCTCTAGTACGAGCGTCCTACCTTCTACGACGCTTAGGCGTCTTGTACGCCTCGAACGTGCGCGCGCGCAGCCAAAACACAACGAAAGGCACGGAGCGCGTGCCAAAGACACGCCGTGCCGTTCTTATTCTGTCGGTGACTGTGGAGGACCCGCTTTTTTAGAGCCAGTAATGGGCAGCCTGGAATGCGTCTCCGGACGGCGTGTTTAGCGTCCTACGCGGAGAGCGAGTCGTCTGCTTCTTGCGTAGGACAACTTGCTTTGTTCGAATGGGGCTTTCTCTCCTTTTGCTTACTATGTGTGAAGGGAAAACTGCAAAAGCTTTGTTTTACGTGTTTTAATTTTCACCAACCGTGTTAAAAGGGATTTACGAGGTGACAACCATGGTAAGATGACCCACCTGTAACCTAGCTTGTAGGGGTAATGTCGTATGAAAAATTATGCTGTTAAAACCGCTCCTTCGAGGCCCGCATATCAGAAGCGATTAAAGAACTAGATGAGGAATATGACGGACGCATCACAGCTGCAGGCAGCGTTTCATTGGGAGTTCTGCCAGGGTTCTCAAACAGCGCAGTCTTCCTAACAAAATGCCGACTGCCACTCGGAGGCTCGCGGGAGATTCCTTTTGCAGTGTCAAAGTGGTGAAGATTGAGCGTAGTACATTACTTTTAATGCGAAAGCATTACCTGTCCCATGGAGCGAAGCCGGCGGCGTCTGTAACCGCGAAAAGCGGCACCTAAATTGGCTGCGACGCGTCGTATCACATGCTTTGTCATGGAAGCCGGCGCGGCCGCTCGAGGACAAAGCGGACGCGCCTCGGAACTAAAAAACAAAGAAAAGCACAGCAACGCAATGCTTCGTCACGGAAGCCGTCGTAAAGCCGGCAAGGTTCGCCGCGCCTGCGCAATGGGGATGCGTGATGTCACCGCCGCAGCGCCTTGTGCGACAGGAAGACGTGGTGTGCTGCTTGTAGGAATGCGCTGCGTGTAGGAATGCTTTCTCATTCCTGCACGTAAGCAGTCTTAAAGGGCCCATGAAACGAATTTTGGACTGCAATGAATCAATTTATATTGGTATTTTACAAATAGCACATCGTTCAGCGGGCCAAAAGAAAAAAAGGTAGAAAGTCAAAAGCCTGACTTTCGGTACGAAAATTGGAAAACCACAGCGGACTATTTCGTACCTCCTTCCCTTCGTAAGCTCGCTGCCTTTTCTCTGTGATACATCCGCAGACCCCGCAGCGCGTCATCGGGACCCCGCAGCGCGTCACCGGGCCCAAACGAACGTCACACGACACCGGAGCTCACTTAATCCGTCCACCCCTAAGCTGACATTGTGGTGGAAGCTACACGCTTGCCGGACCAATCAGCCGCTCCCCTTTCATCACCTCACCTCATTCTCTACGCGTGGGTATGCGCGAGAGAGCGTGATCACGTGGCAAAAGTGTGGCTGGCCCAAGGAGCACGTAGATTCCACAGCACTGTCAGCTTCGGGGTGAACGGGGTGGGGAAAGCAACTTTTGTCTGAATTTTGAGCGACGGCTAATCTTCTAGGGGGAGAATGGATGTGTCCGTTTGTTAATGCTTCTCCTGTAATTTCATTTCCCTTATAGTTTATCCTTTCCACTCTACTTGAATCACGAGTGCGATTTAAAACATAATTTATCTTTTTCCATACTACATATCAGTTCTATTTACACAGGCCTGGAAAAAATCATGCAAATGTTTCGCACGAGAATTCCTAACTTCTTTGTTAAGTTGGTTGCAGAAACGTTTAAAAACGACAAGTTTTTCAGCCTCTTTTGTTTTTAAAAATATTTGATATAGTACATGGCTTACGGGTTTTCTTTGATGTCCTCAGTGATCTATATATATATATATATATATAAAAAACAGCTTTCATTCACTTTTTTTAAAATTTGGCTAAAACACGTCATATGGATTATCTGCATAGAAAGAAATCACTCCAGCCTGTGTAGCATAGTTGACGTCTAAAATCGCTCAGGTTATCTTGCGCAATCTTCTGGTATTTTAGTAATGTCTGCTATTTATGGGTTTTTACAATATGTTTCTTTATGCACAAGAAAATACCAAAGTGATCACTTATAACAATAATTATAACACCAGATTCAGCTTGTTATGCATCAAAACTGGTAATAAACATATGAAGTAAATCAGTAGATCCGCTAGTGATTCTTGTTGCTGAAGATATAGCATTCAAACACCCACTTGCTTACTAGACACATTCTTTATTATTTTAGATGACGTTTCAACTAGTGTATTTATATTAAAAGTCACCTTTCCAGATTACACTGTGTGGGCTTTCATTAGGGAAGTCGAAGAAAGATTCCAAATAAGCAATTGCGATTCCTAGTAAAAAAGACACCAATATACCAAGTAAGAAAAAAAATTCCAGGTAAGCAAAACATGAGCCATTCCACTCGATCTGTGAAGGTGGATGACCAGTGAAGCTTTTTAGCACACGACGCACGCGTGACACAAAATTTTGAACAAAGGAACGAACTATCGCCTCCCCGAGAAGCCGAAGGAAACTAGACACGAGCGACAGGACCGTCACCCTGCGGAAAGTAGACACGCGCGACCGGACCGCTACCCCGGGAGAGCGGAAGGAAAGGAAACTAGGCACGCAGGCGCTTGGAACGACGACAAAGAGAGGGCGGTGCGAGCATAGACATGACCGACGCGGGTCGCACAGCAGCAAATGTCTGAGAAACCTTTATTATCTACCTGAGATTTTACTGATCTTGAAAATGGTGCCTATTGATTACTAATCTACTGAAAATACATATCCAAGTCATGAGACCTATAAGCTTTTGCATATAATGAAGCGATTTTGCATCAAATTCGGGACCTGAGTCTTTGTTGAGGCACACAAAAAATCCACGGAACCCTAGCCATAAGCAGCTTCGCTGTAGAAAAAAAAAAAAAGGAAGTATTCACAACTTATATTCCGGTGGGCCACAGAGAATATTCGTCAAGGTAGAATATTTCCGATATTTGTGTGTGTGGTAAAAGTCAAACCTTTTTTATATTTTCTTTCCGCGTGATTATGTAGGAATCTAGAAAATATAAAAATACGTGGAGGTACGAAGGTAATGCCGATAGTATCTGACAAGGTGAGAGCGGCAGGGATGGAGCTTCCGCTGTCCCTCCGCCTCTAGTGCGAGCGTCCTACCTTCTACGACGCTTAGGCGTCTTGTACGCCTCGAACGTGGGCGCGCGCAGCCAAAACACAGCGAAAGGCACGGAGCGCGTGCTGGACGCCGGGCGTGCGAAAGACACGCCGTGCCGTTCTTATTCTGTCGGTGACTGTGGAGGACCCGCTTTTTTAGAGCCAGTCATGGGCAGCCTGGAATGCGTCTCCGGACGGCGTGTTTAGCGTCCTACGCGGAGAGCGAGTCGTCTGCTTCTTGCGTAGGACAACTTGCTTTGTTCGAATGGGGCTTTCTCTCCTTTTTCTTACTATGTATGAAGGGAAAACTGCAAAAGCTTTGTTTTACGTGTTTTATTTTTCACCAACCGCGTTAAAAGGGATTTACGAGGTGACAACCATGGTAAGATGACCCACCTGTAACCTAGCTTGTAGGGGTAATGTCGTATGAAACATTATGCTGTTAAAACCGCTCCTTCGAGGCCCGCATATCAGAAGCGATAAAAGAACTAGATGAGGAATATGACGGACGCATCACAGCTGCAGGCAGCGTTTCATTGGGAGTTCTGCCAGGGTCCTCAAACAGCGCAGTCTTCATAACAAAATGCCGACTGCCACTCGGAGGCTCGCGGGAGATTCCTTTTGCAGTGTCAAAGTGGTGAAGATTGAGCGTACTTACATTACTTTTAATGCGAAAGCACTACCTGCCCCATGGAGCGAAGCCGGCGGCGTCTGTAACCGCGAAAAACGGCACATAAATTGGCTGCGACGCGTCGTATCACACGCTTTGTCATGGAAGCCGGCGCGGCCGCTCGAGGACAAAGCGGACGCGCCTCGGAATTAAAACACAAAGAAAAGCTCAGCAACACAATGCTTCGTCACGGAAGCCGTCGTAAAGCCGGCAAGGTTCGCCGCGCCTGCGCAATGGGGGTGCGTGATGTCACCGCCGCAGCGCCGTGTGCGACAGGAAGACGTGGTGTGCTGCTTGTAGGAATGCGCTGCGTGTAGGAATGCTTTCACATTCCTGCACGTAAGCAGTCTTAAGTGTCTCTGCCGAATTTTTGTATACCAAAACAGTATAATAAACGTGACAAGAGAGGTAATGGGATTTCTGTTTAAGGAAAAACATTTGTCGCTTTGGGTCAAGGAAAACGGGATATTTTTATATATCCGCCGATAAATACTAAACAGTTTCAGTGGACCGTATATACCAAATCTCTGCGGACATTTAGATATTGCGGGTCGTGAGCGCGCATGTGCAGAACGCAATAGAATGGCTCGTTTACCGTACAAACCGTACGCACGCAACGCTGGGGATTTTGCGTTGCGAGCTTGCGGGCTTTGCGGGAGCTCTCGAGAGGTCTTGGGGCCAGCGAGAGCATCAGTTTCAAGATGGCGGTTACCTCGACTGGCGTAGCATGATCGACGTGGTGTTCGCTGGAGTTCAGCGCTACGTGAAGTTACGTGGTGTTCAGCAGGGGAATTATTTTCGGAACCTACCTCAGTCGAGTCAGGTCGCCGTGCAGCTGAAGGAGTGCGTAGTCAAAATGTTTACCGATCTCCTCAACGCTAAGCCTCTTCGCGCAGTTACAATACAATACAATACTATGTATTAGCTTTATTTTTCCAAAGGTACTGGAGGGGTCCCCAGACAAAAAGCTGCTAAAAGCAGCTTGTCTGGGTCTGGATTCCCCTGATCCGTAGCAGCAGCACGGACAACAAACATATAAAACACTTTATCAGGAAGATAAGAAAAATAAAATAGTCACATAACACTGAAGTAACATAAAATTAAAATTAGTTATCGACAGTGAAAACAGAAAAGCGCGCTGGAACAGGAAGGTCTTTTTTGCCGATTGTGTAGATGCTTATGTTGTTTGTGAAACATTTATTTAACAGGTACACTACTTTGTAATGCAATGACTGTAGGTTGTAATTTGTGCCGCACCGAGGAAGGAGCCAAGTGTCTGCACGGTGTGTGTTTATGTTACGTTCATGCTTCTCAAGTTCAGAAATAAAATATATATAAAAAAAAACTATGAATGCTGGTGATGAGAAACGAAGGGTACAGAGTAAACGATAATTGTATACGCATTCTACTGGTAAGTATTTGGTATCTAGAAAATAATGGTTCTGTATGGTTTGCATATGAGAAACTCGCAATATGACGTAAAATGTTCTCTTTTTTTTTTTTCTTTTGCCAAAATAGTTGATTTTGAATGTTCGAGGGTTGAACGCGCGAACGACTCTTAAAAAAATCGCTCAGGTTGTTTCCAGTGCGCTGGACATAAGTAGGTCACGAGTTTCTTCCCACGATAGCATTGATAAAAGGTGCCGTTTCCACGAGACGATTGACGGAGGTACCGTGATCGAATTTGGCTGCGCACTCGTACTGTAGCCTCCGTACCCGCAGAAAAGCGCGCTTGATCAGGCAGCTGCGGCTCGTTAATTTGAAATAAAATGATTGGAAACTTTTTCGTCTGCAATCTTTAGAAGAGCATGGTGGTGCCGTAAGCACTCGGAATTATACGGCTCTGGCAAATTGAATCAAGAAGATCACAGGAGATGTTCACTCGGCAACGTTTACGGAACGCACAACTAAAATTGGTCCGAGCAGGTAGTTTTTAGGTTACGCTGTACTATAGCGTATTACGCTATATTAAAACTGTCTACAATATCCACCTGCTTTCCCCCGATTTGTTTGGAGACTACGTGGCAAAATGAAGCGTTTAACATTTTCAATAGAGCCCGTTACGCCATCCTACGGGACGGACTTAGATTTAAGAGCGGTTTATTTATTGAAACCGTGTATTTTGCTCGAAAATTAGGATCCCCGTTCATAAGTGATGTGCCCTGAGACAAGGGCATGAGGCTGTGTGGGGCGCAGGTGACCAAGAAATTGCGTACCATGGATTCGGCCGTGACGTCCCTCTTGCTGTGGCCGCGCACGAAGATGACGAGCATGATGACCATGGTGATGAGCAGTCCCAGGAGCAGGAAGATGAAGACGAGGCTGAGGCGTCCGAAGCGGACCGTGAATGGCGTCGGCCGGTACACGTGCTCCTCCGGCGGGCAGTTGGCAACGTTGTGGTCCTCCCACCAGTACTGCCGCAGCAGCTGGAGCGTCCCGTCAAACTTGAGTCGCGTGATGGCCGCCGACAGCTCGGACTGGTACGGGCTTCCTGCTCGGAGCAACGGCAGTGCCATCAGCGAGCTGAAAGGCCGACGACCAGACACGAGATTCTACGAGGCAGAAGGATCTTCCTCACCCTGGGGGAGGAGGAATCATGCGACGGTGGACAGTGTAGAAGGAGAGAGGAGGAAAGGGGGAAGTGGAGAGCGCGAACTGGTCGTCGGTCTTGAAGTGCGATCCTCTCTACCCGCGGGGCAAGAGACGACGCGAGATTTTGAAGGTTGGAAAAGGCTCAGGAGGTATGCATACTAATGGACAGGGTGCGTGCTAAGTAAGAAGGCGAGGGCACGGGAGAAACAGGCAGTGGCGATTGAACTACGGTGACTGAAACGCGCCTTGAAGTGACAACAAATGACGTCACGGAAGCTGCCGTGTCATGTTGTCGGATGTCGCGATTACGATGGTTGGTACTGCAAGTATTGGCAAGAAGCACGTGCGAACGCGAGTGTCGCCGTCGTCCCGGCGTCCTAACAGGTGGCTGCGGAAGCTTCCGTGGATTGTCACACTGGAGAGCGACCTGCAGTAGAACCAGCGTCTGTCACATCCACCACCGCTGCGGTGACACCGCCAAGATCGCGACCGGCGACAATATGACACTTTTAAGACGTCACCAGGCGGAATTCGAGGGACCACTTTTTAAGGCGCGGTAAACACACCAGCCGGGGACGGGTTCTAGGCACTACAGTTAAACCTAAAGTCCCTCGATAAAACTAATGCTTCCCGTTCCTTAGAACTATATCGACAATCATTGTTGCTCAAATGGGCGAGACAGTGCCCCGAGCGAGTAGATGCGCCGCCATTTTCTTCAAAGTGCCACGCGGGACGCCGGCCTCGCGCGTTGGCGCATTTGATTCGGCTTGTAATAGAAACACAAATACATCAAGGGGCTTTTGTTAAACCCGGTCCCGCGATTCAATTAAAATCAGTTAAGTATATTTTTTCCAAGAAGGAAAAGGAGAGGGCGTGTTAACCACCTTAGAATCGTCCTTGGTTAGTCGCCTAACGGAGACACCAACGCTAGAAAATTAAAAGTTCAAGAGGTTGCTATTGCTTGCCTTTCTGATAAAGTCAACGAAGCGCAGTTCTGGTGTCCTTTAGAGAACGTACACATTGACATCACTGCTGGACGCGTCTGGTCACCCAACAGTCAAGTAGATACCATTCTTGGTTTGAACTAGAGGGGCGATCAAAGCTTGTGGATACGTGGAGCCAATATAGTTGATTACGAGTTTGCCCGGACAGCACACGGTCTGGCACTTTGGGTGGCTGACTTTCAGTAGCTCCTGTGAAAGTTATTAAAAAAATCCTTTACATCATTCCGGCATTGAGATTTTTACTGAGGTCTTTCAGGCCCTCGATAAGGGTCAAGCTTTCGCGTAAAATTTGAGGCTATAGTTTGGTCACGCTATTTATTTTTTTCTAAGCTGGACAATTTGTTAGGTAAGCTCCAAGATATGAATAATCAAGCCTGGAGTGTCTGCTATGAAGCCTCTCTCAGAAGAATTTATAATGTGCTCTCTTTTAGGTATATAAGAAAAGAAATTAGATAACCAAAAGAAAAGTGAAAATGCGACACATCCTTTAGAAGCTTTTGAGCGAGGTGTTTTCCCTCAACGAGCGTCACGTTGCGGAAAAGTATGCATACGATTCACGGTGACGACGCGAAGTCTGTTTTGCAGCCGTTACATGAATATACCCTTTTGCTAAATTACCCAAGCACGAGGGAGCACAATGCGAGTGTAGCCACACGCATTGCACGCGCTGGGGTTTCCAGCAGAAATTGGTCCAAAGCAAAATCCTAAAATAAATGGCACTTTACACTCGATGATGATGCAATTAATGCGAGGGCGCAAGCGAGCTGGACAGTGTTAAAGAAAATAATCCATGGAGAAGGAGAACAAGGGGGACAAAGGACACACACAAATATTCAAACACGGCTCAGTTTATGAGATTTGTGTTTGTCCTTTGTCTACATTGGTCCCCTTCTCCACGGATTATTATCGTCATACTTTACATGTTCGCATCATCGGCTTATCTTGATTACTTATTCGAGTTTTTTTTTTCTATACACACAAGGCGAGCGCACGCAGCGCGTGTACCTACGTCCCAAAACTTCTTGTTGCCGGGGTAATTTCGCCAAGGTATATTACCTTACATGGTATAAACAGATCATCACGCAAAGAAAAAGATATTTAGTCGAATTTTTTTCTGGTCTGTTTTTGCTTTGCAGCAGTACTCTTTTCATGTGCTAATTACTTTATATTTCTCCAGGAGAGTGTAGGAGAAGAGTACTTCTAACCTCATCGGTTATTGTAACAATCTTTAACATAATTTTCTCGATATCAATGTAGCACTTACAATTGAAAAGCATCTGATGTAGCTGGAATTTATTAGTGGTAACACGCTTTGTACATGGAACTAAATTTCACGCTGTATTAACGACAAGTAGCACCTCTTCAGAGAGTTTACAGCCATGTCCAAAGTATGCTATAATGACAGGACCAGTTAGTTCTATGCACATGCAACGAGGTTGTGCCACAACAAAAAGACTGTTTCGATGGTCGCCACACTACTTCGCAGCATGTCGCCGTTTAGACGCTTAATTTAGCGGATTGTTGTCTTCTGCTTCCCCCTGTCAACTTTTCCTTTTACTCTCTTTAAAAGCCTCCTTAGAAAACAGTCATTAGGAGGAAGACACTCAAAAGAGCTTACGCGGAAAGTAATAAGAAAACGGTAGAATGTACAGTACCAAAGCCAAGCTGAAAGGCTATAAAACTAAACGCAGTTGAAAACCGGATTAAAAAGAGATAGAAATAATGCTGATGTGATACCTAAGATGTATGTTTGCAAAGTATACGTAGATATTACTTTCGCAGTCATAACGATCGCATCCTCTGCCACTTGCTTTATTTTAGCACGTGGATTTAAGTAGAACTTTCTTTATAATTTCGAGCAGAAAAAGTTTACTGTCTATTAATTTCCACCACCGTTAATAATCAAAACTAACGCGTTTAGACTGTTGGACTCACGGAGGCAGTTGTACAAACACCTAATTTTAGAAGTCCGGGAATAAACAAAAATTGACAGTGACTTTTTTAAAGCGTACATAGGTGGTGCTGACATGTGATGATTTTCTGAATCGCGTATAAACAGGGTGTTTGCTTTTAATTTGAACATACTAAAAAAGAAGGCGTGAGAGTTGGACGAGTGCCATTTTCACCATGTAATCAACAGGCTCGGCGGACAATTGATGAGGGGATACTCGTCGTGGTAAGTTGGCTAATTAACTTATATATATTAATTAACCTCGCAATTTTTGGGTTTCGTGGTCATGTCGCAATTGCATATGGCAATTATTAATAAAGGTCAGACCAATTGAAATAATTTGCAAAAAATATGTAACAAATTTTTTATATATTAATTGATAAATTTTTACGTTTTTTATCCCGATTTAATAATTGCGCGCAATAAGAGCGCCGAAAGCCCTGTCCACGATAACGTTTGGAAGAGTGACGTAGTCGTTTAACTCATGTCACTATCTCGGAAGCGTCTCCTTGGTGCGTGCGCCGACGACACAAGAGTCGGCGTGGCTGAAACGACTCCATCACTCTTTTCAGCGTCATTGTGGGAGGGCTTCCGACGCTCTTTTTCAGCGTAAATTTAAAATCGGGAGAGAAATTTATAGATTGATAATGAATTTCCCAAGGACTATCACAATTTGGGAAATTCTTTTATTCGATCTGGCCTTTAACAGTAATAGCCGTTAATGCTGAAATTAGAACATGACCTACAAAACCAATACTTAAACTGTTAATTAACGGATTTTAGTTAATTTGCGAACTTACAATGACGATCACCCTCATCTAATGTCTGCCGAGCCTGATAAATATACGGTGATGACGGCACTCTTCTCATTTTCACCCCTTCTTTAAATATCTGTTCGAATTAAAATAAAGCACCCTGTGTAATACAAAATGCTTGGGCTTCCACCAGACTCGCGCGACATGATGACGTTGCGGGACCTGGTCACGTGTCAACATGACGTCACTTTGTCGCTGGCCGTCACCTGCCAGATTTAGTGGGCCGCTATATCTAATAGGACGTGACGTCACGTGGTCTTGGATGTAGGATCCGTTCGTGTTTCTACATCTCTTTTCATAATCACATTGAAGTCCAAACCCAGATTCTCCCCTAATATAAATAGGTACACCATTCAAACAGACGCTTGCAAACACAAGACGGTGACTATGTTTAACTGAACAAATCTACAAAATAGTTTATCTTATATTTTATATAAGGCCGCGCCAAATGTATTTGGACAAGCTCTTGGCATTAAAGGGGCCCTGCAATCATATTTAAGCGTCTACCTTTTTTGCGGTTTCCACGTCTCTTGGAGTTCGGGCAAGCCAGCGGGCACGGAGAGAGTAACTTAATATCAGTGCATCATATTTTAACCGGACAACGCGGAAACCTCCTCCACCGACGGGGGCGACCCGCGGTACCGAAAGCGCGCGATATGTGTCATCTTTGGTCCTGGGCTTACTACTGGTCAGAGCCGCTAAAGGCTTCTTTTTAGTCGAAATACAAAATATAAGTGGCGCGAACCGTTTCAATTATTTACAAAAGTAATTTTTGCTCAGTATTTTAGATCAGAAAAGAAACAAATGCAGTTTATAAAGTACGGAAACAAGAAATGACCCGTCGACATACCCGCCACCAAGCGGTGGATAATGCGGCGCATACTAGAAAGGAGTAGGGGTGTCGCGAACCGGCCGAGGTTCGAGTTCGACCAGGTTCGACTTTTTCGAACTTTTAGTGGAAAGTTCGACGAACCTTGTAGTGAGGTTCGACTCTTGTGCGCATGCGTGACAGGCTGGCCAGTTGGCTTCGGATTGGATGGTGATGGCTATGGGATGAATTAAGGGCAGCGCTGATTGGTTATTTCAGTTAATACAGCACAACAAATTAAGTTATTAACTTCTTCAGTGATTAGAATTGGTTTCTTTTAATTGCAACTGTTCATAAAATAAAAAAAAAACATTTGCATTAAAAATTTTTTTTTTTCCAAATTTAGGCATGCTTGTATCAAGGTCTTGCAACACTGTCCACAAAGTCGAACCGGTCGAATTTGGTGAAAAGTTCGAAGGTTCGTCGAACCGGTTCGACCCAGTCGAACCCCGAAAGGTCGATCCAAAAATCTGGTTCGACAAAAGTTCGCGACACCCCTAGAAAGGAGTAGTGGGATCAGGCGCCGACACGGAAAGGCCCCGGATGTACACGGCGGCGCTGCGGTCGTATCGATAGGAGGATCCGACCGGCTCCGAGCGTTCCGAAGGCCTCCGGCTAGAAGCTTTGTCTTGCGGTTTGGCCGTTTCGCGGTGTGGCAGCACGAAGTGGCTCCCATTCTGAACTGATCTTTACCCCGTGTTTGCTGTCGTTTGTGGCGAATGAAGTGTCATGCCGAATTTGTGTTTAATCGCGCAGCAAATGCAATGAGAGCCGCTCTGGCTGCCCGCTGCATACAGCCTATCCAGAGCATGCTTTAGTGGCGCCCTCTCGCGCCGTCGACACTGAGTGCGGCAGCCGTGAGCGTTCGCTAAGCTCACTACCCCTCCTCTAGTTCACGGCCACTCAAGCAACCAAGGACGTCATGAGGGAGGTTATTTTTTGACTGTTTTTGTAATCTTAATTTGCCTATAACTTTTAAAATGATGCGAAATTCGAGAAAAGAAAAGTTTCATTAAGTTACTACGTTCAGTGCGCTCAGGTTCGATGCAAATTAAAAACCAGTAAAAAAGTCCTTGCAGGGCCCCTTTAAGTGTTGAAGTATACCTATAAGTGCTATATTTTGATATCTAGCTCTGTTCAGGATTAATACTGTCGACATCACAATAAATGGTGGCGAAGTTCCTACGAGACAGTAATTGAAAAGCAGTCTGACCCTTGGGCAGTGCCAGGGCGTATCCACCAGAGCCCATGATATCGCCCACTTGCTCGATCTCGCAGTAACGGTTCTCGAGGTACTCCAGGACGGGCGACTCGAGGAACATGGCGTAGTTTCCCCCGATGACGCGCTCGATACCCTCGTAGTAGTTGTCCACGAAAGCCTCGTCTCCTTGGCTCTGCATCCCCTGCCACAGCTCCATGTATTTCGGGAAGGTCGATTTCTGGGAGACGGGAACAACCTTGGTTTCTTTCGGGAATCAAATAACCAGAAGAACGACATGCTTGGTAATCACGGAATCGCGCTGCAGATCCTTCAGAAGCTTTACACACCAATTATTAGCAACGCAAGGAGTAATTGGGCGTAATTATTTTGTCATTACCTGGAGATGTACCAAATCGCAATATCGCTTAATTGGAGAGCAACAAAAGTGTACCAACTCCTAAGTGTCCTACCCCAACATTTTTACCACAGGCCAGTATATTCTCATAGACGGACCTATGAATATTTGTAGCTCAGCTCTGTTAACACAGGTTGAACCACCTGCGAGATAGAGCGGGTCGACTGGAGTGCTGTGCCATTTCTATCTGTCTCAACCTGCTAATGCAAAGAACAATTTTTGCCAGTTTAGTTAGTACACACCAGGTTTAGATATTGCACACCCAGACATACATAAAATGGCGTTATGTTGGTTGTTGTTCTCAGCGCAACGCTCAGATCCAGCTTTCTTTTATCGTCGGCCAAGTACAACGATCCTTGTTGGCTGGAATTTTCTTTGAATGTGCACGGTCGTGCATTCCTTCCAGTAAAAGCATTTATTCTTGTAATGCAATAAATGGTAACCAGTTTTGAGCTTGCGCTGAGAACAGCGACCAACAATATGGTGCCCGTGGACACACACTATTGTAAGGACAGTGCCAAGCGTGGGTAGGTGGTAAAAAGAACACAGAGACGAGGTGCATTGAAGTGAATTACGAAACAACATAAGAAAACGCGCAAAGTCACACTGGGAGCGCACTCCCTTCCACGTGTTTTTTTTTCGTAGCTTAACTTCTCGTCTCATAATGGGGCCACTGTTACCCCCCGGCAATTTTTCGATCGTGTTGTGACCGTTTACGAAGAGAAGAAAAGAAAGAGGCACAGTCACGAGGACTCGGCAACCAGGATCGCGAGCAGCGGGGACGATATGTTCAGAACGACGTAATTAGCCATACTGTAAATATTGTAAATAAAAAACGTGATGTAGAGGAACGCACCTCTACAAATTGGTGACCCGGTAACAAGAGCCTACTTCCCTGGCCCAACCACACAGCTCGAAAACCTTGGTTTTCGGTGAGCTCAGCTTTCTACTTGCATCATGAATCAAGGCAATGACACTGGCTCTGCTCAGACCACGTTAATCTTGGGGACGACGACAACGACCATAAAGTTTCCCGAGTTCTGGTCGGCCGACTCCGAACTATGGTTTCTAACGACAAAATCCATTTTCCGAAAGCATAGAACTACGTCGTCCCCGACGAAGTTTTATTACGTGGTTTCGGCTCTTCCGCAAGCAACAGCGGCCATGGTACGGGACATACTGCGCTCACCTCCAGACGACCAACCTTATGAGAAACTACGAGAGGAGTTGATACGACGCACAGCGGAATCCGAACCGCGCCGACTGCAACAGCTTTTGACTTCCGAGGAGTTGGGCGATCGAAAGCCTACCGAATTTCTTCGACAAATAAAACAGCTCCTTGGAGACAAGGCAACAACAATTGAAACAGCAATTCTGAGGGAGCTGTTCCTTCAACGCCTTTCAGCCCAAGTGCACATGATCTTGAGCACAACAACGACAGACTCGATTGCCACTCTGGCTCATATGGCGGACCAGATTATGGATGTAGGTGGTTCTAGCATTTCTGCACTGGAACAAAGCACATCAGCACTGCCACCTACGCAGTCTGAGGTTGGAGCTCAACTTACTCAAATCATGGACTTCAACAAGCGCACGGAGGTCAGGGTGGACCAGCTGAGCCAAGAGCTCCGCAGGCTACGCGTACGACCGTCGCCTTCTCCGACCGCCAAAGAGAATGTCCGCCGCCACCAGAACTACGCACGCCACGAGTTCACCGACTACTGAGTCAGAGGTATGCTAGTACCACCGACGCTATGGACAACACGCAAGACAATGTCGCCCGCTGTGTACTCACTCGAGAAACGGCATGGGCACGCGCTGAAGGCCGCCAGTGTCGAGAGCCCCACCTCAGGTCGACTATTCTACGTCACCGAACGCCGAACGAAGGTTCGTTTCCTGATAGACACTGGTGCAGAGGTAAGCGTTGTGCTCCCTACGATGGAGGAACGTCGGCAACGCCAAGAATCATCGCCACTCCAAGCAGTAAACGGGTCTTCAATCAAGGCGTACGGAGAAAAGTCGCTGACACTGGACATCGGGCTCCGCAGGACGTTCCGCTGGCTTTTCACCATCGCCGACGTCCAACAAGCCATAATTGGAGCAGACCTCTTTCAAAGGTTCGCCCTCACAGTTGACTTGAGAAGGAACATGCTCTTCGACACTGACACGCAGCTTAGCGTCCAAGTTCATTTATCAAAGGTGACGCCTCTCAGTCCGTCTATCCCACGAGCGGAAGTGGACACTTCATGGTAGAACGATTCCATCGTCAGCTCAAGGCAGCAATCAAGGCTCAGCCAAACAGCATTGCGTGGACGGAAGCCCTACCATTAATTATGCTCGGCATACGAACAGCTTTCAAAACGGATATTATCTGTTGCACGGCCTAGTTGGTGTGTGGTACGTCACTCCGTCTGCCAGGAGAATTCTTCAACCAATCAAGTGACACCAAAATTGAGAGTGCCGAAAACTATGTGAAACGACTCCATATCCTCAAGCAGGACCTCCGACCTACCTACCCGAGGGTATCGTCGACACGTTACACGTCCATTCCGGCTGATATTCTGCGTTGTACATACGTCTTTCTCAGAAATGACGGAGTCAAGAAACCCCTACAGCTCACATACGATGGACCGTTTCAGGTTCTAAGATGCAGTGACAAAACGATGACACTTCTGGTAAAAGGCAACGAGAAAGTCGTCTCGTTAGACAGAGTTAAGGCTGCCCACCTTGCTCCAATTTTTGTGTACAAGATGCAACACCGTTTCGAAGACCTCGACAAGCTCAGTTCCAGACAGGCAATGCATGCAACTTGAGTCGGGACAAAACCTGTGAAACCTCACGGACAATGGCTTCCTCAGGAACGTAAACGCTCGTCACCTCCGCCTCCTCACTAGGGGGGGAGGTGACGAGCCTCTACTATCGTTTAGGCTTACTTTGTCTAACTGTGTACCTCCAGCAAGAACAAAATAAATATTGTTTTCACAGTTTTTTTTAAATAATACAATCGGTTGTAAAAGTATGACGGCGAAGCAAGTGCACTCCAAAGCGCCTGTAGTTTATTTGAGAAAAGACTAGCTTCCAAAATAAAAGATATGCCTGCTAAAATACGGATGTTGCAATACACCCAATTGCCTCTGAGTTTTACATGAATAAAAATAGGAACCAGGGAGATAGTTTTTTTAATTTTACGTGGGGGGGGGGGGGGGGGGGGCACTTTACCCAAAAAGCGAGCCGTTTCACCGAGACTTACCTGGAAGAAGCTCTGGGTGGATCCCCGCCTATAAGTGCCGTACTTGATGTCCTTCTGTTTGAGCAGGTCGTCGACGCTGTTGAGAGTGGGCCGGTCCCTGTAACGAATGATGAACTCGCCGAGGACAGACGCGTAAGCCACCATCACAATCAGGGAGAAGATCCACCAGGAAATAAACGCCACCACAGTCGAAGGGGCCCTGCAGAGGAAGAGAATAAGGGTTTCTTAACGACCGCCTACTCGCAGTTGAAGATTGCTGTCCCTAGAGTCGAATCTGCCGGTTTAGGAACGAACAAAATTCAGTGATTCTTTTTTTATAAATTTTAAGGATTACAACAGGTGCGTGATGCAACAATGAGCCTTTGTTCCTGGATATAAGGCGGTTTCCTAGAATCCAGTCGAGTAACTAAAAATAGGAAAATAAAGTAAGTTGGTTGTGGGTATGTTTATACAGCCTTGAAGTTAGTCTGCATTCAACGAGCGACTTGTCTCTCAGTTGTAGGTGAGCAATTAAACAGAGCAGTACAACCGCCAGCCTGGGGCCTTTAACGTGGACCACGCAGTAGTGATACACGACCGCACACGAGTACGATACTCATCCAGATCGAAACGAGCAGGGGTGGGGATTGAATCCAAGATACTGGGTTTTGCAGCGCGAGCCTTCGTAAAAATGGGAAACTATTGAACGAAATAGTAACACGATATAAATATGTCGAGGAAAAAAGGGGCACTAGGAAAAACTTAATCCAACAGTTAGCTTACTCATCGTCGCTTGGATATTGTAGTTTATATGTACAGTCCCGAAGGAAAAAAAAGAATAGCGAACGACGGAGCGACAGCCTCTCGTGCTCTTGGCACCACCAAACGGACATCAGCGGAAGCTCTCCCACGGTGGTGAGAGAGCTTCCTGTGGTGTGTTTCGAGCAGACATGTACAAATTACTCAAAAAAGGTAGTTAAGTTAAGTTACTGAGTATCGATGCCAAAAGTAATTGGAGTAGAGTAGAAATTACACATTTGTAATAGTAATTGAGTAAACTACTAACTACTGTAAAAAAGTAGCGAGTTACTTTGAAGTTACTTTCGAAGTTACTTTTTTATATTTTTGTGGTAGCAAAATGAACAGCAGTTTTGATTCGTGAAAAACTTTGCGAGCCTGAAATAAATGCAGTCATTTTATGACTAGAGTTTTCACCCAAATAGTTTATTCGCTCGCAGAAGCAATTTACTTTCGAAGTTATTGATAGGAGAGTTTTCGCCTTTTCCTACTAACGACGTCCCCAGCTAAGCTAAAAAGACGTTCCACCGACGCGCTGGATGGAACGGCAGCGTTGAGTTTGAGAAACAGGCTGTGCAGGGTCGGGTAAGCGAGTGTTGGCATCTTAGGTGTCCATGACGAAACATGTGAGGTTTGCCTCATTTGGGGGGTTGTATAACAAATTCTCCTCCTTTTGTCTTTTTCTTCGGCAAGTTGAGATTGTTATGACTGGCCCCTCTTTATTCCCACGACGTTCGGAGAGTACGCTGAGCGAGTGCACCTGACCGTCAAGGGTTCAAGTCTCACGCCACGACGATGAGATCATCCGGACGACTGCGCATCTCGTTGCAGTGCTAGCGCTACGCTACCAAAAGAAAGAAGTTTTTTTTTATTTAACAGAAGATGAAACGAAGTATACTTCGCCGCTGACGCCGGGTCCAATAAAAGGAACTCCCAAGGGTGACCCGCAACCCTGGCCGGCGACTACGGTATCCTGACGCGCCTGACACGCCTGACAAGTAAATCGTTTTTAACAAACAGGAGGTCTCCCTGGCGTGGAAGGTCGGAAGGGCTCGAAGGATTACGTGAACAAGCATCGGCGCTCGTACAGTTGCAGCTGGAAGCGCGAATGTGCTCCCACGAACGGATTATCCGTGTCTGCGTTTCTGTGCGGTGGAGTCCGGCTGTGCAAGCGAGTTTTCGCTGACGACGAGGCGACGATGGGAACAGGCGCCCAGCTGCGAGGTCATGCCAGTGGCGCCTCCCGTAGAACCCCCAAACCACTTGAGTCAGAACTCACAAAGGGCAGGCAACATGAAAACAACAACAACCTTCAGAGTGCCCCCGTCTTTGCTTGCACGGTTGCTGTAGAGGAAACGTACTCCAAGGCAGGCAGCCGGTAGTGAACTGAAGCGACTTGCTTCATTCCTTTATTTACACATCAAACTTAACAACACGTGGCGCCATCTAGGTGAGTATATTAGTACAGGTTACTAGCGCCACTCCACATCTCCCCTTCTAATAGAAATCCTATTTACAAATTCAAACGTCGAGGAGGGATGACTGCCCGGCCACACCGGGTCCTCTGGACTCCCTCAGGCTGTCGGCGTGCCGGGGGTCTTGGGCTCACCCCCTCAGGGGCCGCCGGACTGCCAGGACCATGCTGCTCACGGTCGGAAGGTTCCGGGCCAGGTGACTGGGCTGGCTCCTCTGGACTGTATGGAACCAGGTGCTTCCGGTTCCGCTGCAGAACCCCTTGTGGCGTCTCCACTATGTATGACCGTGGGCGCTGTGCTCGACTCAGCACCGTCGCACTGCACCGAGCGTCTTTTACCCACACCTTGTCGCCCCCAGCGAGCCCACGCAGTTCTTTCGTGGCATGTCGACGATTGTAGTCCGCCGCCTGTCGACGTTTGTCCTGCCTGTCCCTCTCGAGGAACACCTCCGTCGACGGCCACTCAGGTTTCAACTTCTCTGGTGGTTTGAGCATCCTGGTCCGCAGTCGCCGTCCCATCAGAAGTTGCGCCGGGCTGAATCTGGATCGCCCCGGTGTATCCCTGAAGACTAGGAGTGCCAGGAACGGATCGTCGCCCTTTCGGAGTAGGTCCTTGACGGTCCGGATCGCGCGTTCGACTTCTCCGTTGGACTGCGGGTAGTGTGGGCTGCTTGTTGTGTGCACAAAACCATAGTCCCGCGCAAAGTTGGCAAACTCAGCAGCTGCAAACTGCGGGCCGTTGTCGCTGCGAACAACCTCTGGAATGCCAAAACGCGCAAGCACGCTCTTCACAGCAGTGATCACCGAGTAACACGTAGTGCTCTTGAGTGTGATAACTTCCGGATACCGCGAAAAGTAGTCAACAATCAACAAAAAGTCCTGACCGTTGAAATGGAACAAATCTATTCCCAGCTGCTGCCAGGGGAGTTCAGGGGAAGGTGATGAGATGAGAGGTTCAGCACGCTGAATCCTTGTTGTAGCGCACCGTTCGCAGTCCTCCACCATGGACTTGATCTGCTTACTCACACCAGGCCACCACACCGAGTCACGTGCTCGCGCGCGACAACGATTCACGCCCTGGTGACCCTCATGGATGAACCCCAGAACCTCACCCTGAAGTGACGCTGGGACGACCAGGCGACTCCCCTTGAGGAGCAACCCGTCACACACTGTGAACTCGCCCCTATGTTTCCAGTACTTGAGGAGATTCACCGCCACCTTGGGTTTCACAGGCCAGCCTTGCTCGCAGTACTTCAAGAGAACGACGCACTCGCCGTCTGAAGCTTGCTCTTGACGCAACCTGTCGAGTCTCACTGGTGATTTGTCCTCGATGCCCTGGACCACGCTCTCGACGAACAGCTCCACGGCCCCGACCGCCTGTGATGCCTGCTCCAACGGCGCCCTGGACAATGTGTCAGCCGTCGCCAACAACTTGCCGGGAACGTGAAGAACCTTGAACTGGTACCTCATCAATTTAAGTCGGAGGCGTTGAACCCTTGGGGGGAGCATATCTACGTCCATGCTGCCGAATAAAGACGTCAAGGGCAGGTGGTCGGTCTCCACCACGAACTGTAGGCCTCGGACGTATTCATCAAATCGTTGAACGGCCCAGGTGATCGCCAAAGCCTCCTTCTCCGTCTGGCTGTACCTTTGTTCGGTGGGTGTTAAGGAGCGGGAAGCATAAGCCACCGCCCGACGCTCTCCCGAAGACTGATCTTGTAAGAGTACCGCACCGAGCCCGAACGAGCTGGCGTCCGCCGACACGATAGTAGGTAGCGCTGGGTGGTACCTGGCCATGCAGACCTCCGAAGACAGCATCCTTTTCAGGTTCAGGAACGCAGCCTGTTGATCCGGGCCCCAGGTCCAGGCACTGTTCTTGCTCAGCAAGGCACGAAGAGGAGCAGTCGTGTCCGACAGGTGCGGTAAGAACCTGCCCACGTGGTTCACCATCCCGAGAAGCCTCCAGATCCCACCAACGTCCACCGGTGGTTCCATTCCTTGAACCGCTTCACACTTCTTAGGGTCTGGCGAGATGCCGTGCTCGTTGACGACAACCCCCAGGAAGTCGACAGTTGTCACGCCGAATTTGCACTTTTCCCTGTTGAGCGTCAGGCCCGCCTTGCTTAGGCGCTGCAACACCTCTGTCAGGCGCTGGTCATGCTCCGCACGGTCTTGACCGAACACAAGGGTGTCGTCAATCATATTGACGACGCCAGTCTGCCCTTCCAAAATGTTGGCCATCACACGCTGAAAATACTCGGGCGCTGAGGTGATGCCAAAAGGCAGACGGCGAAAGCAGTTACGCCCGAAAGGAGCTATGAAGGTCGTCATCTCTTGACAACCCTCCGTCAACTTAACTTGGTGAAAGCTTGACGTCGCGTCGAGCTTCGAGAACACCCGTGCGTCCCCGAGAAGACCCAAAACTTGGTCAACGGTGGGCAGGATGTGGCGTTCCCGGAAGACGACCTTGTTCAACTTTGTAAGGTCAACGCACAGTCGATACCCTCCAGCTGATTTCGGCACCACCACAAGTCCTGCACACCATGGCGTCGGGTTGACAACCCGACGAATGACGCCCTTGCTTTCCATCTTGTCCAACTCAGACTTGACCACGTCTCGCAGTGGAATCGGGATCCGCCTTGCAACAGGCAACGAGAATGGAATAGCCTCCGGTTGCAGACGAATTGTGTATTCGCCAGGAAGCTCACCAAGGCCTTGAAACAGTTCCGACGGAACGACCACCCCGGCCTGTTGCAGAGGGACTTCTGGGATGTGGTCCACGAACTTCACGACTCCCAGGGCTTGAATTGCAGGAAAACCCAAAAGAGGCACAGTCTGGGAACGGACGACGTACAACTCCTGCGTCACACACTTGTCGTTCCACGCCAAACTGGCCGTGAAGGTCCCCAAAACCTCCAGTGAATGCCCGCCCGGTCCAGTCAGCTCTCCGCCCGGTCGCTGAAGATGCGCTGGGATTCCCGAGAACGTGCTTGGTACGACAGACACCTCGGCACCGCTGTCCACTTTAAAGTTCAGGGCCAGTCCGTTGACCTTGACCACGACGACTTGCTTCTGGTACCGTCCCTTGAGCTGACCGCCGCGAGTTCTACCGACGACAACTTGCCTTTTCTTGCCCGGCAAACCGCAGCAAAGTGCCCTTTGTTGTGACACAGATTGCAAGCTGCTCTGTTGGCGGGACACTCCGAACGCGAATGGGAAGACCGTCCACAGTAGATGCATAGGGAGGTCACCGACCCGCCTGTCGCCTGTGCTTGCGCTTGTCTCGGTGGGCGGTGCTTTTTCACCTTGGCCGCATCGATGTTTAACGCAGTGGTCCCCGCTGCCGCTGAGTCACGAAGTTTTCGTTCCGCTTCAGAATCTTCGTGCTGACGCACCTGAACGAGAGCTTCTTGGAGCGTCAATTTTGAGCTTCGGCAGAGTCGGTCCGATAACTTATAGGATCAAGCAAACCGACGACGAAGCGATCCCTTATCAGACGGTCCTCAACTTCGGGTGGGCGGTAGTTGCACCGCCTCGCCATGTTACAAAGAGCAGTGTAGAATGCGTCCGCTGAATCACCGGGCTGCTTAGCGCGACTGAGGAACCGTGCACTTTCGTACAGCTCATTCACGGGATGCACGAAGTAGCCGTCGAACTTTTCCTTGACCTTGGCATAGTCGCCGAGCTCGTCCTCCCCGAGTGCGAGTGAAGTCAAGATGATTCGTGCTTGAGGTCCCATGCAGTAGAGCAAATTTCGTGCGCGCACTTCGTCTTTTGCCGCGTAGAGACCCGATGCGAACGAATAGTCCTCGAAGCGTTGTACCCATTGCGGCCACTGACCCGCATTCTTGAAGTCGAACTGCTGCGGTGGCTGCACGACGAAGCTGGGGGGTGCGGCCGCCATCGGTTTCCCCGACTCGCTGCTGCCGGTCATTGCGTAGCGCAAACTCCCGAGTTGCCGCTGTAGACCGCCTCGGCGGAATCGGAGTAGACGAGCGGTTCCGCGGGCTGCCGCCACTTCTGACACCATGTAGAGGAAACGTACTATCGTGGACACTGTTAGCTATAACACGGCAGCGGCGGCCGTCCCGTACCAACAGCGCCGCATAGCAGGCGCCGTCCGAAACTCCGCGCATACGCCGGGTGGCGGACTCGCTCTTCCCGTTTGCGAGCACACCCTCGCTTTGTCGTCTGCTAGGCACAGAGCAGGCGATGCCACAGAGCTGCTCGTCTGCTACCTTTCCCATAGCGAATTGGTTTCCAACTCATTTTCAACCGGCGGTTTTTCTTGGGGCAAATTGCAGAGTCATTGGGGCATTAAACCTGTCTACTTTTTTATTGCTTTTTCAGAAACATGCGTGCACAAATCATCTTTAAAAAAATGCGTTCGCAAACCAGTATGAGCGCAGCAGGTGTGGTACAGAACCTTAAGTCCGAGCGCAGCGTACGCTACAAAACGACAGAGCCAATCAAATAGCGGCAAAGGTGCAACGTCACGGAGTGCATCACCAGGGGACCCAATAAGGTGCAAAAAGTGCTTTTGTCGCTGCTTGGTTGGCCCTATCGCCTCGTAGCGTCCGCTGCGCTGAGACCTAAAGTGAAATAGAGTATAACTGCAAGTTTGTCCCATAAAAAAATGTAATCTACCGTGGTATTACATTTAGTGGCGATGATTATTCTCAGCCAGCGGTGTCAGGGAATGAACCGTGGGCACCTCTTACGCGGTGGTTCGCTGAACCTTGTTCAGCGAAAATTGGCGGGCGCTGCGGCGTCGTCTGCTCTGTGCCTAGCAGACGACAAAGCGAGGGTGTGCTCGCAGGCGGGAAGAGCGAGTCCTCCACACGGCGCATGCGCGAAGTTTCGGACGGCGCCTGCTATGCGGCGCTGGGGGTACGGAACGGCCGCCGCTGCCGTGTTATAGCTAACAGTGTCCACGATAGTACTCCAAGGCAGGCAGCCGGTAGTGAACTGAAGCGACTTGCTTCATTCCTTTATTTACGCATCAAACTTAACAACACGTGGCGCCATCTAGGTGAGTATATTAGTACAGGTTACTAGCGCCACTCCACAGTTGCAGCTGAAGGCGCGGCGCCTGCGTGCATTACCGGATTAGGCCAATACCCGACCAAGGCTTGTTAAGTATCTCTTCCTGCGTTCGTGCGCGTCGATGTTATGTTTTGGCTGCTCATCGCCACCTTGGCCCAAGGACGCCTGTGATGCATTTTCTACGGCTGCGAGGGGGCCCCTTGTTCAGGAAGGTCATTTCATCTGCGGACGAGTTCGAAAGTAGTTAGTAATTTGAGTAGAAGTTACCTGAAAAATGTAGTTAAATTAAACTACTAATTACCCAAATAAAGTTGTAATTGAAAGTTACCAAGTTACTTGGAAAAGTAGTTAAACTACAGTAGTTTGAGTAGAGTAGTTGAACTACGTCCAAGTCTGGTTTCGAGTGCATTAACGGGGCCAAGTGACTGGTCCTTTCAGTAAATATAATTTGCTTTGATTTGTTTCAATATGCGGTGCAAAATGTCGGTCCGTCACTGTGTTGACAATGCGGCAAAGACATATCGAATATGCCATGACGACACCAATGGCGGGGCGCCCATGGCTAGCAGTTATTAGAGCCGTATATGTAAGAGTTTGTTCATTAATTGGTAAGAATAGGGCGAAATTAAGGACACTTCATTGGCCGAAATCGTTTCAATTAACTTTGGCGCAATGATTGCTAGCTCTTGTGACCAACCACTAGCCTCAAATATTTCGCTAGCGGTGGCAATAAGCTTATTAAATACCTTCCAATCACAATTTCTAAGTAAGGATGTATTCAAGTAGTTAATTTCAGCAGGCTAGTTAAAATTTGCGACTCTTCGTAAATGAAAGGGCAACGCACGTGACATTGTCGTCATGGCGACATTCAGAACACACTAAAAAGTTCTTTACTGCACTCGCGACCGCACGTAGACGAATCCGCAGAAACTGTGGATTCGTCTACGTGGGAGTTTTGACTCAAACCCCGAACGTGCACTCCACATTCGCAGTGTCGCCTCATGTTTCAGGAAATGTTTCTCGCCTTTTTAACGACTATTTCTCAAATATAACACCTAGACCGCACAGTGACAGTGCTCTATCGTTTGTTCACGAAATCAATGGCAGTTTGGTTTTAAAACCTACAGATGAAACATAAATATTTATACTTTCATTGGGCTAAAAAATAGTAAGAGCTGTGATATCGATGATTTACAGATAAAACATATTAAATCTGTAATAGATATCACCTCACCATGCTTAACATATATATTCAATTCGTCTTTAACTTCTGGTAAGTTTCCTCAAAATATGAAACTAGCTAAAATCTCAGTTATTTTCATAAAAGGGGATAAAAACATGTTGAGTAATTATAAACCAATTTCTATTCTTCCTATTTTCACCAATGGGCTAGAAAAAATTATATTTAAACGTACCGGAAAAAATTTCGTAAAACATTCTCTATAAACAGAGGTTCAATTTCATTGTTACTGCAGAAAGAAATTATACTTGGAAATATTTAAAAACGACTGCTCACACTTGCTGCTTTTATCGGCTATAATAAAGCTTTCGATTGCCTCAATCACACAACGCTACTCTCAAAGATCTATAAACATGGGGTTTGCGGCATATCATTCGAATTGCTTAAATCATACCTAGAGAATCGTCAGCAAAGTGTGACTATGGACGGCCAACGCTCACAGTTCTCGAACATTGTTTGTGGCGTCCCACAGGGCAGTATCCTGGGACCTTTATTATTTAGTAATAATAATAACCTTTATTTGAACTTCTTGAGTCACGGGTGAGTGGGCAAAAGGTAAACAAACTTCACCTGACAAGGCCCCCCTCCCTTATACATCGCACAACAGAAAAAAAGGAAATGGTAATAACACAAACAGACCAACCGGAATTAATGCTTATATAAACGATGTAGTAAACATTACTGACCAAGCTCGATTTATCATTTATGCCGATGACACGAGTCTTCTTTTCTCCGGTAATGATGTTGATGAGCTTATAAGGAGTGCAAATTTAGTTTTAGAAAAAGATTTAATTTGGTCGGATGTGAATGGATTAAAAATTAACACATTAAAGTCAAAAGCAATTAGACCCTTTAATAAATTAGTAAGTATTACAAATACCCTAGTGATTGGAAACGCGCCAATTGAAATAGTACATCAACATAAAACTCTTGGCGTATACTTCTCTAAACATATGATGTGGAATTACCACGTTGAATATATAACGAAAAAACTTTCTCAAGTATAGGGTGCAGTTGCTAGGTGCCGAAGCTTTTGCCGGTAAACATTAAGCTAAAATATTCTACGCCTTATTCAATTCCCATTTGAATTACTGTCACTTGGTATGGGGAACAACTACAAAAACAAACTTAAATAACATATATTAGCTTAAAAAAGGATATTACATTATATTGCGGATACTCCATATAACTATCAGTCTGAATCCTTATTTCATAAACATAAAGTAGTTTTGCGTAGAACACTTCTATGAGTTCCGCCTATATCGTTCAATCCGCTTCTCAACTTCTACGTTTGTGAATTTTTTATATCGCACTTCCGAACTAACTTTACATTAAAGCACCATCAATACACGTTCTCCAAAGAAATGGTTGGTCCCTCGAAATCGCACAAACTATAATCTTCAATCACTTCACTGCAACATTCCAACATTCTTAAATGAATGACATCTTCATAGTAGCAATGTTTTCACTCTTCCTAAAAATAAACTTCGCGCACACTTTGCTTAATGCCATAGGAAATGTTTATTTTTTTTTTGAATGTGCATGTTGACTTGGTGGTGTGGTAAACTGTGTAGCTTCAAAATTGTACTACTTTGTAATATCATACTTTACATATTGTATTATGAGTCTTTCATGAAGCTGCTGCTGTCGTTGTTACGGGACCCCAGTCCCCGTCAATCTGCTTGTAGCAGCTTGACGGGGTCTGGGGTCCCGTAACTTAAATAAGCTGCTTATAGCAGCTTTTTGTCTGGAGGTCCCTCCAGTGTATACCAGGAAAAATAAAGCTTGAATTGAATTGATTGTCACCTTTCCTGGCTCGGTAAACGCACTCAGCGCCTTGAAACTCCCCTTTTCCACCAATCTCCTATAATTATACATTCATGTACAGTGTACTCAACTGCTAAATATAACGCGGGAGCGGTGGCCGGAGAGACGGCATGCGTCATCTACCGGTTCACTCTGGCAGCTTATGACGCTGTTGTTTTCACGAGTTACACTCCCAGCTCCGAAACAATCCCCGACACGTGACTAGGCAAAAGAAAAAAAAAGTCGCTTTTTTATTTTTTTTTGTTGCTTAAAGAAGGTGGCCTTTATCAGAGAAACTGCGAGATCACGGAGATATTGTAGCCCCGCATGGTAAATGCGTAGGTGTGACTAAAATAAAAACAGCAAAACAAACAAGTAAAAATGTAAAGCGTAGATGATAAAGAAAGAAACAAGGAGGTCGTGCGATAATTGTATTGGGGAGTGGCGACAATCGCTAGAAGAGCCGCCTTATTCTCTGCCGCATCATTGATTTAATCGCTAGACAGCTCTGATATCAGTTTCGGCCACCGCTCCCACGTTATGTTTAACAGTTGAGCACACTCTACTTTCAACCTCATCTAGAAACAAAAACTACCTGTGGCGCGCTACGCGAATCCTTTAGGGTCATCCCAGCGCATTTTTACTTCGCAAGGTAATCACAGGGGGAATATGCGGCGCTGGCGGCGCCGCCGCTTTCGCCGCTTCACCCCGGCTTCTGCCGGCTTCTCCCATTGACCTGATTATGACCACAATGATGATGATGATGATGAAAATGATGATGACGGTGGTGCTGATTTTGTTAAAATTGCGCGTGTGTACGAAAGAGGACTGGCTGTCACTGCACTCCACTATGGCGCCTGGAACGCGTCTCCGACTTTTGTGTTTACCGCGTCCATAAAAGTGTCCATCGATTTCCGCCTGGTGACGTAATAGAAATGTCATGCTGCCTCCGGTTGCGATCCTGGCGGCGTCCCATCAGCGGTGGTGTATAAGTAGAAGTCGCCTGTTCTGCTGCAGGTCCCTCTCCAAATTGACAGACCACTGAAGATTCAGCAACCAGGAATTGGGACGCTGCGACGACAGCGACACTCGTGTGAACTTGTGCTTTTTGTCATCATTTCTACGTCCAAACGCCAAAATCGCGACGTCCGACAGCATGACACTCCGGCTTCTGTGACGTCACTTGTTGCAACTTCGGGACCATTTTGGATTAATAGGTGGGATAGGACGCTAAACACACTGGTCGGAGACGCGCTGGCATTCACCATAATTTTACTGAACACACACGGAAGGAATATACCAAACAAGATAAGCTCATGTCAAACCACCTCCTAATCCTCGCCGGGTGCCAATATTTTGACGCAAAAAAAGTTAACATTTAAAAATTGAATTACTAGTTCTAAATAACTTCAAACCATACACACACAAAAAAACAACAACAACAAAGCGGGCACGTTAACAGTTTGATAAAGCACGATGACTCTTCGCAAAATCGCGAATAACTGATATGGTTAGCAGCATCTGATGACGATGCGAAGATTGTGGAAGGTGCACTCATCTCCATACTGAACAGTCAAGTAAAGAAGTTTTTTAATACTTGATACTTCTTGGCCAGTCGGCTTTGAAAGCAGCAATCTGCAGTTTAAAACCTTTTTACACAGATTATGTGCGTCGACGTCACAGCTGTAGAATTTTCCGAAACTGCAGCATTTTGACTTGAAGTTATTCTCAGTGGTATCGCAGCACAGACCGTCAACATCGAGGAGGTAGCCAAACTTGGCATTGGTGTCGTGTGGGCGAGTGAATCTCTCGTCGATTCCTATATAAAGACGTTCGAGTCTACATTTCATGGCACTTTGCACGTTTTCTCTAAACTTTTCCCCAGGCGTTTGTTTTTCGTCTTGCACGCCTTTCAAATTAGATGCCCCACTCTTCGCACAGACGAAGTCCTTCATCAAGTGACTCGCTTACCAGCCTTTGTCCTCCGTCATAAAAATAATCTGGGAGCGCTTTCACGTCTAAGGTAGCATGATGAAAGATTATTTTTGAATTCTGCAGCCTTTCTTGAACGCGATATATGCAAATCTGTACCTTGTACCAAAGCCGCGCAAAATCAAGAACTTGTAAATGAGCATCCGGCTATGCAACAGTCTTCCGTCACTTCGTGTTTGACTGGTTTCATTTTCATTATTTATCATGCCCTGTTGAACTTGAAAGACAAGAACAAACCCGGGCGTCCGCAGTCCTTTACAGAGATGGGACGCTGCGGTTGCGATCGGTTCTTGTTTTCTGCAGCACCGCCAGCATAGGTGTTTTTCTTGGCTTTCCATGACTAAGCATTCCTGCCGCTTTTGCACTGCATGCTGTACAAAGCTTCTCAAAACAATGCAGCCACCGCGGACCCCCTACTGAGTGGTGGCACCAGCGTGCACAAGCATGACGGCGCCCATGAAGCTGAGAAAAATCTCCTCTGTATATGAAAGTACAAAACAGTAAAGCAGTGTCTCCCAAACTGTGAGTCGCGGCCCCAAGGGGGTCGCGAAGCGGTTTGGGAACGCAAAAATTAAATCTTGTCTTTTCTGCTGTGACGTCGATGATAACAAAGTAAAGGTTGCAGCTCAACATCGAACCTCAATAGCTAGTTGCGGTGTATAAACTCACCCCTCGTTTCGGGGAACTGTGCATTAGGAAACAAGCTGACTTTAGACGAAAATATTCTCTGGAGAAGGGGAACAAGAGAGACAAAGGACAAACACAAATCTCCAAACACAGCTAGGTGACTGGTGCGCGACCGTCAAAATCCGCCTGGTCCGGGTATCGAGCCCTGGTCCTCTCCATTTGCAGTGGAGCGCTCTAGCAACTGGTCCGGGTTCGATACCTGGACCAGGCGGATTTTTTCGGTTGCGCACCAGTCACCGAGTTGCGTTTGGAGATTTGTGTTTGTCCTTTGTTCCTCTTTTCCCCCTCCTCCAGGATTTTTTTTCGTCATTCTTGTCCAGCTCGCTTGCACCTTTGCATTTAATTGCATTATAATCATGACTTTAGACGTTGGGAAGAGTCATTCCGGTTGACATGCGTTTTTTTATTTTTGTATAAACACTCTGACCATTTCAACTGGCAAATTAAGTTTCAGCGTGAATTTTGAGTATTACCGCACATGCAGTTCGAAAAAAAAAGGAGAAAGAAAAATTGGCTGCAGAAACCACTATTGTTGGTTGTTTATGAATAGCGATAGCATTCGTCATGAGAATCACGACACTGCTCACTGTGAATACGACGACGCAAACTTTAAATAACACTTTATTTTATAAATGGTTTACGTCGTAATCATTGACGTCAGCGCGACTGCAGCGCGCCACTTTGAAATTGAGTGATTGCTTCGTCTCTGTGCAATCGTTTAATCTTCTGTCTGTGTAGCCGTTTAATGCTCAAGCTGTTTCCCCACCACCATTGAAGCTTCGTGTGTGGGTCTTGTCCTGCCTCTATGCAATTGTTTAATATCCAAGATGTTTTACCACCATCATTGACTATGTGCCAACTATCTGAACTCAAGCCGATATATGCTTCGTAGATTGGGCGCAAATGTGAACATGTGCGTACTGCCGCTCGGTGTATGCGCGGCGCGGGTTTATCTGCTTGCTTGGATGACGTCTAGGACGCCCTCTAGGGCGATCTCAAGGACGCCCTCTAGGACGACCTATAAACGACGTCTAGGTCGACCTTTAGGACGACGTCGAGGACGACGCCCGCATACGCGCGGCGCATCCGCGCGCCGCACATTCGCACGGCGCATTCGAGGTCAGAGAGTGTATCGCGAAAACCGGGTGAAGTAGTTAAAGTATGCAATCGCATTACAAACATACTTATAAGCGAGGCAGAGTTACGTAAAACAAGTGATACATCGTAAATGCATTTCCCTACTGAGATACAAATACTCTTCAGATCTATCTCGATACAGAAATAGAGATACTCGAACGCATCTGTTAGGTAGTATCTCGCTCCCTATATTTCGATCTCCTCGCCGCTAAAAATCATTGTTGAGCATTTCCCAGCCCTCTTTCCAGTGTTGGTTGAAGTACATCTAAAAAGTACTTTCAATAGAGTACAAAATAAATGAGACGTGATGTACTTCAAGTAAAGTAGTAAGTACACTGGGTGCAATGCACTTAATGTACTATAAATAAAATGTACTTTCAAAGTAAAGTACAAGTGTTTTAACACTATCTTTCGTGATGCCCTTTCATTTCCCTAGACAGTGATTTTTTCATTGGTATGCATTGCCCAGAGGCAATCAGGGGTGCATGACCTATTCTCAAAAAGAGCGGGTGAATATTTGATAAAGCCAAGTGGCCACAGAGTAGTTATTTTCAATGGCGCCGCTTGCACTGGATTGTTGCATTCAAGGGGGTTAAATGTACTAGGAGAGAGCATGTCGTCAGCCCCGTAGCTTCCGCAAGCAATCCTCTCACAAAGGAGTGTCCTCTCTTTAATAAAAAAACAAACAAACAGTGAGTGTGCAAGCGAGCTGGTGTTAATTAATCATAATGTGACACCTGAGATTGTGATGCGAAAAAAAATAAGGAACTTTTAAGTCGAAAAGAAAAAGACAAAAAAATATTATCTCAAAACATTGTGTAGTTTTCCTCTGTTGCCTTTTTCTTCGATTTGAAACTTAAATTTTTCCTCACCACAGTCTCAGGTGCTAAATTATGATTAATTTTGCTCTCCTAAATTTTAAACCTCCTCACATGCGCTGAACAACCGAGAAGTAGCAAAAGTTCAAAAAGCTGTGGGAAAGCCGTCCCCAGAACAAACGGAGAGATGCGTCGTTTCTCACGTTTCTGGTAAGAGTAGAATATTCTTCCCAGTATTTTTTAGGAGTTGACAAAGCATAATTCTGTGATACGAATTTAACAAAACAAAATCTGGGGCATATACTTTGAAGTCTAGAATTGTACTTTCCTCAGAAATCACCAGAAAAAATACTTCAAGTAAAGTACAAGTACGTACTCAGAGAATGTACTTCGAGTAAAGAAACAAGTTTGCTAAACCCACTTAAAGTAGTGCTTTAAGTACAATGTACTTAAAGTACTTCCGAACACTGCCTCTTTGACAACCTCAAATGACTGTGAAGCGTGCGCCGATGCCTTGCGGTCTCACCTGGGCGTGATGGTGACCCTCTGGAAGGTGAAGCCGCTGAAGAGGAACCAGAAGGCGTTGCCCAGCGTGTATTCGCTGTCAACCCGGGTCTCGGAGACCTGGTCCCACTCAAAAGGCGACAGGCGCCCGATCAGCGTGAGCAGCGCCATGGCGGCCAGCAGGCTCAGCACAAGGTAGCACCAGGTGGCGGCAGCTGAACGGGCTTAGGAAGCTGTGCACCAAGGTCTCGTCCTGCCGGCTCGCCATCAGCCCGATGCCCAGAGTCATGAAGGGCACCGTGAACTCCACCACCGTGCTGCGCTTGGACGTCATCGTGAGTGGCGCCGCCGCCATATCCACTTTCTGCACCCAGGAGGAAGAAGCATTCCGTTCTTTGCCGTGCTTTGCAAAAGAACTGCGGCGACAACCGATGCACTCTACACACTACTGCATACGGTTACACTAGGTGGCGCAAGCTTCCGCCCGTTATAAAGGGTGCAGCTGTTATTTTTTATCAGTTCACTCATCCACTGCCGTGTATGATTTTAGCGGACTAACGTCTCGCTAAATTTAGCGGACGGTATTCATGTGACGCTATGATGTCACGTGACATTATGACGTCAGGTGACACCGTCACACGGTGTCAAGTGACGTCATAATTTCCGCGTCAGAAATTTGCGGAGGAATTTCCCGATAAGTAGAGCCCTGCGCGGAATAACAGTTTGAGTATCCGCATCCGATCCGCATCCCCATACTTTGTATCCGTATCCGAACCGCATCCGCAAAATGTGGAACCATGTCGATGTTCTTGCTAACCACCAAAGGTTACGATTACATTTAGACTAGCAAAATCAACGGAAATCACGCCGACCGCGTTCTTCCGCCGCACGCAGAATCGGAAACATTCACCTGTGGAAGTCTGAACGCCCAAGAAAAGCAATCATAAAAAAATAAAAGAAATAATAAAAAAACTTAGGAAAGAAAGAAGGAGAAGCACTGGTAGGAAGACAGAATCCTTTCTGTGATGTTACCGAGCGTATGCGGCCGCTTCAAGTCTCACGGTGTTCCGAATCAGCCAGCGGACAGAAGCGTCGCTAAGTCAAAGTCCAAGGCCTGATCGGATCGACTAACGTGTTGTTCGAGAAAGATCGCGGCCTGCAGGCGCCCAAATATATATATTAAAAGAAAAGTTTTTTTATTTTTTTTTTTGCTTGGGGCGGTTACGGAGGTTGCGCGCGGCAGCAGCTGGCATTGCTGGCTCCCTGGCGTCGTAACCGGATGAATATGGACTACCAGACTTTCTTAGCTAGAAGAACTCTAAGCAATGCAAGCATACAAAAAAGAAACAGGCAATTTAAGGGCTGCCTATGTGCGTGCGCCGCTGATTCCGAAAGTTTGCAAACCGTGGCGCCACAGGGTCCCGCTCGCTGTCGAAGCACTTCTTTTGTTTTTGGTATCATGACCGCACCAGTCTCTGCGGAGAGGGGGAGGTTTCTTCTACTTTCTTGTGACTTGTTCGTTCGAGGTTTTCTTTGCCCGGAGAAAGTTTTCCGCTCTTTCCCTGCCAAGGTACTAGCTTTCTCGGGACGATTGATGCCCTGCATTCTTTACTTTTACTTTTTCTATAGATAGCTTTTTTGACAAGATGAAATGCACCCTATCGTTGCTTCGAAACGCGTTTTGTGGAAATACGTTTCGTGGACAACTTTTCACGGACATACATTTCATGGACACACGGTTCGTCGACACTTTACGAGGGGCGTTAATAAAGTTCGTATATGGTCACGAAGGAATAGAGATTGATCAATCAAACTTTAGAAGGAGTTGAGACTTTCTCTACATGTTCGCCACCAACCGTTATCCACTTTTGCAAGCGATGGACCACATGCCGGAGGCCATTGTTTTAGAACTCCTCGTTTTGAGTGTTTAGGAATCGCATCACTTCAGCAATCACTTGGTCGTCGTTCTTGAAATGCATTCCTCTTGTTTGGCCACATTGCAAGCGTCAACACCATTTAACTATAGTTTCATAAACTTGGGCGTTGTGCCAGAACAATGCTCCCAGATTTTAATGAATATCCTGGCATTGCTTCCCCTCAAATGAAAAAAAAAAAATAGATCACTGCATGTGCTTGGCTCCGACGGGTGGTGCCATTTTGGTTTTGACTCCCTAGCGGCGTTCCGCGCTACTATAGCACACGATGTGTACACGGTGCGGCGCGCATTCATGTTGATACCTGTTTTGTTCCGCTTTTTTAATTTTTTGTGTCGATAATACGAACTTTATGAACGCCCCTCCTACGTTTTGTGGGCACATGCCCCTGCGACGTTTTCTCGACAACGCATTTCTTCACTAAGCCGCTAAAAGCTAGCGCGCGATTCACTAAGGCGTGCTTAACCAAACCATGCATGTCCCCCTCCCCCCTGTAATCCAGGCGAGACGCAAAAAGTTTGTTGCGAAAATAGCAGGGTTGTGTGCGACGAAACGTCTCAGGTTTTTCGATGAAACGAACACGGGAAGCCTTTGGATCAAACGTCGCATGTCGACGAAACGATCTGTAGATGAAACGTCAGTCGACGTACTGAATGCCACCGGGCAAAAATTTAGATTCCGGATCCGCGGATATCCGCATCCGCAGCCCTTGACATCCGCATCCGATCCGCAATCCGCCAAAATCCGTCTACTTTTTATCCGCATCCGCCAGTTTACTGCGGATATCTGCGGATATCCGCGGATAATCCGCGGATATGCAGGGCTCTACCGATAAGTATAGCGGGGAAACGATGACGTTGCCTGACGTAACGTCACGGTCTCACGTCATCTCACATCAAAGGACGTCGCAATTTACTTAGCGGAGAAATTTTACCGCTAAGTTTAGTGGAAAGCGTTTCTCGTGACGTCATATGACGTCACTGCCCTATACGAAACACACGGGATCCGCTGCCATACCTCGCCATGAATGGCTATCGCCGTAAAAGCCATAGTCGGGCACTCATTGGACAGTTTAACGGCTGGACTGGTGAAGGGTTCCACAAAATATGTTGTGCTCTGTGATAAGTAATAATCACCCATTAACTGGTACACCAATCAACAGGAAACTATTAAATTGGGCATGTTAAAGTTTTTTCTGAATGTTATTTTTTCAGTTAACCACAATTACGTGCAGCAGATTAAAACACAAAACTATTGCTTCTATCTGGTATAGAGAGCAAAACATGAAATGGTACTACTAATATTTCATTATAACACATCTATTTTGTCTTTTATTGCCAATACATTTGAATCATGAATTTTTATAAAAATGAAAGCCGTTTAAAACTCCCTGTAGCGCCGAATTAGAGCGCAGCTCTTGAGGAGGGGGGTCACGTGACTGGGGGGGGGGGGTCACGTGACCTTGGGGGGTGACGTGACCTTGGGGGTCACGTTACCTTGTGGGGTCACGTGACCTTGCGGTTACGCCGACGCCGACGCCGACGCCGCTCAAGCCGGAAACGGGCGTCTAAGAGCTGCGCTCTAGAAATAGAAGTATATAAACAGGCGTGGGACGACAAAAAGTCATGCTCCGATACAAAATGAGTTGTAACGACAAAATTTTTGATATTCGAGATCTTGGAGGTCAAATGAAGAAAGTTTAAATGTGTTTCCTCAAATACAAAACCGCTTCAGCTTCCCTTTAAGTATAATATGTTCCTTAAATTTTAATTAGTGAAATTAGACGCATGGTTCCAATTAGAAACTTGCTAAGCATCATCGAAAAAATGAAAGCCGTTTACAACTCCCTGTAACGCCGAATTAGAGCGCAGCTCTTGAGGAGGAGGGGAGGGCACGGGGGGGGGGGGTCACGTGACCTCGGGGGGGGGGGGGGGGGTCACGTGACCTCGAGGGGTTGGGCGGAGAAAATTTTCCGCTAGATTTAGCGGAGAAAATTTTCCGCTAGATATAGCGGGAAAAATTTTCCACTAAATTTAGCGGAAAAAATTTTCCGCTAGATTTAGCGGGAAAATTTTTCCGCTAAATTTAGTGGGAAAAATTTTCCGCTAAATTTAGCGGGGAATTTTACCCATCATGCACCGCGCGGTTACGCCGACGGCGACGCCGCTCAAGCCGGAAACGGGCGCCTAAGAGCTGCGCTCTAAAAATGAGACATTTACAACACCCTGTGGCACCAAATTAGAGTGCAGCTCTTGAGGAGGAGGAGGGAAAGGTACTGAGGGGAGGGTATACCCCTCCTCCCTACCTCCTCATCCTCCCTGCTACTCATCCTCCCCTCCTCCCTCCTCTTCCTCGTTCTCCCCTTTCCTCCTTTACCTCCTCCTCCCCTTCTCTCCTCCTCCTCCCCTCTTCCCTTCTCCTCTTTCCCCTCCGCCTCCCCCTCCTCCTCCTCCCCTCACCCTCCTACTCCTCCCCTGCCCCTCGTCCTCCTCCTCCCCCACCTCCCCTCCCCCTCGTCTTCCTCCCCCTCCTCCTGCCCGCGCGTTGCATCATGGGAAATGTCCCATAATGCACCGCGCGGGACCCTCGTGATGTCACCGGTGACGTCACGAGGGTCCCGCGCGGTGCATTATGGGACTTTAGGGACTGGACGCACCGACAAGCGAGTCCAGTCTCGGCACGAACGCGCGCTCGAACGCGCGCGCTAGCTATACGCTCACGCGCTCACGCGCTCACGAAGAGCAGTTCCTGACGAGACACGACTGAAATAGAACGTTGCTTTGGAACGTCCGTCTCCTGCCTGTTTCTTTCACCACATTTGGTGACCCGGACGTGATCGCCAACTAGAACGGGTGAAATGCAGCGAGGAGAGCCTTCGGACCCGCCGCCAGTCACTGTTGCAGCAGCCGCAGTTCGCCTTCCGCCATACTGGGACCGGAATCCGCGAGTTTGGTTCCTGCAAGCGGAATCCCAATTCCACCTCGCTGGGGTCACCACACAAGGCCGGAAGTACCACCACGTCGTCTCGGCTCTTTCACCAGCTGCCGCCGACGAAGTCTACGACGTTCTGGCAAATCCCTCTCCAGCAACACCGTATGACCAACTGAAGAATGCTCTGCTTCAGCGCACCGAGGTTTCGGAACGCTCCCGCGTGCAGCAGCTTCTCTCGGCGGAAGAGCTCGGTGACCGGCGGCCAAGCCAGTTGCTGCGACGCATGACCCAGCTTCTTGGAGAGCGCGCTAACAATCTGGACGACGTATTCCTCCGCGAGCTGTTCTTACAAAGGCTACCTTCCAATGTTCAGATGGTTTTGGCGACAGCAACAACGTTGGATCTCACCGGACTTGCCGCGCTAGCCGACGCCGTGATGGAGGTGACCACTCCATCGGTCGCCAGTGTTACCGTGGCTCCACAGCAACCAACAACCCGGGACTCGGGATCGGCCGCCAACAGCCAGCCTCCCCAGGACAACATCGAGCAGCTCTGCCAACGTTTGGAGGAGATCGTCGTCGCAGCTACACAAGGCCGCGCCCCCCACCCTCGTGAGTCACGTCGCAGACGCTCGACGTCTCGTCGGGCACGCGGCGAATCGACGTCTCGCCGGACACGCGTCGAAAACACGCGATCACCGAGCCCTTCCGGGGTCTGCTACTACCACCGCCGCTTCGGTGCCAACGCCCGGCATTGCCTCCGCCCCTGTTCATGGCAGGGAAACAGGCCGGCCGACCTCTAGAGGCGACGAGTGGTCAGGGCCTCAACGAAAGTCGCCTTTTCTACGTGTGTGACCGAGCCACCAAGAACCGGTATCTTGTCGACACCGGAGCCGAGATCAGCGCAGTTCCAGCAACACGTGCCGACCATTCCTTGACACCGCTATATTTTCTGCGCGCAGTGAACAACAGCGCCATCCCAGTCTACCGAGAACGGTCGATCACCCTTAACCTCGGCCTCCGGCGGGTTTTCCGGTGGATCTTCCTGGTGGCCGACGTCAGTCAAGGAATTCTCGGCACGGACTTTCTCAACCACTACAAGCTCCTCGTGGATGTCAGAAGCAGGCGACTGATAGACTCCTCCACGCGACTTTCCATCCATGGTATCGCAACGGACGACAATGCAGTCTACACCTCTGCCTGCACGATCCCGGAAGAAGCGTTCAAGACCTCGCTGAGTAAGTTTCCGAGCCTTACTCAGTCACCTGATTGGACCAAACCCGTCTCGCACGACGTACAACACCACATCGTGACGACAGGACCACCTGTTTACTGTCGTCCACGCCGTCTAGGCCCAGAGAAACTCCGCGATGCTCGCCAAGAGTTTGAGCACATGTTAAACCTTGGCATCACCCGACCCTCGCCTAGCAGCTGGGCGTCTCCATTACACATGGTGTCGAAGAAAAATGGAGACTGGCGGCCATGTGGCGATTATCGTGCCCTAAATCAGAACACTGTACCGGACAGGTACCCTCGACCTAACATCCAGGATTTCACGGTGAACCTGCAAGGCGCGAAGATCTTCTCGAAGATTGATCTGACGTGGGCCTACCACCAAATTCCCGTGGCCGAAGAAGACATCCCGAAAACAGCGATCACAACACCGTTTGGACTTTTTGAATTTCTCCGCATGCCCTTTGGCCTCAGAAATGCGGCTCAGTCATTCCAACGGTTCATCGACGCTGTCACACGAGGGTTACCTTTTGTCTTCGCATACGTAGACGATTTGCTCATAGCCAGCAAGTCACCGGAAGAGCACACGACCCACTTAGACCTACTCTTCGAACGACTGCGCAGCCACGGCATTGTCATCAACGCCGCGAAAAGTGTGTTCGGAGTTCCGGAATTGGAATTTCTTGGTCATCGGCTTGACTCCTCGGGCATTCGTCCATTGCCATCAAATGTACAAGCCATCAAAGATTTCCCGAGGCCGACTTCGACCAGCAAACTTCGCCAGTTTCTCGGTTTGGTAAATTTTTACCGACGATTCGTTCCGAACTGCGCCAAGCTGCTCGAACATCTTGAGGTCCTCCTAACGAAACAAGAGCGAAAGACGTCGTCCCTTCCTTGGAACGAAGATGCGGAACGCGCTTTCGGCGAGGTAAAGCACTCATTTGCAGAAGCAACAATGCTAGTACATCCTGAGCATGATGCCCCAACATCGCTGATGACTGACGCATCTGCCACAGCCGTAGGAGCGGTGCTCCAACAAAAAGTCGACGGAGAGTGGCGACCGATTGGTTTCTTTTCTAAGAAGCTCAAGCCAGCGAAAACGCGCTACAGCGTTTTCGGACGTGAGCTATTGGCTGCCTACTTGGCTGTACGACACTTCCGACATTTCGTCGAGGGACGGCCATTTACCATATGGACCGACCACAAGCCCCTAACTTACGCCATCAGCAATTCCGGGTCTCATTACACACCCCGTGAGATTCGTCAGCTAGCCTTCTTGGCCGAATTCACAACGGACATTCGGCACGTTAAAGGAGTTGACAACGTTCCCGCTGATGTCCTGAGCCGGATTGACGCCGTGAACACCCCAGTCTGTTCTGCTGTAAACTTGGAGTTGCTGGCCCGTCTACAGACCACCGATGAAGAATTGCATGCCCTGCGCAGTTCATCCACGTCACTGCAACGGCGGGATGTAAGCTTTCCAGAAGGCACCACCGTGGTTTGCGACTTGTCAACGGGAACGCCTAGGCCTTTTGTACCACGTGAACTGCGACGGGAGCTTTTCGAAGCGATTCATTGCTTGTCGCACCCGGGTGTACGAGCATCCCAGAAGCTCCTGTGCGACCGCTACGTTTGGCCCCGGATAAAATCCGACGTTCGTGAATGGGTGCGTTCCTGCATCGCATGCCAGTGCGCGAAAGTACAGCGGCATCCGGTACCACCAAGTCGACAATTCCTACAGCCTGACAGCCGTTTCAACAAGATACATCTGGACCTAGTAGGACCCCTACCGATTTCTCAGGGACAGCGCTACATCCTAACGTGTGTCGACAGATTCACGCGATGGCCAGAGGCAACCCCACTGCCCGATATCACCGCCGCCACCGTCGCTGAGGCGTTCATCGTTACGTGGGTATCCCGGTTTGGCTGCCCCTCAGAGATTGTCACCGACAGGGGTCGACAATTTGAATTGGCACTCTTTGCCGAGCTCACTCGATTGCTCGGAACCAACCGCTTGAGAACGACTGCCTACCACCCACAGTCAAACGGGATGGTAGAACGATTTCATCGACATTTGAAATCGGCCCTTGCAGCTCAGGGTGGTCCCTCGGATTGGGTTCGTCATCTCCCCCTTGCGCTTCTTGGAATCCGGACAGCCTTGAAAGCGGACATCGGATGCTCCACCGCCGAACTTGTGTACGGCACTGCACTTCGCTTGCCATCAGATTTTTTTGAAATGGAACTGCCTCAACAACAAAGGCAGTTGGACTATGTAGAAGAACTCAAGCGAATTTTTATCAATTTGCGACCGGTGCCTACACGGCAAGGAACTTCAAAGTCTCCCTACGTGACCCAGGACCTCCAAGACGCCACTCATGTTTTCGTACGACAGTCACAGAAGAAGCCACTGCGCCCACATTACATCGGACCTTTTCCAGTGGTCGAAAAGAGAAGCGACACGTTTGTCCTGCGTGTCAACGGCAAGAACGACACCGTTGCTTTGGAAAGACTAAAGCCGTCTCCTGCCTGTTTCTTTCACCACAGGACCTTTCTCATGGTGCACCGCGCGGTTACGCCGACGGCGACGGCGACGCCGCTCAAACCGTAAACGGGCGCCTAAGAGCTGCGCTCTAAAAACAAAAAGAAGATTAAGAATGGCGGGGCATTTTGCCTGTAATCAATGTTTATCGTGCGAGAAAAAATGAAAGCCGTTTACAACTCCCTGTAACACCGAATTAGAGCGCAGCTCTTGAGGAGGAGGGAAGGGTACTGAGGGGAATGTATACCCCTCCTCCCTCCTCCTCAGCTCCTCATCCTGTCTGCTACTCCTCCCTCTGGGCGGCGTCGCCGTCACGTGATCTCACGACGTCATGCGTCGTCACGTGACCTCACGGGGGTATGCGACGTCACCGGGGTCACGTGACCTCATGGGGGTCACGTGACCCCTGTGAGGTCATGTGACAATGACGTCATCGTGATGACGTCATCGTCATCGTAGCTGATTACGTCATCATCACTGGTGACATCATCCGTGACGTCATCAGTGACGATGACGATGTGGATGCCGATGACGTCATCAGTGACGATGACAATGACGATGCGGTTGCCGATAACGTCATCAGTGACGATGTAAATGCCGATGACGTCATCAGTGACGATGACGATGCGGATGCCGATGACGTCATCAGTGACGTCACTGATGACATCATTGACGATGACGATGTCGATGACGTCACTGATGACGTCATCAGTGACGTCACCAGTGACGTCACGCGTTCTATAATGCACCGCGCGGTTACGTCGACGGCGACGCCGCTCAAGCCGGAAACGGGCACCAAAGAGCTGCGCTCTAAAATTAAGCGACTACTTCCTAAATTAATATAAGACGTTATACTGACAAAGAACGTTATTAGAAAGTAAATATTTTTGAAGTATCACGAGTGACGGAATGCTGTGTGCCTAGATATCCCGAATCAAATAAGAAAAGTGAGCCCCTTAAAAAGGGCTTTGGTTTTGTTGTATCGCTTGGCATGAGTTTGTTTATTTGTAATAAAATGGTGCGGTTTTATCTTCAATTATAAATGACGAGTTTCTTTAGAAAAGATGCTCTCCTTTGCACTTTTCGCCCTTAAATGCAAATAACTGCTTATTTCCCTTCGTTGGAGATAGTATATGTCGCCATTTATGCGCATGGTCGGCCGAAAGCCTGACCATGCTCTTAAACATTTTAAATACCTCCGTTTGTGACAGATACATCTGTCTCAGCAGTTGATACGAGGGAGTATGCTCAAACAAATTACTGATGTATGAGTGAAAACCCAACAATCAGTAAATTAGGTTTTGTTTAAATATGTTTTCCAGTAAAAATGTTTGTTCAGAAACACTTGAACGTCCAGCATCACAATGTCTGCTCTCCAGGGCCAACCCCCTCCCTCCTTTTCACATACAATAAACCAAATTTGGAACTAATGGGGTCATTATTGCGCCGAAGGTTCTTTACAGGAATGCATTTGGATCCTCTCTATCTAAACTGAACTCGTATTATCTTGCTTATTCCAATGCTTCTAAAGAGCCATC
Organism: Ixodes persulcatus; assembly: GCA_013358835.2. Taxonomy (NCBI): domain Eukaryota; kingdom Metazoa; phylum Arthropoda; class Arachnida; order Ixodida; family Ixodidae; genus Ixodes; species Ixodes persulcatus. Next base: position 455,626 of record JABSTQ010009378.1, read on the forward strand.
TGGCTCCAGTCGCCTTCCATGTTCTCATAATATAAATTGGTAGTTTGAACGCTCTAAGTTGAAGGCCATTGCATAAGGAAGTTTTCACCTGGTAATACTTTACTATAAGCATAATGCAGTGTGTCCCCGAAAAGAAATATAGTATTTGTTTTTCACTGCAAAAATAGTCAACGTATCGCCCAATGCTCAGCATCCATTCAAATGTCGTGCTAGCGGTCCTGCAGATTTGCCAAAGTTTTATAACTGACCGCTATATTATTCAAAGGTTATACGTGAGTTTCCGTAGCTCTCAAGGTAAAAATAGGGCCCGTCTCATCAGGGGCTTAACAGGGGGGGGGGGGGGGGCTATGGGGCTTCAGCCCTCCCTCCCAAAATCCCTATAATATACACATGCATTTTGACCCCCTCCCCCTCCCCTTCTCCGTACCCCAAGTCATGGACATCCCAGACCCCGCAGCCCCAACCCCCACCCCCCCCCCCCCCCCCCCACCCCGAAAAAAATTTCTGGCTACGCCACTGCGTCTCACATAGTGGGCGCCATTCATCCCCATGTATTCGTGGGCTTCGTCAGTTGCCATTTTTGAATTAAAAAGTTTTGAGAGAAAAAAAAAAAGATAACCGCGTATAACTCTTTGGACCAGATTCCGAAGGTCTGGCGCTTTCGCGTCTTGTCTGAGCGAGTGGCACTGCCTTAGATACTGAGCACTTGGTGATGCGTAGTTTATTTTTTTTTTTTTGCGGTGAAAGCAAAAAACAAACACTTTAAATAATTTTCGGGGAAACCCTGTATACATCACTCCTGGTGGCAGAGCGCTGTCTATCTACGTACGCCCTCTACGAGTTCTCCGATGAGTCCGGTCCAGCGTCCCGGGGCCACCTCGTAGCCGAACTTCTCAGGCTTGACCAGCTGGAGCTTGTAGTCAAAGTGCAGCACCTCGGCCAGCTTGTCCAGCAGGGACACGCAGAAGCCCTCGAACCGCCGGTTGCCCTCGTACTGCTCCGAGCCGTCCTTGAGCATCACGAATGGCGGAGACTGGATCGGCATAAAACGCCAAACGTCAAAACCGTGGAAAGTTTTTTCTTTTCTTTTTTTAGAATCTTTATAAGTTTTTACAATGGGCGGCGGAGTAAAGCGCGTCCAAGGTAAGGTGACCAGAGAAACGCTCACTCCAAAATTGACGTACGCGGAGGCAAACTTAACAGCCTTTTGATGGATGGGACGAAAAGTCCCTCTACATATATGTGAAGCGATTCAATATATTTTCTTGCAGCTAGCTGTACGACATTAAAGCGGTAGTTTTGGCCAGGGGGTTCACGATCACGTATGCAAGCGCCAAAAACACAGGGGCAAGAAAGTAGACAGACAAGGGTGTGTAAGTTCGTCTGCTCTTCGGGTACCTCGTGCGTTTGCCCGCCACGCGCCAATGACGGCGCATGCCTGATTGCTCATCGTACGTCCCCTGCTCGTTCTCTATGTTGACCTTTGTTGTACCAAAGACGCATTATGAAGCACTTGTTCGCCGTATAGACCATTTCCAGAAATCGCCTTCTGCGCGCTGCCGTCTTTGTCTACTGGGCGGGGGAACCCGTTCTGATCATGCGCACTTGCTCTTTTCTACGGAATATCAGACGCTGCGCATGCGTCTAAAGCCCAGCAACTCAGCATTTCTGGCCTGTGCGATGAGCGCTAGAAAGGTGTAGACACCGTTCCAGCGTAGGGCCCAACCTGCAGTGTTGCAGCCCAGCACGCACGTGTTGGGCACTCCGGAAAACGAGCAAAGCGCGCGCCGTACGCAGAAACGTCGAAAGTGGCACCGGCGAGGAGCGTGTTTCTGGAACGGTCTTTAGTCACTGGCAGGATGAGAACGGTAGTGATTTGTTTCGGTTGTCCGGCCTCCGGCACGCTCTTTTTGCCTCTCACCGTGCTTTGGCTGCGCGTCAACTTTCGAAGGCCGAAGAAATGAAGCTCCCCATGTGTACCACGATCCTTTGGCCGAAATTTGTGTTGGGCCACGCAATTTAGGGCTTCAGAAGCCCTTTGAAAAGCCAAGGCATAACCAAACTTGATATAATTTGACCAGGGTTTGGGCATCATGACCAAATTGGCAAACATGTGTGAAGGCTACATGGTGGTTCGGTTGATACGTTAAAATTTCGCCTCATATTGGGCGCTTTGGGAGTTGTGTGGCGAAACGCCTGACTTGGCGTAAGTGTGGCAGTCCTAAGGGTCTTATAAAAGGCCTGTTCACACATGCAGCGGAGCGCTACAAGCGTAGCGCTTACCTCGCGCTAAGCGCGTGCCGAAGGGAGCGTTCACCAGCTTTGTATCGCACCGTCAAAACTGTTGCTCATGGCAGGCGATAAGTAGCTGACGGCACGTGAGGAGCGCTACATCAGCGCTTCGCTGCATTTGAGAACCGACCTTTAGAGGCAAAGTAAAAAAAAAAATATACTTTGGCCATAACTGACGCCTTTGAGCAAAACCTTTGTGGGGAAAGACGGAGTGCAAACGCAATAAACTGGCGAAGAAACCAAATCGAACGTCCGGTTTCTGTCGTAGCCGTGAGCCCTTTGACTTGCGCGGCTGTGCGTTCCTCGGAGAGCGCGCTCATTAGGGAGTTTTAGAATAACGTACGCAATTTTAGCGCACGCTAGCGCTAAATTTAGCGCTTGTATTTGCGCACGCGACGCGAGAGAGTTTTAGAATAGCGTTTCTCCGTTGCGACGCAAAAGCCCAGGCATCTCGCGCTTGCGACGCCACCAAGATATAGTCACAAATTTTTATTTCACACACGAGATGCTGTAACTTTAGAAAAACAAGTTTTTTGGTCCAGGGTATTACTTCAGATTTGTTTAAACATGAGAATGCGACGCGAGCGGTTGACCGGTCGTGTCCGCTTGCGTCGCCTCGGCAAGAGAGGTCTCGTGTACTGACCTTCGCACATCGTACCTTCGCCGAAAAATGTTCGCGCGTCACAAGCATCAAGTTGCCGGTGATCGTTGCGAAACCGAGTACGATAGTCGCGAGGATGCCGCCGACGTCGCACTCACGACGCCGCCAAAACAGCCGCCGACATAATCCCGGAAGCCGCCATTTTTTTTAACTCTGCTCGTCTTGGCTTTAGCCACCTTCTCATCACGAATCCTCCTTCAAGGAGTGCAAAGACTCTTTGCGTACGCACGCTATTTCCGAGAAATAGCGCACGCTAAAATAGCGCACGCAAAGCGCCAAACCTGATTTGCGTTCGGAGCATGCGCAGTGGCGACGACGCTATTCTTTGCGTACGCAAAGCTTTAGCGTGCGCTATTCTAAAACTTCCTATTGTCTGCGTCTGCGCAGGCTCTTAGACGCTAGCGTCCGAGGTACGTTCTCTTCAAGGTTAGCGTCTCGCGTCTCAGCCACATCCTTTATTTTTGTTCGGAACGACAAATTGGTGGTGCTTCTGCTGCTACACCAAGGTATATGTACATAGGCTACACCTTGTTAGGCTGAAGTTAGACCCCTAGGACCGGCACCCTTAGGCCAAGTCAGACGTTTCTCTGGCGTTCTGTCTGGGTCCCGCTCAAAGCGGGACAACGCCGTCAACGGTATCAGCAGCGCCACACGTTAAAAAAACCAAGCCTATCGCCTACACGTTCTGCGGGCACAGAAGATATCCTACAATGCGGACGGCTTTCGCTTTTCGCTTCTGCGTGCAGATGGCCCTAGTGTGCTTCACCACGCCAGCAGAATTAGACTTCGCGGGCCTATATGCAAAAAAAAAAAAGAAAAGAAATTGTGTTGCTTGTATGCTTAGACAGTCATGGTGCTATAGTCGGTTACAAGTCAAGAAGGTAGGAGAAGCTCCTCCCATAATCGTGATGCGACTGTTTGAAATCCATCCGCAGTCGAAAGAATAGTTCCCTGGAAACACCCCTTGTTCCGCTTCAATGAATAGATAATGGCTACAAAGTGATGCCAACTTGTCTCCGCCCCCCCCCCCCCCCCCTTTGTTTTAAGAAAGCGACCTTTGTATTCATCGGAGAGGAAACCGAGCCCCTGAAAGTGGCCTTTGTATCCATCGAAGGGGGAAGCTAATCCCCCAAATGGGGAAGCTGACCCCCCTTCTATAATCTCCCTCTCGTGGCATCCACAACGCTAAGTCAAGGTCGAAAGATAAAGCAAATATTCAAAGCAAGGCAAAACCCTCTCCCGCGTTGGCCACGACGTCACAGAAACGATGGGACGCTATTGGATGGGGAGGTGGCGGAGGGATATATGATTCCCTTTGAGGGGCATTTGCCGCTACCTTCTTGACTTGTAACCTACTATAGTACGCTTCAGCGGGTGACCTGTCTCTTAGCTGTAGATGAGAAATGTAGCCAGTGCAGTAGAACCGAAAACCTGGTGTCTTTGACGTGCACCACGCAGTAGCGATTACACGGACACGCGCCGGTACGAAAAGCATCCAGATTGAAACTCGCAGAAGGTGGGGACTGAACCCAGGAGATTATGCAGCACAAGCTTTCGCTCCACGGTCCGAGCTGAGACGTGTTAGCCCACTCGGTCACCGATAACACCCTATCCGCGCACGCAGCGTCTACAGTTGATAAGCTACGGGCCATCAACGGCCAGAAATCGCAACCTTATCTATCGCCCATCACAGACACCATGCAATCTCAACTGTACGAGAGGCCTGTGACGTCGTTAACGGAATCAGCATCGTCACACGTTTCGCCAGCACGTTATTTGGGCACGGGAGACGCCTTTCGATGTGGACGGCTTACGCGTTTCACTTCTGCGTGCAGCTTAATAACGTTTATTTCCTGGATGCTAAAAAATCCAGCGATGCCTATCTCCTGGTGTTCCCGTGCCCACGGTTGTTGACTTTGTCCGGTAGTCAGGGCTTAGCTTCGCTGAAATTGCTTATATTTTGAGCGGCGAAATTCAAGAAAATCCAGGTTCGGATGTGCGAAACAAACAGCTTGACGAAATGTTCGAAGTTCTTCAGGAAGGCCTGTCTAAACATTTTGCAGCATTCCATAAAATAAAAACGGAACAGCAGCACATGAAACATAAAATTACTAACCCCTATAACCGTCTTCAAATTGTAGAAGGAAAGACTCATGTTTTTGAGAGAGTGAAAAGCAAACTATGCATGTACTTCACGTCAAGCTCTTGAAGAAGTTAAGAAAGGTGATGAATCATTGCGTGCTCATCTTGACGAACTTGAAAATTGCTCCCGGCGAGGCAATTAGATTTTTCATGGTATCGATCACTCTCCGTCTGAGCCCTGGGATCAATATGAGCAAAACGTATGCTCTCTGGTATCTAACTTTCCCTAGTTCAGGATTGCAGACAACGAAATCATTCCCGCTCACCGACTTGGCGCATTTTCTCAAAACAAGTGTCGACTGGCTATAGTGAAATTTGCTAGAGGGGAAGCCAAAGAAACAGTCTTGTTTGCAAAGGCTAAATTTAATGCACGTAGCGTTTCAGTGAACGAGGACTCCTCACAGGCAGCACGCAATGACCGGAAGAAATCGCTCGAGTTCGCAAGATCGTAGAACCCTTCTGGTATTTTTAAAAGAACTTACAATATGCTTTACTTGAATAGTAAGTGCTATGCTTACTGTCCTTCAGGTGTCCAAGTTTATGTACTAACTAGTACATCAGGAATACTGGCACCTCATATGTGTGTTCAGCAACAAAGAGAGCAAGATGTTGCAAAATCGTATCAATCGAGTGCTGCTTTGTTCTGGAACTTGATGCCTGGACAGTTGAAACATCTTTTTGCCTCAAAAATATCGGAAGTGTAATAAAAAAGCGCAACGAATTATGCTCCGCTATCGATTCATTGTCTGATATCGTAGTGTTGACTGAAACATGGCTCTGTATTAAAATACCGGATAGTGAAATATTTACATTTGACAAGTGGTGCAATGTTTATCGGCATGACTGAAAACCGCGTTTAGGCGGAGGCATTCTTGTGGCTGTTGTTGATTATAGTGAGTCATATTTTGTCCACTTTGCTTCCGATTTAGAACTGGTATCTGTACATTTAGAACGAAACAACCAAACATTATGCATGTTACCTCCCCCCCCCCCCCCTCCCCCTCCTAACTTTTACTTGACCTTTGTTGAGTTGTTTTATGACGCAGTGGACACGATTGTATTCAGGTTTCCAAACTCCCAGCTATTCACTTTTGGCGATTTTAACTGCCCGATTATTATTTAATCTCAAGATATCCCTGTTGGTGTTCCTTATTCATCCGAAGGCAACGAGTTTCTAAAATTTTGCGCAGGCTTTAACCTTGAGCAACTGGTTACCGAGCCAACGAGAATCGTATCTGAAACTGCCAATGTTCTTGATTTTATCTTAACAACGTCCTGTGACTTTGTGGAATCGATTTCTTATCTGCCTGATGTGAGTGATATTTTAATTCTAAACTTTTTGGAGGTTACAAAGAGCTCACGTGTCATGTCTACTAATTGCATTCGTGATTACGCCAAAGCCGAAATTGATAGTATTAACCTTTGAAGCGAACTGGGTTCTGTTTAAAGATAAAGTCATGCCACGGAACACCAAGCACATTACTCTTCGTGTTGTAAAATACAACTTAAAATCACCTTGGAAAATAATACTCTGAAAAGTTTGTCAAATAGAAAATAACGCTTGTTCCGAGCAGGTAAGGCATCGATTACTCCCGATCGCTGTACAATATAGATCCTGCAGTTGATGAATGCAAAATTGCAATCAATGGGAAAAGACAAGCGCCGAAAGACTAGGACAAAGTAAGGAAACGACGACACAAGGCGCACTGGCAACTCAAGTTTTATTTTTGGAAAAACATAGTCTTATATACACTTTAAAACACCCCACGTCACTTTCCACGTGCCTACTCTTTACCTAAGAATAAACGCTCTTTATCTGTCAGTGTGACGGAAGGTTCGCTTATGCATTTATCTGCACCCTTCTCCTTTATTGCAAACGCCTCATGAATTTCCCTGGTAATCTTTTTGCTGTATCGCCCCAGGATTGCCATGTCATTGAAAACTGGTGTGCACTCACATCGGTTGCAATGCACAGCCAGGTGCCCAGAAGGTGACCGTTTTAAGGAAGCAGCGTGCTCTTTCGCGCGATCATTTACACAACGCCTAGTTTGGCCTACGTAAGACCCACCGCAGGAAAGCGGAATGTCATACACAACACCGGTCTGACATTCCACGAACTTATTCTGGTGTTTTTTCTTACACTCGTCACTCTTCCTTTCAGGATCATTGATTTTTCTGCATAACGCAGAGAGCTTTTTAGGGGCTGAAAAGACGACAGGAACGTCGTAACGTTCCAATACCTTTTTCAAGTTATGAGATACCGCGTGAATGTAAGGGATTCCAGCGGTTCTTATTTTTTGGCGTTCATGGACGTTTCTTTCCGCACCCCTAAATTTATTTTTAAGGCCCTCTGCAGCTTCAACAATCGATCTCAGTGGAAAACCCACACTTGCGAGCCGATCTACCTGTAGAAGGAAGCTCCATCCCATTTCTTCAGGACAGGATTTTTTCAGAGCGGCTCCGAGGCACGAAGAGGCAATACCTCTTTTAACTAACTTGGAGTGAGCAGAACTAAAAGGGAGTACACCTTTCTTGAAGCGAGGCTCATAAGCCCAGCACACATGGTCATCTAAGAATTTTAGTTTTAAATCCAAAAATTGTAACGAGCCCTCCGTGGTCCTCTCATGAGTGAATTTTAACCCATGAGAGCAGGACGTGAACGTGCCGATTACGTCAGCCACCTTCTTATCCGTGAGCTTGTTCCCTGGGAGGGCGATGACCAGGTAATCATCGACATACCTGTATATTTTAAGAAGGCTATCACTTCCGAGTCTCTCAAGAATAGCTTGGTCGCATTTCCCATAATGAACCAACTGGCCCCGCTCACCATTTTGTTGCAATTCATTTCTTCTGCAACGGGCTCTTTTTTATGTTTAACTTAATCGCCACTTCCTGCTGCCGCGCAAGAGTGTACGCGCATGCTATTCGCACTGGATACTCGCCACCAGAAGTGCTGGGGCTCTTCAATGGCTGTCCACCTTTGCCTGGCCATGCCAAGCGAATGTGCTAGCTCATCAGGTCCGAGACTTAGAAACAAGTTGAAAGGTTCCGGGATTGCCTCAAGGTGCTGTGCAACAGAGGGTGTCAAGACCGTGCAGCGGTTGAGAGAAGCTACGCCTCCCACCTTCGGAATGCCAGGGATGTGACTGAGTTCCTGTGAAAACGAGAACTGTCCTGGCTGCCCAGCAAGCGACCGACCAGTAGGGAGAAGCAAGGGGGGGTTACCTTCCTCGGGGGGGGGGGGGGGGGGGGGGGGCCTGTCTCCCGGGCAACTTCAAGGCTACGCTTGACAAAGGGCCCAAGTTCGCCATGGATCGCTGACGGAGTGGATGTGATCTGCCAAACGGCTGGTCTACGCGCAAAAATCCCGTAGTTGACATCCATCGTTGATCCCTTCAGAATCAACAATCTTAAGCTGCTCACGTCTGACAAGGAGGGGGGCTTTGTTGTCCTTCCGCAGGAGCTATACTGGGAAAGGGCCGAGCATGCTGTCCTTAAGAACTTCAAGCAGGTAATACCAGGATCCCTGAACAAGGTGAAGGTGACGGCGAAAAATTTGTGCGGCGAACTATTCCTCTCTGCTTTGGAGAGGAAGGTGAATTCTAGCAAGAAACATTCCATGAACTTGTTTTTCACGGCGAAAACGCACAAGACAGATGTACCTTTCAGAGCATTTGTTACTGAAAGAGATACGTGCCAGATCCAGATATCTTCCTTTCTCCGCACCCACCTATCAAGCCTGAAACTGCAGGATGAAGTTTTGGTCCTGAATTCAGAAGAAGTGATTGAATTTGTGAAAGAGGGGTGTAGAGGGAAATGCGACGCTTTTTCAATTGATGTTGAAGATATCTTTTATTCTATCCCGCATACCGTCCTTTTTAACACTGTTAGAAGTTGCATTGAGAGCAGCGGTGAAACAGCCTTTCGTAGCACGTGTGGGATAAGTGTGGAAGGTTTCGTTGAACTTTTATCTTTCTATCTTGACCACACCTATGTCTCCTTTGGTGGAGAGGTGTTTTTTGCAAAAACAGGGTATCTGCATTGGTTCGCGGGTTGCGCCTATTCTGTGCGACATTGTTTTAGCACACTGCGACCAAGCTATTCTTGAGAGGCTCAGAGGTGATAGCCTTTTTAAAATATACAGGTATGTCGATGATTACCTGGTCATCGCCCTCCCAGAGAACAAGCTCACGGATAAGAAGGTGGCTGACGTAATCGGCACGTTCACGTCCTGCTTTCATGGGTTAAAATTCACTCATGAGAGGACCACGGAGGGCTCGTTACAATTTTTGGATTTAAAACTAAAATTCTTAGATGACCATGTGTGCTGGGCTTATGAGCCTCGCTTCAAGAAAGGTGTACTCCCTTTTAGTTCTGCTCACCCCAAGTTAGTTAAAAGAGGTATCGCCTCTTCGTGCCTCGGAGCCGCTCTGAAAAAATCCTGTCCTGAGGAAATGGGAAAGAGCTTCCTGTTACAGGTAGATCGGCTCGCAAGTGCGGGTTTTCCGCTGAAATCGATTGTTGAAGCTGCAGAGGGCCTTAAAAAGAAAATTAGGAATGCCGAAAGAAACGTCCATGAACGCCAAAAAATAAGAACCGCTGGAATCCCTTACATTCACGCGGTATCTCATAACTTGAAAAAGGTAGCGGAACGTTACGACGTTCCTGTCGTCTTTTCAGCCCCTAAAAAGCTCTCTGCGTTATGCAAGAAAATTAATGCTCCTGAAGGGAAGAGTGACGAGTGTAAGAAAAAACACCAGAATAAGTTCGTGGAATGTCAGACCAGTGTTGTTTATGACATTCCGCTTTCCTGCGGCGGGTCTTATGTAGGCCAAACTGGGCGTTGTGTAAATAATCGAGCGAAAGAGCACGCTGCTTCCTTAAAACGTTCACCTTCTGGGCACCTGGCTGTGCATTGCAACCGATGTGAGTGCACACCAGTTTTCAATGACATGGAAATCCTGGGGCGATACAGCAAAAAGATTACCAGGGGAATTCAGGAGGCGTTTGCAATAAAGGAGAAGGGTGCAAATAAGTGCATAAGCGAACCTTCCGTCACCCTGATAGATAAAGAGCGTTTATTCTTAGATAAAGAGTGGGCACGTGGAAAGTGACGTGGGGTGTTTTAAAGTGTATATAAGACTGTTTTTTTCAAAAATAAAACTTGAGTTGCGAGTGCGTCTTGTGTCGTCGTTTCCTTACTTTGTCTTAGTCTTTCGGAGCTTGTCTTTTCCCATAATGAACCAACTGGCCCAACTCACCATTTTGTTGCTATCAATAAAGCAAAATATATTATTGCTAGCTTTAAACAAAAATTACCATCCAAGCTTACAAACAACCCTAAGCAATTTTGGAACATTATCAATCCCAATGATAAGCAAAAAAAAAAAAAAAACGAGTTCAAATGCTAAGGAGAACTATCTTCAGGTAACGATTGTGCTACTCTTCTGAAGGAATGCTTTGTTAAAGCATTTAGTAATCTACTAAACACTAGTTATTTTGCACTTCCTCATTCAAATTTCTTGCTGATGTTTCTCATTGAATTTGATACCGCCGGTCTCGTTAAGATAAGAGATCAATTTGAGCTGTCTTCGGCATCAGGAATTGACGAGATAAATGCGAAATTCCTTAAGAACACTAAAATGTACTCTTTAATTAGATTTTCATTCCTGTTTCAACAATCACTAAATTATGGTGCTCTTACAAATGCCTAAAAAGTAGGGAAGGCGTTTCCAAACTACAAAACAGGTGTCTGTTTTCCCCCACAAATGGTAGGCCAATCTCTCTTAGTAGCATATCCTTTTAAATCATGGAGCACATCATTTCATCACAGCTCTCACATTCTCTAGATTCAAACTCCTTTTTAGTACTGATCAACATGGATTCCGGAAATCGTTCTCGTGTGACACACAGCTTTGTTTTCACCCATAACATCTTTCAGCTCTCGATGGGGGATCTCAGACTGACTCTTCTTGAACTTTTCAAAGGCACTTGACAAGGTGTCTCATAAACTGCTACTATGCAGGCTTAGTGCTTAATATTTTATCTTGGTTAGAGTATTTAATAACTAACCGATCACATTTTGTAACCGTAAACGGCAATAATTTCTCGTCTTTCAGTGCTAACTCCGGTGTACTACAGAGCTCTGTCCTTGGTTGTTACTTATTCTTGATTTATATCAACGACTTACCAACTCACGCTTTTTTTTGATAGGCCTATTTGCCAATGACTGCATTGTTTATTATGAAATTATTAACATTTCTCAAGTTCATATAATTCAAACAAACATTCAGACTCTTGCCTCGTGGTTTCAGATGAAATTAAATACTAGCAAATGCAAGACAATGAGATCTCTCACAAAACCACAGCTTGTTTTTCTTACAACTTGTCAGTTAATCCTCTTGATATTGTATCATCTTATAAAGAGTTAAACGTCCCCATTGCTTCTGACTTACCATAAGAAAAAGACATACAAATAATGCTAAAACAACAGTAATCACATGCTTGGATACAGAAGACGCAAGTTTTCTTTAGCCCCATCTTCTTTAAAATGATTACTTTATAAAATATTTAGTACGAGGTGAACTCAATTAGGCATGCTCAGTCTGGGATCGTGGTACGTAAGTTTTTAAATAAGCTCTTGAACCCGTTCGAAACCGGACAAACCGGTCAGCTCGTTTCATACTTTCCAGCTACCATCGTACGTCAAGTGTTACTTCAAGGAAATATAATCTCGCATAACCCCATCTTCCCATCCGGTGTGTGATCTCTCGTCTATGTCTATTTCATAAAACCTATTACAATGATTCCTGCCTCGAAGTTTAACTTATTAATGCTCCAATCTAATAATTTTCAAGCTTCGACCATAACTGAAAGTTTGACATACCTACATGGAACCCCACCTATTCAAGCAGTTCTTCAATACCGAAAATTTCTTGTGATTGGAACCGCCTTGCGTCTTCTATAGCGACAATAAGTGATTTTAATAGGTTTAATGCTGCACCATCTAGCTAATATTCTTGTTTTGAGCCTATATAACAACTTTTAATTACGTTTGTCTCCCCAAATTTTCTCCACTGCTGTAATGCTTGGGCCTTGAGGGTAAACCAAATAAATAAATGAACTGAGAGTTTTTGCCGTTCTCAGTGTGTGAGTGACTATATATAGTCACTCACAGTGCTATAGCACTGTAATAGAACGTTCAGAATGCCCTATTTTCTCCTCACGCTGTACAAAGTTTTTTTAAAGAAATATGACTCTTTGAAACACATTCTTTGCTTTGAATAACCTGAACACCAACACATTTACTCATTCAAATTTTTTCACTACGCACACTGGTATCAAAAGTAGAGGGCATACCACTTGATATATTTTTCTCGTATTGTGCACCAACAGGCGCTGCATGGAACTTGGGCCAACATCTGCATTTTTTACCATTCGTTTAATAAACAACTCTTCGAATGATAGCGCATTCAAATCGAAGAATAAATAAAATTCATAGGGTCTCTCCACCTGTCTACGTCAGAGCAAAGCACGGAGACAGTAACACGAAAAATGTTTATATGTATGGCGAGGGCTGTAGCACAGCGCCCACTCTGAAACATGAACAACACGCACGCGGCGGTGGCGACTGTAACCTCCGGTTTACTGCTGCTGACACGGTGATAGTGCCCACCTTGTTTGGAGCACGGGGATCGAGATGTTGGTAGCTTCCCCACCATTGCTTCATCGAAATATCTCAGTGAGATTTTTTTTTTCTGGGTCTGTTCATAGGCTGGTAAGCATTTCTCCGCAACCGAAGAAAAAGTAGGCAAGAATTTTCCCTATGAGCTTTTCGGCAGTTAACTTTTATGTGAGATTTTCTTCTGGGAGCTTTTATGCGTAATCATAAAGCGAAGACCAATTGGTCTGTTAGTTTTTATCGCTCAAACAGTTGCAGTATCAAACATCTAAATATCTATTCACTGTGTATAGGAATCAACTTTATGTTTCTTTTATCAGTAATATTTCACAGTCCTTAAGGACAGATCAAACAATGGCCATTCGCCCATATGCCATCACTAAATATACCAACAAGATTTTTGATGACTTTAGCTACTTTGGAACATTATAGTGAAGGCAGGAGGGTGTTAATGCCAAAAAAAAAAAAAGCAAGACGTACACAGTCTGTGTGATTGACTTTTGAACATGGAGCGCGCACAAGGAAATCAGTAGCGAAGCATGGAACTTGAAACACCGCAGTGCACCTGAGCCTTGAACAGGGACAGTTTATAGTGGGCTCCACGAAAGTCGGGAATTTCTTCTTACCACAACCGTGGTCACGATGATGGTCCTGTTCTCCAGGGAGTTCTCGTCAATGGTGTCGTCCACGCCCTCACTGCCGGGCACTCCGTCGTCATCGTGGGGGTCGTGCACAAAGTCCAGACCCTTCTCAGGGCTCCACGTGGCTACCTAATGCACAGATTAAAAAAAAAGGAGGCGTAAAGGCGTGCTCTCAAGGTTGTGATACCAAGCGGGAATCTACATACGTAATAAAATAAAGCTTGGATTCCGAGTATTGACAACTATCGTTTGTAGCACCGCGGCAAACAAGCAAAACATAAAGTCCGATTAAAGGGCTATGCAGCTGTACCGGAGCTATTTCTGCAGCTTTTGTCAGGACTAAACTATATTTGCGACAACCGAGGATTGTGAACTGAACATCAAAATGTGTGTGTGTTTCTCTTAACAATCTGACAGTGTACTTCAAGTGTGGGCCGAACTATATTGGGAGAAGCTTTTTAGACTAATCCTTCCATATTATTATAGTTAGGTGCCTACGTAATAGATCCTTTTCAAAAGTCCGCGCCATCGCATACCCGCCATTGCTTGATCACGTGCTCTGAGCACGCATTGGACACGAGGGCTGCATCAGCGTGAACTCGGCTCAGCCCGTAGTGTAATCGAGTGCCGCGTCTGCGTTCGACGAGGACTCGGGTGCAGTCACACCCTTCGTGTCCCAGCAATGGCGACCACCAATGTTGCTCGATGAACTTTTTAGAAGGGTCTATTCGCTTGGTCCTCCGGCTGAGAACGGCTAGATGGGTGTTTCAGTTATACAGCGTGTCCCCCAGGAAGTTAGTGTTTTTTTTTTCACCGCAAAAATAAACTACGCTTTGCCGAACGCTCATTCTCCACTCAAATGTAGCGCTAGCGGTCCAAAACTGATGCCAAAGTTTCAGCATTAACCGTTATCTTATTCAAAAGGTACAAGGATTGCGAAACTGTTTCGTTTTCTTCGTCTTCGCGAGAGGCGCAACAATATTTTTGTATCTCACTGGCGTCTCATCTCTCCGTGTGCCAAAAACTCTAGCTCTTTGTTTGATAATGTCAAGGGAAGAGCACCAACACGTGCATTTTTAAGCCATGCAATCCTTCCTGTCTCAAGAATCTCTCTAGTAAGCTTCTGGCTACTTATAGCTATACCAGAACACTGCGTAAAGGTCAGCCTCACACCCGCAATCGCGACAGTAGGTCTAAATGTCCGGATATCGCTTTTTGGGTATTAAGGCTGATTCACACTACACCGTTTTCTTACGCTAGGTTACGTTACGAGAGCTTACGTACAAGTCACCGAGACATGTGCGCTTCATACTAAGCGTGGCTGGCAGTTCAAGGAGAAAGCATGACTCGCGACATTCGAGACACGAACGTTTCGGTGACTTATACGTAACGTAACTTAACGTAAGAAAATGAAGCAGTGTGAATTAGCCTTTGGACACCGTGCCTTTGGAGTAAAGGGCCGCCCACACTAGCGAGAAAACACGAAAACGACTGCGAGAAACCGGCACATCTGTGCTTCGTATGAAGCATGGAATCCAATTCAAGGAATCGTCTTGGCACACGATCTAAGCAGCACGAATGTCCTGGTTTCTCGCAGTCGTTTTCGCGTTTTCTCGCTAGTTAATGGTCTCTTAAGGTACATTTATACTCCAACGTAACGTCGTCGGGCGCCGCGTAGCGCAGCGCGCGCAGGTACTTATTGGTTGCAGATATCGAGTTCCTGGTTGCCGGCCAATAAAAGGCGCGCGTTCTGCGCTACGCTGCGTTCAGTGCGCTCAACGTCGGAGTATAAACAGCCCTTTAACCATTTGTTCAAGCAACGCCCAGTTTGCCCTATATATTGCTTGCCACATAAAATAGGAATAAGATAAACTACATCGTCTATGCAAGAAACAAACATTCCGCGGTGTTTTTGTGTGCATTTGGCGACGTGCGCGACCGAAAGCGTCGCTGTGGTTGGCCTTCCACAATTGGCCGAACGCTGACTATGACGTCAGAAAAGGATTTATCATCGACGGAAATAAGAGGAATGAAAGAACTTTAATTTTGACGGTGTTGGCAGTGTTCCTTTGAGAGCGCAATGATTTCAAGCTTCCACCATGCTATTTACAAACACCATCGAACTTGTTGTTTGCAAGGTAATGACGTCACAAGGGGGAACTAGAGTTCCTGTATAGGCTCCATACGGGAGCCTATACAGGAACTCTAGGGGGAGGGCGCCACCAAAACATCTCGCCGCTATAGACGTTTGCAAGCATGGCGTCCCGGCTGGTGCCCCATCCGTGCAAGCACGTGCAGCATGCACGTGAAGATAGCCTTGGCAGGCCTGGAATTCCACGTGCTTGCTCACACGAGGAAGAGCATGGCGGCCGCCAGATGCCCTGTTTGCAATCGTCTATACTGCCCCATTTTTTTAGGTTAAGTTGCGTTACGAAATATTACGTTGAACTCACCGGGACCTCTGTGCTTCATATTAAGCAAGCAATTCGTGTCTCGAAACATTCGAGACACGAATGTTTCGGTGACTTATTCGTAACATAACTTAACGTACGAAAATGGTGCAGTGTGAATGAGCCTTAAAGCCTGGTTCAGACAGTTGCGTTTGACTGCGTTTGACTACGTTGCGGCTGCGAGAAACCAGGACATCCCTGCCGCTTCTATCGCGTGCCAAGATGATTCCTTGAATTGGATTCCACGCTTCATACGAAGCACAGATGTGCCGGTGACTCGCTTTCGGTTCTCGACGCAACGCAGTCAATCGCACTCAAACGCAAGTGTCTGAACCGGCCTTAAAGGCTGAACTCCATGCAACGAATTATGTGACGAATAACTGGCGAACGCCGCCCGACGGCACGCTCGCTTTGCGCGCGACGTAGCAGCCACTGTGTTGATTCCACGCGCAGAGCAAAAGCCGCCGGGCAAAATTCGTCGGTTATTCGCAACATATTCGTCCCATGGAGTTCAGCCTTAACTCTTTCCTTAAACTGCACAGCTTGTTGGAGGTCGAGAAGACTACATTTTGATTGGCTCGGTTCCCTATATTTTTTAGCGCGGGGAAAACGTTGTGAATATAGGGCATGACTAGCATTTTTGTGTCTGTTTTGAACTGTCTGTCAGTGTCACCACCTCGCTTTATATTTTTCGGAATGTTTTCAGCCACGGAAAACAATAGGGAGACGCGGTAGCCTGCTGAAACCATCCTAGAAATTTGAGATTCGAAACTGCATGTAATGGAATGCGGGCATGATTTCGTCAAGACGTCTTTAAGGCATAGATTGCACTATGCTGCTCGTAATTAATTTTAAGTGTGCCGACTGGAAATGCAGGAGTGGCTTCTTTCCCCTAGGTTCATGATCCCAACAGAGAAGATTATCTAAAAAAAAAGTCAGAGGTCTAAAAATCTCAACGAACCTACACTGTAAGTAACACTGTAAGTAACTATATAAAAAAAATGCGAGTAACTGTAACTGTGAGTAATGTGAGTAAACCAACACATACAAGCCGGACTATCCCTTACGGGTGATCGTATCTGAGAGAGGGACTTGGCAAAAAGCACTCGCTTTATATTTGCAAGACCAGTTAAAGGGCTTCTGACACGCCAAAAAAAAAGTTTTTTTTTCATGTTAGGCCTTGAAATGGCATATCAGGACATTACAAAAAAGTGTTTTCACTATAGAGTTGCGTAGTTGTTTTTATAAAAATAGAAATAAGAGGCCCAATTTAAAGTTCCCGCCAGTGCACTGTGACGTAACAGTGTACCGCAAGGTGTCGGGGCGGTCAGAAGGGAGGCATCGACCTACGCCACTAAAAGTGGGTTCGCCGGAAATCACGTGAGTTTCACTCCTCGTTCTCTCCGCGACCGTGCCTAAGACTTTTTTTTTTTATTCTGCTCTTCGTACGAGCGATCGTAGAAAACAAAATTTCAGTTCCACTAGCTCTTTATCGCTGCACCGTTGGTTTGTTTGCGTGCTATAAAAGTTGAGGACAAAGAGTCAGTGGATCGACGTGATGGAGGTTAATGATGAAAGCGTTGCGAGTACAAGCCAGTGTACGAGTGCATGCCGTCAGTTTGATGATACAGAGCTATACTCG
This sequence comes from Ixodes persulcatus, assembly GCA_013358835.2. Classification (NCBI taxonomy): domain Eukaryota; kingdom Metazoa; phylum Arthropoda; class Arachnida; order Ixodida; family Ixodidae; genus Ixodes; species Ixodes persulcatus. The sequence continues at coordinate 473,135 of JABSTQ010009378.1, forward strand.
GCACAAAACAAGCTATCAAGTTTTGAAGAAAAAATTTTAGAATGCTCGCAGAAATTAGGATTGCTAGCATACGACACGCCCGATCGCATTGCTGAAGGTTCAGACACCGAGGTCGTTGAATCATCGGATACTCTCCAGGCTTAAGATGCCTACCGTCTAAAGTATACAAACTGGTGAGTGTACCAAGTACAAGTAAACGCCAAACGTAAAGTACGTGTTTTGTCTAGAACATCAGTAGAACTTGTTTACTAGGTGCGCATGCAGCCGATGCGTCGTGATGCCTGAATTCAAGCCTCTTGAGTGCCGCTGCTGCAGGGAGATGGGCAGGAAACTTACAGACCTGCAGTTGAGGTCTCACATCGAGATCTGTGAGTTTTAGTAAGCTTCGCCTAGGGTTGTAATCTTCATCACTATAGTTCATCGAGCATATCCATCGCCTACCCACGGATTCTAATAGCTGTCCTGCGGGAACCGGAGTCAGTCACCGGTCCATCTCTTTTATGTCTCTCGGAAATGCATGCAGTGTGATCTCTTCTTCAGTTGCTGAAATACCGGTACAGTCCCTCACACAGCACCTTCTAGGCATTGTAGTTGATCACGTCAATTCACTGACTCCTCTTCTTCTACCTTTACAGCAACATTAAGCGATGAAAGGCAAATAAAAGAAACCTTGTCTGCTTGGATCGCTCGTGCAGGTGCGGAGAATAACAAAAATATTTAAAAAGTATTACACGCGCTCGAGGTAAGCACGAGGAGGGATACAACTCACGTGACTTCCGGCGATGCCTCCATTCTGACCTTATTTCGCTCGTCGCTGTAAACGTAGGACTGCTGGAACGATGATATTTGGAGACGAGTGAGATATTCACTAAGTTTGTGCACGAAGTGTGCTAATTTTCATTAAGACAGCAGGTGTGAAAGTTATGCATCTAACGAATAAAGTAATAAAGCTGTACGGGATATCCAATATTGGACCCAAAATGTTGTGTTATAGTGGGCTGTCGGCCAACACACGGTTTGGCCGTCAAGGGCTTTTGCGGTCAGCAGTTGTGTAATAACCTGTTGTGCGGGGTGCTGATTTTCGGCGCACAGGTACTTTGACATGACCGTAACTTGACACAACATTTATTTTACCAAAAAGAGGTGGCATAGCGAAACCAGGTGGAAATTTAGTTTGGGTGGCGTAATTAAATGAGAACTGGTTTTGACCGTCAAAGGCTGTCAAGATAATACCACTCATCGTGGGAGGTGCACACTTTACAGGTAGGAAGGGACCAGTGGACGGTACTTCCAGTTCGAACCACTTTGCGATAGGTGAAAGCCGAGAAAAAAAAATTGTTGTCTACAGAACTCGGGGTGTCAGCGTTTCCACATCCAAAAGTAGGCTGATCAAGAAAGAAAGCACACCACATAAACTTCCATACTCAAACGTCGATTCTCCAGTGATTCCGAGTTTCATTGTAGTATTCCTTAGATTCATATTTTTCACTTTTTTTTTACCATTCGAACCTTTCTTCATGAAGTACAGATTGCGTGCCATACTTGTCCGGAAATATCATCGACACGTACGATGGGGACGAGACTTCTTTGGAAGGCATTCCTCAACGAAATTGGCACTGCATACTCAAAAGTGTGGGATGGCATTTCAGTTCGTCCTTTCGGCGATAACACATGTAAGCGTTACTGGTACGAAAACAAACGCAGAGCGCAAAACGGCAGTGTAGAATACGTCACCCGTGCCGACACAGTGGCAGACATGATCGGGAGACAAAATTTCTCGCGTCGTACGGCACGGGTCCATCGTTGTCGCTGTCGCGCAAAACATCGGCGAGGTGAAAAACTGTGAAACTTTGTTCTCACGAGATACAACGCATAACTATTGAAGCACTTAATGACGCAGCACAGGCAGCACTTCATTCTGTGAGTGTGAACCCAGCGCAACCACACCGCTCCGACTTTGCGTACCAACGTACGCGGCGTGGTTTCGGTTTCGTTTTCTCTGGGGTTCTCACTGCCTACCTTCGGTACCGGCCGCGCGGCGGCGCGCCAGTCACGTCGCACGGAGTGTATAGTGAAACAATATTTTTGGAATGTCCTGATATGCCATTTCAACGCCTAGCATGAAATAAACAATTTTTTTGGCGTGTCAGAGGCCCTTTAAGGCTTCTTACGGTGGATAACCCCTTCCCACTGAAGAATTCTACTGAAGTCATCAGTTTTCTACACGAGTGCAACGGGAAGAGCTACAAGGTCTGCTCTCTGGTATCAAGAACTTATACTATTCCCTACCCCAAGACTCACTTCACAGCTATGCTGAAGACTGCATCGGCACCTTCGGGGCAGTGGCGTTCCAGAATGCCTCTGGTGTTTCTCAAAGTAGTTCTTTAGAGTTACTTACAGTGTGCCTTAAATCCACATTTGCCGCATGGGACAGCAAAATCTTCCTGCAAAATCACAGCGCCAATCCTTAGCAAGATTTACTTTGCGCGCCATGACAGGCTGCTTTAGGATCGCCTAAGGAATTCCCAAGTGGTAAAAATGGTTCGTTATGTGGACGACGTTTTTATCTTCTTGGATTGTGATAACTTCTCCTTTGACCATTTTGTTACCACAGTCCTAACCACATTTAATACCTGCGTAGCACCACTACAAATCCCCCATGAGCTTCCCTCTGAAGTCTCGTTGAGATTCTTACACCTCCGACCCCTTTTGTTAGATGATCATGTATGTTGGGCTTACTAACCTAAGAGAAAGAAGCCACTCTTGTATTTCCAGTTGGCACACTCAAAATTAATTACGAGTAGCATAGTCAATCTATGCCTTAAAAACGCCTTGACGAAAAAATGCCCGCATTCCATTACACACAGTTTCGAAGGTCAAATTTTAGGCTGGTTTGAGCAGGCTACCGCTTAACCCTATTGTCTTCCGTGGCTCAAAACATTCTGAGAAATATGAAACAAGGTGGTGACGCTGACAGACAGTTAAAGGACAGACGAAAAACAAAAAATTAGACGTTTACGCTTCTCTGTACTGCAAAATCAGAGCGCAGCTCTTGAGGTAAGTTGATTTTGTGATATACTGTGATAGAGAATTTGAAATATATATATCATTGATTTTTTTTTTTTGAGGGTAGGCCAGGAAGGACGAGGAGGTGGTGATAGGAGGGAGCCCCATAATGCAACGCGCTCGGCCTTTGTTTCAACGTGAAACGTTACTGACTAGTTGCTCCGGATTTCATGAAGCCGCATCTGGTGAAACTGGCCTGTGACGTACCATGACGTCATAGTTTCTCTGCTAAATTTAGCTGGAAAACTGACGCCACGTGACCTCAACACCAATTTCGTTTCCCCGCTAAATTTAGCGGGGAAAATGGCGTCACATGGCTTCCTGTCGCGTCACCTATGAACAAATTCAGTTTCCCCACTAGATTGAGTTGTAAATTTTACATCACGTGACCTCAACACCAATTCAGTATCCCTACTAAATTTAGCGGGGAAAATGTTGTGACATGACTTCATGTCAAGTAACTTACACACAATGTCGGTTTCCCCGCGGAATTTATCGGGAAAACTGACGCCACTTGACCTCAACACCAATTCAATTCCTCGCTAAATTTAGCGGGGAAACTGAATTGGTGTTGGGGTTATGTGACGTCAGTTTTCCCGCTAAATTTAGCGGGGAAACTGAATGCGCAGTGTTACATTATGGGATATCACAGACCTGTACACCAATTTAGTTTCTTCGCTAAATTTAGCAGAGAATTGAATCGGTGAATAGGTCTGTGACGTCCCATAATGCAACGCGCGCAGTTACGCCGACGGCGACGGCGACGCCGTCGCCGCTAAACGCGGAAACGGCCACCCAGCTGCGCTCTAAAAAGTAGTAATCCTGCCCTATACTCACAACGTTTCGCACGCGCTAAAAAAAAACGGGACCTGAGAAAATCTGAATGTAATCTTTTCGGTCACGAACAAGGTGTCCAGTTTAAGCAAAAGAGTTAATATCAATAACAACCAACAAGTACGCTGCACAAAAAACACCTCAGAATGTTTTGTTCACAATGTAGATTATTTTAATTCTCCTTCACGTGGCAAGCAATATATAGGGCAAACTGGGCATTGCTTGAACGAACGGTTAAGAGAACATTAATATAACACGCACAAAGTGATATGCAGTCTACAATGTTTCGACTGCGGGTGTGAGGCTGACGTTACACGGTGTTCTGTTATAGGAAGGAGTAGCCAGAAGCTAACTAGAGAGATTATTAAGGTGGAAGGGATTGTACGGCTTAAAGATGCACGTGTCAGTGCTCTACCCTCGACGTTACCAAACAAAGAGCTAGAATTTTTTGGCACATCGGAAGATGAGACGCCATTGAGATACAGAAAATATTGTTGCGCTACTCGCGAAGACAAAGATTCCGAAGCAGTTTTGCAATCATCGTTACTCGTGCGGAAGAACCCCAAAGTACAACTGAGTTGTAAGTCAGCGCTGTGTGTCTCTTGGGCGTGTGTTCCGTGTGTGTGTGTGTTGTTGCCTTTGCTAATATGATGCTTCACCAACTCGCCCAAGCTGCCATCCTCCCCTAGTTATGACTACTTACGCAGGCTACTTAGTGCAGTACTCACATGCTCAGAGCGCCCTTTGTGAAGCTGCCACAGGGTCAAGCTGTCCACGTCTCTCATGCCGTCCTCATCAAATTGAATTTCCCCCGTGAAACCGTCATACGTCGTCTGTGGAAGGAGCAAGAAACCCAATAAATAAAGCGTTACGCTCATTGCGACGTCCTATTTTTGTGGTTATGACGTAGACTCGAGAACAAACTTGTTGATATTGTTTGTTCACACCAAAGTATATTAATAAAACACGCTTGTTCAAATGACTTCTTACTATTTCAACGTTCTCCTTGATCAAAACGGACCGATTATGAAGCGCTGATTTCACATACTTAAGGATTGAAATCTTACGTCTACAGAATCAAGAAATAGATCGAACCCTTACAATCGGATATACAAAGCGGTGATATAAAACAACCACATTCTAGGGGCCTTCAGCTAAGAATTGCAAACAAAAACCAAAGATCTCAGCTGTCTGTATCAAGTATAACTGTTAACCACAACCTTGACATAGACCCGACGCTCTTAAGTTAAGGGTGATGCTGTCCCGTCCACTGAAATGGGTTCATAAACACAATAGGGATGATAATGTATTTTGTTCAAAAATGACATTGTTACTTTTGTAAACTTTCTGCGAAATAAAGCGAAATATTGTCATTGTTTGGTCTTCATTCTAAACCAGATCTCGCCAGATGCTACACGGAGTAGACGACTGGCGCGCTCTTGGCACTACTATTATTTATTTTTAATTGCTTTTGACCGCCGTTGCCCACATAGACATTTGCATAAATGAGGTGGCAGAATTTAACCATAAAATAAAATAATTTAAAATGAACACTAGGCATTTTCACGACATACAAACGTAATGCTAAATGGAGTGAAGAGTAGAGGTGGCACACCTGAAGGTATTCATTTGTGGGATACCGACAATGTGCTCGGGTAGATTGTTCTAGTCCGCGATAATCAATTGTAGCGAATCAGATTAGTCCTAGGTGTAACCAGTTGAATTTTGAGTGGATAATGAATGCGGGGAAAGGTATGAATTTGAAGCATGCATTTTTTTAAAGGAGAACAGTAACACCCTTTGTGTAGGTGTGTAGGACATGACATATTTTGTTCGAGGCAGTAATACTGTTAGGCTCATTATTACGAAAGATGAAGCGGCGGGCTACATTAGGGTGAAAATATTTGTTTTTTTTCCCCGTCATACGGCGAGCAAGTGCTCCAAAACGCGTTTTCGGTTAATCGGAATGGAAGAGAGAGCACGCCAATCAAAGGGCAACCGAGAGAAGGCACAGGGAACGCGCGATGACGAGGTAGTCAAGCTCGCACCATCGTTGAAGCTTGCACCGTCGTTGGTTCAGGTTGGGGGTGAACAAAATCACGTGACCGCGTTTGGAGGGTAAACAAACGCACGACGTGCGCAAGGAGCAGAGCACCATTGTACCCCGTATTGCTTGTCCGTTCGCGTGTGTCGACCAGAGAAGAATCTTTTTTATGTTTTCTTTCCTCCTGTGAACAGGCACCCAGTGTTGTAGGCGCCACCGAAAAAAAAATTAACCCAATACGTTAATCGTTACTCGCAAATTAGAGGAACACGTTACCTACCTACGTTACCTCAAAATAAACGGAACGCGTCACCGTTACCGATAAAAAGTAACGCACGTTACATTTATTTATAAATTGACGGTAACAGCGTTGTTTTTTTTTTTCTGCGACAGCGTTTTTTGACATTGGGACGAAGGCGTGGAGGTTTCGTTTTTTTCTATATTGGTACTTTTTGCGTTTGGAAAAAACAGGCAAAAAGTTGAAGGTATGTGAAATGAGTGGAATAAAGAATGGCTTGGCGCCTATACTTCGCTTCAGCTTAAGTCCAGACGCAGCCGAAGCTACCAGCTAATGGGACTAATCAAGCAGCGTCAAAAGTGTAGATCACTGGACCTTGTATGTTTATGATTGGTTCAGCGATGATAGGACACGTACAGAAATATGACCAGCATCATGATGGTGAGCTTTTGACGCTGTCTGATTACACCATCAGCTTGTAGCGTCGACTACGAAAAGGAATGTATGGGCACTTTATGCGTGTCTTGGGAAGGTGTAATGAGAAACGTTAGTACGTTACGCCTTTATAGTTTGAGAAGGACGTTGCTACGTTGCCTAACAGAGTAACGCGTTACCGGTAACGCCGTTCCTTGTAAGGCGTTACCGCCAACACTGCAGGCACCCCATCGATCCCGTCGTCGCCTCCTCGGCAGGCGCGACCGGCCACTTCCGTCTCCCGGAATATGCACGCACCCCTTTGAAGGTGTCCAGGAGCTTTTGGCCGTCCTCCAGAAAGGTGCCGTTGTCGCATTCCACGCCGTTGAACTTGAAGTCGGCGCCGGCTTTGGAAGCGTTGTGCAGCACCTCAGCCAGGACGTGGATCGCGTCATAGATTAGACCCACCTCCGTCTGGAAAACAAATAAGAACACTTTTGATTCACACATTTTCGTCTGAATACGCAAAAATGGCCGAATAAAACTGGTTTTAGACGATCAAGACTTCGTTCATCTGCACAAGAGCTGCTGGGGGAATAATGTGTGGCTGGTCACGATTATCTCGTCACTGAGCAACCTGTGATTTTACAGCAGCATACGATAAGAATAGTAAGGAAACAATCATGCAGTGGTGAACGTTTTTGTGCTAAGCTAGCCTCTATATATTTAATATATCGATTACTAAACCTGATTGCACAATAAACTAAGTTGTACCGTAGAAACATGCGAAGTCTTCTATTGAAAATAAAGGCTCGCTGGCGTGCTGTACACAAACAAGATTGATTTAACTCCAACTCACAATTAATTGCTTCGCAAACAAATCAAAATGCACGTGGGTTTTCCAAACTAGAAAAGTCCACAATAACTTTTTTTTTTTAAAAGCTAAACTTTTATTAATAATAAAAAAAAACACGCGCTTTACCCTTACTCATCGGTGGATGCAGACATTTTTTTTACTTTTGTATAGCCGCCACATTGGTAATGCACCATTGAATTACTTCCGTAATTTATAAGGACTCTATTGATCTACATTGAAAATCAAAACGCTGCGATGGATACCATATATTGGTGCATAGAGGCAAAACATAGATTTCAGGCATTTATATGAGTAGAAATTTATATATCGAAAGAAACATTTGTCTAAGTGTGCTCAAAACGAAGAAATATAGTCGCTGTTTTGTTTATATCGTTTTGTGATAACATAGCGGGTTCGGTGACGTTCCCTGTGTCTCATAAGACCCTAGACTATCGGTACGGTCCTTTAATGTAACGCGAGGTATCAGTAGTTGTCTGTTACTTGGACTATTTGAGAAGCAAACCAGTTCTTTTGCTGAGCCGCAAGACCAACTTCAGTATGAAACTACCAAGTCGTTACAAGCAAAGAAACAGAAATCACCAATATGGCACATCATCACTTGACGAAACTGTATATCGCTCCGATGGTCTACAAAACGCCAACAACTCGCAAATATATGGAGAGGAGCTCGAATATAGAGGTCAAATTCAAAAAGCAGAAAGCATGCGTGAGTTGCCCCTAATCCAGCCTAGATGAACAGAACAAGAATAATGTGGTTATTTTGTTGTTTTTTTCGCCGGAGACACAATGACGTAGCAGCGACCAGTGGATGGGTTATTGTTTTTTAATATCAATAATTCGCTTAGTTACAGGTGGTAGTTCCGCAGACGTGCTACAATAGGACCATAAGCCTTAGAAGTAGGAGAAACCTCTACTTTATTTGGCTGCTGAGTCTCCGCAGCCAAATCAAGCCAAACGACTCAATATGGTAAGAGCAGGAGGCAGAACACGGTAATTCCAACATTTTGAAAATCCGAGTCTGGAGTTTTTAAAATTTGGAAAGTTCGCCAGCTCACTTGCACGGTCTTTTCAATTCTTTTCGACCATCTTCATATTTCATTTTACTCTCCCCTTAAAGGCCGATAAACAGCGAGAAATGAGCGCTCTTTCCCCCAATTCCTCCTTTTCATTCGAGAAAGTGGGAGACTGTTTTCTGCAGGAATTAGCTAAGAGACCCGCTCATGTGAGGAGAGGAAGAAATAAGAGGGCGAGAGTGAAGATGAAGAGAGAGGGAAACTGGGAACCGGTTTTCTTCCCGGCAGAAGACGATTCTGTGGGTCGACCTTAAACGTAGAAGTAATTATTAGTGCGTTAGCATTAGTACACCCATGAGAGGGAAAATCTGATCGCGTCCATCTGTGCATAAAACGGTGGAAAAGAAAGTGTGCCGCGCGGAGAGGGAGAGTAGCGAAAGACAAAGGGAAGCGACGTCACGGGGACTGAAGCCAATGCGCCCGTGGATGCTGGGGCGAGTCTGAACTTGCAGGTGTGCGGAGCCCGTATGCCTTGGTTTGTGCTACAAAATGGAGTGTGAACCAAGCACTAGCACCGGTCAAAGTAGGCGGCAAAAATATGAAAGGAAATTTCTTTGGTGAATTCTTAGGGAATGCGTTAGCATGACCTATGGGAAACGCCACACATGTCCCCCTTTGGGAAACGTTAACACCGACTCCGTAACGAAGCCAAAAAGAGGTCGCAAAAATAGAGGGACCAAAAGAGAAAGACAAAACAAAAAGTGAAGGGGTCAGCGTTAGCGTTTCCCAAAAGGGGACGTGTGTATATTTTCCCAAAAGTCACGCTAGAGCGTTTTTTATGCACGCGCGCTTATTTCTTGAACTTGACTAATTAATGCGCTATTACACACATATGTCAGAACCAGCCCTCGTTTGTCAAAGGATGTTGCCAGGCAAGCGCTCCCACCTCTTTCTCTTCCGATTTGGTGGTGAGGTCCGGATGATACTTGACCAGTCTCCTGCTCATCAGCGCGAAGTCGTCGTCATCGAGATGAAGCAGCCGGAAGCTATAAATTCTGGCATCGTCATTTCTTAGATCTTTGGTGTTCACCACGTGGAAGTCCTGGAAAGAAGTAAGCGTAGTTGGTTAGTGGTGAGGGCATAGAGGCACTCCGATTGCTCTTCTTACCAGAGTAGTGATAAGAAAGTTGTGAAGCTCAGTCATCAGGCCAGCGTCCTTGGCCTGAAAGATTCAAAAGAAAACATTCGTTGTTAGCGTGGATCGATACCATACTTTGAATCAATAAGACAACTTGTTAAAACTCCGTAATTATTTACGCATATTTCGTTTTCCTTCGGGCTACTGACATTTTTTTTTTTTCATTCCGGTAGGCTTTCTGAGCCTGATAAACAGGATAAAAAGGAGCTTGGATTTCGATTTTTTATTGAGCTTCACACACGCTAACACAACCGAAATATGCACTTGCTGTATACGTTGCAAAATATATTTGTGTATGAGTAGAGAATCATGCACCTAATTGTGGTGCTTGCTATTTATGAATATATACGCATTACACAGAAGTCTAACTTCAAACGACACGAATTGAAGTCTATCGACAACCGTTCGGGTGACTCTTTGAACTGATACAATTATCTACTGCTTAGCGCTATCAGATTTACCTCCACCTGAATACTCGCGTAGCTTTAGAAGCAAAGGTAATTATAATACAAAATGCAATTCAGAAGGTGTTTTGAGCCATACGCAAGTACACCTTACTATTTATGTAGGCCTCAACAACTCAGTAGCTGGCTCTTGCGCATTGTCGCTGGCCGGATATTTGTCTGCAGCGTTGATACTTTGCACCATGAGCTTTTTTCACTCAATGCATTTGAAAATTGTTTTGCAAATTAAAGAAAAAAGAGGAAACATTTTTATAAGTGATTGTGCGCAGTGGCGTACCAACTTGTTTTTGAGTGGGGGGCAAACCTGTCCCTCCCCCCCCCCCCCCCCCCGGGCCGGGGGCGGTGTCCTAGGTACCCCTGTGGCGCCGCCGGCTAGTGTTTGCCCTACCCAGTGGCGGCTGTTTCAGGGGGGGGGGGGGGAGCAAAACACATGCCTTGCCTCCCCACTCTGAGAACTGGGGGGGGGAGCAAGCGCTTCCTTGCCCCCCCCCCCCCCCCCCCCCCCCCAGTCGGCACGCCCATGATCGTGCGTAAATTTCCCACATAGCACTTGGAGAGCCGATGGACGCGTTGAGTCCGGGCTCCTTTACTCCTACTCCGACGCTCCGATTTACAAACGAGAACAGTAACTAAACGGAAAATCGTGTACAGAAGCGCGACACACCGAAACTATCAACTTGTCGCTCACCGCTTCTGGCAGTACGGTAATGATACGCCGTCGTGGATATGGGCGGCACAAGCGGAAATTATTTCTAAGATGAATTAATTGAGGCAGCCTATACCCGTATGCCACGGCGGATTGTAAAAAAAAACAAACAAGCAAACAAAAGAAGTTCGGTGACGCTATGAAATGTCTTCTAATGTTTTAATACTCCCGAAAGTTTTGGAGACTTTGCGAGACTAAAAAAAAATAAAAAAATATTTAGGTCTAATTTGTCGAGTCAGGAGTTTTATAAACGAATCAGGGATGCCTTGCTGCTCCATTTTCCAGAACGATAGCCAGGCCCATCGATGCGTCATCGGCACATCCTTCCAATAGAGCGCACGTTAACTAGTTTTTGGGCGAAATTCACGAAACAAATTATTTCGAGAATGCCATGGTTGTTTCGGCTTCTGAATTGAATCGTCTTTAGTTTCTAAACTAAGCATTATTTAAAAAAAATAAAAGGGGAAAGGGAGGGGGGGGGGGGTGCAGCGGTCGGACAGTTTTCTCGCTTTGACAACTTTTCTGTCGATACGGGCAAATTGTTTGGGAAGTGACGTCACGGAGCGTGAAACTCGCGCTCGGACAAAAACTCGGCGTCGGTGACAGGTCAAGAACGAAGTGGAAGCTCCTCCCACCCCTTTCCAACTCAGCGGAGCGAACGGTGGAGATGAGGTCGCCTCCTTTCCAGCGTTTGCTCTACTGAAGTGGAAAGAGGTGGGACGAGCTTCCACTTCGTTCTGGACCTGTCACCGACTATAGGAACTTTTTTTAGGTGTACGAAGAGCGTGTTCAAGTCCCCGGTGTCAGTCTTGTCGGCTGAACGGAGCGCCAAACTCTCGCGCTCCGGAATCACAAACTTAATGCGCCCAATGTCTGCGATGCACACGGAGGCAACTCGGCGAATGACGAGGTTGAAAATTTATATATATATATATATATATATATATATATATATATATATATATATATATATACAAAAAAATGTCAGAGCCGTGACACTGAGCATGACGCAAACACGTGAACCGTCATGCCCACGTATCACGATGCAGGTTCTTTCTTTTTTTTTTTTTTAGGTCTAAGCCTATTTCGTGTCTTGTGATTCGCCGAGCCGCCTCCGTAGATTGCCGTGATGGCCCCTCATATAGTGCTTTCCGTGGAAAGTAAACTCGCTGAATTTCTTAGAGTGAGTCTTTTAACTTCCATGAGATAATCGTAACTTTACCACACGCTTACCGAAAAACCGTCCTACGGCCGATACCTCCATTGGACTTACGTCCCACTAAGTTTAAATAAATTTAGGAATTCTCGCAAATTAATTGTCTTTAAATATTATAAATGTTAATGAACTGTTTGCAAGTAAAAAAAAAAAAAAAACACACACACACGCGTCGTTTCTTCACACGTTCTTTGTCTCCCGACTTTATCCGTACATATTAACGTACATTTTGTTTCTTACTGTTCTCAAAGGTATAAATATCAGCCAGAACGTTCCAAGCAATCAACGGAGCGGCAAAAGGCTAATTTACGATCCCGGCTGCCGCCTATATTTCTCGGGAGCTAGAAGCCAGGCCACCGGCGACAGCCTAAAGATAGGCCAAAGGACCGACGCCCGCGAAATCTGCTCGGGCCAAAAACGAAGATGTGGCCCGAACCGGCGGGTGGCCCGCCGGGGCGCGTGGCCCCGGTGAACGACGTGTCTTTTTCTCGTTGTCTGGCCGTGTAGCCTTGGAACTGACGCTACGCTGTGGGAGCCTATTCTTAGCCTGGGCCCGCCAAAACATCAGAGGGAGCGCGCGCAATTAGCGTTATTTTATCGAAGGGTCGTGCAGTTTTGAATTGTTCCAGGGTGAGTTGGTCTTCGACCTCCTAAAGCGGGACGAGAGTTATACATGTGCGACCGGTGCGTGTCCTTCGCTGGAACCGTTTGGCACGCGCAATGGCTTATTTTTACTCTTTCAGCTCTCCGTACGTAAATGTCTAAGTTAGGTTCGAAATAACTTTGAAATACGTTCCTAGCTTAAACAGACCATGAAACAGAAGCTGGGTGTTGAGAATTTCGAGACGCATTGCTGTTGGCATTAGGACAACGTCATGACAAGAGAAAAGTTTTATGATGACGCCGTGTGACGCCTGAGAGGCAAAGCGACTACTGGAAGTAGCGTTTCGTTACTATTGTTTAAGCTCCCGCAAGCTCGAGTACGCAGTTTAGATGTCTCTAGAAGATATCATTTTCTCGTTCGATTCGTGAAAGCATAGGGTTTTCCCGTGGAAAAAAAAAAAAAAAGCCTAGTTGAAAAAGGAAAACAAAACAAAACAAACCAACAACAAAAAGTTTGAGCTTTGTAAATGCAACGCTTGCGATAAAAAGTGACGCCTATTTCAAATTTATAAACGCGGAGAGGATTTATACTGAGCAGACGTTATTAAAAAAATAAAAATAAAGAAAAAGCCAGTTCCTTGGTATTTGTTAAAAGCGCGAGAATCTGAGCTTCGTAAATGCAGTATATGTGAAACAACAAAAACTGACGTCTTTTTTATGATTTATAAACGTAGATCATTTATACTGAGCACACGCCATATATAAAAAACAGCTAGTTCCTCTGGTATTTTCCAAAGTCGTGATAAATGCATAGCGTTTAGAACGCATTTGCTCACGCGTCCGTTCAAAATCAGTCTGTCGCACAGATTACATGCCGCATCAAACGGATTGTGTGTGAACTGGCACATGAACTGCACATGAACTGCTGTCTGCTGTGCAATCGCAATTGTGGCTTCCTCTGGCTGTTGGGCACGACGCTCTCGTTTTGCAGCCGCGTCACTTGCATTTTCCTCTTCACCCTGCTGCGCACGCCGTTTTCACTCCCGTGCCGTTTTAGGCGATACACAAAATCGGCAAGCAGGATCCTTTATAACAAGTGTACTCCACGTTGCTACTGCCGAACGCACACCGTGGAAAGTCCATGCTGTAATGAAAGTCGCCGATTGCGCGCAGCTCTATGTTGCACTACCTACAGAGGCTGCCTTCCAGGCTTCAACACGATCGCGCCAGAGCTAATCCTACAAATGCTAGGGATTAGAAAAAAAAAAGAAAAAAAAAGAGCAGCGTAGTTTTATGTTTGTGGAAATGGAGCGTGCTAGAATAGTTACGATGTTAGAGGAGAATTAGATAAATGACGAGGGCCGGACGACACGTATCATCCGGTCCTCGTCATTTATGTAATTCTCCTCTAACACCGTACGTAGTTTTATGGTCTTTTTAAGACATCAGGGTACCTCATAAGCTTAGCTAAAAAAGGCGCTGGCTATTTTACATAATTTACACAAAAAGAAGTTGAATGACGAAAGTAAGGATGGATAGCCATACTGATCACCTCCTGTAGGACGCCAGCGATGCGGTCTTGCGGCAGGTCGATGATGAAGTTCCTGTAGCCCGATTCCTTGATCTCGTCCCAGACGGTCTTGGGCTCCTGGATGGCGTCGTCTTCCCCGGCCTCGGCGTCAGTCTGCCTCCTTCTGCGGCGGTCCACCGGCTGCCCAACGGCGCCCAGGTCGAAGGCGAGCACCTTGCGGCCCATGATGTCCTCGTGCCGCTCCATCTCCTGGAGTCGCACCAGAGCTACACGTCAAAACCCAACGGAGGACCGTCATTACGCTGCACTTACTTGGCCGGAATAAACACAGCGAGGACTCTATGAATTTGACGCGCTTCGTGCTTTGGTGATGGTGTTTGTACTACAAAAGCGAAGCCGGATAAAGGTGTTTCTGTGTGGACATATATTTTATTTATTTGTTTATAAATACTGCTCATCTCCTTCTAGAGATTGTGGCAGGAGGGGTTAGTAAAATTTACTCCAGAGGAAGTTATACGAAAGTATAAAGAAATGAAGTAAATGCACAATAATATTAAGTGAAGTAAGGTAATTCTCGAATTCAGTAAACCTGGCTGTATGCACATGGAAACTTCGATTCCTCAAAACGTAAAAAAACGAGAACAAAACTTTTCAAATTTGTAATATCTATATCTTTCTTCTTCGTTGTTCAAATGAAACGCTACAGTAATGTGCAACATTTTTGTTCTTGGGGGAGAATTAGGTTTCATCCACACACGTTTTGTACCAATATTTTTTGTGTTTTTATTGAGATAATTTTGTACTTTGATTTTTTAAGAAAACTATTGTTATGGCAAATGACATCATCGAAGCTTTCAAAAATGCGGGGGTTGAAGTAAGTTTAACCAGCAGACCTAAACGAGACCATCTTCCGTATGGCGTTTTCATTTCTAAAGTTAAAAGTACTGACTAGTATGCTGTTTTCATCCTCGCTGAGTGGGCATATTGAGGCAGAATTGGATAAACGTTCATAAAAATATTAAGCAGTAGATTAAAACATTTAAAGGCGTTTTTTGCACGTGGTATTAATCTGTGTATGCAGTATTACAAATATGACATGCTGAAACCAAGAAATAAAAATTAATGTGTTTTGTATTATTATACTTAATGCATTGAAAGGAACGTTTGATTTAAAGACACATTTAAATTCCAATCCTTCAGAGAAATACCTTCATATGAGCCATTGCACTGTCATGTTAGGCGATTTAAACATTCGATAGATGAATCGTTCCTTTATCAATAACCGAATAATCGGGATACTAGTGCTTATATATATATATATTTTTTTTTTTTTAACGACTCCACGGTTACCAAACGTATATTGCGCTTTGTCCAGAAATACATTGATGTAATCGGCAGCGTAAAAAAATCAGCATTACTGAGCAACCTTTTAATAAATAAATAAGAAGAATATCAAAACAACTGCGGCGTCTAAGGTAGACTTTTTAAGCAGTGAACATCAATAAAACTTTATAATGTTATTAACAACCCAAGTCAAGAACAACTTGCTTCAGTATTAAGCTGTCAAATACAAAATATCTCACAAGCTTTCTATCAATTAGGCTGTAGCCACCGCACTAAATATGACAGGACATTGTGGAACAATAAACTTTTAATCAAATAAGTAATCGTGAAAAAGACAGATTGTTTTGCTTTGATGCAACTATTGTAGTATACAGGGCAAAAAAGAAACTGCGCTCCGTTTTAGTGGATGTCAAGATCCTGACGCTAACAAGTTGCATCTGACGTGTTTCTGACGTCTGTTTACATCGTAGGAAGCAAACACAAATTTGCGTTTCTGATATGTCAGCACACATTTCGAACCCTTGTCAGGTGTTGACACACATCTGTCTTTAAACTGCTCAGTTTGTGCATGGTGTTGCAGATAGTCATAAAAGTCAACACAATACTTCCAGTTTTCCTGCCAAACGCAAACTCTACGCTGTGTTCTGAAGCTCGGAGTATTGATAGGAATAACATCCCGCGTAGAAATCTAAACCACTTAAGATTTTGATTTGGCCCTAATAACAAAATTGAATTATAAATTAAAATTATTCTATGTTAAAGAGAGTTATATTTCCCTCGCTATTTTAATGCTTTTGAAATGAGTAAAGGTTTGCTGGTTCCCGTAGAATTTGCTTGTAACCCTAAAAGCATGCCTGTTCGTAAACTGACGAGAGAGAGTGAGAGAGAGAGAGAGAGAAAAAAAACACCTCAGAATAGCTATTGAACACTTCCGTGTTCTATTCAAACATTTGATCTTAATTTAAACGCTGCTTTGTTTGCACTAAACCAAGCAGTATTTTTATGAAGTCAAGGGCATTATAGTTTCACAATAGTCCAATAGACAACGACGTCTTAAGAAACGCAAGGCGTAGGTAAATATATTTACGCGCCTTGCTTCGGAATTACATTTTCGGCGTTCTTAATTGGTAAGGCCGTGATGCCACTATATTCTTGGGGCTCATCATGCTTCGCGTTCCTTAAGCTCTCAGTTGCTATAGAAGAAAGACATCCAAAGTACAGCATCGCACCTTGGTCTCCCTCGTAAACGTAGGCGAAGAAGAGCCAGCCCATGCGGTCGACGAATTCCCCGAACGCCTTTCCCAGCAGTTCAGGTCCGGGCACGAGCCCGAGCGAGAAGGGCCGCACGTCCAGGTCCTGGTGCCACGTGGTCTGGAGGTGCGGCACGTGCATGGCCGCGCAGATGGACGACACCAGCGAGTTCTCCGCCGTCGTGCTCGGCCCAAATACGATCACCGCGCCCTCTTCGATTCTGTTGCACACTGCAGGCGATACAGGGTTGAAGTTGCAGTAAAACAACGCTGTTTGATGAACAGACGGTATACAATTATACTATAGTAAACTGTCAAGAACAGGTGAATTAAAATCAACTGAAGTGCGTGTTGATAAAATTGACTGACCACAGAAAGAATAAAACAAACTCGGGACGAAGGACGACCAACATTTCTTTCAAAGAAGTGTTCGCCGTCCTTCGTGCGAGTTTGTTTTATTCTTTCTGTTGTCAGTCTACAGTGGAATACATACCAATATATAGTAAATAATACAAGCACACTAGCAAAACTACGAGCACACTTGAACACTGTGTGGCAATACAGGATGTACGTGCGCTCTACATGGTCGTAAAAAAAAAAAAAAAGCCATTTAAAGTATTTTTAGTCTGATTTTGTTACCACTCTAAGAAACCAGATTGGAAAGCTTGGAGAAATCGAAACCGTGTTTACAAACATAAGGAAAAAAGAAAGTTAATTTCTTTTTACAGCAACTTTTAAAGCCAAACCCCGATCAGTATTGTACCCATTCTTATAATGAAGTATTTGATTACAAATGTAACTGTTTACGCCAAATAAGCTTTCTGGTCACATTGCTTTCCCACTTTCAGATTTGCAAAGACGCGGAAGAGACGGAAAAACCGCGCGAGCGTTTTTTTTTCGCTCCTTTATCCTTGCTCCTGTTGCACGAAATGTAACTTTAGCGCACGACGGCGTTTCCCTAACACCCCTCTAGAATAATGAACGCCTCGCAACGTTCCACTCTTCCTCCATGAAACGTCGTCCCGGTCGGATGGCGCCAACTCAGCAATCGGACCCGAGCCCGATGCCGAGCTTCCTTCGACGCGTTCATTGGACACGAGGCCCGACCGAACGCTGACGCGGCACTCGTATCCAATCCCTGTATTCGCTCGATCTCAGCGTGGTGACGTCTAAATTTTAGTGCACAGGGTTTGATTATTCTAGGTGGTGATGGTTTCCCAAGCGCTCCGGGTCTTGCTAAATTTTACTAATTTAAGTGCGTTTGATGACGCTCAGCAAGTTTACATTTGGAATCAAGGGCTTATATCTTCGCTAATAAAAGATAGCTAACAGATTTTTGTTAATTAATTGACTTATCGTGACCATTAGCCTCCTGTATCGTGTCCCCCTGGCCGTAAACTTCGGCTGCATAGGCCGCATTAATACAGCTTTCACTACTTAAAAATAAAAGTCTGTAGCGTAGTGTTTCTTTAGAACGAAACAAGCGAGATGACGAACTTCCAACAGTGAAAATCACAAACGCAGGAAATTACCAGCAGAAGTGTGTATTAAGTTCCCTTGTTGCGTTTGTTAAGCTTCGCGTTTTCGAAATGCTAAGAGTAGAGATCGTGTTGATTTTGATATTTTAAAATTAATCTTTTTCCGAAAAAGGCTTCAATGACACACCGCCTTTTTCTCGTACATCTGTGGGGGATTTCAACCTGCATTTGGCTGCGTCAAGCTGACCTTCCTAGTCGCGAACGGCTTAAAGGGACACTGACACGCCCCAAAATGTTTTTAATTTTTTTGCCATACTATTCATAATGGTTTCGAGAGACTACCCAATTAATATTTTGGTGCAGAGTCACGTATATTTTAATAAAGCCAAGAAACCCAACTGCTCGGAACTGGAACCGAAACACAAGCACGGAAGCTCATGGCCGGAAATCACGTGGCTACACCCGACCGCGTCTATTTTTCCTCGCTTCTCGGGCCTCTGAAGCAAACGACGACGAGGAACTTGCGTAAACCGTTTGTCGCGCGATTATTTCGCACATATATCCTTTCCGCTCGATGTTCTGCGCTTGAAGATGTCCGTTGCAACGTTGGTCCGCCGTGCGCCGCCATCGCGTTGTCCAGCCAGCGGTACGTCGCCATATTGAAAATGACGTGTACATGTACAGCTGCAACAGAAAAAGAGTAGCACAAGTGACCGACGACCGGAGTGGCAAAATCGCGACACGCGGCGCTATTAGGAAGTTTTCGTAGATCGTTTTCGCCGTCCCGCAACGTTCTCCGCAACCCGCTACGATACTCGGAACTCTACAGCCAAGGCCATCGGCGCGCAGGCGCTGTAGAGGCTTCTTCGTTGCGGAGGGATTAGCGGAGGGGGAAACGCGGTCTACGAAAACTCCCTATTGTTCCCGAGCGCGCCGATAGCGAGAGTGCCAGTCACGTTCCATGTCTCAACGTGGGGGTGGCCGGCAGAAAACAGCCCACCCTAAAGCCCTCATTCTAACAGCTATCTTATCCCTCAATTTTCTGCCGGCCACCCCCGCGTTGAGACATTTAACGTGACTGGCACTCTCGCTATCGGCACTCTTGGGAACAAGAGCGCCGCGTGTCACGATTTTGCCGCTCCGGTCATCGGTCACTATACTCTTTTTCCGTTGCAGCTGTACTTCCTGTGATCTGCGCAATATATTTTTTTTTTTGACCAACATATTTTCACTTTTCTGGAGGACATAAAAAGTGGGGTTCATATTATTTTCTATCCTTAATAATGAATCTGTGTCTTAGATAACCCACGACTTTGAATATTTTTGGTGCACAATGTTTTAACGCCACGTGATCAAGGAAACGATGGTGAGCGTGTCTGAAACCGGTCAATTCTCAACCGGCTGTTTTCGGGCGAGAAAACAAACAAACCAACAAATTTTGAGCCGAAAATTGTGTTCTGGGTTTGGCTCTTATAGGCCATGCACCAATAAAAACCTAGGCAAGCAGAAATGCTCGGTTAGTGTCTTTTTAAGAACTGGAACAGCAGTATGCTCCATCATTCATTATCACTAAGCTGCCTCTGAGATAACAGTATCATCCAACAGTTACGTTGAAGTTTTATCGAACGTCAATGTTTTTATTAATTCAATAAACCACAATATAAGGTTTTATTGGACCTCAATGTTTTTATTAATTCAATGGAACCTCAATACAAGGCTCTATTGCACCTCAATGTTTTTACTAGTTCAACAAAACCTCGACACAATGTTCTATTAGACCGTATAAAGATCGAATTTGACAAGTAGAGCCCACTAGAAAACTGACAATGATTATATGGTTACTCGTATTATGTGACGGCACGCAAACCTAAGAAAGCCCGGTTGATCTTACATCGTTATTTGAATTGCAACAACTGCAGTTGACGTCGTCGCACAAAAATATTGAAAGACCAGGTGAAATTGCCCGTAAAACTTACCTTTATTGTATGTATCAAGCGCATTGTCTTGCCGGAGCATTTCGGTCTGGACGGATAGCCTGGAGTTGGGCAGTATGGCAACATCCGTGTTGACGTGGTCCACTGCGTACTTTAGTGTGGTTTCCAGCAGCTGCTCCGCGGGAGTGAACAATCCGACTGGTAGGATAGAAGCAAACGAGTAATGCATAATAACCATGTTCTAAGACGTGCAAAGAAAAAAAAAAACACTATAGAAAGTTTTGGGAGTTCACTTTTCCGCAGAACATCGGAGCAGACAATCACGGCCAGCAATTCCAAGATCCCAGCCAGTGACAAAGCACAGAATACGATTATATCTAAAAAAAAAAAAAAAAAACGCGATGCGGGCAAGTGAAATGGGATGCTCATTCTGTATGCGCACATACAGTTTTGTTTGCTCTAATCGTATTCGCCCTTTTTTCTTTGGCAACAAACTCAGTGGCGCCATCTATTGGCTAGCCTTGGCACACTTCCGGTCCGGGTATATTTTCTTAATTTTTACGCGTCATTCTTTCACCGTTAGAGTGAATTAAGTATAAGAGTGACATAAGTGGCCAGTTTCCGAAAATAGCGTGTAGACTTAATCTCACAAATACTGGGAAACCCGCCGTCTATTTCGGAACCGGAAGTTATTCAGGGCTATTTGCACACTGGGGCCACCTCGTTTCAACTCACGCGAAAAAGAGCGAATACCATTCTCTTGGAATCTGGTGTTGTCTGCAGTGATTCATTGTCTTGTGTTCTGCGGACGAGTGAACTTAAATACCTTTTTTGAAATAAAGAATTAGATGGGGATGAAAGTTACCATATGCCTAATGCATGTAAAATATTGACACATATTTGGTGATTTGTTTTACAGCTCGTTCAAAGCTAAGGACAAATAAGTCTCATTAGCATAGCTGGTCGGTGGACAGCGGGCTGATTGAGTTGCGGATTATAGCGGCAGGATTCACCTAATGACGGATGCAATTCTAAAACAGTTAAGCAAATAATAGGTTGTCGGTAAGCGTTGGAAAGTAAGGACGAAAAAGCTTCAATGACGGAAAGTGACTGCAGTTAAACTTTGAAAGTCAACAATGAGGGAGAGTAAAGCACACTAAACTTCGTCTCATCCTACGATGGACTAAAGGCCAAAGCCACGGGCCGCCAGGTCCAATCACGTTCCACGCTAAACTATGACACGCTTAGCATTGATTAGGTTTCGACGAATAATGCTCCGAATCCAAAAACGCTGCGTCATTTTTATAGCTTCGACACTACAAAGAGCCAGTACGTCGTCGCTTTCTTTGCAATGTAAAATTGTTGAGTCACTCATGGCTCGATCCGAACCACTGTCCGCCCATCCCCATCAGTGATCCGAGACGCGAGCACCGATACGTGCATCGAAGCGAAATACCACGCAATGTCAAAGTGGCTCGTGATTGGATCTGGCGGTCCGAAGCTTTTGCCTTTAGTCCATCGTGGGGTGAGACGAAGTATAGTGTCACGAGGAGTGGCTTTTTGTATTGACCCTCTTCCTTGATTGGTTCTTAGGTGTTCTTATCGGCTGATGACAGTGGCGTAACTAGGTATGACGGCGCCCATGGCAAATGAAATTTCGCGCCCCTCATAGCCCATGGCAAATGAAATTTCGCGCCCCTCGCGTAGCCCCGCTGCCGTGTTTTTCCATAGGGCACATGTTCGGTGGACTCGGCTCGACGCCCCCTCCCTAGTGGCGCCCGGGGCACTTGTACCCCCCTGCCCCCCCCTAGTTACGCCACTGGCTGATGAGGCAGTCTGATTGGCTGGGGGATGATACTGAATGCTGTGCCCTGCGTCTGTTAAAAGACATAAGCAAATTTAACAAAAAAAAAATGTTTACACAGACTGGATGGAAAGGCGATGTCATGAAAAGAATCTGCAACGAAAACAATATTTTTAGAGCTATATTTACGGTGTGAGACGATTTTTTTTTCAAGCGATGTGTAACGGTCCTTCTTTCCACTTTTCTCTCTCGTGCCTGTGCGCTCCGCGTGGAGGAGAGGTAAGCCGCTTGGATTGGCTTGGCTGCTCGGCTGAAAAACGCATGCAAGCCACGTGCGAGTTCCGCTCAACTTCGGGTCGAGCTGTGTTCTTGGGTTTCTGTGGTGCTGGCAATGGTAGTGTTCGTCCCTTGCGATGGATCCGGAGTTGAAGCGCAGAGTTTTCGACAGCATCAAGCAGCTAGGGCTTGGCCCCAACGAGGACACGCGTCGAATACCAGCTAACCTTCCCGCGGAAAGCTCCGAGGCCAGCGATGTGCCCGCAGACAGTGGTGCCGGTGGGTCGCAGCTCCCGATCGAGTCGTATGAGTGAAAACGGAACTGACGATTTTCTTATACTTGTTGTTTCTCAAACATAAACATATTTCGTTAAAAAAAAGAAGTGCAAAAGAACAACAACAACAACAGCAAGAAACGAAAAGCTTATAGCAAGCTCTCAAAAGAGCGCAAGCACGATGTGACTGTAGTGGTCAGTCAAATGACTGCTAGTTGCCACTTTTCTGCAGGATCCAGCGGGCGCCAACTAAAAATTTGTTTCGCGCCGTAAATATAGCTTACTAAAATATAGCTCAGCTAAGGTAGTTAGTCAAATGTTTATAAACTTAACGCACATTCTTTGTCTACCACTGTACAAAATGTTAGTTTTCTACGTTCAGAACCGATTTATGCGGTATACCTTGAATACGCCATTGATCCGTTTGCTTCACGTTGTAGGTAGGAGAATTAAAAAAAAGTTTCAATTGAAGATTATAGTTTTAGTGTTTAGTATTTCTGCATAAGAGCAATAATGTAATAATCATAATATTAATAATAATCGTTATTTTTGGTGGATGTCCAAAAACAGCACAGCGCCTAATGTGGGAAATGTTTATCAAAAACCAAATATTAGAAATATATGTTCTCATATAATTATGCAGGTTTGTTTAAGACATTCGCAGTAATAAGGACAGGCGGATTTGAATTGAGACATTTGTTTCATGACCACACAGTCCGGTTTTTTTGAGGAGATATTTCATTGCGAAGTGCTGACTTCACTTAAATGGGGATTACGGGTGGAAACTGGTAGGGACCTTCTGCCGTGCCAAAGATTTTAATACTCTTAACACGTGTTTTGGTTTCTTCATTTCTGCGGCCCAGTTACGTCCTTAAAAAAAAAGAAAAGACTCCAAACCTTGAAGCTTTTTAAAAGCTAAACTCTTACACTAAAAAAATAAAAAAAAACTGTTTTCTTTTTATAATTTAAGATGTTAAAAAATTCGATAACTGTAGCCATAATTTACGATAAGGAAAGCGGGGCATTAAAGACAAAACAGACAAAACAGGCGAAAGCCTGTATTGTCTGTTTGTCTTCAATGTCCCGCTTTCCTTATCGTAAACTAGTAACCAACACGCTCAACCATCTACATTGAAGCAATAATAATAATAATAATAATAATAATAATAATAATAATAATAATAATAATAATAATAATAATAATAATAATAATAATAATAATAATAATCAAGAATCAAGAATCAAGAATAGTTTTTATTTGTGCCCAGGAACAACCTTGCGGTTTTGGTGCTGGCGCACGTAAAAAAGAACAAAAACACACACATACACAAAAAGAAAAAAAAAAACACGGAAGACAGTTTTACATAAAATTTTACAAAAAAGAAGACGCGAGAACTGTGTACACAAAATTGTACAGAAAAACAAAACAAAAAAGTGCACAAAAATTGCACATAGAAATGAAGACACGAAGAAAATTGTTCCAATACATATGGATGCTTCACTTGGACGCAAACAGACGCGAACGTCTGAACACTACACATACAGTTCCGTAAAAATAGGAACAAGAAATCAACAAGTCAGGGAAATACATATAGAAACCCGGCAGTTGATTCAGGAAGTTCATCAAAAGTCACAAAAGAGCTTCCGCACAGATTTAACAAAATCGGAAAAGTTGTCAAGAAATATATCGAGATTAAGAGAAGAGTTATTATAAAGGAGTTGCGCACGAGATACTGGATCAAGTGTATTAACTCTAGATGACAGATAGAAGGTTGACGTTTTTCTTGTCGTCACTCGCGGTATGTGCAGAGAAACCTGATGCAGGATGTCGGAGCTATCTATTTGACCATGTATACATTTATAAAGAAAGAGCAGCTCCGCAGTGTTTCGGCGTCCCTGCAAGTCTTGCAGTCCAGTGGGTGAACTATGCACGTCATCAACTGCTTTTGCAAAGTTGAAACGGTGTTTAAAAATAGATACGAATTTCGCTTGTACACGAGAAATCCTCAATAGATTAGAGTGGCACGTCCCACCCCACACAACAGATGCATACTCAAGGTGAGAACGACACAGGGAACAATATAAGGTTAAAAATGTTTTAGGGTCACGAAATTCTCGTGATACACGACACACAAGACCCAGGGTGCGCAGGGCAGACTTCACGATATGCACAACATGACCCTGGAAACGCAAAGCAGAGTCAAATACAACACCAAGATCTCTGATTTCGCCAACGCGGGATAGTTGTTTAGTGTTAATTGTGTAGTTAAATGGTACTGTGGCAGTTTTTCTAGAGTAGGTCATGACTTTTGTTTTGGAATGGTTTATCTTCAGGTGATTACGTGAGCACCAGCCAACAAACGAGGTTATATCAGACTGTAAATCCATGCAGTCAGGTTCGCCGCCTATTTCTCTAAATATTTTTATATCGTCTGCATATAGCAAGAAAGAAGACGTGGTGATGGCGCTTGCGACGTCATTCACAAAAACGGAAAATAGCAACGGGCCCAGTACGGAGCCCTGTGGTACACCCGAAGTTGCGTTATACGTGGGGGAGCAAGACCCGTTCGCACGCACATAACAAACCCTTTCCCTTAGGTAGTCCTCCAGAAGACAGTATATCGGACCGCAAAGACCAACTGCAGAGAGCTTAGATAAAAGTATACTGTGGTTTACAATGTCGAAGGCCTTGCTACAATCAAAGTATATAACGTCAAGTTGACCTCTGTCGCACACAACCTTAGACGCAGCAGTAGCGAATGCCACAAGATTTGTCGTCGTTGAACGACCAGCGAAAAAACCGTGCTGGTTGGTAATTATCGTGCTTTGAAGTGAAAAAGACAGAGATCTGTGGATGACCTTCTCAAAGAGCTTAGAAAACGAGCAGAGTAAAGAAATAGGTCTGTAGTTAGAAGCGTCAGTCCGCTTGCCCGCCTTAAAAATCGGGACCACAACAGCAATTTTCCAAATACTCGGGAAAATGCCCGACTTCAGACAATTAATAAAGATAGCGCAAAGGACTGGTGTTAAAATGCAGCCGTAAGACTTGAGTATAGCTTGGGGGATGCCGTCATGACCGGCAGATAGCGTCGGACGCATTGCTTTTATACAAGTTTCTACAGTAACCTCGTCTATCGCAATATTACTAACTGATAAAGTGTTCGTGCATGGAAGGGTCTCATTAGGAAGTGCGCCAGTATCAACAGTGTAAACCGAACCAAAGACACCAGCGAAAACATTACATACATCAGTTGTAGAGCCTCCGTTCCCTTCCATGACAATAGCATTTTCTCCTGCGCGATCGCCCCTGCGCGATTTAACTCCTCTCCAAAATCTTTTAGGGTTTCGCTGTAGATCTGACTCTACTGCTTCGGTATCTGCCTGCTTATCACGCTTAAGCAATGCCCTGCAACGACTTCTCACCTCCTGAAATTTAGACTCGAATTCAGGACGGCCTGTTTTCTTAAATTTTCTATGCAAAAACGACTTTCTCTTCAAAGCCGTACGGAGTTCAGGAGAAAACCAATAGGGAAACCCAGAGCGTACGTTTTTTCTCAATGGGATGAACTTTTTCATTCCCTCCTGTACCACAGCGGTCAGTTGATTTACTTGATCATTCACGTTCGGAGACTCCAGAATGGAACTCCAGTTAAAGTCAGAAAAATATCCGTACAGGCCTACGTAATCGCCACCTGCGTAGTCAAAGGATTTCTCGACGTTTTGGCCACTTGGCATTTGGCGCAGCACTGGTGTTTGAATAGTCATTTTTATATCAAGCGCTGGATGATATTTATCCTCTGGAACGAGAGGAACTTTACTTTTATCGACACTGACAGTCTCTGAGGTCGTTAGACACAGGTCGAGGAACTTCCCTTGCCAGTTGGGTGTGGAGTTTCGTTGTGTCAGACCTAAGAACGAAGAAAAATTTACTAACGAGTCACATTTTGTAGTGATATAAAAATTATTCGATGTGACCTTCCATGTTTTCCAACAAATAGATGGTGCGTTAAAATCGCCTAAGATCAAAACATTAGCTGAGTCAGATGCGGTTACGGTTCTTTCAATCTCCTGAAGGCAGTCATGGAATGTTTCCGGTGACATATGTGGGGGAAAATAGAATGCTCCTAAAAGTATATTGTCTTTCGGACCGCGCACCTCAACCCAAACTGACTCGGAATAAGTCTCAAGGCCCGTCCGCCTAACGCAATCGTAGGACTGATCAAACGCGACCAATACACCTCCACCCCGCTTCCCTTCAGTAGACTGCCTGTCACTGCGAAAGACCCTGAAGCTTGGCGGGAAGTAATCGGAGGAGGAAATGTCTGGACATAACCACGTCTCGGTAAGAACCAGAAGAGTTGAGTTTGAGCAAATTAAATTTTCAAAGAACTGCTTAGATTTTGTGCGCAGACCACGTACATTCTGATAATAGATATTTAAATCGGTATACTTCTGTTTCATATTACGTTTTTATGCTATGTCCGACGGATGAATCATCTCATCGCGAAAATTACCTCTAAATGTCTGGAAGTAGCACGCGCTGGGCCACAGGTAAGGGTCAGCGAGCGCGTGAAAAGAAGGAGTGTCCACAGCGATGTAAAAAGACGCGTAGGATGCATGTCGCGTTTTCAGACGCAGGCATTGCAAAGGTGTCACACCAACAGACTTCAAATGCCTCACCATGTCCGCTGACGTGGTGCGTGGGTTAAGACGGGTGACAAAAATCTCCTTTCCCTTGGACTGGGGAGACAAAACTGAAGAGAAGGAGGCATTCTCAGGGGCCCCCAAAGACGGCGTGCCTCCAAAGCTGGTTTCACGTCGCAAGTCCGCACACGGAGCACGTGCCGCAAAGTCCGAAGACCCAGGCACTATGACGCCAGGTGTCGCCGGTGTTATGGGACACATGGTGCTCGCCACTGGGGTGTCAGGCACGGGGTCAGGCACGGGGGTCAAGCACGGCGGTGAGGCGGGCGGAATCGACGCCAGTGGACGACTGGACCGGCGCGCATTCACCCCTGTAGCCGGTAGCGCAGGCTTCTTCTCGGCTCCCCCTCTCTTCCTTGACGACGGAGTTCCGGATGGTGAGCTAGCAGACGGCGCCGCCGAGTGCCTGAACCTCGGTACACGAAGCACGTCCCGAATCTGGCCTACGTCACCCCTAATGGCGCTCAGGCTGATCGAGTGTAGGTCGAAGCGCTTCGTGCACTCACTCTGAAGGCGCCGATTCTCCTCACGGAGAGCAGCCACCTGATCCGTAAGGAAAGATATACCATCAAGCGCGCTGGTCAGAAGGCGGTGCAGCAAACGACTTGTAGGGTCGGTGTCAGCAGGGAGGCGATCGTCGAGCAGATCTCCCGAGAAGGGCGAAAGGTCGTCTCCCTCCGTGGCGAGCAGCGGCCCCGCGGCAGCGAGCTCAGCCCCGGCCCCGTCCGGTGGCCGTGGCCTCCCAGCCGCATCGCCATCGGGAAGAACGTCAAGGTCGTCTCCCTCCGTGGCGAGGAGCGGCCCCGCGGCAGCGAGCTCAGCCTCGGCGGACCCGGCGAATTCCCCGTTAGGCCTACCGCCAGCGTGGGGCGAAACGTGCCCTTCGGCGGACTCGTCGAGATCCTCGTTAGGCCTACCGTCAGCGTGGGGTGAAATGCAGCTCTTGCAGCGAAAATCACTCACCCCAGAAGCCAAATGATGGGTGCCGTCCCTGTCCGCACTCAAACACTTCACGTGAGCACGCTTTGAGCAGTCCGTACACCGAGCATACTTCTGCTTCCCGAAAAAAGGCATGGAGCAGCAATCGCACACATCTGTGCTCGGCGCCATCTTGGCGAAAATAATAATAATAATAATAATAATAATAATAATAATAATAATAATAATAATAATAATAGTTTTATTCCGTGGTGCAAATATGCCATTTCAGTTCCGGGACTGATCAAAGCCACAGAGGCTTGTGGGATCAGTTCCACCATTGTAAAATAAAAGGAAGAGGAAAATCACGCATTCACATGGGCATACAAAATATAAGAAGTCACCCGAAATGTCAGTCTCCTTAGAGAGAATGTCAGGAAGAGTAGGCTTGTCTTGTAGATGAGTCACAAAACACACGCACTCACACACAGACTTGTTTCACAAAAACTATCCGAAATAAAGTACAACACAATCGGCTCGCAAAGAGGAACGCGCGATTTGATTAGTCTGTGGATAATGTAATAGTTTTTCATAGAACGAACACACTATGTACGCTATATTCATAGAAAACAAAATATATGTACATGATACAGATACGGTTCTGTTCAAGTCAGAGAAGACTTGTTGCAAATAATTTCATTTCATTTCATTTCATTTCATTTATTTAGATACCTTCATAACACTATAAGGTGACGGGTCGGTCAAAGCCAGTAGAGGCTTGAAGGACAGAACCCAGCAAATGGAATGTCACAGATAGCAGAAGAAGTCCGTAGAGCACACATTTAAACATGTATCTTACTATACGAGAAACAAAAAATAATCATCTCACCATATCCCAGCAAACATATTAGATACAAAATATCACACAGCAGTAAATTATTGAAATTGTACAGTGAATCAGAGCGTAAAACTGTTCAATAGATTTTTCAATTTTCTCCTATTTGCAGCTTCAAAGAAGTGGTCGGGGAGTCTGTTAAAAATGTATGGCACATAGTAAGAGCGCTCTCGCTTACCATATCTTGTGAAACACCGGGGGATTATGAAGCGATCAGAGGTACGTAAATCTCTGCGGGGCACAAAGGGATGTTTAAATTCGCTACACCAGAAATGAGAAAGCACAACACATTGCAAAAAAAGTGAATGGAAGTTAGGCAGTTGGAGAGCCTCAAAGAGGTCAGCTTCTGGTGCAAGATCATAATGATAACCAACACTTCTTAACAAATTCCTTAGGATGCGGTCAATTTTAGTTTGCCATATTTCTGCACAGTTACCAAATAATGTGATGCCATACCTTAGTATACTATAGGCAAGAGCAGTAGCAATTGATTTCCTTACGGCAAATGGCATAAACACCCTATTATTGTAAAGTAAGCAGCACACGCTGCGAAGCTTGCCAGAAACATAGGTTAAATGCGTTGACCAAGACAAATCGGAATCAAAAATTATGCCTAAGTATTTAACAGTGTCAACATATTTCAGGGAACTACATGTACAATCAAGACAGCTGGATCTGTGTAACATAAATGATGAGTCCAATTCTACACTCTTCAGCGGATTCCTGAAGCAAACAAGTCTGGTTTTGGATGTGTTAATAGTAATATAATTGTCATAAAACCAGTCCATTAGTCGTGCAGAATCATGTTGCAATAACTGCACGGCTTGGCGGTAATTAATGTGACTAGAGACAAGTAAAGTATCATCCGCATACTGAAAAATTTTGCAACTGGTGAGCCTTGTTGAGATATCATTAACAAAAAGATTAAATAACAATGGAGACAAAACCGATCCCTGGGGCACACCGGCTTTTAACATCAGCCGAGCACTTTTGAAATTTCCTACTAATAATAATAATAATAATAATAATAATAATAATAATAATAATAATAATAATAATAATAATAATAATAATAATAATAATAATAATAATAATAATAATAATAATAATAATAATAATAATAATAATAATAATAATAATAATAATAATAATAATAATAATAATAATAATAATAATAATAATAATAATAATAATAATACTCTTTGTTAGCACAAAGAGCAAACTGTGTCCTGGGGGCGTGCGAGGCGAAGCAGATAGGCGAAAGCCCGTACGCGAGAGCGTCTGCTGGCCGACCCCCCAGGAAACAAACAATAAAAACAGAAAACAAGAAATCAGAGAAACAACAATCAAGTAACCGGGAAAAACAAACAATCACGTCGTCCCTACAAGCGCCAAGACGCAGCGCCCACGCAAACATTGAGGACAAGCACTACCCAGCTCACCAGGAGACGAGGCACACACGTCTGCCCCCTACCGCGACACTCCCCACGTGATGAATTAGGGACATTGGTTGCCCCAGGCTCGCGAGAACGCCCGACACAGAAGCACAGAGTCCTGCCTGTCTTGAGGTAAAGGGGCACGTATATCTAGGGGAGCCGCCAGGAAAGCTTCAATTGCAGCTGGGACAAAAGAGTGGCCGTGTCGGAGTGTGCGCGCCCTTAGCTGCTCAGGTTGCCCGGAATGCCTGTTGATCCGAACAACACTCTCCAAATAAGTGTCGCACATTGAGCCGTTCAGGAGTCGGCACAAAAGTCTGACACGTGCTACAACCCGCCGGTGGTCAAGAGAATGCCAGTTCACTCCCCTAAGTCGACCTTCGTACGACTGTGACCTGGCAAGTGGCCAACAGGTGCGTGCCAGGAGTGTCCGTGTTGCACGACGCTGAACTCCTTCCAGGCGCTGTGTGAGGTGAGTTTGATGTGGGCTCCAGATGGATGCACAATACTCGAAGCATGGGAGTACCAGCGCCGTGTAGAGTACTCGAAAGGCCTCCGGGTGTGATGGGAAGATGTTGAATAAAGGACAAAGAACCCGAGGACGGCGAGTGAAAGAAAGAGAGGTGTATTTTGTACAGAAGAAAAAACGAAAAATAGATGACGTAGTCTCACTCGAGTCAGGCACCGCACCTTCACGTCGTCGTCGGCGGCGGCCACGGGTGCTGCCTTCTGGGTCGGCTTGGGGAATGGTCGCTTTCCGGTGTAGGCGGCCGTCCCCTTGGCCAGGGCTAGCTCTCACGGGCCTCTTCACGTCGTCGTCGGCGGCGGCCCCGGGTGCTGCCTTCTGGGTCGGCTTGGGGAATGGTCGCTTTCCGGCGTAGGCGGCGGTCCCCTTGGCCAGGGCTAGCTCTCACGGGCCTCTAGCCGCCCGTCCAGAACCAGTCGTTGCTGCCGTCGGGACCGCGGGAGCCCACCGATGTCCTTCTTATTGTCGCAGCTGCCTATCTGCCTTCCGAAGCCCCCTTTTTCACGCGCACCACACTGCCCGGCGTCACTTCGTCTTCCTCTCTTCTCGCTTCTATAGTCCACCTCATAACAACGACCCCCCCTTTAAGACAGTTGTTTCAATTGTTTCAAAAAGGAACAAACAAACAATCAAACCAAAGACACAAGAGTAAGAAACATCGCACCGCTTTTCTGCGTTAAACTAAACAATTTGGCTGGTGTTGACACTCACTCAGCTGGCTGTTCGCGTTCTCACGTCCCAGTTTCGCAAGCCATCATATTGCTTGTGTTTACCAAACTTGCATGTGTAAGCCATGTTTTCATCTTGTCATAGAAAGTTGCAATACACAAAGGGATGGACAGGCCTTCACGATGACAGTGATGTGCCAGTGCAGATTACAAGCGACTGAAAAAGTCTGCTCCAAAGTTTTCGCTTCCCTTGATGTACGCGACGTGGAAGTCGTATTCGGCGAGTAATAAACTCCACCTCAGTACCCGGTTGTTTAATTTTCTGGCTGAATTAAGGTACTGCGACGGTTGATGATCGCTTTGTATGGTGAAGTGTCTTCCGAACAAGTATACATGAAACTTTTTTACTGCCCATATGAGAGCTAGACATTCTCTCTCTATGGTGGAATAGGCGACCTCTTGGGGTAGTAGTTTACGACTAGCATAAGCGTTGGGATGAAGAACGTTGTCGTGCTCTTGCATGAGCACGGCTCCCAAGGACCTTTCTGAGGCATCTGTCCTCAGTACGAATACCTTCGTCACATCTGGTGATTTCAAGATAGGCTTTCTGGAAAGCAGTCTTTTCAGTTCATCGAATGCCTTTGCGTGTTTCTCCTCCCAGATAACTTTGTCAGGCGCTCTTTGTTTCGTCAGCTCCGTCAAAGGGAGTGCGGTCTCCGCGTAGTTTGGGATAAACTCCCTGTAGTAGCCGGTTAATCCCAGGAATGATCTTACTTCTTTTTTGGTTCGAGGTTGTTTACAGTCCTGGATTTTCTCCAGGGTCTCCGTTAGAGGCTCGACGGATCCTTGCCCAACCTTATGGCCCAGGAATGTTATTTTGGAAAAGCCAATCTCTGTCTTTTTGGGTTTGATTGTTAGTCCTCCTTCTCTCACCCTGGTCAAAAACTGACGCACTGCTTTTAAGTGATCTTCCCAGCAGTCAGACGCAACTAAAACATCGTCAAAGTGGTGGTGAGCGTCCGGTACGCCATCAAGAATCTTCCTCATCAGCCGTGTAAATACTGCCGGGGCTGTTTTGATGCCGAAGGGCATAAACCGGAATCGATATAATCCCGTTGTTGTCGAGAAAGCCGTTGCGTCCTCTGACCCTGGAGCCATTGGTACCTGCCAGTAGCCCTTCGCAAAGTCAAATTCGGAGTTGTAACGTTTTGTGCTCACTCTAGCGAATATCACGTCGACTCGGGGGATAGGTTCACAATCAGGTACTAGAACCTTGTTCAGTTGGCGAAAGTCGATGCAGAGCCTTGTGAACTGTAGGCTGAATCGCACTTCTCAATAATGCCTTGTTGTAGCATCTCGTCTACCTCCCTTTCTACAGCGTCTTGCAGTGCTAGAGGGACAGGATACGGGCGTACTTGAATTAGTGTGTCCGTTGTCAATCTCAGTTTGCACTGTACGAGACTGGTTCGACCGGGACAGTCCGAGAATACGTCTCCTCTGACATCTGTACATCGTTGTAGCCTTCCAGTTGGCTAAGACAGACACTAGGAATGTCTTGCTCCTCTGACTCCTCTTCGATGGTAATGCCAACCAGGGCTTGACGGGGAGCACATAGAACTTCCCTCTCTTCGTACTTTTTGAGCATATTGATGTGAAATACAGTAGCCTTTCTTCCAAGGTCTATTGGGTAGTCCACGTTATTCCTTCTTTTTAATACTGGAAATGGTCCCTTCCATTGCAGAATTAATTTGTTTTTGTCCGTTGGCAACAAGATGAGAACTCTGTCTCCCTCTTTCAGTTGTCGGACTCCACTCTTCTTGTCGTAGTACCTCTTTTGGGTCATTTGAGCTTTCCTCAATTCCTCATGGGCGGTCTTACAAGTCTCTTCTAGTCTCCGTCGAAGATCCACCATATAACCATATGTTGTTTTCGTTTCGGGGTCTATGCTTTCATTTGTCCAGAGTTCCTTCAACACCGTCATGGGACCGCGAACATGTCGGCCATAAAGAAGTTCGAAGGGTGAAAATCCTAGGCTGCTTTGCGGCACCTCCCGGTACGCGAACAGCAACGGATTAAGGTACCGGTCCCAACACCTCGGTTTTTCCTGGCACATCCTTTTAATCATTTGTTTAATTGTCCCATTGAACCTTTCGACCAATCCATTGCACATTGGATGGTAAGGCGTCGTGGTCAGATGTCTGAGCGAGAGCAAGCGGCTGACCTCCTTCATTAAGGCTGAAGTGAAGCATGACCCTCGGTCGCTGACAATTTCTCGTGGTAAGCCTACTCTGGCAAATATCTGTAACAGACCCTCTGCGACTTCCGCGGTGTCAATGCTCTTCAATGGGATTGCATCAGGGTATCTGGTTGCGAAGTCCACCACCGTCAGAACATACCTGCTGCCGGACTCTGAACCCGGATTGATAGGTCCGATGATATCTATGCCAACTCTATGGAATGGTGTACTAATGATAGGCATATTTTCTAGGGGTGCCCTGATAACCAAGTGTTTCGGGATAGTCCTCTGACAAATGTCGCACGATTTCACGAATCGTTTCGTGTCCGCTGTTATCCCCGGCCAATAGAATTCCTCACGGATACGATCGGTGGTTTTTCCTGTTCCTTGGTGGCCGGCCGTGATCCCCTCGTGTGCGAGCTTCAACACAATCTGCCGAAATTCTTTGGGGACCACCAGCTGTTTCCACTGTTTTTGCGACGAGTCCTTGTATCTTCTGTAGAGAATATCGTTGTGTAGAAAGAACTCGGATTCCTGCGATTTTCCCGACACAAACGCTGTGCCAACGACAGCGAAACACCTCTTCAGTGTTTCATCACTAAGTTGTGCCTCCTTCAGCTTAGCTTGGTCAATGTCAATCGGATCCAATGTCATGACTGGTAACTCGGAAATCATCCTTGGGCTGTCTGGGCGCCCCTTTCTGAGCGCCCCTGCGTATTTCCTTTCTTTATCCAGAACACCGTCGTCTGGCACCCTTTCACCCTCGTCTTGGGTCATCCTGCCGGCAGTCTCGTGCCGCACGGACGTGCTTGTCAGCATGTTACTCTCCTCACTTCTTTTAGATCTCCCTGATCCTTCTCCCTCCCATTCCTCATCTGGATCATCAATCCCTCTCGCCCCTTCAATGTTCCCGAGTACCAAATCATACAGAGGGTTCTCCATACACTTCGCCAATACCCTGCCCGTAAAATAAGGCGTTCTTACATCAATTTCTGCCTCTGGCAGATATTTGACCGTCCTATCCAGCAAAAACACCGGACTGGAAACCCCAGTTAGCTGATCATCCGTAACCAGGTCTCTGTTCACTACAATCGTGTTACACCCACTGTCTCGCAATACTGTGGCAGCTCGATCTCCCACTTCTCCCCGAACCACTGGCATGTTTTCTACTAGAAATCGTGGAGCCTTTCCAAGTGCCGCATTCACCACTGGGATTTTGTCCCCGTTTTTCAGTAGGACATGCGTGTCATCTGGGTCGGTCTCGTCAGGTGTTGGTCGAACGGAAAGCATACAGGAAGCCTGAGGAGGTCTATCCTGCTTGTCTTGCGGTTTCCAGTTACATGCCGCTGCCTTGTGTCCCGTTTTCCCACATCTCCAACACACGGGTAAGCATTGAGCCTTAGTGCTCGCCCAGCAGTCTTCTGCCTTGTGACCTGGCTTGTTGCAGAGAAAACATTGATTCCTCCCCCTAGCGGTGGGTGGCATTCGGGTATCCTCCTTACTTCGATCTCCACCCTTGTTACTGTTCAGGCTGTCGTTGTTTCTTTTTGCCAAGTTAGTTTGGCCCTGCGCCTCTAAGAAGTGGTCCGCGGTTACTGCCATGTTTTCGAGCGTCTTGCAGTTCCTCTCCTTTAAGAAGACTGATAGCATTGGGTGACAATATTTTAAGAACTGTTCCGCCACTATCAGATCTTTCAGGGCCTCGAACGTCTTCGAAATTTCTCCAGTCTCAACCCAGCGATCAAAGTACCCAAGAAGTCGGGCTGCAAATTGTTTCCCCGTCTCTGCCTCCTTTGGCTTGCTTTCCCTGAATTTCTCTCTGTACCCTTCGGCGGTGTAACGGAACCGCTGTAGCAGGGAAAGTTTGACTTTAGAATAATCCAATGACTGCTCTGGTGTCATCCGACCCACAACTGTCAATGCCTCACCGGTGAGGTACAAGCTTAAGGACATTGCCCATTTTTCTCGAGGCCAATCCTGGCTAGTGGCAACCCGCTCAAACCTTTGAATATACGCGTCCAGGTCGTCTCTCTTTTCATTAAATGGTGGAATTAGTTTGTGGGGACTCCGGTGACAAGTTTGTGCTCCCGAATTCTCTCCCTTGCCATTGGTGTGGTGGACCTCATCATGAGCTGAGCCGCTATTCTCTTGTAAGCGCAGGCGCAGCTGTAACACTTCTTGTTCCTGTTGGAGCCTGCGGAACTCTCGGTCAGCGGTGTCCTGTGTCTCCTTAGCTGCTTCCCGCGCATCTTCCCGCAATCTGACCCGTTCTTCGCGTTGCCTACCACGCTCTTGCTCAACCCAGGTACAGAGTTCTTCGCCCACGTACCCGAGCTCTTTACCAACGCCAAGCAATTTTTCTGCATCCATGCTCTTATCTCTCCCACACAGCCGTCCCGGGGTTCTGCTCTCTAGGGGTTGTTAACAAATAGAGAGTCCTGTCGCGGACGCCAGATATTGTGATGGGAAGATGTTGAATAAAGGACAAAGAACCCGAGGACGGCGAGTGAAAGAAAGAGAGGTGTATTATGTACAGAAGAAAAAACAAAAAATAAATGACGTAGTCTCACTCGAGTCAGGCACCGCACCTTCACGTCGTCGTCGGCGGCGGCCACGGGTGCTGCCTTCTGGGTCGGCTTGGGGAATGGTCGCTTTCCGGCGTAGGCGGCGGTCCCCTTGGCCAGGGCTAGCTCTCACGGGCCTCTTCACGTCGTCGTCGGCGGCGGCCCCGGGTGCTGCCTTCTGGGTCGGCTTGGGGAATGGTCGCTTTCCGGCGTAGGCGGCGGTCCCCTTGGCCAGGGCTAGCTCTCACGGGCCTCTAGCCGCCCGTCCAGAACCAGTCGTTGCTGCCGTCGGGACTGCGGGAGCCCACCGATGTCCTTCTTATCGTCGCAGCTGCCGATCTGCCTTCCGAAGCCCCCTTTTTCACGCGCACCACACTGCCCGGCGTCACTTCGTCTTCCTCTCTTCTCGCTTCTATAGTCCACCTCATCACACCGGGCCACAAAAGCGCGAGACCCTGGTAACGAATCCAAGAGTTCTGCGAGCCTTCGCCACAATACTCGACACGTGGATGGTGAAGTCGAAAGTGGGAGTGAGCGTGACCCCCAGAATCTGGATATATGTAGCCACTGGTACAGGGGTGCCAGACATCAAGTAGCATGGGGGTTGCACTCTCTTTTGGACGCTGAAGCGCATAGCGGCACTTTTGGCATGGCTGAATCTGAGGTGGTTGGCGATGGACCGGTACACGACCTGCGTCAAGTGGTCTTGAAGGAGAAGGCAGGATGAGGATAAATCCAGACGGGCCAGAATGGTGGTGTCGTCCGCGTACTGGACCAAAGGGTACCATCATGCTTTGGCATGTCGTTGAAGTATATTGAGAAGAGTGTGGATTCTAGGACCATGCCCTGAGGCACTCCCGAAGATACACGAAAGTCGTCGGATGACGATCCGTGGAACACAACTCTATGTGAGCGCCCGATGAGAAAATGTGCGACCCAGCGAAGTATGGAGCCACGCACGCCAGCCCCGGCAAGCTTCTTGATGAGAAGATGGTGGACAAGCGTGTCAAAGGCGTCGCTGTAATCAAGCTGGATCAGGTCAGTCGGAGTGCGGGCGTCCAAACCATCACTGATGTAGTCCGTGATGGTGGCCAGGGCAGTGTCGCAGCTCCTACCTGGCCTGAATCCATGCTGTGACATGGAGAGGATTTTGCTGTCGATCAGGTAATCCAGGAGACTCCGATTGACTAGCCCCTCGAAGGTCCTGCAGAGGATTGATGTCACGGAGACCGGTCGATAGGAGGAAACATTGTTCGCAGGCTTGCCTTTGCCCTTGTGGATGGGCGTCACCAGAGCCCTCTTCCATGTGTCTGGGACCACAGCATTGTCCAGTAAGGACTGGAAGATATTAATAAGAGATGGAGACGCCTGCGGGCAGAGCATCTTGAGAAAAGCAGGCGGGAGGTTGTGGGGCCCGGCGAGAGAGATGGCCTAATCTGACCAAAGGCATCATCGAGGTGGTCAAGTGTCAGGGTGATGTCAGGCATAGACATGCTGGGGCATGCTGTGCTCTCCTCCATGTCTTGTACCAGAGAGTCGATTCTCGGTGGAGATGACGCAGCATTGAAAACACTAGAAAAGTGCCGAGCGAATAGTTGTGCAATGTCACGGGAGGACTCTACGCCATTATTATCGGTCAAAAAGCATGGCTTGCTGCTGCTGGTCTGCAGCCTGTTCATATAAGACCAGAACTGCTTCGGGTCCTCTTTGGCTTTAAGAGCAATGTTGCGGGCGTGATTGGAGTGAGCAGTGTGAACAAAGGACTTCAGTGCTCGTTGAAGATCTTTGGCTGCTTTTATCTTTTCTGCACATTGCAACCGTGCCGCCTTTCTGAAAAGCGCCTTTTTGCGACTGGTGGCTTTGATAATGTCATGTGTTATCCAAGGAGTCCTCTTCCGCCGGGTTGACTGAAGTGAGTGGGGGACAGAATCATGCTGAATGGCAAAGGCGAAGTCACACCGCAGGTCGAAGTTTGAGAGATAGTCGCTGCCCATAGTTGTCATAACCCAAGGCGCAAAGTGGGCCAGGCTAGCAAGGTGAGCGTGATCCGTTTCGAGGAACCTCCGTATGGTGCGGGCCAAGTGGCCCTTCCGGGGCAGACAGGTGGCAAATGATACCTCCACAGCCATGTGATCACTTCCACTCAGGCCAGGATAGACGTCGCAGGAGGGGATCTTCGTGAGATCGGTGGTGAACACCAAGTCCAGGAAGCTGTTCCGTGGCAGGTAGGTGGGGCTGCGGCAGACCTGGAAGAGTCCAGCTGATGACGTTGCGTCTAGGAGCAGGTCGTCGAAGGCGTCGCCAGGAACCGGTTCGTCATTGTTCCACCAGTCGATGTGAGAGTTGAAATCCCCGATAAGCAGGATGTCCCGATAGGGTTTCACCAGGGCACGAGTGAGCGAAGCATCAAGCAATTGGTAGGCAGAGTTCCGCGTCGAAGGCGGGCAATACACACACCCGAGTAGAACAGTGCCATGAGGCAAGTGAAGCTCGAGGAAGATCGTCTCCAGGTCGGGGTGTTCGAGGTCATACCTTCTATCAACTATCAGGCCGGACGAAGTGGCGACCAGTACCCCTCCCCCCCTGCACTCCCTGTCCCTCCGAAAAATGCTATGCGGTGTGCCTGGCAGCTCACCGTCGTGCACGCTGGAGTCCAGCCAGGTCTCCGTAAGCAGAAGAATCGCATTGTCAGGCAGTGAACTTGCGGTGGCATGAAAATCTTGCATTTTGTTCTTGAGGCTACGACAGTTGGTATACCACAGGGTAAGTGCCTTGTTCACACCTTTTGCTCTCAGCGCACGGCTGACACCACTGTCCTTTCGAGGAGGCCGGTGAACACCGCCGTCGCCGCGGGGGAAGGGGGGGGGGGGGCGGCGACTTTGGGCAAAGTCGCAGGTGGAGGCAGAGCAACTTCAAAGAAGTCATCAGAAAACTGGGGTAGCGAACAGACCAAGCAGAACCACGGGTCGCTGGAAGAACCCAACCGAGGATAATGGGCTAATGACAGGTGGACACAGCCGCGATGAAACCAGCCTGTGCAGGAGTCGCAGCAGAGCGCAGCCTGGTTATCCCGCACTCGCTTCGTGCGGCAGGCACAGACAGGTTGCCGGGGACCGGGATTGGACGCAACGTCACCGGCGAGCAGAATGCACCAGACTAGGTGATGCCGACGTGCATGACTTGTGAAGTCACCCGTGGAGTACCGGCGGCGTTCCTGAGCAGCCTGATTCAAGTGGTTGGGCCGGCTAGGGATAGCCGGCATAAACCTAACGGCACCCCAGCCGGAAAGGGACAAAGAAGCACGGGTCCGACTGAGCGATAGGCCGCCTTGGTGATGGCTGGCAGAGTACTTGGAGCCGTGGCGAGCCCCGACGCTTGTACAGTTGTCGATTCGGAACTTCAGGAGCGTGACGAAAACCAAGAATAAGCGGAGCCGCGAAAATGTGCGTGCGGCCGCCATGTTGCCGCGTTTGTAGTGAGTTAATTTATTAATTCTCATCAAATTGAGGAGCAGTTCCGTATGAAGTGTCTAAATGTTCAAAATTGTTACACGGAAAATGTTAACTGAGTAAGTAATATGAAAACTTTTTCAGTTATTTGTTTGCCCCCCCCCCTCCCCCGGAGGAGGTTGAAGAATGAGGGGAGGAGGAGGAGAAGGAGGAGGAGGGGTATAACCTCCCCTGAGTACCCTTCCCTCCTCCTCCTCAAGAGCTGCGCTCCAATTCGGCGTTACAGAGAGTTGTAAACGGCTTTCACTTTTTATATGCTTCTTCTAAACACTGCTAATCAAGACGCCGAAAAACGTTGACGGCGAGTTTTTTAGATGCGGAGCATCTCTTGCTCGGGTCTATGTCCCGCGGCGTCGGCGTTGTAGTCGGCACTCGAACTACGCACGCGCAACTCTCCTCCTTCCCTCTCTCCAACAGCTGCGCGTTACTCTCTCCGCTCTCTCTCTCTACCAGCTGCGTGCACTGCGCGTGCGTTCGCTTCTCCTCACACCGCGCGCGCACGCGCAACTCTCCTCCTCTAGTCTCCTCTCCTTCAAGTGTGAAAAAAAAATAAACGGCAAGCGGCGAGCGTTCCAAGTTTCTCTGCCGCGAGCCGCGACGAAGGCTCGCGTAGGGGGTAACGCTAGGGCAGTCGGTGGCGCCATCTCTCGACGTCAGCACGCAACTGACTCTTTCCTCAGAACCAACACGATGCTCCGCATCACCCCATGGTTCCCCTCGGGAAGATGGTGTAATTTTGTTTTGTCGTACTTCTATTTCTTTCGAGTTCTTTCAACGCCGTCTTCTGCTTGGGACGTTTTGGTGCTGCTATTTTCAGCCGTTTGGTGCTGGGGCTTTGAACCAAAGAACAGAGTAATTTCAAAAGTTTTAGAAGTCAAAGGAGTTGATTAAGCTTTACACAAATTTGTACATAAAGCGCATTCTAAGCGCATGTATAGTGTAGATGAAAGCGGTCCATAGTCGCCTGGTGAAATAGATTATATATCGCGTGCATTTTTGCACCACATACACCGAAGATGATTGGATACGACAGATCATGCGTCAAAAGAGGAAAATGTTCGAGCGGTGACTTTCCTCGGGCCATAAATCCTTACACGCATTCTTTTTTTTCTTTTTTTTTTGCTGTAGTTTAACGTGTATTTGGATTTTCACGGCTGAAGCCCATTAGGGAGGTGCAGACAAAAGGAATATCTGCTAGGGGGGCAGGACTATTCTCAGTAGTTTATAACAAGTACGCACAATTTAATAAAAATAAAAGTACACACACACAAAAAAAGTTTGACCCATTCATACGTACTAAATATAAACATTTCTGTAAAAAAAAAGAAACCTTAAAGCAGGCTCATTAAAAGGTCGTTGTAGCGGTTTTGTATCTCAAAAGAAAAAAAAAAAAAAAAAACAGTCCTTTTAATTTATGGTCAAGAAAAGGTCTCAAAAATATTGGCTCATCACTGTCGTTAATACAAAAATACTATTTATCGACTACGAATGTTTGGCGCGCAAACAATAAGCACGGTACAAACGCATAAGAATGCGTGTGACTGGAAGATACCTCCCGAACAAAAGAGGCTTCGGCACTCGATGTGGTCCTTATATTGCAAATTTCGAATATTGGACCCTAAACTTTCGCGTTCCAGCCCTATAGTTTGATTCTGAGTTTCTTGAAAACGGATAGGTACGCCAATAAATTGTACTGTCAAGGAGTCTGTTTTCGATCAAAACAATACTGAAGCAGGGTCGTCGAAACGTTGGAGAAAAAAAAAACAACAACGAAGTGACTGTATTTGTTTTATTAAAGAGGTGCGAATAAGTTGCATTACAATGTTGAAAGTATATTGATTTTTCACTTAGTTCGTCCTCCCAGTTTATCAACCTCGTCCGATAAATCACCGTATTTCGAATAATTTGCAGTGAGTTACTTTAATAGGGTTAGACGGCAGTATAACTCGAGAGCGCACGACACGAGAGCGCCGACGGAAGAGCGCGCGACACGAGAGTGCACGCATGTGCGCGCTGTGGAAAGTTTCGAGAATGGTATTCGCGACTATACAACCACTAGACTCTTTTCAAGTGCCCCCTCAAGCAACACTGGCGGTCGCCATTGTTTCGAGCACGAGGGGTGCGATGGAATCCGAGCCCTCCCCGAACGCTGATACAGCTCTCGTGTCCAATAGAGGCTCAGAGAACGTGCCCCAACAATGGCGGACTCGAATAACTGACGTAGTAGCTACCAGATTTCGACCACTTTTAAGGAAACGAGTCTAGTTAACAGCGATGTGCTCTCGGAAAAAAAGGGTATATTCTTACGCCCTTTTGTCTCATATAAGACAGCCCAAAACTTCAGTCCAACGGTCATACCGACGGTACCAACTTTCGCGAACGGCTTGATAGCCGAGTGGTACAACTTATTAAAATAGCTCATGTACGTGTGACTGCGTAAAAAGAAATTGATCGGGGTTTTCTTAGCCCTACTGGAACACCTCAGTTGTTTATTTTTCTGTAGTCTTTGATACGTACTTTAGCTGTTTAATGGGGAATATCTCACTGTTATCAAGCCCCTCGTAAAATTTGGGGCCGTCTGTTCGACTTCAGTGCGCTGTACGTCGAACTGAAGTTTTGGGGTGCATTTTATGGGACAAAAAGGCGTAAGGTGACAAATTATTATTTTTTTTTTGAGAGAGAGAGAGAGAGAGAGAGAGAGTGTGTGTGGCAGTATTTAAGCGATCGTGTTTTGCCGGGTCAACGGAATTGATGGGACAGTTCTGCGCGCGTTCTTCTCAGAAACTGTGATATTAAAAACTGTAGGTGTAATAAGATGTTCTACATACAAAAAAAGCAAAAAAAAGATGTTTTTTTTTATTTATTTAGATTTGATTTAGGGGGAATTTCCCGCCTCCCTGTGACGGCACCGGCAAAGGGAGGCAAAAAAAAAAAAAAAAGATCCTGGCCAAAATTATTTTGTACAAAAGCGGTCCCGGACCGATTTGCGCACCGAAATGAATCTTAGAGGTTATGGTCGGGTTCAGCCGCCCCTCTAACGCGTTGTACGATAGCGTCGTACACGTGGTTGCTATCGCGAGTCAAAATATTTCTCGCAATGCTTTCGTGACGCGGGCTTAACCAATCTCGCGCTCTCGTGACGCGGGCTCTCCCGTCGGCCCTCTCGTGTCGTGTACTTTCGAGGCGTCTTCCCCCGATAACTGGCATTATAATAATAATGAAAAAAACGTCTATTTTTAAAGATGGCGATAAATATTGCGCGAAATTAAATCACCGACGAGGAACTTATGAAATTGATAATAACCTTCTGTGTGCTCGAATAATACGAAGTATAAATAAAAATTCTAAATTGTTCTTTATTTTTTTGTGCTTAACCCAAGAATTCCGAATGAGCCGAAAAACGTCGATCTAAGAAATATCGTTATTTTGATTTTAATTTCCAGGCAGCGACAACAGTTATTATATAGCGCAGAAAAGATAAATTTTACGTAGTGTCTAGATCATTGGGCTTAGTCTTCATAAAGTTAACGGTTACAACCACCGAGGGTCTTAGTGACCTTCCCGTTTTTTATGTAAATATACAACGTGTTCCTAAAAAAAAAAGAAAGTTATTGTATATCATAATGTGAGGGTTTTGAAGACATATAGGTCGCGTTCATGAAAGTGAGGGCACCCGGGAATCTATGTAAGCAGCGACACCCTAATAGTACTAGTGTTACGATTCGCCCAAAGTTTTAGAAACAGATGCAGTTCTTAAGCTAAAAAGAAATGACGGCCTACCCTACAATGCACGTATAGATTCTCTTTAGAAGGTCACAATTCGGTTTAAGTGCCAGACAGAAAGTGCAGACCATTGAAAGAAACGCAGACCATGGAAATGCTCGCCTCTCCTCAGAAGGTTTGATTTGCGCTGCATCCTTCAGGGCCATTGCATCTACTGCACGTCAAAGTCAATGCCCATACCGAGACATCCAAATTAAATATGCCTTTGCGAAACGCTTAACCTCGTCCACTTGCAGCGACTCGGTGGAGAGCCGAATACGGCTGGTGGCATCGAATTACACCCTAGAGGTTAGTGCCCTTCCACTTGCCTATTTTGATGACTTCGGGAAAGGCCAGAGCGCTGCGGGTGAGGCTTGCGGCGACAACGAACAGCAAGATTGTAACTCCGGCAGTCATGGCGGGGCGGTGATTTTGTCGGCCTCTTCACCGTTCTGCACCGTGCAAAAAACGGCGCGCGAAGCGCATGTCTCCTAGATGCCGGGACGTAAACTCCGGAGGCGAGCTGCCGGTCCTTGTTCTATTCGCGTCTCGGGTGAGAGGGGGGGAGGGGGGGAGTGGAGGGCGGAGTCTGCCTTGGCTGGGGCCGTCTACCAAAGTGAAACTGCGCCCTTCGGAAGGAAGGAGTTGAGGGGTGCGTGATGCTCAAGCGCACCGGTCTGTCAGGTTCGCCACGTTGTTCGAATCATTCAGTCAGGTTTGGTTTTTCGTTCGGATTCGGTGTCGGAACAAGCAATAGTAAATGGGTGGTTTCAATTGAATTCGGCCAAAAGTGTCCGGAAGGGGGGAAGGGAAAGAAAAAGTGCACAAATTAAAACATATATATATATATATATATATATATATACAGAGAGAGAGAGAGAGAGAGAGAGAGAGAGAGAGAGAGAGAGAGAGAGAGAGAGAGAGAGAGAGAGAGAGATATGATTGCAGTGGCACCTTGTGAAATACGTCAAAAACTCGATTTCATTTTTTTTTTCGTAAATTTGGCTGTTTTTTACGAACTGCTGAGTTTCTTCACCATTGCAAATATTTTTCAACTTTTAAAGACAATCGCGGACTATTTTTGGAAAGAAAAATAGTTTATTTTTAGCGCTTACGTTTTTTTTTGGAAACTTGCGATTTTGTTATT
The DNA here is from genome assembly GCA_013358835.2 of Ixodes persulcatus. Classification (NCBI taxonomy): domain Eukaryota; kingdom Metazoa; phylum Arthropoda; class Arachnida; order Ixodida; family Ixodidae; genus Ixodes; species Ixodes persulcatus. The sequence goes on from JABSTQ010009378.1 coordinate 518,065, forward strand.
TGTGAGAAATTTTGCCTCAAATTCAGATTGTCATAGAAACTGAACTGATAAGAACTAAGACATAGAACCACCATCAGTGTGTAGCCTCGAACATAAGCTTTCTGAAGATATATTACTTCTGTAAGTGAGTATTATGAAGCTATTTATATCTTGCTCCAAACTTGATCAAAATGTTTACAGACGTGAGGTTAATTTTTGTTTAAAAAGGTCAGTTTCATTTATTTTTTAATTTTTGTGGCGGTTGCCCTAACGTTAACATTCACGGGAATAAGTATTGCTTGACGTTATTTATTGTTTTTTTTTGTTATGTGTCTGAGACAACTGGTTCAAAAGGCCTAATTTTTTGGCTCCAGAAGTATAAAGAACCCGAATCCTTAACATGTTTAAGCTTAATTTTCTGAAAAGAAATCAATATTTGTTTTTTTAACTTATTGGTGGATTGCCTTCAAGATACAATATCACTGAATTTAATTACTGGTTTACCTTATTTTGTTGCACTGTCGGGACAAGTTAACTGAGGTGCCTTCTTACTTGACTCGCAAGCTTTGGCTCGGGAATGCTTGCTTTACCGCAACATTCTTGGTGGGCCCAATGATAACCGATGTTAAAAAGAAAAAAACTACCTTCTCATGATGTTATCTCTATTATATATTTCTTACAATATCAGGTGTTACCCCAAGACATCACCCTAGCTAAAATGAACCACTCGCATCAATTCGGTCGCCTCTAATCACAGACCGTGGCGGGTCGGTCTTCGTGCTCTCTTCTAGAAGAGTATATTTTTATATTAGAATAATCGCTAAAGCGCCATGTGACAACGAAAAATGCATAAAACAAAGTAAACACAAATGAATCAATTCAATCGATGCAGCAGGTTAGCACACGTGTCATGAGCATGCGCCATTGGTGCGCGTCAGTTTGAGCCTTGAGTGTGAAATTGTTTGAACAAGCTTTTATAACCTTTGTTCCGAGATATACGACACACACTTTAATTATTACTTGGCAAGCCACTAGGAAAAAAAAAAGAAGATTCTCTGAGCGGCCTGGTTCTACTTTAGAGTGCAGCATGACCGTTTTTGGTCACGAATCATTTAAAGGAATGGTGAACCGAAATTTGGATTTCAGAAAACAATGCAGGAGCAATAGGCGGGACGCAAGAATCCCTACAACACCACCCAAAAGGCGATACCTCGAATGGACGGCCGCATTATGGAAAAATGAGCTCGCGATTGAACAAGGCCCACGAGGCGCGTGACGTCAACATATCTCGTTTCCTCCTCTCCGCTTCGCAACCTCAAGGCGGCGAGGCGGAGAAGACGAGAGGCCGTTTCCTCTCCTTCTCGACTTTTTTCGGAGAAACAAGACGTCAACAAATCTGTCAAATACGCCTCTTTTTTTTTTTTTAAATACGGTCATCCGTTTGAGGTGTCGCTGTATGAGTGATGTTCTGGTGTTTGTAGCGTCCCGTTGCACTCTTCTGCCGCCATGTTTTGTGGAATCCAGATTTCGGTTCAGCATTCCTTTAAGAAGCCTAGGACATTAAGACGATAGAACAGGATGATCGGCCCAATACACTCCTTCTCGTGTTTACCTGCCCAGAAGTTTGGGTTCATTGGTAGCCACCAAAAAACTTGCCCCAGCATTTTATCTGCATTGGTAGGCAACACCTTGAGTATTATGCATTTAAGGAAAGTTACATATTAAAAATTGCATGCAATGTTTTTGTTTGTGACGGGCTGTCGTAAATTGCGGTTGGAAAACCGAAACCGTGACCAACGGATTACCAAGATGCCTTGCGCAGCACTACGTCGGTAGAATCGTTTCGAGTTTGCAAGAGGTCTATTTGGGGCAAGATCAATTTTGTGGTCAAGTCCACAGAAAGAAGTCTTCTCTTCATCTCTCTCTCTCTCTCTCTGGTCGGCAAGCCGAGGTTGTGCGGCAAATGGTGAAAAGGCACTTTGAAAAAAAAAACAAACAAAACGTGCGCATATCATTTTGGTAATTTGGGAGATATTGTATGAATCAAAATGTTTACTACCTCGATTCGAGCATTTTCATCGAGTGTAAATGGTTTTTACCCGAATACCCCCACCATAAGTACATAGCAAAGTGGGAAGTATTAGCGATGTGTTCTTTTTAATCGTGGGTGTAGCTGCACTGTGGGAAAGTGCATACAAGAGAACTATGGCTCCAAATGACTTGTCATAATGTAATCCTTAGCGAGGAGTGCATTTAATTTACCAGTTGGTACTTACGAATACTTGATTCGTAGGTTATACCACCCAAACGTTGTAGAAGTCAACATTCAGAAGTTTCAGATCTCCACACACAGTCAATTCCCAGGTCTATATGACAAGATATTTCCTGAGCCATTATCCAGCTGCAAATTCACGCTTTCCTCCCCCTCCACTTCCAGCAAACAATCCCTCTAAAACAACGTTGAATAACCAAGCCATTTTCGCTCCATAAGAAATTGTCTTCCAAGTTTCGTACGCCGACCACCGCGCAGAAGCATGCCAGGTGTGAATTGAACGCCCATGTTTTTGATAACTTTACCACTGCTTGGAACACCATCATTTTGTTGCTATTTACTCGCTGTCATTACCTGTGCATGATTTTCGGCTTGTATGACAGCAAACTTCTGCCATCAAGCTGTTATTAGGTAGTTTTGTCCTTTCGTATGCGCACTGCCCCCTGATGTTTGAGGATTGTTTTGAACATTGCTACTGCTAACCAAGATCAGATACTATATTATTATACTGCTTTAATGACAGTGGGAAGCAGCGCTCGATTGTGTACTTCCCGACAGAGGTACTAAAAATGTTGACTTGCACTCTGCAACATATGTGAAGCCATTTGAAATTAAAGGCTTCACTCCCTGGATTATATTATATGTATACTATAATCAATGGCAGAATGAGTACGACAAAATGTCTCTTTCGAACGTCGAGCCTTTAGCACGCTCTTTATGCTTGCTTTGGCTGCGCGCACTCGCTCGAGGTTCACTAGACGCTTAAGTGTTGTCTAAGCTAGGATGATCGCCCTAGAGTACGGACAACAAAAGCTACTTCCTGCCGTTCTTATCTTGTCAACGACGATGCTTGGAACATCGGTGGGTTTTTGAAAGGCGATTCGGGTTTTTTCTGTTATCGGAGGCACGCCTAGCACTAAGGTTTAACGCAGCTTCCGAACATGGCACTATTTCACCAGCAACTAGATTACTTCGGGCTAACTCGATAGAGGATAATCAGTGGTAAAAGCTAAGCTTTACTTTCCTTCAACAAGCCTGAAACGAACAGTCTGCCGGTAAGCGTATGCCACCATAAAAGCGTAACATTAGACAACGCTGTTAAATTAAGACTTTTTCATTCAAATAATTAAAAAGTTTCGCTAAACAAGACACACATTTACGAGTGTATCGAAGGTCGAACCTAGAGCCGCCTGCCTACATCTGTTGCATAAATCCACGGAGAGATCGGCCCAGGAGATTCCTGAAGACAAAGGAGCGGCCATCCTGGTCAGGATAACGGGCCGGAGGCAGGTGAGTCTGTGCAGAGCATTTGATTCGGATTAAGTTGACGTTGCCAAAGTAGGCCGCAGCTGTCAAAATTTGTTTCACACAGTTGACATCCACAACACCGCATATCGTCCATGCAGTGGCTTTATCCAACATAGCGCCGCTGACCACTTTTGAATGAAGGTAGACCCGTTCTTTATATGCTTCCTTTCGGACTTTCGAATATTTCTAAACCACGGGAGTTCTGGTTATGTTGCAGCCGAGGTTGAAATCAAGCAGGACGTTAAAAGGAAAAAAACAACAACAACAATTGCTTTCTCCAAGGTCGGCACACCAGCCGGACGTCACATAACCACGGCCTGTGCTCGAATCTGGTCGAAAACGAAACCAAAATAAATGACTGGCGCTTTAGTGTCGCGAAACATGATCAAAGCCGAAATATTACGTCAAAGTAAAGGCGCGTACTCCGTTAAATCCGGTTTTAAAGATGCAACTGCAGCTGCTCTTTATCAGGTTGCAAGTGGGTTAGATTTCAGTCAAGCAACACTGAGCGACGCGTACTGCAGCACCACCGTGACGTCACGTCTATGCGGGATGAATGAATGCTAACGGCTGTACCTTTTATAATGGGTGGTAGCCTGCGCCACCTTGCCTAGACAGTAAGAGAAAAACCAAAGTATTATTTCCCTTCTTCGCAAATTCGCTTTCCCTCAGCAATTTCGTAACTATCACCATGCGGTGCGGGATATTACTAAAATAACTTTTGGGTGATCGAAAAAAAAAACCCTAAAAAATCACCCCCGACTTTTCGCCTATGCGAGCGAGTCGTCAATTTTCCTTTGGTCAAACTTAGTCTGCGTTACCCCAGCAGCGGGCCCACTGGGAGACAGGGTTGAGACTCTGGGCCGGAGCCACACGCGAGGGAGTCCCGAGTTTCCTCAGTCCTGCCTGTCCCCAGATGGGTCAATTCGTTGTACGCCATTCAATTTTCCCCAGACAATGTCCACGTCTTCCGATCTCCTCTTTGCTCTTAAAATGCACTTATCATTCATTCTTCCGCTCTCGTCGGCAAACCCCGGCACAAAGGTTAAATCCGTCGCCCCCTCCGGGAGGGCGAAAGCATGCCCTGTGCACCTCAGCACCACATGTTCTATTGTCTCATCTTCCCCTTGGCGTACGGCCACACCGCTTATTCATTTCCTTCTAATTTTTCCTATCTGACCTAATTTATATTCTTGTTCTAGCCTCCAATAACAACAAGCTCCCCCGTGAATTTGTATACCAATGTTCCTTCCTTATTTCCTGTTTTCGTCCCCTATACAAAGTTAAAGCTGATTTTCCCGGCATTCTTTCCTCCCACATCTTTCTCTCGGCTTCTTTTACTTCCTTTTTCACAAAGGTGGCCTGCTCTATCCCAGCACTTGACTGTTGGTATTTGAATTTCAGTTTTCGGGTTCAGTTTGTCCATTTAGAGTTCAGACTTTTTATTTATAGATGCTTATGTCCCTTTCTGGCCCATCGTGTATCCTCCATTGTGTCTAGTCTTTGCTCAAATTTCAACTTACTGATCGCCTCTCCACTTATTCGTTTGTTGTATTCGCATGCGCCCCCAGCGTCAGTCTGCCCACGCTCCTCTTCCGGATAAGTAAGCGCTGCGTGGGTCTTTCTTTTGTGTGCGTGGACTTGAGTAACTGGTTTGCAAGTGCGCTGTTCCCCCTTTACATCATCGGGTTTCTAAGCTCGACTGGAGCTCAGATTTCGTGCATAATGCCGCACTGCCAAAAGACAACCCCGGCACCAAGACTCCTTCCCATATTCCCATAACAACTTCATATACAATGTAATTCCATCGTGTCCAATGCTACAGAATTGCTGCATTCCTTTTTCCTTTCTTTAGCATATTTTCTTCCTGTTGTTCTAAGTATTGTTTTCCATCGTTCAGCCATACTCCTAGGTATTTATACTTTTCTACGTGTTGTATAAAAACGTCTTGAATTTTCGGCGGGTCCCTTTTTCATCGTTAGAAACCATTATTCCCAACTTGTCACTACTGAATTACAGGCCCAGAGAGCTACCTTTCTCTGCACAGATCTTAATCAGCTCCTGTAATCTATCCCGGTTATCTGCTAACAGTACAATGTCGTCTGCGTAAAACATTCCCAGTATAACTTAGTTTACTTTTCCCTCTCTCTATATATATGGCACATCAAAACCTAAATTGCACTTTTCTAATTCTCGTCGTTTAACTAACAGCCGAAGTTATAAGCGCATTTTTGGTCATACATCTGCCTTCAATAACTCCTCACTACAACGCGCAATCATGCACTGGAATTCTCTTCCTGATCACATAACCGCACTTTCCGACCGTACAGCATTCCGAGTAGCTGTTTTAGATTTTTAAGTACTATTTACTTTTCGTTTACAGTGATGTTCTTGCCCACATAATGAAGTGTTATATGTGCTTGGACCCTAAAATTTGTATAATACATAATTTTGTTAAAGTGGTTTTTCAGTTGTGATATTGCTATCCTGTTGGTACTGAACATTTTTTTTTCTCTTTTAAGTGTTGACTATACTGTAATTTGACCAAATCTCCCCCCCCCCTCCTTGTGTAATGTCCAAAAATGGACCTTCAAGGTATTATAAATAAATAAATAAAAAATAAATAGACTATACCCTTTGTAACGAGCGGTAGCCTGCGCCACCAAGCCTAAGTCTAAAAAGACAAACATATGCCTGATTCCTTCTGCCCTTTCTCTCTTTCTCGGTGACCCCTAAGCAATAAGTAATATTCCCCACATGTTGACTTAGTTTCAGCAATGTCATACTTCTGATAGTATTTTGAACGGCTCAGGGGATGAATCTCTTAGTAAAAGTAAACGCTGAAGCCGTAATTCTTTGAAAGCCACTAAATCAAGCCGCTCCACTGCGGTTCCACGCCACGTGTTTGCTTGTCCGCGCGGCACGTCCGTGGCCGCGCCCAGTAGCGTCCGGTCCCACACGATCGGTGAGGGGCGAACGGTGAGGCCGAGTCCGCAGGCGCACTGCCAAGTTGCGGCCGGTCCCGCACGATCTTCGCCATCAGCGCTCACGGAAACCGCGATAGGCTCGCTATCGAAAATTCCAGCACTGCCCGGGTCACGGCGCTTGGTACATGAAGCCCATTTGTACGTGCTCACACCGCTGGACATTGTAGAAGCCGTAATCGTCCCCTTCAACATTAAGGCATATACACTGAAAGCGGCGCTTGCAGATGTCACTACAAGCCAGGAATTGTTGACAGCCGAAAAACGGAGCACTGGGCGGAGCACTGATAGCTATGCTAGAATCTGAAGGAACTTGTTCAAACTAGGGAGCCTTCATGTGCGCTTTGCTAGGGTGATGCCACCCTTTGTAATACCAGTCGCCGACAAACCAGAAGCCATTTTGGTTCTCGGCGTTAATTTTGGGGCTTATAACCCTCTCGGAAACAAGCACCTTATCTCACAAGTTCGGAGCAGCGTTGTGGAACCCTCGGATGGAGGATTAGCATTTTCCCCCTCGGATGGGAGGACCGATGGACACAAAGGCCACTTTCCGGCGCACGGGGAAACAATGAGAGGGACGAAATGGAGGTGGAAGAGGGTGTGGGAAAGGGAAACAGGCAGTTGGCATTACTCTATGCAAAGCGCACATGAAGACACCCTAGTTCAAACAACTTCCCTTAGATGATAGCTATGCTAGGCTTTTTGAAACCTCCCAATCTCCGTCTTTACTATTGCACTCCCATCTTTCTGAAACCAAACGCACGTTCCAAATCTCGTAGAATCATATGAGGTGAAGCTATCAGTTATGATAGCATCGCGCCGCTTCGGCGCTTGCTTTCGCTTTTCTGCAATGTGTGCGCGCGTCTTCCCTAATTTTGCCTTTTTTATATTTTTTTTCTTGTTGAGATATAAGTACCTTCAAGTCTCTCGTAAGCTGCATTGGCTATTTGTATTCGACGCAAAGTGGGAAAGAAAGGGCAATCCACGGGCCGAGAGGGAGATTGACATGCCGCCAGCCTTAATGACTCTTTGAGTGCCGCATCCCCTTTTTAGATACCTCGCTTGATTGTTTATTTAGTAGAGACAGGGTCACAATGAGCATTAGAAACGACTACCATATGACGATCCGTGCTCGTGATAGAAAGAAAGAAGCTATAGACAACCTGTGATTACCAGGAGGCACTAGAAGAAGCAAAGCTCATTTTCCGCCACTTTCGAGAGCGGCAGCCTTTCCCTTTAGTTTTACTTCGCTGGCAGTTTGTATGCTGTCCACATATATGGTATCTCATCTCAATTTGTTAGACGCAGTTAACCATAACCGAGAGAGAGAAAGAGAGCAACTACGTTTTGCCTGCCAGCAATGTTAAACGTGGGCGACCAAGAAATAAGCCTTGAAGACATTAAGAGACTTTGCCTGTGTGCACCAACTAAGGAGCGCGTTTTGCTGACCTGTAAGGTTTGTCTAAAAAGAGGTGGTTTAATCCTGCAATCGTTGCGAATGAAGGAAGACGAATAAATCGAAGTAGCTTTGTGGGAATCTGGGGAACTGCTAAAGAAACAAATGGAAAGTAACGCTGTTTGCAATGAGCTCAGAAAGCGCGTAACAAGGTACTTCCCCCATTAATTCATCCGACATGGTTAGTGGCTTGCTACAAGCTCAAAAACGTCGCATCTCAAGGCTCGTACCATCGTATTGCAATTTGATTTTACAGAAAACTGGAGCGTCATTCTTCTGCGAGCGGTACAATGCTTTCATTGGAAGAACAAAATAGTGTCAATCTTCACCTGTGTTCCTACAACGGAGCTCAAAATCTACAGCTTCAGAGTTGTCAATGACGACATTGTGCACAATACAGCATACGCACTGTTCGCTCTGCGCACAGTTGAAGAGTGGCTAGAAGAGAACATTCCGATATTTACAAAACTTGTGCACATCTCCGACGGGGAAGCTAGTCATTTAAAATATAAGGTTTCAACTGTGCGAGATGGCGAAGAGACAAGAGGTGACCAAATTGATTATTTTTAAGCTACGGTACACGTCAAAATTGCATGTAATGGCGTGGGGAAGGTCCTCAAGCACCAAGCCTCCTTGCAAAACCTCAGGTCGTCAGAACTGGAAACCATTAGAAGTGCTGATGATTTTTCTCGTGTGGTGGCCCCGAAAGTGCCTGGAATTGTACTACTCAAAAGTGAAGCAGCATACCTCGCCCAATACCGAGACAAACCGAAAAATGAATGAAGTTCTTTGAGTCCTGTGACAAACATTTAATCCTGGCACTTGTAGATGAAGGCTCAAAATAGCACGAGTCTTTCAGGGTTGTGATAAAAAGAAATAATTTAATCCTCAAGAGTAATGCTTACCTCACTTAAAATCACTTTTTTCTTTTACTACCATAAGCGTTATTGTGGGCTTATAATACTAAATATGCTATGTATTGTTACGCATTTCTCCCGTTTATCTCTACGATTTTTTATAGCCTCAAATAAAAAGAAAGTCAAGAAGTTTTAAACGAGCCTCGCCAGTACACGTGAAAATGTGGCCGCATGAAAGAAGCCAAATTCCGCACTCGGCCCGCTAGGTTTCTGAAAATATTATGACCTCGCCCTTTCATTGCCTGACATATAGGTTTGTGAAACTTGATGTTCATGCTTGTTAAATAAGGAAGACGTTTCAATACGTTATTTTAAAGGAAAGTTATAAATCTTAGGATTTTATAAGTGAACTGGAGATATGCACGAACTTGTTTTTAAAGTTAAAGGTGCAAGATTCAAGAATTTTTATTTCGTGGATTAAAATTAAAAGAAAAAACACTTTTTAAAAACTTTAACCCTTCCATACAAAGTCATAAACCAGTATAAAAAAAGTTATAATTGTAGTGAAAAAAAAAAAAGGAAAAAAGAATCTAAAAGTTTCGAGACTCCAAAGGGTGCCAATCGTGAAAACTGCAAATATTGTAAGACGCACTTTTGGGCCTTTCAAAGCACAAAACTCAAGAACAAAAATGTTCCGTAGTTCTAATCTGCAGTTTTGTTCTGGTCACACAATTGTCCACCAGCATATATATTTTTTTCAACATTTTTCGAGGACCCTTTTTTTTCTTGCACGATTTGGGACGAAATCACACTCTTACTAAAAATTAGAACATAATAATCAATCGCATGAATTTGCCGGGACATGTCTGGGAACTTTAGAATTTATAAATATTATTGATTTTCTTTCGAGCAGAAGTCGCGATTTGACGAACTTCTTTACCACGTAGCTTCGATGCGGGGGGGGGGGGGGGGGGGGGCGGCTAAGTGTCAGTTGCTGACGAGCATTTGCTCGGCAGCAACTGTCGAGTTATACTTGGATAGAAGCATTGCTATCGGCAAGCTCAATGTAGCTAAAACAATTGTGCGGCACTTTGCAACACAACTGCTGCGCGCGTGCACAGCTAAGATGGCAGCACGCCATTTACTATGGTGAATGCAAAACCTTTTTTTCTTTTTACAGCAGCCTCCGCAGATCCGAAAAACAAGAATCAGAGGCTGTGAATAGACCTAACGCACGCCGCGCAAGCTGTAATGTGAAGCTTGCGGACTTCTAGCTCCGATTCCATCAGACCCTGTCACTGCAGCTGCTCCTAGTCCTAGCGGTGGTCGTCCACACCTCGTCATGGGGACGTCGTCGTCCAGGGTCGCTGTCCGGCCCGTTCATTGAGTCCGCCGCTCGACTACGCGCCCGCACTTCCCCCGCCAGCGTCCGTCTCCTCGCCGATCCCCTGCGCCAGCGTCCTCGTCTCCTGTCACTGCTGCACGCTCCTGCTGTCCTCCGTTCAGAAAGAGCAGAAAAATATATTTTTCTGCTCTTTCTACTTTTTTTTTGTACGTCACATCATTGGCTTCATTCCGCACAACAAACGATGATCTGTGCATTTTTTTTTTGGAATACCTCCTTCTAATTTTTATATAGAAAGACGTCGCCTTTTTCACAAAGACACATGGTACAAATACGCCTCCAGCTTATTTGGAACAAAACTCAGGATGACTCGCAGTAACTCGAAAATAAAATGAAAAGTATGGAAAGAATAATTTGGCGAGTCATTCCCGCACCCACGGAAGGTAGAGTCCCTTGATACTTCTTTTACAAGTAACGACAACCAATACGAATGACAAAGCACATTCCGCTGGAAGCAAATGGCGGCATTCAGTTCAAACCGCTGCTGTGCGCCGCCATTCACTTCCTAAAACCTGCACGGTCACGCAGTCGGCGCTTCAAAGAATGTCGCTACTTGTAGGAAGCTCTCATCTAGGGACTTTAACGGAAGGTTGCGTTAGGCGGCTCTAGCAGCAACCCAGCAACACATCGGTATTAAAAAGCCCGAAGTTGGCAACATCGTCTTCGGGAAGGTCACCTAGAACTGCTTATCTATACAAGCAAGAGATGGCGCAAGTGTGCATCGTCTGCTACAGCTGAAATAATATTCCATACTTAGAACAATTAGTCGGCATTTGAAATATATATATATATATATATATATATATATATATATATATATATATATATATATATATATATATATATATATATATATATATATATATATATATATATATATATATATATATATATATATATATATATATATATAATCGTGGAAAGTAGTCTCAAATGGATTGAGAAAAATTCTTGTAACTTCTTTCCTTTCATAATAACTCTCGTTTTCTCTGAATTGCGTTTTTTGCGTACATAGTCAAGCTTCAAAATAATGCCTCATTGTAAAATTATTTTAGACGACTTTGAACAAAACTACAACAAAAAGTATCCTTAAAGAGAACAAACCCAGTTCCGCTAGAACACAATTAAATATATCACACCAGCTACTAAAATACTATCCGAAAAAAACGTAGAACTCCTTGGATGAAATTTTGAGATTTAAGCATTTTAAGGCAGAGTTTACGACTAAACGGCTGGAGTTGCGCTTTTCGTATTTTTTATGCTGAGTTGCTAGGTTCATAAAAAATAAGCCTTGAAAGTTCGTTGTTCAGTTACAAGGCTACACTGAGTTATGACACTTTCGATTTGTATAAAAAGACTGAATATATATATATATATATATATATATATATATATATATATATATATATATATATATATATATATATATATATATATATATCGACCAACACATTGTTTACAAACAAGCCCGCATTTGCCCACCAGGCGAGGGCACTGCGCGCGCGCAGAAACCAGAAACAGCAGCGCCACCGCAGCGGCGTGACGTCAGAGAGTTGAGTTGGTCTATATATATATATAAATAAATGTGTGCGCACACATAGGAAAAAAAGATCTACATAGGAGACTGTATGTGTCCTTTATCTATTTATTAATAAAATCATAATCCTACTTGATCACATAAGAAATAAATAAAACCAGAGCTCCTAGAGGCGTGTCTCCAAAAATATAAAAACCTGCGATTGTTTTTCTTTTTCATTATGGGTTACGTTCGCGGAGATAGATATCACATTTTGTCCTAAGGTATAGAAAATGATTGGGCCATTGATTTGTAATTAGAACGAATGAGTTACTCTCGCTCGGATGCGACATTTGTACGGCGAACCTGATCCGAAGTACAGTAAGCTGACTAGGTGGCACAGGCTGCCATCCAGCGTCACGGTATTCGGCGCCTTTCTCTGCCAGTGGCTAAACTAATCAAACATTATATATTCGTCGTCACGACCTTGCTCCACATGTTTGTCCGCATGTGTATGAATGTCCTCAGTGCTCTGTCTGCGCTGAGGTTTCCGATGAAACGGAACATAGAATGTGGTCGCAAGCACGGTGTATGCTGTTGAAAAAAAAAAAAAAAAAATGAAGAAAGCTGGTTTATATTGCGCATGCTCGAAGCGCGCAGATGGCGTTGGCACATATGCAGGCAATTACGCTTCGAAAACGTTGTCACTGCGGCTTGCTTGCTAACGCTTTGTTCATAGCCCCTACCACTTTACTGGAAACCAAAGCAGGTGTGTGCCAGCTGATTTTTGCGCTCTCGCGCGATTTTACCAAGTGACTGTTCAGACGGATGTCCCCTGGTACTCCCTAAGTTGAGACACGGTGCATCGATCTGGGATCCCAGTCACAACGCGCACGTGTCCAACCTTGAGGCTTTCCAAAATCGCGGTGCGCCTTTTATTTTCTCCAACTATCATCGTACAGCCAGTGTCACGTTTATGAGATTTGCTAACCTATCTCTTCCTCTTCTGTTGTTGCGTCGCGAAATATCTTGTTTGGATCTTTTTCATAATATTTATTACTCTAAACCCACTCTAAAAGATAAGCTTTTGCTTCCTCCTCTGTATATTTCCCCTCCCATTGACCGTAAATGCAAAGTCGGAATTCATCCTTGACGCACCAATGCTGGGTTTTACTCCTTCATTCCCAGAACGTCATCCGAATGGAACCGCCTTCCCGCATCTTTAGTGTCTATGGCATCGGTCAATTTATTTAGAATTGCAGTAACCAATCATTTTTGTTCATCACTGACCACTCATGATAGCTCCTCTCCCCCTCCCTCTCCATTAATTTGTAACCCACGACATCCCTTCGACTTACATTCACATTCCTGAAAAAAAAAAAAAACAACTGATGTAGTGGGCAGGTTTAGCAGCATTTTATTGACGTACGCGTACGACAGAACATGCCATGAAACCGAAAACGTGGAGCGTTCCGCCAGCAGTAGCCGCAGCCGCTGCTCCTGGCTAATTTTCATCTGTATCCGGGACGGGAAACATAATTTCTTTGTTCATGCGGTCTGTGTGCACCTTTTTCAAGCCGCCAAGGTGGCAGGCGCGCTAGTACATCCCGATCGTGATTCCAAACGAGTGGAATTGTGACCTCCGTAAAGAGAGGAATAGTCAACAACTGCTGCGCATAAAGCGAGTGGGTTATGGCACCTTTCTGCACTTCACCTTTGTGTGCCTGGAACTATACGTGGTACTCGGAGTATCCGAAGCTAACACCATGCTTTGAGGCTACTGTGCTCGCCTACACGCCGGCAATTCTGCTAATGCCATTCTGTCTCCTCCAGTGGCTTGTGGAACGGCGGAAGGCACAGTCCCTGTATCGTCAACCCCTCTCCTGGACTCATTTAAGCCTATCCAGGTTCATCGCAAGTCTTCTGTTGACCTTCACTTACGCCTTATCGCTCATGTACAAACTAACACTTGGAGAATCATCTGGGTCATCGGTGACGGCGGACCTTGTGCACTCCGTGACATTTGCCATCGCCATGAGAGTTCAGGAGAAGGGTCGAAAGAACAGAATTGGATCTTCGATGCTGCTCTTTTGCTTCTGGTCGGCGACCGCTGTCTGCAGTTCCCCGAGTGCCTCCGCCACATGACGGAAGCCTTTACGTCGGACACTGATTTATCTAACGTCTATAAACTAGAGTTCGCTGTGTGGGCTTCGTCGTATTCAATGGTACTCTTCCAGTTGTTCCTGTCTTGCTGGACCGACGCCAATCAAGACGAAAAAAGACCATACTTCACCACTCCACCCGTGTCCTTCCTTCTCTTCGGTTGGTTGACTGATCTCATTCTTAAAAGATCACAGCGCAGTTTACAACTTGAGGATCTTTACAGCGTTCCGCAAGACATGATGACTCGGCAAAACCACAGTAAGTGGAATACAATTTGAATGAAGGAACTGCATTCAGCTGGATACGTACCAGAAGTCGGGTCCTGTGTTGTCCCTGGAACGTTAACCTCATTGTTCAGGTCACTGTGGAAAGTGTATTGGAAGTCTGTTGTAATTTCCTGCATCCTCGCTACACTACGAGTGGTACTGAAAATCATCCCTGCACTTTTGCTACATTTGCTGATGGGCTACATGAGCGGAAGCGATCCTACGTGGGAAGGAATTTTGTATGCGATCGGGATTGTAAGTGCCAACTTTGGGTCAAGACTGCTTGGAGTCCAGATGGAGAAGACACTCACGTTTACCGGGCTAAATATGAAAACTGTCATGGTGGCAGCCATTTATAGAAAGATGCTTCGACTTTCCAGTGAGTCGCAGAGGGAGTACACAATAGGCGAATTAGTCAACCTGATTTCTGTTGATGCTGATCAGATCTTGAAGCTTAGTATTAGTTTTGGCTTTGTGGCCTCGGGAGTTCCACTCATCGTTGTCGCAGTAATTCTTTTGTGGCAGTTCATTGGAGGGGCCTGCCTCGCCGGCGTTGCTGTAATGCTCGTTATAATTCCTCTGACGGCACTAGTGGTCAGCACTGGGAACAAGTACCAGAGAGATCAAATGAGGTTAAAAGACAAAAGGCTCAATTTTGTAGCAGAGATTTTGAGTGGCATGAAGGTTCTCAAGCTGTTCGCTTGGGAAAATATCTTTATGAACAAGTGCACGTCTTTAAGGTTGGCAGAGATGGTTCTGCTCAAGAAATATTCGTACATGACTGCGCTTAATGTCTTTCTCTTTGGTTGTTCGTCATCTATGGTTGCTTTAGCGAGCTTAGTGACCTTTGTCTTGATCAGTGATAACCACATTCTTGACCCAAGTACGGCGTTTGTGTCATTGACATTGTTTGATTGTATGCAGTACCCTATGACTTTGATTCCAGACTTCATATCCAATGTTGTTCAGAAGAGAGTTTCATTTATGAGGATTCAAAGGTTTCTGCTATCCTCTGAAGTAAAGGAATGTTCGGTCGGTCGACAACTTAAAGAAGGCGATGCGGTCTCCGTGAAAAATGGAACTTCTTCTTGGTTCAGCCATAAAACCCCGGTGTTGAGCAACATTAACGTCACCGTCAAGACCGGTCAACTAATAGCAGTCGTCGGTCCCGTAGGCTCTGGCAAGTCGTCTTTGCTGTCTGCAATTTTGGAAAACCTCAGAATTTTCTCAGGATCTGTGGATCGTGTAGAAAGTGTTGCGTATTCCCCTCAGTGTCCGTGGATACAAAACAAGACTCTTAGAGAAAATGTGCTTTTTGGGAGTTTGTTTGACGCCGAACTGTAGGACATGGTTCTAAAGGCATGTTATCTTGAGAGAGGCCTAGAGATCCTTCCAGGTGTAGATATGACGGAAATTGGCGAAAAAGGAATAAACGTAAGCGGGGGTCAAAAGCAGAGGGTCAGTTTGGCAAGAGTAGCTTACCAAAGAAGAGAACTTAATCTCTTTGACGATCCGCTGAGCGCAGTGGATGCTCATGTAGGTGCTTCCATTTTCAATAACCTTATCGGACCACGAGGAATGTTGAAAGAAACCACACGAATCTTGGTCACCCATAACCTTTCGGTGCTGACTGAAGTGGACTACATTATCGTTATGCAGGATGGGTCAGTAGTTTAAACAGGCACCTTTCAAGATCTCAAACAAGAAGGAAGTATCCTTTCGAAGTTGCTAAGGAACGTTTCTAAGAGAGTTCATAAATTCACGGCCCATGAGGGCACCGCTGTAAAGACAAGCTACGTGCCAGACATTGAACAGGTGCCGCGGAAGAGCAATCTTGTAGATGAGGAGACAGTGGAGGAGGGTTCAGTCAGTCTCCAAGTATACGGAACCTACAGTTAGACACGCTGGACCTTTGTTCCTATTCGTAATTTTGTGTTACGCTGCATATATTGCAATCGGTGTATTTTTTGGTATCTGGTTGAGCGAATGGGTTAAGGACTCATTATTTTCTGTCCAAATTCAGGACCTATCTCTGCGCATCTACAGAATATGGGTTTACGTAATCCTCGTCATTTTGAAAGCCGTTGTGAATTTTTTCGCTATCTCAACGCTGTGGAAGGTAGCACTCTCATCTTCCACAAGGCTTCACCAGCTGATGCTCTATGGTGTGATGCGGACATCTTTGTCATTTCTTGATGTCACACCTTCTGGTCGCATATTGAACCGTTTCGGCAAGGATGTTGACCAACTCGATGTCCAGCCTCCGACAATAGCACATTTTGTTCTTAACTTTTTGTTCCTTTTTGCCTCATCTATTATCCTCGTATGCATACATATTCCTATTTACCTCCTGATTGTCATTCCTGTTTTGGCGTGCCTGTTGGTTTTACGTTAAAAGTACGCGGTCCAATTTCGTCAAGTCAAAAGGTTAGAGACTGTCACCCGTTCTCCAGTCAACAATCACTTTTCGGAAACGCTGACGGGATTGAGCAGCATCAGGAGTTTCGGCGTTCAGGGTGTTTTCCTTCGAGATAATGACGATAAGATTGAAACTATGCAGACTTGTACTGTAAACGGCTTTAATTTCGAATACTGGGCAGAAGTCTGGATGGAGGCGGCCAATGGAATGCTCCTGTTTTTGATGCTGTTGCTTCTCGTTACAAGCCGCGACACGATCAGCACGGGAAGAGCAGGTCTTCTAGTGTCTTACACAAATAATGCTCTAACCATGTTCACCTCTTTTATTTTCTACTACAACGAACTGGAAGCAACGTTGCTGTCTGCCGAACGTTTAAATGAGTACGCGCGATTGACACCTGAAGAACCGTGGACGTCGACGTTGAAACCGGACCCTCACTGGCCAGGTTCGGGGGCTGTGTCCTTCAAGTCTTACTCGACTCGGTACCGGGATGGTTTGAGTCTGGCCCTCAGGGACGTCAACGTAGACATTAACCCCAGTGAAAAAGTGGGGATCGTAGGGCGAACGGGCGCCGGCAAGTCAACCATAACTCTAAGCCTTTTTCGCATCATTGAAGCAGCGACTGGCAAGATTGTTGTAGATGACATTGATATTTCTGCTTTAAGGTTACATGACCTTCGGTCCAGAATAAATATTTTACCACAGGAGCCGGTTCTATTTCAAGGCACTCTGCGGTTCAACCTTGACCCAGCTGGGCAGCATGATACTGCTGACCTCTGGTGGGCACTGGACAGATCTCACCTCGGCGATTTCTTCAGAACAACCTATGGTCTGGACTTTGAAGTTACAGAAGGTGGACTCAACCTCAGCGTTGGACAGCGGCAACTGGTCTGTCTTGCGAGGGCCGTGTTGAGAAAGACGAAGATACTTGTGCTCGATGAAGCCACGGCGTCAGTCGACATGAATACTGACTTGCTCGTTCAGCAGACATTGAGAGACGTGATGAGTGGGTGTACAGTGTTGACCATAGCTCATCGTCTTCAAACGGTTTTGTCGCCAGACCGTGGTATTGTGATAGATCAAGGGAGGGTTGTTGAAGTTGGTAGTCCGGCAGAACTACTGACAGATATAACTTCGTCGTTCTATGTCCATGGCTCTTGAAGCGGGAGTTGTGTTTGACGGCATCAGAGCGTAAGCGAGTGTCTGAAAAGAAAATATTTAGAAAACGTTGGGTATGAAAGGACTAAAACGGACCAGTTAATTTTTTTTCTCGTCTGAAGGGTTTTTCTGGCAAGTTTTGCGCATTCCCCCGTATTGATTAATAAAAGAAGACTTACACTATTCAGATTTCGTGCATCATTCGTTCTTCGTTGCAATATTTGTGGACGCTATCGCGTTTGCGCTGCTGTCGAGCTTGAAACATGAGGCTCATTCTGGTTCCTAAAGATTCGCATGCACTCCGGCGGAACTAATCTTAGTTAGGCTGTTTTAAGCACGGGGTGGCTATTTTCAAGGCAGGAAGTTGGAGTGTTAAATTAAAATAGTTATTTTGACAAACACACGCATTGCACACGATTTCACTCGCAAATTTTATTATTCGTTATATGGTTCCCGCTACATATACGCTATCATGACCGTCCAAATGGATTCCTCTACTTGGGGTCGGTTAGCATTTCTGCTGCTTGGTCAAACAACTTCACCAAAGGAATCCATCTCCGGATCTCAATCGCCACAAAGTGTGATTTCTAATACGCGATTATTTGATGCGTGAAAAAGTGAGTATTGACACCTTCACCGCTAGTACAGTGTGTCACAAAAAAAAACAAAAAAAACAGTTTTTTATTATTTTTTTTTTACCGCAAAAATAAACTAGGCATCGCCGAACGCTCATTCTCCGCCCAAAGGTAGCGCTAGAGGTCACAACCAGATGCCAAAGTTTCTGGCCGGTCCAATAACTTAATCAAAAGTTATAAGTGATTTTCTGAAAATTTCAATGGGAAAATGGAGCCCATTTTTGCCCGTTTTCGATTTCTGGTGCCATAGAGCCCCATGTATTCGAAAACTCCGTCGGCCGCCATTTTCCCATTGAAATTTTCAGAAAATCACTTCTAACTTTTGATTAAGTTATCGGATCGGGCTGAAACTTTGGCATCTGGTTGTGACCTCTAGCGCTACCTTAGGGCGGAGAATGAGCGTTCGAAGATGCCTAGTTTATTTTTGCGGTGCAAAAGACCCTGTAAATTTTCTTTTGTGACACCCTGTATATCACGCTTAATCTCATGGCAAAAATCACCTGTCTGAAAAAGACCAAAGATGTGTTTGCATATCCATTACGCTCCTTGCTTGTCCGCGCTGGGTAACAATTCAAACGATGACAGACTTTGTGCTAGGGACACTTCTCGTAAAATTTTTCGAGTGTCGAGGGACCTACTCTGAATGAAAGTCTCCCGATGTTATATACATTGATATTGGAATCGCCCAATCAAACTCTATAAAGGCGCTGTCATATTGAAGAAACAGTTGGACACGATTGATGACCGTCAACACGAAGGAAACATAATTCCGGTGACCCTATCACATTGAGACAACATAAACTATTGGAAGACATGTGTTTGTTGTCCGTCTACCGTGTTGCTGATTTGTCCTCCGAAAGTCGGTAAACACCTTCCCACACCGAGCTGACGGCGCGGCCAACACGGGGAACATGCCACCATCTTTTTTATTACAATTATGTCTGTGCGGTGCGGCATTTGTTTGTTTGTTTGTTTATTGTTAAGCTCAGGAGTGCAGGGCCATTGTGATGCAGGCGTTAGCGCTCATACCAAAAGATCCACAGTGCCACTTTGGCACAAAAGTAAAATAAAAGTCGTAGTTTTCGCCCACAATGTGCGACGAAACGAAAGCGAAAGCTGTAGCACGGTCGTGCAATGCGGGTGGAATGGGGTCGTCACGTTCCCGAGTTCGGAGGTGCGTCGCGATTAATTCTCGGTGCCGTCGTGGTTCACGTCTTGGATGCCACTGACGACTGCCACCAGTGCTCGGTGATCCGCGAAGTAAGGGATACGCGCGGTGGAAGTTTCTAAAACCATACAACATTACGCGTAGCAACTGGATGCTGCCAAAGTAGGATTTCGCATAACGCAAGTAATGTTTGAAAACAAGTCTTTCAAGTTGACGACACAGATTCTCCATACGTCGCGCGATTCTTGAATGAGGCCAGGGCTGCCCTCTTCGCTCTCCTCGCGCGTCACGGTCGACGGGAAATCCCGACTTCCCTCTGCTCGCAGCAAAAGGGGAGATAGAAAAAAGATTTTCCACTCTTCGCGCGCGCGGCGATGACAACCTATGAGAACGAAATCTCTGCAAAGTGTCCGCCCATAACGCTATCGCTTTAAAATAAACAAAGAAATGATTGTGGATAGATATGCTGATGTAGAAATACGAAGAATGGGGTCACGCAAGGGACGTTGAAAGTCAGAGACGTGAGTCTCTCACTCAATTTTTTCGCAAATGAGAGCGACACTCTTAGCAAACGGGCGTATGGTGTAGCGATCCGTTGGTGGTGTAGTAGTGAGGGACGGAGGTAGCTATCTCCAGAGTTGCGCAGTACGGGGGCCGAATGATTGTGCATGGCGAAGTGTGCGGGCAAAGAGGGGTTGTAAGCCACCGGTAGGGGTACGCCCCCCGCTCTCCCTCCGCCGCGCCCCAGGTCATGGACATCTAGCCACCTGGCTAGATGTCCGCCTGGTTTGATACCAGGACTAGGCGTATTTTTTCTGTCGCACACCAGTCACCTAGCTGTGTTTGGAGATTTGTGTTTGTTCTTTGTCCCCTTGTTCCCCTTCTCCAGGAATTATTTTCGTCATGCACGACACTGCTCGCGCGAATACGAAGTCGACGTTTTCTCGTATTTTATTTATCCGGTGAGCAAGTTTGTCCTTTGTTTCTTTGTGCAGCGGATAACTACAATTAAACCTAAATTATGCCTACGATACATTTCATGACTTGTTCAAGAAGTGCTGTGATGAATGTTTTCCGTATAAAATAATATCACGAAAATCTTGGATGACACTTGATCAGATCAAAATGATTAGAAAAAAGAGTATCGTTCAAAAAGTTTATTTTCTCGAGACACCCAGACAATTTAGCATCATTAAAAAATATTGAAATTAATTAAGCTTTGTACTACACAGTATCATGCAAACCTATTCAGATATAAATCGAAAAATTCTCCTGCTGTGGTATGAACATCTATAAATGAGGCTCTCTAGCGCGGCCCACGTAACGATAAAATGGGGGAGCTACTGATCAATGACCAAATGCTATCCGGTGCTTCAGTTCCTACTTGGTAAATCTTGTTTCAAGCACATATAAGGAAGATGCTGTTAATATATCACACAGAGTTCACACTCGTCCCTTTTTCTCAATCCAACAAACGAATTTGAGGCATAAAAAATATTCATGCGACTCAAAAATAGTAACAGTCATGATATTAGCGATTTTCGAATGAAACCAGTCAAGCTTGTCATTGACATAATAGCACCGTACCTCGCACATATGTTTAACCTCAGCTTGTTTTGCGGTGAGTTCTCCACAATTATGAAACTTGCCATAGTTATAGTGATTCACAAAGGAGGTGATGTGAACCTAATGACCAACTATATCCATCCTGCCAATTTTTTCTAAGGGACTAGAAACGCGTGTCAAAACTCGCGTAGAAAGTTTTCTTCATCGACATGAAATAATAACTGACGCCCAATTTGGTTTTAGAAAGGGAAGGTCGACATGAGTCAGCGCTCTTAGTCCAGAAAGAAATACTTCTAAATAACATTCAAAACAAGCTTTTAATACTAGGTATTTTTATAGATTTTAGTAAGGCGTTTGACTGCCTCAATCATCAAATACTCCTTGATAAATTAAAGTGTTATGGAATACGTGGTCCAGCACTCTTGGATTCCTATCTCTCCAATCGCCAGCAGTGTGTCAGCATCGACGGGCGATCTTCTTCCCTCAAAGCCGTAACCTGCGGCGTGCCTCAGGGTAGCATACTTGGTCCTCTGCTCTTTAACATTTTTACAAACGACGTGGTAAAAGTTAGTACTCTTGCGCAGTTTGTAATACATGCCGACGACACCAGCCTTTTTATGTCGGGCGAAGACGCAGAAAGCTTAATTATTAAGGGGAACGATATTCTCACTCAATTTGTCAGATGGTCTGAGGTAAATTGTCGTAAAATGAATTTAAACAAAACCAAGGCACTCATATTTTGGTCATTGAGTAAGCACGTCTCCTTCACTAAATCCCGTACCCTAGGTGGTACAGTAATTGATATAGTTAAGCACCACAAAACGCTCGGTGTAATGTTCTCTGAACATCTGTCGTGGGATCGCCATATTGATAATTTGGTTAGCAGGTTGTGCAGAGTCATTGGCGTGATTAGAAGGTGCCACTCAATATTGCCAGTTAACATTAAACTCATGATTTATCATGCCATTTTCAGGTCTCATATAAATTATTGTCACCTCGTGTGGGGCGCAACAAGCAAGTTCGAATTTAAACAAAATACTCTTACTTCAAAAAAAGATACTACGTATCATCGCTGATGTACTCTACCTATATCACACTAAACCGCTGTTCGAAAACTTCAGGATTATTGCCATTACAAACATGCACGTGGATAGTCTTTTTTATGCTTTCCTCTTCGGAAAAAATGAATTCATTGAATTTTTGTGGCGCACCTCGTACTTGAATAAAAAGGAAATCTCGATCAGTATGTGCTGCTCTGAGATATGGTATGTTCCTCATTTCCGCACGAATCTTGCTTTACAATCCCTTCGCCATATGTTCCCTTCTCTACTCAACAGGTACCATCTCTAAAACATACATATATACTCTCTGACTAGAGCTGAATTGTATATGTGTTTTATCTAACGCGGATGACATTAAGTAAATAAATAAATAAATAGATGTCTCTGTATGACATTTTTCTTTTACTCGCTTTCGCATAATATGCGTGCTGCCGAACGTTCCTGCGCTCTCACTTGTTTACTCTGTTTATTTTTACTAAAGTACATGCCTAGTTGGTAAGAGAAACTCTTTGAACTGTATAACGAGACTTTTTAATGTATCATACTTTTTAACTACATTGCTATGCCTCTTTTGCTTTAGGGCCCCATTCCCAGTCAAGTTACCATATGGTAGCGTTTTGTCTGGAGGCCCGCCAGAGTAAATTTTTGGAAATAAAGATTTCATTTCATTTCATTTCAGGTTCCTAGTACTCATTGGAAGGACAAAGGCTAGCTCAGAGCAAGCAAGAGCGCCCTCTGCTTCTCGCGAAGAAAGAGCTGTGGCGTCGAGGCATAGCCTCCTCTATACTCACAAAGCCTGGCAGCTCGATGACGGAGCCATAGAGTGCCCGGTCGCAGATTTAGAGCGCGAGAGCGCGAGGATCTGGTAGCAGAGAGCATTTCTCGGGGAATTTGGTATTCAGCGCACAGCTTTTACAGCAGCGAGGACCCGAAACATGGTTTTCCAACACGACGAGAAACGAAGCGGTAGCGTCAGAAACGCGAGGAGCACGAGCGGACATTCCATCGCTGGGGAGAAGTGTGATTGGGATTCTCACCGCAGCGTGGCGCCCGTTACATGGCTCTCCTCTCATCCGTTGTCTGCCGCACTACTTTTCGCTTTCGGCAGCCGCGTCTCGTGGTGATCTGCCAGGCTTTGTCAGTATACAGGAGGCTATAGTCAGGGTTAGCGTTCGGAGCGCCGGCGTCATCTGCCAGTCCTGGCAATTGCTTTTTTAACTTTTTTTTTTCATAGGTTTCGGATATCCACCGAATATTACGAGTGAGGACTTAGCCTTCAAAAAAGAGGAGAGGCAATAAATAGAAAAGTATGTTATTTTGCCGACGAACAATACCAGACGCGCTCCAATGAACGAAGAAATTACGGCAAAAATGTCGCTAAAATAGAGTGGCTTATAGGTAGAGATGTCGCGAACTTTTGGCGAACCTGAGGATCGAAGTTCGAACTAAGGGGTTCGAAAGGTTTGCCAATATTACAAAATGTCAAACTTATTACATAAAATAATTCGTCGATTTTTAAACTTCCGATTTTTCGGCGCTAAGAAATTCATTTCCTATCGAACTTCCGATTTTCGGCTCTGAAACTCGACATTTTTTAACTTTCGAATTTATCAAGCAAAGAGCTTCGACGATTTTCAAACTTTTGACCCAGCTAAGTTCAAAAGGTCGGTGAACTTCGTTCGACGAAGTTCGAACCAAATTCACCCCCAGAGGTTCGAGGCTACAAATATAGATAACACGTAGGATATCGTCGATGTGTGAAGTGGTAAAAAATGCACTTAGCTGATGGTGCCCCAAAACGACTCGCATTTAAAGCGCCGATTGATCACGTTGGAGTGGCCTCGGCCTCGTACCTTTTGCAGCTACAGCTGTTATCGGCTCTTCCAGGGGCCCCGGAAGTATATCTGATGCGTGGGGGCGACGTCTGGGCTCATGTCGCACCGTGCACTTCAGCTCTCTCTCTCTCTCTCTCTCTCTCAATATATATATATATATATATATATGAGGCTGGTGCATGCTGAATATATATATATTCAACATGCAACAGCCTCACGGGTGGTGGAAGGGGAGAAGAAAGGGGGGGGGGGCGGTCGGAACAGTTTGAGTGTGGGGGCATGCCCCCACTGCGCCCCCGGTTCCGGAGCCCCCACCAATGGAAATGACGTTCGTGGTTGATGTTGTAGTTTCTGATGTTCTAGTTGTACTAGTTGTTGTAGTAATAATAATAAGAATGTTTTATGTTTCTTTAATGCCAACAAACACTCCAACGCTTTTTTGTGTGGTGTACTGTCAGTTTGTTTTTACAGCAACGCTATTTAAAATACGAACATGCACAAAATTACATCGACATTTGTAAGGACAAAAATACAAGTTTGCAGAGCAAATACAACCTTACACTAACTCTTAGTTGGATAAAATACACTTTTGCCAGGCCGACTTGAAACTAACAAAATAAAAAAAAATATAGACGTCACAATCGCATATAATATTAAAGGCAGACTGCATACGACATAATAGCGATGATTCACAAATTCTAGTAGGATAAAATGTTAAAAAATGGCGACTAGCTCTGGAGGGCACAAGGAAGTCTATATTCATAAGTAAACTTTTAGTTTTAACAGTACCAGGCACTATCTTATGAAGAAAATGAATGTCTCTAACAGCCCTCCTCGTTGATAGCCTCTTAAGGCTAAATAAAGACAGTAACAAATCGTAACTAAAAAGACAGTTGGCGTTATTGGGCATTCCGCCGTTGATGTTGCCAAATCCTCAAAAACGAACGCCCACCGCACAGGGGATCGAACAACGGTCCGGTGGGTACAAAGCGGATGCGTTACCACTAAACTAATCCACAGCTTTTTTTTTTTTTTTTTTGTCTTAAATACATGAGTTACGTTATATAGCGTTAACAACCCCTTTTATACTTGAATTGTTGTAGTACGCGATTCCCACTGCTGGAGCTCCCTGGAAAAAACAAATAGTGGATAAGGAAAAGCATAGCCTCCTCTATACTCACAAAGCCTGGCAGTTTGACGAAAGAGCCATTGAGTACCCGGTCGCAGATTTGGAGCGCGAGGATCTGGTAACACAGAGCATTTCTGAAGAAACCTGGACCCCAGCGCACAGATTTTGCAGCGGTGAGGACCGAAAACAGGGTTTTCAAACCCGACAAGAAAAGAAGCGGTAGCGCGAGGAACGCGAGGAGCACGAGTGGGGATTCCATCGCTCGGGACAAGTGTGTTTCGGTGTCTCGCCGCAGCGAGGCGCCCGTCACGTGGCTCTCCTCTCATCCGTTGTCTGCCGCGCTACCTTTCTAATTTCGGCGGCCGCTTCTCGTGCATATCTGCCAGGCTTTGTCAGTAAAGAGTAGGGTATGGAAAAAACCGTTTTAGCAATGTCAATACCAAGAGCTCGTGCAGGGAGTCGCGCTTTCGCGCGCTCCGCAACAAAAAACAAAAAAGAAACAAAATCTTTCGGAATAAAATGACCAGCTGTTTATTTCGTCTTTGTAGTACCCGATTCTAAAGCCCCTCTATACACGTTTGCAAGTCCGGTCTCAGGACGCCGCCATCTTCCTCAGTGGGGTGCGCTCTTGGGCGCGGCCATAATCCGATTACGACACCTTAGCTAGGCTTTGTAATCGCATTATGACTCGTCCAAGCGCACCACAGCCAGGCAAGATGGCAGCGCCCTGAAGCCGGACTTGCAAACGTCTATAGACCTTTCCAAAAAAGGACACTTGGCAGGTTCCATTTTCAGTGTTCGTGCGTATGGCGCGTGATTTGCTCGCTTTCCGAAGCGATGAACGTGCGCGTTTTGGACTGTGATTTAACACGTGTGGACTGTGATTTTTGTAAACAGTGGAAACGTCTATACTGGGAAAAGTGGCGCCATTCATTGTTGGGGAAATGCTCGAGACACGTGCCGTGCTACACTTCTGTGAAGAACATGTCGTCTGAAATCTAGCTCAGTGCTGCGCTGTGCCGCCATGATCTTCCCACGGGCTGCACGTTGCACGTGCCTCTTGCATCGACGCACCTTGCGCTAGCTTTTAAACTGAAAGGGACCTTACCCCATTCCCACTGTACGCGCCGTCTGGAAAAACAGACCCAACAATAGCCGATAACAAAATGCCGTCGTACACCACCAATGTCAAGAGCCCGTGCCGGGAGACGCGCTTTTACGCGCTGCCGTAGAGAAAAAGAAACAAAATCGTTCGGAACAAATTGGTCAGATGTATATTTTTATTCTAAACGCTTTTCATCATCACGCATCCAACGACGCGTGAACTCGACGCCGATGCCCAACAACTTCGCCGTGACATGGTGTTGCAGCTATTACTCTGACCGTGATTTAAATTAACATAGGACTGCTCAATTTATTTTTGATTATTTCGGCCCTCACGCAAAGCCTCCCCGTAGGTTGCCTCGAGATAACCTGTGGGCCTACAGATCCCCCTGTTTTCATGCTCCAAGCTCCACCGAGACGCTTCGCTGGGGAGTCATTGATAGCCCCGTTTTCCTCGAGTAAGCGGATGGTCGGGGAAATGCGCGCCGATGCACTGCAGTGAACGCTGGATCCGCGCCTACCTCATTGTCACTAGTAGAAGAATAAATGTTCCAGACAGCGGAAATAGGCCGGGTTATCCCGATGACAACCGGTTGGTGACCTGACCAGCTGTGTTTTCGGGGGCAGGGGGTCTCGTAATGTAGTCTGATTGCGTTCTCCTCAACCTGGCGATACGTCGGGTGCTGTGCCAGTGTCCAGTGTTTTCTGCATCTTACGGGTCATTTCGCCAAAAACAAAATGCCCGGAGCAACTAAAATGAAAAAAAATTTTAAAAAAATTCGGGAACATTGGATGCTTTGATTTGGGTGCGTTGTCCCGTATTTATTTATTTATTTATTTATTTATTTCACATTCTGTCAGTCCCGAATCGGGACTCTCACAGGAGTGGAAAAAAAAAGAACAATTCAACAATGGTACACATGGTTCAGAAGCACACCCGTTCATTCACATACAGATCATGCCAATATACCTAAATATCTAGAAACACGCTTAATGAAGAAAAGAACTTTTCTGCATCTTGACATGCTACTATACTTCCCTGCTGGGAAGAATTCCACTCGCGTATTGCGCGTGGAAAAAAAGAATTTTTAAAACATTCCTCGTTATATCTGTATTCTTTTATATGTTAACTATGTTTGTTTCTTGAAATTCTAGATTGGTGAGGCGTAATATAAGATGCTTTGTCAATAAAAACAAGGTCATTAAGAATCATAAAGAGAAGTTTTAAACGCTTGGTTTTTCTCCTACTGCTAAGCGATGGAAGGCCGGCTTGTGAACAAAGCTGGGTAGGGGATTCAAGTCGGCGATAACTAGAAAATATAAAGCGCACTGCAAGCCGCTGGACTCTTTCAAGTTCCCGCTCAAGATACATCACCTGAGGATCCCACACTTCTGACGCATACTCAAGTAAAGGCCTGATCAGCGTTTTGTACGTCGTTAGCCTTGTTTCTACGGACGCAAACTTAAGGGATCTTCGGAGAAAGCCCAATCTACTATTGGCCTTTTTAACTATATTATGGACGTGCGTACTCCATTTTAGGTTGTTTGTGATCGTGACGCCAAGGTATTTGAATTCATTCACGCAAGACAGCAAAGTACCATTAAGTTTGTAGGGAAATATTAATGGTTGACGTTTGTGAGTGATTGTCATACATACTGTTTTTTTTAGATTTAGAGACATTTGCCAAGTGGCACACCATTCATCTATTCTAGTCAAAAATCTATTTAATTTCTCCTGATCAGAGGCCGCATGAACTTCAGTGAATATAAGACAATCGTCCGCAAAGAGCCTAGCATGCACTTCTTGATCACCTACTATAGTAGGTTACAAGTCAAGAAGGTAGCGGCAAATGCCCCTCAAAGGAATCATATATCCCTCCGCCACCTCCCCATCCAATAGCGTCCCATCGTTTCCGTGACGTCGTGGCCAACGCGGGAGAGGGTTTTGCCTTGCTTTGAATATTTGCTTTATCTTTCGACCTTGACTTAGCGTTGTGGAAGCCACGAGAGGTAGATTAGAAGTCGTTTTTGTTTCCGATGGAAACAAAAACGACTTTGGGGATTAGCTTCCCCTTCGATGGATACAAAGGTCACTTTCAGGGGCTCGGTTTCCTCTCCGATGAATACAAAGGTCGCTTTCTAAAAAAAAAGGGGGGGGGGGGGGGTCTGAGACAAGTTGGCATCACTCTGTAGCCATTATCTATTCATTGAAGCGGAACAAGGGGTGTTTCCAGGGAACTATCCTTTCGACTGCGGATGGATTTCAAACAGTCGCATCACGATTATGGGAGGAGCTTCTCCTACCTTCTTGTCTTGTAACCGACTATAGGTCATTTATAAATACTAAGAACAACAACGGGCCCAACACGGACCCTTGAGGAACCCCCGACGCAACATCACACATATCTGAATAGACATTTTTGATGCTTACATACTGTCTACGATTTTTTAAAAGGATTCAATCCAACCTAGCAAAAGCTGGTTTTTTAATATCGGACGTAATTTAATCATAACTTCTCATGGTTTACTTTATCAAAGGCTTTCTGGAAATCTAGAAAGATACAATCTACCTGTCCCTGGCGTCTAAAACGCGAGAAGAAAAATGTACGGCCTCAGTTAGTTGCGTTACTGTAGATAGACCCTTTCTGAATCCATGCTGCTTGTCATTCAATGGGAATGAGTGGCTAAAAATATTTAATATGCTTTGAAACTATGTGTTCTAGAAGTTTACAGCAACTTGATGTTAATAAAATTGGCCGGTAGTTCATTACACTGCACGAATCACCTGACTTTAAGATTGGAATTACTTTAGCCATTTTCCAATCATCCAGATAGCAGCTGACTGTAGTGATTTTTGAAAAATAATGAAAAGATATTTGGCTGACCATTCTGCGTATCTCTTTAAAAAAGAATTTGGAACCTGATCGGGTCCCTCTGATTTCGAATGGTCAATGTTGAGTTAAAGCGAAACGATTCCCTCGTATGACAGAAATACATCATCTATCGCCGGGATGTTAGCGTACGTATGAAACACTGGTGCTATACCATCGTCACTAGAAAATACTGTAGAAAAAAACTTATTGAACGTATTGGCTATATCCACCGGTTCAATGACTGGCTCATCATCACTAATCAGCTTTGTGATTTCGCTTTTCCTGGGAGAGAGATACCGCCAAAACTTCTTGGGTGCAGTTAATAGGAAGTTAGACATTGTAATATTATAAAAAATTGTGTTTAGCATTTTTTATTGCTGTCTTTAGGCTGGCATTCAAAGTTCGAATAATTGCACGTATGGTTTCACAATTGGTTTTGCGCAGCTGCATTCTACATCTCGAGATTTTTCGCTTTTCATGTACGATATCTTTCGTGATCCACGGATTGTTTCTGGGTGTAGGAAAAAATGTCCCCGGAAAAAATGTCCCCGGAAAGAATGGCCCCGGAAAAAAAGTCCCCGGACAAAATGTCCCCGGAAAAAAAGGCCCCAGGTGGAAAGTAGGAAAAAATGTCCCCAAAGGATTTTCTATCTCTGGGTTTCCCTGATCCTCATGGCCTTCGGGCGGTCCGGTCATATGTCCTTGGGGAAAAAAGGCACCGTGTGGCAAGTAGGAAAAAACGGCCCCAACAAATTAGAAAATATACAATTCCGCGAAATACTTACACATCGCGACACTGTTAGCGCGAACACGACATCGGCGTATTTTCACATTTTACTTAGAAAGAGTATTAGTGGGAACGAAATTTTACCGTCTGCATAATATCCACAAATAAGCACTCTTAATGACAATTAACCTTTAGTTTCTATAAGAAAAATATAAAAAAGCTAACGATCGCTTGTTTGTGTTAAGTGTCGCGCTTTTTACCTATTTGGAAATTGTACACAAGTACCTCTCAAATTTCCCAAACACAATAATTTGGTTTTGGCTAGAAGTGTTATAAATGTTTATTTCACAATGGAAAGCAGACAAAAACGTCGCGCTCATTACCTATTTGGAAATGGCACACAAGTACTTCTCAAATTTCCCTAACACAATAATTTGGTTTGGCTAGAAGTGTTATAAATGTTTATTTCACAATGAAAAAACAAAGAAAAACAGTTGAGATGCAATGTTACAAAATCAGGAATGAAATGACACACTCTAGATTCATACACAAAAGTCAAAAGCGGATCGTACGGCAGTGGAACAAATGTCCCTTTGGGGCCATTTTTTCCTACTTTCCACCTGGGGCCTTTTTTTCCGGGGACATATTTTCCGGGGATTTTTTTTCCGGGACATTTTTCCGGGGACGTTTTTTCCGGGGACATTTCTTCCGGAACCCATTGTTTCTATGCCTTTTTTTGTCCTTGTGGGAACTTATTGATCAATGCATTCGATAACTATTTCTTTAAACCTCAGCCATAGATTGTTAACATCGTTTGCAGGGTTAAGACTCAAATCTGTAAAACCGGATAACTAGATTCCAACTTATCTAATATACCAACATCATCCGCGTAATCAAAGTGTTTGTATGTTATGACATCGCAACACGTACTTGGTAAGTTTTCAAGATGCAGAGACACAGTAACCATGGAGTGATCAGATATGCCTGGTACTACAGTATATTCAAATGGGTACAACATGACGCTGTCACTAAGAAAGAACAAGTCAAGAACAGATTTGCATCCACTTTGGTCTCGTGTATAGTCTTTCACTATTTGGGTTAAACCGTGAGAGAAAGTCATATCGATCAATGCAGAAGCCAGAATGACGTCCTGGTCTCCAGGCGTTAACGCATCCCAATCAATGCCTGGTACATTAAAGTCTAACGCAATTATAACATTATGGTTGTTGGCCCGGGTTTTAATCAAAAGTCATTTAATTTTTTTATGAAGTCAAAGCCGGAACCGGGTGGACGATGGACAGCCCCTATCAATATTTCGATGTTGGGTAGTTTTACTTTGCACCAAACGCTCCCAATGTTCGATGAGTTTTCGATTAAGTTGCAGACAAGGTCACGCTTAACAATTATAGCGACACCACCACCCCTGCTGCCACGATCTTTTCTTAGTATTTTAAAACCTGGAGGGACTATCTCATCATCCAACACAAGCTCATGCAACCACGTCTCTGTAACTGCCGTGATTTTGGGGTCATGTTCAATTAGAATATGTTCCAAGTCCTCTACTTTGTTAATAATACTTCTTGCATTAAGGTTAATAAAAAGAAAGCTTCGTTGGTCTACTAATACTTTACGTCATATCAGTTGCGACTGCCTAACTTGATATCCTCTTTCTGTAGTAATCCTAACTTTATCATTTATCCTGTCATCCCAAACATACGTAGTTCCATTTATTTTTAACTTGTCATACATAAGAACACACTTATCACCATTGGTTCTGTTTACCCGGCTATTCTCCCAAAGTTTCCGTCGAATATTTCTAACCCTTAAGGAAAAAGCATCATTAATAAATATCTTAGTTTCTTTTAGCTTGTTTGCGCTGCGAAGGATTGCGGTTTTTTTCATTCAAGTTATCTAATCGCAGAAAAACTGGTCTTGCTTTATCCGGTATCTGTCTTCCTAATCTTTCTATCTGCTGCACACTTTCGACGTCGATTCCTAGTTTCTCTTTAAATACATTGTCAACAACATGCGTCCTTAAAGGAGCTGTGCAACGATATTCAACTGGAATATTTTTCACTTTACACGAGCTTACTGGCACTAGTGGGACTCAAGGATACTCGCACGCAACGCCACTGGCCAAGAAACTCCTTTGTTGCGGTGTAATTTCAGAGACAAAGGCGATCATTTTCATTCAATCTCTCCTTTGCAAAATTTGATGACGTAACGTGGGGATCGCAGTAGACCCATATGACAATATTTGAATGCTGTTCATAGATTGGACCCGAGCATTGCGTGGGCACTCGATTTGGGCTCGTGATAATTACTTGCTCGAGGAGCATTCGGGTAGTGGCCCGTGTCCAATCGCTGCAACGACGACAATAGCCGAGCCATAACAATGTCTGGAACTCAGCGCGTGTCCTGTGCTTTGCGAACCCCAGCGCGTGGCTATGATCAACATTGGCGGCATATAATCGGTTCCAGGTCACGTGGCCGCTTGTTCTGGCTGCGAGTTGAGGGGGTGAATGCTGCTCGTTTTTCTTTAATTTTTTTCTGGGACTTCTATTGCGTGGGTGAAGAACGAACACGTGTTTCATAGGTCATTAATGTCAGGGATCCGTTCTAAGTGGTATTTGCGAAAGTACAAAAATTGTTGCATCGCCCCTTTAACGATGCTTGGGTTTCGTGCTCATTTTCTAGAATGCCGTAGATTATAAGGTTTTTACGCCTTTCCTGGTTTTCTAGGAGCTCTACTTTCGTCTGCAATTCCTTGGAGGTTTGCTTCAGATCCCTTAGAGACGTATCTATTGCGGAAATTTGATTCTGGGCTTTCTGCAGTTCACTAGACAATCGCTGTAAGTTAATAACCGAGTTTTCGATTGATTCGAGTCGTTTACCAAAGCCTTCTTGATTTTTCTTATGTCTTCTACATTTAGAGCAATCTGCCTCTGACCCTCAAGCAGCTGATCCATAGCCGTATCAGGTCCTGGATTAAGCTCGACATCACCGCTGAGATGTAACAACAAAGCGATCACTTTCCAACACTCGGAAATAGTTTTACACAAGCTGCGTGGGCTCGGCAGTACTATCAATGCAGCACAGTCATCTCTAGCACACTTGTAAAGGGATTTTCTACTAACCTGTACGTAGAACAGGAAGCGATTAGCCATCCCTGCTCTGAACGTGCTGCCAAGCCCACTGAAGCGATTTAGTTGTCTTATGCCAGCACTAAACTAAGTCGACAATCGATCGGATTACTACACAGTTTGTGAACAAGGAGCAAGTACGTTCACCTGACCGCTTCAGGGCTTTTCAATGAACCGTTCAACCAGTTCAATGCTCGTTTCGCAAGTTACGACGAATAACGAGTAATACAGGTAATACCGTCAGTACCACAGCTCTGAGAAGGAAGGAATATATTCACGGCATAAGAGACATTGACAACGTTTTCAGCCAAATGTGTAGCACATTTCGCGATTTTTTTAGATGAAGTTATGACAACTTAGTTTGAAATTTCGGAATGTTTCGCTATCCGTCCGTGAAATTAAACTACTTCGAACTTAAAATTGAAACTTTCGAAGTTTCCAACCTTGTACCTTGACAAAATTCGAAAATCTTCTAATATTTCGACCTTGAATTTTTTAAAAAATTAGAAATGCTTGACGTTTTTGAACGATCTCACGAAAATTTGATATCTTCCAACTCGATCTTTTTAAAGCCTCGACATTTTTTTAATTACTCGAATTCGAACCTCAGCGGGGTTCTAAAGTTGCGAACTTTTCCAATTCGAACCTCAGCGAGGTTCGCGATTCTCGCAACCTTTCGAACTCGAACTTCGGGAGGTTCGCGGCACTCCTACTTGTAGGTGTATTCCGTTCTTCACAACCACCACAGTCAAAAGGCAAACAGCAGCTGCGGGGGCGGAGTTTTTTCGCTTTGGTCGCACACGCGGTCACTCCCCCCGAGTACCACTATCTGCCCAGAGACGTCTTTTGCCCGCCACTCCCGCGGTCCAACGCCATATTGAGAATTACGCAGAGAATGCGAACAGTGCTTCCGGTTCTCAGTGCAACTTTCTTTTTTCTTTTCTTTCAGTCAACGTATTTACAGCTTTTTAGAAGACACAAAAAATGGGAGTTCGGTACTGACATACTCTTAAGTATTTTTACTTTTGGTGGGTCTGCGTTTAACAGCGGAGAAGGCTCCAAGGTCGGTTTTAAGTTACAGGGACAAACGTAACGGCACGCACGTATCGTCCGGAGAAAGCCCGGAGTCAGTTTAAAAACACGAGATCGAGCGCCGGTAGCCGCAGGAAATAGATGGCGGTGTTTCGGATTTCGCGCAGGTGGTCACGACCCGTGAGAAGATCGTAACATTTAGTTATAACTTAGAAAAAAGGTATAACTAAATGTGTGACTAAGTATGTACCCGCTAGGACAATGAATAAGGAAAGACACAATACCAGGATCAATAGAAATGGTATTCATTTAAAGGGGTAGGGAAACGAAATTTCGGCGCTCATTATCTTGCTTGAATGTGTTGCATGTTGCACCCTAACCTCAAAAACACCAGTCTTCCGTTGAAAGGCACAAGAAAACTAATTTTAAAGCTAAATAAACAATCTTCCAATGTGCACCTGGTGGATGCATGCGGAGCCTATTTGGGAGGTAGTCTAGCAACGTTGTGGAATCTGCTACGTAGTTGTGACGTAGCAGATTCCTCTGGAGCAGCGCCGCTCTTTGGAAGTACGCTCAACTGTTTAAAGTCACCTCGGCTTGAACGTGTTTGCCCCTTTTCGAATGAATGCGAAAGCTTGATAATGTGGATGCTTGGGCAAGTTGGTAATTCATGCTTGGATGGAACAGCGCGGATGAACAGTCACACTCACATGCACACAAGAAGCAAACAGACTCGCAGCGCTGACTTTCAACTCAGTTCTATATTTCTTCTTCCTCAAATCTTCAACTTCTTCACCTTTGCCGTTAATGAGAACAATTTAAATTTTTACACACCAGAGACCAAATAGCCAATACACATTAAAAATAACTAATAATTAAATAAATCATGCAAAGACAACTAAAGAAAATAATACTAAAAAATTAAAAATTAAATTTAAAAAATAATAAAGCGAAAAATTTCTCATCACTATTGGTGCTTTGGTGATATCTCTAGATAAACCAATTCCTTCTTTGACAAAGCTACGGATGATACACTAACACATTGTTTGTCCAACCTGGCTTTGTCAAAGATTTTTTTTTTTTAATTAAGTTTTGGTTTAGCACAGTTTCCATCAGCTGTAAATTTGCATGCCTACATTCAACGACATTAATATTTTCATGGTTTAAAAAAAACTTTTCAGCCCTATATAAAATTTCTCCGCAATATAAAAATTAAAGACATTTTCATCACTTCTTCTGCAGAGAATATTGCACGCCAACACCTGCTCCATAAACCTCTCTAATAGCAGCCAGGAATAGCAATATGTTGAAAGTCATGTCTAAATTCAGGCTTGAACTGACGTTTCACTTCTCGTCTTCAACATATCGGCCGCGTGAGTGGAACCCCGAGAGTAGCCCGAGCTTGGTTCGATGTCCGAAGCAGAAATAGTGTTTATAAAAAATAAAAAAAAAATCACTGAGCCAATTGTGATTAACAAATGTGACTGTGCAAAATGTCGACTAGTGCTAGATTCGTGTTACTATTTTTCTCGATATTATTAGCGCTCTTTTTTGGACGGATGTCGTAGTGGTCGCGGTGGTCACAGCCGGCTTGAGTGTGCGCTTGCCGCTCTTGAAGCTGTTCCAGCTGATAAAGGATACTCAACTCGCAGCACGCGGCTATGAAGTATTCCGAGCATAAGTGAGTATGTTTCAAGTGACACTAGTTCTCTCGGCACACAGCTCGCGCAGAAGCACCTTGACGTGGCTGGCCTCCATTTCTGCCGGGGAACGCATTTTTTTTTCTCCCACGAAAACAAGGGTAAAAAAGAAGCTTTTTTTCGGCAGTGTTTCTACAATCTATCGCGGAGCACAGATTGCTACCGATTGCAAAGGAACTTCGAACCTTGAAGCTGCGAAAAAATAATCTCGATCGCTGGCGCCCGGAAAGCCACTTCGCGGCTGCCAGAGTCGCTCGTCCGCCTGCACATCCGTGACGTACGCGGGTAGGGAAAAGTAGGGATTTTTCATTGTTGCCAGTAGAGAGTGGCCTCCTGGAACCCTCGCGGCCGGCGTAACTTTAAAATTCAATGGCTTAACGGAAAAATTTTATTCTTATAAAATATTTTGGTTATCATTTCCAGCCATATCGAAGTCCACCGAAAAATCGGCGGAGTTCCCCTTTAAAGGGATACTTCAACGAAATTTGATATATTCCCTTCGTGTTCAAAATTAGGTTGAATATGATCTACGATATCCGTAAATGACAATCGCACGTTTGTATTTTGAGCCTGATGGCTGTATTTTTCGTTATAAACGGCCCACTCTGGCAAGCGCTCGGAGAAGTCCCAGTGGAGACCACGTGGCATCCAACGCAATTGTGACGTAGGTCGTCTCGGTACGTGCAAAGCTACGACGAGGCTGAGGTCGAGAGGATGGCCTAGTCGCTCAGCCACCGAAGCAGCTAATTTTGTAACAATTTTGAGTGACGGGTTAATCTTCTATAATCTTGTAGGGGGACAATAGCGACTTCTGGGACACACAAAAGGCATTCTCGGGAAGAGGGGAGTTCCTCCTTCCCCTCTTTTCTCGTCGTGGTTCCTATAGTCGGTTACAAGTTAAAAAGGTAGGAGAAGCTCCTCCCACAAGCGTGGTGCGCCGGTTTCAAATCCCTCCGCAATCGAAAGAAGAGTTCACTGGAAACGCTCCTTGTTCCGCTTCAATGGATAGATAATGGCCACAGTGTGGTGCCAACGTATCTCCGACCCCCACTTTTTAAGAAAGCGACCTTTGTATTCATCGGAGATGGAACCGAGCCCCTGAAAGCAGCCTTTGTATCAATCGGAGGGGGAAGCTAATCCCCGAAAGTCGTCTTTGTTTCCATCGGAAGGGGGAAGACTTAATCTCCCTCTGGCTCCACAATACTAAGTCAAAGTCGAGAGATAAAGCAAATATGTACAGAAAGGCACGACCCTCCTCGCGCGTTGGCCGCGACGTCACGGAAACGATGGGACGCTATTGAATGCGGAGGTGGCGGAGGGATATATGATTCCCTTTGAGGGGCATTTGCCGCTACCTTCTTGACTTGTAACCTACTATAGAGGGGCATTACAAGCGAGGCGTTAGCGACATCCACCAGGTGCTCTTTGCTAATCGCTTAATTCGTTTTAAAATTTTCTTTCGAGACTTTATTTATCAAGATATTGGTATGTTCGATGCGATACTGCTCCTTTGAACACATATACACCAAAAAATGAGCGTCGAAATGTCGTTGTAGTATCCCTTTAACGGATAATAATCAACACCTTCCCGAGCCGGCTGACTGGTTTTTCTGATCAAAGGCGCCGGCAAAAAAAAAAAAAAAAAAAAGAACATTTTAATGGTGCTTTGGAACGTAAAACAACGGTTATATGTGCGCTCCTTCAAACGTGATATTGTACGTACCTGCCATGCCGAAAATGTCGCCGATCTCGGTCCAGGCCTGCAGCTTTTTGTCCCGATCTTTGTGGTCGGAGTGCCGTTTATTGTAAAGAAACGCATAGTCTTTCACAGCATTAATAAGAGCTTCCGCGGAGAACTCCATGCTACCGGCGCCGTGCGCGCGTCGCTATTTCCCGCGGGAAGCAGTGCCGGATGTAAACAAACGCACGCATCATTTCCGACGAGACTGTGATTGGCTCCGCCGTCCAGCGACTCGTTTTTGCGACTTGAGAAATTGGTCGGTAGCGACCTGTTTTGGTCGCTCCGCGACCAAAAACCAGTGGCTAGTCGCTGGTCGCTCCAGCGACTGTCGCAAGTGTGAACGGGCCTTTAGAGATACAGCAAAGAGGTGCGGGTAGGTTGGCATTGGGGGCACATGGGAATACACCAAATGAGGGAGTACAGGGGGATATGGGTTGGGCATCTTTCGAGAATAGAGAAGCGATCAGTAAAGTAAAATTTGAGCAAAGACTAGCTGAAATTGAGGATACACGGTGGGCAGCGAAAGTGTACAAGTATCTACAGGGTGTCACAAAAGAAAATTTACACGGTCTTTTTTACCGCAAAAATAAGCTAGGCATCGCCGAACGCTCATTCTCCGCCTAACGGTAGAGCTAGAGGTCACAACCAGATGCCAAAGTTTCAGCCCGATCCGATAACTTAATCAAAAGTTATAAGTGATTTTTTGAAAATTTCAATGGAAAAATGGAGCCCATGTTCGCCCGTTTTCGGTTTCTGGTGCCATAGAGCCCCATGTATTCGAAAGCTCCGTCGGCCGCCATTTTCCCATTGAAATTTTCAGAAAATCACTTATAACTTTTAAGTTATCGGATCGGGCTGAAACTTTGGCATCTGGTTGTGACCTCTAGCTCTACCTTTGGGCGGATAATGAGCGTTCGGCGATGCCTAGTTTATTTTTGAGGTAAAAAAGACCGTGCAAATTTTCTTTTGTGACACCCTGTATATATGAAAAGTCTAAACATTCAGGGGACAAACCGAACCCGCAAGTTGAGATTTAAATACATTCAACGAGATGGAGCCGATCAGAGCATATCAGTAGAAAAGGGAGTAAAGGAAACTGAGAGAAAATTGTGGCAAGAGAGAATGGAGGGAAAATCAGCTTCATGAAATAAAGAAGGAACAGCTGTATGATAATTCAGTTGGGATCACTTGGTTGTTTGAAGCTAGAACGGGGGTGCTAAGAACGAAAACGTATAGGGCTAAATTCCAGGAAGTAAGACACTCTGTGCGACCGAGGGGCAGATTCAGAGGGGGGGTCCGGATGTCCTGACCCCCCACTTAAATTCTACATGTGTAAAAATTTAGGGCGTAGAAACGGGAAGGGGGAGGGGGTATTAAACATAAGATACGCTAACACCTGACCCCCCCCCCCCCCCCCCCCCCCCCCTCAAGAAATACCTGCGTCTGCCCATGGTGCGACGCATGCAACCGCGAAAGGGAAACTATAGAACATGTAATTTTAAGGTGCACGGGGCTTCGTCCCACCCTCTTGGGGGGGGGGGGGGGGGGTGATGACTACGGATTTGGAGGGGGCACTGGGGTTTCCGGAGATGGATGGACGAATCGATAGGGAAAGAATTGCGGTAACAAAGAGGAGATTGCAAGATTGGTGAAAAAGATATAGCGAATGATAAAAATACAGATAAAAATAAGCAATATAATCACATAAAAAAGAAAGGGGGGGGGGTGTTGTGTTATAACAAAATTTATACAAATAAAAAAAAAGGGATGACAAAATGTTAGGCAAGGTGGCGCAAGCTGCCGCCCGTCACAAAGGGCATAGCCATTACCATAAATCTATCCATCTCCTACCCCTTTCGATCACCGCGCGCTTACATATCCCGCTTGCAGCGTTAATGCAACTAACAAGCGTAATAATAAAAAAAAATAATTAAAAAAGTAAAAAATATGCACTTCGCAAGTACTTTTTGTGTAGAAATAATAGTCAAGGTAAAACCAAATCAAGCCGGCTAAAACAAAAGACAATCTAAAATCAGTATAAAGGTTTTTGGCTGCGTTCAGCCAAAACAATCCAATCCATAGCGCTCTAATTTGGCGTTCGACGCTGTTTGACAAAAGGGACAAAAGTTTGCGGCAGTGACAACTGAAAATGTCAGCTTCTTGTGTCATCTGTGGTTGTACCAATCATCTTTACCGCAAAGTCACCGCACATTTTTTTAGATTTCCGTCGAAACTCTTGTATCCCGAAAAAAGAGCCGCTTGGGTAGCTGCTGTGAGGAAGGTGCACCCAGACGGCTCGCTGTGGCAGCCGAGCGGGGATTGCCAGATCTGCAGCGCGCACTTCATGACAGGTGCGATTTCGTAAGCTTCTGGCAAGTTTCGCTCGATTATAACGTGGTTCGGAATTCTAGGGCGGCCGTCGAACTTCAAGGACCGCCTTGACTTCGTGCCTACCGTGTTCAACTACGCTCCTGGCGAGTCCGCAGTGCAGTCGCAAGACCCCTGCGTGGATAGGCACGAAGGTAAACGCGGGATCTCTGTTGCAATCCTACATTCGGTTGCCTTGATACTCCACCTCACAAACATCCGCAGTGCAGACAAAGGCATGGGCACGAGCGCGTGGCTTTGAAAAGTGCCTCCTACGCGCGAGTTCTCGTACAAACAAAAGCATAGTACACAAAATTAGCGCAATGGATGAACACAGGAAGGCGTAGACAGGACAGAGCGCTACTTGCAACTGACGTTTTATGAGAGAATAATGGAAGACAAAGATGAAATTGAGACTGAAATCATAAAAAAAGAGAAGAAAGAATATGCGAGAGAAGGAAAGGAAGAAGACACTACCAGAAAAATTCGAGAAAAAAAGTATAAGGGAAAAGAAACGTATCGGAAAAATACACTAAGGAAAGAAAAGACAAAAGGGCAGTATACTAAGGAATTCAAAAAGGAAGATTTTTTGGAAAGAAAACCGTATGAAAAATAGTGCAGGCACTGAAGTTCCTTCGTTGACAAGCTTACCGACGGAGCACTAGCACATGCATCCCGTCTGGGTACTATCACTTGGGCTTCACCTATCTCCCGTGTTCTTTTGTAAACACTTTGTCGCAGTATCATTGTGTGAGCAAACAGCAAGTGGCGCCCACAGTCCCTCACCTGTACTGGTAGATGTCCCGACGGTGTACATTTAAGAGAGAGAGAGAGAGAGGGAGTAAATAAATAAAAAACTGGGTGCCACCCACCGCCTTCTTACGGCCTTCGCAATGGGGGTGTAGTTTCTCTCTGCCACTGCAGCTCGGTGGGATCGCTGTGCCCCCACCACCAGTTGCGTCATCAGGGTGTCTACCGACCGGGAAAACCGGGAATTGTTAGGGAATTTTAAGACACCTGGAAAAGTCAGGGAATTGTCAGGGAAATTTCCAAAAAGATTGCCGAGTCGGGGAATTTATCTAATGCTCGCCCGCTTACGCTAGAAGCGACAAGCACGGGCAGGCATAGCCACGAGCTCAGTCAAGTGCGGCGTCGCGACCTCCTAGACGCGATGCGACCAGCCCAATTTTCCACGCGCTGCGCTTCACACGAGAGCATGTGCGATGCTGGCGGCTCGTCGTTCTTTTAGTACACTCTAAAGCCACTAAATACGCTACACTTTAGAGTAGCAATGCTAAACTATGGCAGCTAAAGAGTTACTCACAGTTACTAGTGAAGCAGAGTAGCAGCGGCCATTTTTGTTTAGTTCGTGACTCTTGTCAGGTTGTGTTGCTCTAGTATGAGGAGAAACAGTTACTCTAGCCGATACTAGGTGGCGCGAGTCACCACTCACTCGGAAGAGAACAGCCGTCGTTCATTCATCTACCCTCTCAGATGCGCGCGCCTAGCGATCCATTCGTTGGTCAGATATGGTGTTTTCGCGCTTCCCCGTAAACGCAACCTGGACGCCTGCACTCTACGAGCTCTGCCACGTGCGTTTGTGGCTTTGGGTTGGGCTTTCTATTGTGTTATTTGCCGGAAGTGGAGATATGTGAAAGTGACTATGTCGCTGTCGAGGAAGTGCTCCTTCAACCTCAACTGGACAAACCCGGACATATCCACGAATGCAAGTTGGATTCAGCCCGTTCCAAATGATCCAAATAGTACTCACTGCACAATGTGCTGCAAGAAGTTCTCTCTGAGCAACATTGGGAATAGGGCGGTTACTACTCATGTTGAGGGTAAGAAATATCCAGCTGCTATGAAATATCTGCAAAGCGCTTCCTAGAGCCCAATCATATTTTTCAAAACTGCGACAAATGCGGACTTGCCTTCCGCGACAGCAACGGGTGTTTTGTCCGGAGGTAGCAATAGCGCTTGTAAAGCTCCGGCAATGCGTCTAACCACCGACACGGAAACTCTTAGCCCCTCTGTGAAGACGTGGGAAGTGGCTTTTGATTGAAGAAGGAAGTCGCAAAAGCCGGGATCATGTGGTGCTTGAACTCTATAACTACTCATGAGTCTTTCCGTTCAGCGGCAGGGTCTGCCTCGCTGTTTCCGTTGATGTTCCCCATGTGTGAGACCGCCAGAAAAATGCAGCTTGGAAAAGACAAAGTGGGATATACCATATGTCATGGTATCGGCCCATACTTTGAAGAGAAGTTGCTAGCAAGCCTCTCTAGCGTGCCATATCTGGTGGTTGCTTTTGATGAGTAACTGAACAAAGTAACTCAGAGAGAACAAATGGATGTACTGATCAGGTACTGGGACCAAACTCTCTGAAACAGTAAACCCTGGTCAATGCTGTATTCTAAACATCTTCCAAAGTGAAGGTAGTTGCTTTATGTAACTTAAATAACATATTTACGTTGTGAATAGTGTCTATCTATAATATATTGTGTTTTTGGTGTCGGTAGTTGTGGGTCAGGGAATTCAATTAAAATAGTCAGGGAAAACCTGGAAAAGTCAGGGAATTTAAAAAAAAGAATTTGGTAGACACCCTGGTCATTATACTCCGTTCACCTCTAAGCTGAGACTGCAGTGGAAGCTACGTCCTCGTTGCACCAGTCGTACACCTCTCTTTCGCCACGTCATCACGCTCTTGGCCATACTCGCACACGGAGAGCTGGGTCAGGTGGCAACAGGGAGGCGGCTGATCGGTCCGGCAGGCACATAGCTCCCACCGTAGTCTCGGCTTAAGGGTGAATGGAGTATAGGTGCGTACACGGGTACAAGTTTGTGAAGCTGTCCTTAGTGCAGCACTTCCACGGCATACACCCGCCTGTGCCTGTCCCCTTCCGACTCGCGACAGACTACGATGCCTCTCCTCTTGCAGATGATTATCGCCGTCGCCCCGCTCTGCCCAATTGCCCTCAACAGGAAGACGACTATGTGATGATCAAAAGAGTGCACATCCACTAAGCTTGGTTGCCTGTGGCAATCTTGGTCTCTCGCAAAAAAGCGACATCAACCCACCGTTGCGGAAGAGCCTCTAACACCTATTGCTTTCTTCTTCTGGCCACGAGAGTGACACAATCGAGGGTTGCAAACTTGAGCGGTTGCATTTAGTGGAAAAGGGGCTGCGGGCGGAGTCACGATTTGAAACGCTGTCGAGAGATGAGTAGGGAGCCGAGAGACAAACGATAAAGAACCGACCTGCGGAGGGCCAGTCCGGCACCGCCCTTTTAGTCGGAATGCGCAGCTCCGGATTGAAGCGCTCCTTCCGTGCGCTGTTCTTGTATCACTCGAACTTGGAGCACACCGATGCATCCCCTGGCCACTCGAAGGATTCACTCGCGTCGTCATGTCGTTGCTCAACCTGGCGTAGCTCGTGTCTTTTGGCTCCGGAGCTTGGCTGGTCTCGGCGTCTTTTAAAATAGGCACTCGGGCGTCGCTCGAGACGACAGTACTGCTGCCCGACGCTTGCAAAGGGTCAGGTTTTGCGGCGTCCCCTTCAGGCTGCAATTGTGGAGGGTGCACTTTTTCTGGTACAGCGACCGGGGCCTCTTTTGCACTGGCTGTAGCGGAGACTTCAGTCTGGACGTCGTGTGCGGCCTCCTCCGCCCCTTCCTCGTCTATGCTGAGGACACCGTCGCCACCTGCCTCCACTTCCCGAGTCACCTTCACGTAGGTCCGAGCACGGTTGTCCCGCTCATGTCCAAAGCGACAGCACTCGTCCCACCACGGTACCCTACAGTCTTGTCAAATGTGTCCCTTACCTTTGCGGCGTAGACACAAAAAAGCACGTCCCTGAAT
Source organism: Ixodes persulcatus (assembly GCA_013358835.2). Lineage (NCBI taxonomy): Eukaryota > Metazoa > Arthropoda > Arachnida > Ixodida > Ixodidae > Ixodes > Ixodes persulcatus. The sequence continues at coordinate 561,784 of JABSTQ010009378.1, forward strand.
TATGACCAGAACCTTGCCACTGGGAGCCCTCAACTGGTGCGGGAGGCGTTCTGGGGTGACGCACCTCCTTTCCGCTTAGCCGCAGCAGTCCTGGTCGTCAACTAGGACGCCGGTGAAACCTTCTGCCCTCCACAGTCCACGCGTGAGGTCCCGAACCTTCCCGAAGGACTCGAGGGCCTTCCTGATGACTTTGTCCGTTATGTGGAAGGGGAGCTGATGCAGCTTCGTGGAGACGTCCACATTGTCCGGGTTCACGACGACGCTAATGCTTGTCCTTTATTTCCGGTTCCTTGGTGGCGACCGGGTGCTCCCCGTTTTCAGGGTCACCTCCAGAACGTTCATTTGGTAGGCGCGTGAGCACATCGACGTGCCCAATCACACCGAGACGTTCCGGCGCGGCCCTGAAGTTGCCCATCTTGTATGGACGGGCACTCGCGTCGCCGTGCAGCAGCACGGAATTGCTCATGATGGTTCCGGATGGCAGGGAAGGCAGAAGGACGCGATAATCCGAGCTAGCCAAAGAAGCAGATAAGCCACGGCCGGCGAGAGCCGTTGTCGACGCTCCTGAAGAGACCATGGATTGTGCAACCGTAGTGCTTGAAAGCCGGGAGTAGTATGATGTCACGACGCATTGCCGGGCGTTGAGATATCATTTGGCGGGAAAGCTCCACGGGGCACCCGCTCTGCGTCTGGCAGATAGCAGCTCGACACCCTGTCGCACGTATTGACGTGAAACGTTCTTTGGCAAGGTATTTGGCATTTCGTGACGCCCAGATGAAAGTGAATGCTAGATAAAAGTCGTGGCCGCGAGGCTTGCCACTGATTATTATCGTTATTCGGTGGGAGGGAAGTGAAGCTGCTCGACGCTGACTGGTTAACGGGGAGGTCGCGTGACCAGAGGGGTAGGTGAGGAACTCTGCCACCTGTGCACACTGAGAGAGAGAGAGAGAGAGAGGAACTTGGCAGTATGGAAGGCTCTGGAAGATTGCCAGGCTTGTCATTCTGATCAGCGGTAGTATCGCCCCATTCTAGGAATAACCATCGAGTGTACACCTGTCACGTGTTAAACTGTCCAATGAAGAGCACCGCGAACGTAGGCGTCTGGCGTCTGAAAACTCATGAGTGTCGCTAAACGTTCGTGATGCGAGAACATTTCACATATCCAACACAATTGCCTAGCAATGCACCCCTTTCCGGTTTGAGAGTACAAGATATGCGTTTTGCCAGGCCGGATTAAGCTGGGTGGAAAACGAGGGTGCCCTTTTGCTTGACGTGAGCGGCGCCGTGCGATTCCCGGTGTGCTTGGAAGATGCCAAAGTGCCCTTTTGAGTTTGGATGTCGGGATCGGCATGGTCTGGGCAGGGACCTGTTTTTTTGGTGTCCTCCACTAGAAGTTGGACCTTGATGGGAGAGCGGCATGGGTTCACGCAGAAGGCGGGTGACTCGTCGGGCTCTTCAAATAAAAGGGAAAAAAAGGCGGTAGCAGAATGCGTCCAATCCTGGCCGCTGAGACCGGTGGTACCGAGAGAAAAAGAGCGACAGAAGAGTGGAGAAGGAAAACGGACGAATGGTTAGATGTATTCGTTTTGCCGCGACGACTGGAAGTTGCTTGAGCACTTATCAACTTTACTTAGCTCTATACAATGTGCGATTCCGGTGTTTTCCTGCAAACTAAGCTAGGAAAGAACAACGCACAGACCATCAAAGGTGATGTTTAAATGCTTCTTTGTGCAAATTAGAGGACTCTGACACCCCTCAAAAAAAGATTTCCATTTTTTGCCAGGCGCTTTAATATGGTGTCAGAAGACTACCCAACTAATATTTTGCTACAGAGACAAGTATATTTTTAATGAAGCTAAAACACGCAACTGCTAGAAACCGAAACCGAAACCTGTGCACGGAGGTCGGAGTAATATAGAGGAGGAGAGAGTGCCGAAAGTCACAAGCTACACCCGACCGCGCTTTCTTTTCTTTTTGGCGGCTTGCAGCAGACGACATTACTAGCGTTGCAGGTACCCTTTGCCGTGCGATTGCTTTGCAGTTATGTTTGTTCCGCTTGCTGTTCTGCATTTCAAGATAAGTTGTTTTGTACCTGAGGAGTTGGAAATGAGTAGTGAGTACCCGTTTGAATGCCTGTGATCGGCTTTGAAAAGAATGCCCCCAAGATGTTGCGTGAAGAGCTGCCTCACAGGTTCTGCGTTCAAAAGTGGCATTGTGCGGCAGAGTCTGCACAAGTTTCCGAAAGATCAACGGGATCGGGACCAATGGTTGGCTGCAATTCCAGCAGAACAGTTACGGGCACCTAGGAAAGCAGACGCTACCCGATTTATATGCTCCTTGCAATTTGTGGAAAGTGACTACATCAAGTTCTCAGGTATCAAGAAGAGAGTTCCATACCCTTTGGTTCAGCAACGTTTCATCCACAACATTTGTTCTTTTTTCAGTGATAATTGTAAAAAAAAAAAAAATGAATGCAAATATCATAAAATGTTAAAAAAAGAAAGAAAACCAAAACAATTTGCCCATGCTGTAGATCGAACCCAGGTCCGCTGCGTGCGAACCGGACACCTTTCTACTGAGCCACTCTACAGTTTTAAACAGTCGTTTTATACGAGACCCAATAAGGGGCAACTGCCCGAGTGATGTCTGAGGTGTTCCATCTAATGCTGTGGATGTAACCCTCTTCCTTAAAAGCCCACTCTCTGTGCACCTGTCACAGCGACTCCGTCTTGTAGTGCAAGTATCGCCACATTTTGTCTTGTGATAGTTCCACAAACCGCATTGGCTTCTCAACCCAGCCGTCGGGCTAAAAAGGGGAGGGGATGTCCTCGGCCATCCTTAGTTGTCACCGAAAAGTAGTGGAGGCACAAAAACTAGGCAGAAAGCCAACATGCTAGAAAACCTGCAAACAAACCTAGCAACGTGCAGAGATCAAGCTTAATAGCGCCCTTATTTTCTGCCCAGGCACTTAGCTGGGATTTTGTTTTGGGAAGGGGGGGGGGGGGGCATGACAAAATGCTGTATGAGGGGGAGGGGGGAGAGGAGGTCCCAGAAAAATGTAAGATTTTTTTTTTTTTGGGGGGGGGGGGGCAGGCTGCATGGCCCCCCCTCCCCCCCCCCCCTCCTCTCCCCTCTTTCTGGCTACGTGCCTGTTTCTGCCGAAGAAACCCTCGAGCCCAGTCACAATCAGCTTCGAATGTCTGCCAATAGGTAGCGCCACAGTTGGGGGAAAGGGTGGATTTGCTGTTTATTGTAGTAAAATGCTGCGCGTGCCTTATATCATTCTAAAGTGGGTAGGCTTACTAGTTTTTGATGATGCCTAGCTAGTTTCTAATGAAACCATGCCTTTAAAATTAATATTAAAGTTTTTGAAATACTCACTGGTGGAACTGCTGCGCCATTTGCGCCAGAACGAAAACCCTTCTACATATTGCTCCAAAGGTAGTATTTGTGCACAATGTGCGCCATTTCTGCGCCTAAAGGGAGCTGTTCTCAAAAAGGAATCTGAAAATGTCTGGTATGTGGCATTCTTGGCAATGCCACTGAAAATTAAGAAAGTACAGTTGTTTTTTCGGATGCCTAAGTACTATATGCGAAGAGTAGGGCTGCGCGAATATTCGAATTATCAAATACTAGTTTCAAATTATACGCTATTTGATATTCGCTCCAAAATTAACTGCAATATTCATACTTTTCACAGTGTTGATTGCGGCGGGTTAGCCCCCTTGAGTGCGCTTCTCCTCAAGCACCGATGCACTGCGGAGAAGCAATTAGCCCCGAGAGCGAACACAAGCGTCGCTGCGGTCGCCGCGCCCTGATTGGGTGAGGTTTACCGTGACGTCAGGGGAAGGACTCCGCTCCGCAATCTCCGCATCCGGCTCGCTTCCCTGCACCGGTTTCCTGGTTTGGCGTTGTGTGCCGCAAGCACTTCGAGGAGCGGGACCTCGTTTACCCGGTGTACAAGATGCTGGGCTAGGCCGATATTGACGGGCTTCTGTACATTTTATAAGCCTTGTCACTTTTACCTTTAAAAATGGGTTACGAATCCCGAAAGCTATCGGTGGAGGCAAGTTCCGCCGACGAACCTACCCCGTCCGCCTACACGACACAAGGCAATCTTGCGAGGGGTAGGTGAAGCGGCGGCGTAAGTGTTTCAGACGCTGCAATTCTGTTCCTTGCATGTTCATGATTTAGGAGAATATTACATCCCGCTTTGCAGGCATTTAAAATTGCATTTATATCAAGGGCCTTTGGGCGGTCGGCAAATTATCTCGCGACCCCGACTCTGCGTGTGCCACTCTACATGCGCTGGTTCGGAGATGTTTTAAAGGCCCTGGGTCTGAAGGCCTTTGAAGAGCTTGTGGAACAGGGTTGTTTTACGTAAATGTTGCTTCTTCGTGAAATAATGATATAGTTCATACACGTATGCAGGAAGGTTTTATTTTTAGAAGATGCACAATCACTCGAAATTAGTTTGTATGGTAGCAGGGAAAACCACCGAATTGCCCCCAGTTGCCTGTATGAGATGTATTAAAATGCCCCATATATCCACAGCAATAGTACCGTAATTTGGAACGTTTATACTTTTTTCTGACATTCTTTCTTTATTTCCGCTTGGGTATTTGGAAAATACACCGTTTAGTTTGAATTGTCGTTTCCAATTAAAAGAGACACTGCTGCGGGTCCCCAAAAGCTTCCTCACCCTCCAAACTCCCTACGACTGGACCTTCTGACAACATAGGAAAACAGTAGGAACAGCAAGCATTCGAACGGCTTTCCAGTGGAAGATGCTGCACTGGTAGCAGAAAATGTGGAACCTGTGAACGGTGACAGTTTGCGTGCGAAAAGCTTCTGTATTTTAGCTTCAGGTCAATTTGATTTAGCTAAAATCTCACTTTTAGAGCCTAAAGCATGAGACACATGTGCGAAAAATCCATCCAATCCGACGTCCGATCCGGCAATATGACTGCCTGATTCATAAAGTTTGGTCGCTTCAGACGTCGGATTGCCGATCCGGCGTGCGTCCAACGTGCCAGATAGTTTCGCATGGCGGACGGACTGTCGGAAGCGTCCAGCCAATGACAGCACAGCTAGCGCGAACGTCATGATGATGTACTGGGTATGGCAGGACGAACAAGAAAACGGGACTGACCTGGGCGACGGGAAGACGGACTGCGTGAATCCCGCTGACCCATTAAAGAAAGATGGCCTCAGCAAAGAATGCACGCGCTAGCGAGAACGAGCTCCTAATTTCACTCGTGCGAGCTGAACCTGTCAGTCTGGGACCAGACCTGGAGCGCTTGCCTGGGCGGAGCCGAACGGATCGTCGTGTCCGCATGCAAGGTCGGAAGCGTGTGTCTCAAACTGTCGCATGCGGCAATTTGGAGCGACGTTCGGACTGTCGGATCGGACGATTTTGCCGTCCATGTGTCTCGCGCTTTAGGGACTAATAACTGGCTAGACACCTTCGCTTACATTTGTTGTACATACATTACTTGAGGGATGATATAAACAAGTCCACAGATACCACCAGTCGAGTCCATTAAAATACCATTCGAATCCAGCAAAGGTCAAATGCGAGCAATGTATATAAATAAATGTTCCTTCTTTCTTTACTTTGCTCCTGTAGGGTACTTGGGCTGCCTCACTTGTGATTCTCTCTCCATGGCCCAGGCTGTATTTAACATGTTGCTCGAGCAGCATGCAGCTTTTCTGCTTCGGCGATATTGTTCAAAAACTGATATACAAAAAAAAAAGAAATAGTGTACATAACCTGCCAATTCATTCATACCATCAGCAGCATTTAATGTGTGACATGTAAATCTATAGTGATGCTCCTGCAGTTGTGGCCATATTTCTTTATTTTCATATACCAGCTGCGATTCATGCGTTGCCTGCCCTGTCAACCATGCCTGAAATGTTGGTTGAAGTTTCGCGTGCAGCTACAGGCCATACCTCGATAAAGCCACATATGAAAAATTACACTTCCTACGAAAAACACGCACAAAAAAAAATTAAAAAGAAACGAGCGCGCCGACAGCTAACGTCGTCACAGCCCCTTCAGGGCGAGCGGGGCAAGTCAGGGAAAAATTCTGTCCTCGCCGTGACGTCACCCCGGATCGTCGTAATGGGGTGCCACGCGAAACGTCTCGGGACTAATACCCACGGAGCTGACACCATGATCTCGCGACTCGCTTCGCCGCAGTGCAGCCGCATACTTTGGCGAAAAACACACCTTCAAACTGGTAGAACGCACGCGCGCGCGTGTGCTTGGTGTCATAAGAAAGAAGAAAAAAAGAAAGGAAAACGTGATTGGTGATATTTATATTGCAGTAAAATCTTCAGAATTTAGCTGTGGCTTTTATGCAAGGGTGTGTATTAGGCAGCGATGTTTTAACATCCTGGGTTCATTACTTGTGCTTGTTTTGTTTTAATCCAGAATTGAAGAAAATATTTTCCCATAGCAAGAAGATTTATAAATGACCTCAATTAGGTATGGCGGGGCTCCCTTATAGGTTTAATTTTATGTCAAATCTGTCAATTACTTGCCATCCTAAGGTAGGCATTGGACTGTCTGAGGCCTCAGTCTATAAATATAGCTAGATTAAATTTAACAGAGCTCATAAGCGGGCACTTAAAAGCTTGGGAACAGACTTTGCAAGTTCAGCTGAATTTTTATTTAAGCATGGCGTAACGGTAGTGAAAGGCATGGAGAAAGACAGAGCAACTATTCAATATTCAATTAAAATATGTTTGGCTAAAACCACTGCCGTAAAATCCGGAAAAATAGGAGTGGATACCTCCAAAAGGTATTCACTCCTATTTTTGGCTTGATTCGCTATTTCCTTTTAAACACCGAAATATAGCACACTCCTAGTAATCACAGCGTTCGGATCAATGATTACCTTGGCGTAAATGCGTCTAGTTAGCTATGGAGGGATATAAGCGAACATCGCTGATTGGTCAGTACAGTCATCTTTGCTTCATTTTCCCTCGTCATGATAACAGGTTTGACAGAGACACATGATCTAAAACTAGTTTTTTTTCAACTTTTCTTGTTTGCATACTGAAAGTTAGCCTACTCTTTATTTTCACCCAATTTTGTTTCGATTTTAGGTGTGCTCTCTCGGGATTTTACGGTATTCACGTTAAATTTGCTCCGAACCGAAAATTCATAATTTGCACACGCCTAACAAAGAGTTCTTGGTTTTTGTGCGAACGGTGCTCACATGGATCGTATGAATATGGGCAGCGCTAGTCGTTGTGATCAGTTAGACTAGCTTTGCGCTCCGCTTAGCTGCTCTAAGAACAGTAGCTGGTTGAATACGAGTGAGGGCAGTGTGAGACACATTCAACACAAAAGTGTCCTTTTGATGTCAAACCCTCGGCAATTACCTCAAAACATATTTTTTACCTCAAACACAAATCGAAGACGCCATCGGTACTCCTGTTAGGGTAATTGAGACATGTGGAAAATTACCGGAGTATTATTGTTCAATAAATAAATAAATATCTGTAGTGGCCAGGTCCCCTATAGATGTGATACCTTAAATGGTCTCCCAACACTCCAACAACTGAAGTTTTTAAAACAGGCAAACGTCTAAAGATATTGTCTAAACATTTCTTGACATGAAAGCTCAAAATTGTCTGCTCCAAAAGTGGGAATCTCCGCTTCGAAACCCGTTGTTCCCTGCTACAGGATCTGCTCCAAATCACTATTTGTCAGTTCCAACACTAAATACTTGAAATAATTAAGTACCCCGATTATACTGAATGCTAATAAATTTCTTCCATGAGTGCTTTGACGCATTCCACAATGGCACCAAACGTTTTTTTTTTTTTTTTTTTTTAGTGCGACGCGCGATTTCGTTTGTGAAAACTCCCTGTTTATACAGTAGATGTTCGCATTATCGCAGAGGGTAGCCCCATTGAGTGTGCTTCTCACCGAGCGTTAAAACTACTCTTGGAAGATTTGAATATTCGCACTACAGTATTTTGTGAGATGCCAATGACAAGATTCCCCCACTAAACTCGGATGTCTCGTAGCCAGCATGAAACAGCAAGGAAGAAGTCATATTTGCACGAATATAACGTGAAGGCAGGTTTTGATGCACTCAAACAGAAACAAAAATTACCATTATCACGCGATTTGAGGCGGCGTAAATTTACCACACTCGAAACATAGCAGTAGTGATGAGGCAATGAAAATTGAAGAAATATCAGTTTATGTTTTGAGTGCACTCATCCTCACTGCTCAGGTCCTTCGTTTGCAATCCCCTTAGCGACTTCGCAGAATTCTTTTTTTTTCAGCGTGAGCTCCTCGGCAGCTCACAAGCAAAGCAAGGCACAAAGCAGAAGCACCAATACACAAACCAGCAAAAACTAAAAAATGAGCAGGCAGAAGAAAGACTGCTGGACTCGATACACGATCACACTCATTCTTGTTACAGTCCCTCTGCATAAACAAACACCTCGTTGCACGATTGCCGCGTAGACACAGTGGTTGGTCGGTGATCTTGGCTTGGCTTATGTTGACTTGTCTTGACTTGGCCTGGCTTGACTTGGTATGAATTGGGCAGTGCCCGCATTCCTGCGTGGCGCACTGCATTTCTGCGGCGCACTTTTCGGCGTGCGTTGTACAAACACAAAAGCGACAAAAATGCTTTTTGTGTTTTCTATTCCCTCTTCACGTGGCGCATTAGCTAATAAATTCCCTCCCACACCTCCACTTCTTTTTTTCACCTGATCTCCTGCATTGAGCTGGAGAGATGGCTTTCTCCAGACTCGTGCGCCTTGTGGCTGAACTCGATTCCGAATGTAATACGAGATGCGTTTTGGAGCACATAGTTTCGAGAAAAAACAAAAAAACTTGTGTTATATTTGTGCAAATACGGTATAGTTCAGAATAACAGGACAAGCCCCTCCCTCCAAGCTCTCTGCTGCACAGATTGGTGATATTGTCTTGTAGTTGATCGCTTCACCCAACTTCACTGACTTCACCCTGAAGTGACTGAACAGCTGAAGGCGTGACTAATTCAGTAAAGGCATGAAAGTGTGGGGCCAGTAGACTTTCAGAATGTGGAGGTAACCAGGAAGATGCTATCTGATTGGTGGGATAAGTTTAGCAAAGGATCAACGTTTATTTTCATTTACGTGTCGATTTGTAAAGCGCAAGGTGCGCGCAAATGCGACTGCTAAAAGACACGCCCGTCAAACGTTACGAGGTAATGCTGCATAAATAGTGCAAGCCACCACCCGATAAGAATGCATTCGTATATTAGAGATTTGAGAGCCTCTAGCATACATATACTGTAAAACCATTACTGTTCGTGAGCCCTTAATTCTCGTAAATTTCGTGAATTGAAAAATTCGCAAAATTTAAGGGCTTGCGAAAATTTCGGTCCTTAAGGGTTTCAATGCAGGCGTCTGGAATTCGGGAAATTTAGAGGCCGCGATTATGTCCTTTCTACCCGATTTGCAAAAAATTGGGGCTGCAAAAAAAAAAGGTTTTACAGTATAGCCTGATTTATTCATTCTCACTGACTAGGTGGCGCAAGACGTCTGCCGATTCAGAGGCTTCAGCTTCAGCCATGTTCATTGATCCATCACTTGTTTAGGATTGCAAATCACATGGCTATTGTGGCATACGAGCAGGTGTGCCGAGCAAAAAATTTAAAGGGACCATGAAATGACCTTTTTACTTTTGCCAGATAACTTTTACAATAAACCTTCAACGTTCACTGAATGCCGAACAGGCATCCGTTTTCGTCTCGGTTTATTAACTTCTGCACAAAAAATAATGAAATATCAACTTTTTCTTTCTCTCCAACTGACTGCAAAACAAGTTGCGGCGTAATTTTGACGGTCGTGACATACTCTGGCACAGGAACCGGAAGTTCTCTTGGCAGTAGGAGAATGGGAGCGTTAGCGGCCGCGAGGTGGGGGTGCGCTAGTAGGTTTTACTGCGCTGATGGCACCGACGTATTTTCTGAATCGGCGCCTCTCATCGCCGCGATAGCCATGGACACATCGCAGCTGAGCGAAATTCAATGAGATATGTTGCGCTACAGCGACAGCATGGGACTAGTCCCATACGCCGGTATGCCTGTTGGGAAGTGCGGCGAGTCTTCCGGTGAAGACTCCAGAAGTCAACCCAACTGTCATTGTTGGTAAAAGGTGGCCTGTGTCAGTCGTTTGCAAAGCGACATAGATGAAAACAAATTGCCGCGGCGTTTTTCGCGGCCTCAGAGATGCAGGAGCGAGCCGACGTTAAAAAAGATATGTTTGAGCTACGACAATGTCAGCAAGAGCCACGTAAATACCTGTTCACACTCGGAGCGGACGCGCACGTTTGATGGAAGTGCTGTATTCGCGTTTTGGTAAGCACTTCGGGACCGATCTGTTACGATTGCAACTCGATACTGATGTGACACTCGGCAAAGGAAGGTTGGACCGGCATTGCACGTAGCTCCCACGAACTGTTATAGCTCGACAGTGACGTGCAGTCGTGTCAGAATAAAAATGGCAAACTAATGACAAAGTGTACATACCGTGTTACGAAGGTAATCCATACGGCGTTTATTTGAGCTCTATATCACACAAAACAAGAAGATAGAATCGACGAGAGTCCCTTTTCGACGACAGTGTTTGTCACTACTGCCTCGGAAAACAAAGAGATGACAAGGGGAAGAGATTGACCTCACCTCTTAATCTAAATTTGAGGTCAGCGATCAAACTATAATACGGGAAGGGTCCACAAGGGTCGCGCGGGCATATTCCATTCAGCACGCCAGCCGGTCGTGTGCAGACGGTCTCTGCCAAGCACCGTTGAAGCAAAGCTGCGCCGAGTCGGAGTGCCTGCTAGGCCTATATTCTGCCGAGCTCGCTTGGTCGGGGTCGGCGGATTCGTGGCAGCTGTGGCTTTTCTCGGGTGTTTGTGGATCCAGCGTTCTTGTTCGTCGTGGTCTGTTTCAAGTACTTTTTACTTTTTTCTTGCTGCTTGAAGTCGGAACGCGCGAGACGAACACGTAGAAAAATAAACGTTCGTTGGCCGTCGCGATTAAGGACCAAGTACCTGAGCGACGCTGTCGGCATTCTTTTTCTTGCTTCGTTTACCACACGATAGATGGAGCTTCGCTCTCAGCATTATCAAATTTGTCAATTTTTGTCACATCTCTAATTATGCTACAAAATGTGGATCTGAATATTATTTAACCAAACTTTTAGGGAACATTCGCCGGCTATTTATTGTTTATGATCGCGGTGCTGGTGAGGTAGGCTCTTACCCAATAGGCGACGTGGATTCGGCTGACGTACTTCGGTTCCGCGGATGCATCGCAGTGAAAAGGCAAAGTGCTTTCGAAGGAAAGAAGGCGCAAAAGAGTCTAGTTTTCTTTTAAAAGTTGTATAGCGAAGAATTTTTTTCGGCTCCCTATTTTTGTGTTTTTGTGTTTCTTTTCACACCTTTTATGACGATCAGTGAATGAAATTCGATTTCGGAATCGTTTCATGGTCTATTTAATGCGGGCCACTTGTTCATGATGCCGTGCGATGGCACCAGACGGGGGGTCCCAGTGGCTTTTTGCAGTTGAGATGGAGAAGCACTGCAGTTCCGCAGGTCTGAAGAATTGCTCTCATGATGTGGAAATGTGATATTTTACCCAAGAACGTAACTAAAGCGCCGTTCACACTCTTGCGACCGAGTAAGACGGAGAGAGACCAGACCGGTTTTTAAGCCTTTTGCGACTTCTTAGGACCGGATGCGCTGCAGCGGAGCTGGTCCTAAGAGATCGCAAGAGGCTTAAAAACCGGTCTGGTCTCTCTCGGTCTTACTCAGTCGCAAGAGTGTGAACGGGCCTTTACAATTCCAGTCAATATGTAACTTTTGCAATCCTATATCGGTAAAGTGAAGACTAGATAGAGAAAGTGGAATTTTTGCCAGGTACTAGGCTAACATTGGGAAATAATGAACCGTGTAAAAAGTCTGCCTTGCTTCCTCATTTCTTTTATTCACAAACGTGCCACAAAATTTGTATAAAATTTGTAATTTGCACAAAAATTACAAAAAAAAAAAAAACATTGACTTGTCCTCTAGATGTTTGTCACTCGTACCATATATTTTCGGCCATCTGATGTGTCCGTTTAGTAGTTCTTCAGCATGTCGTACTGTTGAAAGCGTTCAGGAAGGTAGAAAGCAACAAAATGCATCTGAAGGCCAAGTGAATGTTTCTTTTAATGTTAGTGCAAACTGTTGTTTTACATAAGTGTTCAGAGAAACAAAGAGGAGGTTGCAAACACTTGCAAACAAAAGTTCCTGTATTCCTTCATTTACCATTTACTAAAGATCTCCTCATTGAGGCCATGCCGTCTTTTCCCATGTTGCAGTCATCTAATTCTTTTTCAGTCTGGGGGGGATTGCAGTTTTCTTTATGATAAATATGAAACAAACAACAGAAACCTCTAAATAGTAGTAGCACTGCCATCTGTTGGAAAGTGGAGAAACAAGCTCCCAAAATCAAACATGAGCCAGACTTGTGGTTCGGGAATGACGGAAAAGCAGGAAAGACACTCTGATTACCACCCTACTGTGCATAACAATTGAGATTAAGAAACAAATTTTTTTTTAACAGTTGAAAACTAAATTGGCTGCTGTCTGAGGCAAAGACAGGGGCACTAGGGACCATGACTTATAGGTGGAGATGTGAGGAGACACTCCGGGTACAGGCGGAGGCAGCAGCGGAGCATGTAAGTCCTGCACATGTACCTAACCCGAGGGGAACTTTTTTATTGCTTTAGGATGGGAAGGGCTAATGAAGGGAAAGGGAATCTCCAAAAGGTTAACCCTTTGCCTACCAGTAACGAGCGTCACTCATGCCACCCCTTATGGCCGATTCACACGACGGACTGATCCGCGGACGTATTGATCACGTGACGACATGTCCGCGGTTCGTCCGTCTCCCAAGCGTATCCATACGAGGGAGACGACGAACAGACGTCAGCGAGGATGGACCGAACCTGTTTGCCGCCCCAGAGTTCCGCGAAACTCCAACATCGCACCGTGGCACCGTTGTCCAAGAGAGAAATTTATGTTAGCTAGTGCGATAAAGAATCACACTGTACGCCGCTGTTACGCACTGATTGAGACAGAACACCGTGACAGGCTTGGCGCAAAGCAACACTAGCTTTTTCAACCCAAGGCATGACAGTGACACTGGCATGGCCTTGCTCGAGAAGGTTTCGGCGTAGTGGCGACGAAGTTCTGGGCTCGCGGAGGGGCTTTTAGAGATGCCTTCATGCACTCCGAGCTCAACACTCAAGTACTTGCGCCACAGCCACAAGAAAGGTCTTGCTTGGTGAAAGGCTGATTGGACATGCAAAAATTACCACGGCGCGCCAGACGAGTTTTGTCGGAAGCTTCTTGACACGGACCAGGAGGAATACCGGAACCTGCGTCGCGTCAACCGAGCATATGTTCTGCAGTTTCTTTCACGCGTGGAACCAAGAATCGTGCAACGAAATGAACCAGCGAGTGCACAAAACAACGATCCGCCATTTTGTTTTAATCGTCAGAAAATATAAAAGCAAGAAATCATTGAATTGTTGCCAGACTAAACACTTCAAGTTAATCTTCCACCAAAAAATCTGCTAGTGAAAAGGCGCTCAACTTTATCATTCCGCGCGTACATGGTACACGGTCCGCTCATGAAAATTGTGATTTGGTCCGTCTTGTGAATTGGCTATTACGGACCGTAAAGCACGACCATGAGCGTGACTCTTATTTCGGTTTCGGCGCTTGTTTAGCGCGCTTCATTTAGCAAAGAAAGAAAAAAGAAGTTGCTTGTAAGTGTTGCGCTAAAACAACATGGCTCTGGAGTGGAGGTTCACTTTAGCTGACGAGGAGATACAAAACCTTCTATCTGAAGCCCTTTCCGATTTTTCGGAATCAGACAATACCTTGCAATAGGAGTGATGAAAATGATTCGAATCCTGCAAGCATTCCATCAACTTTGACGTCTGCACGTCAGTGGGACTTGAACCAGAAGTCTCGATTGAGAGCAAGATACCACACCAGGAAGTTGAAGAAATGTTTTTGTCTTATTTTTAAGACAAAAACATTTTTGCCAATTTAAATAAAAATTTGCTGTGCGTTCTTCAAGGGAAAAAATGAGTAGGCAAGGTGTTAAGCAAACTAAGAAAATACTGGGAGAATTATGGGAAAAGCTCAAGAAGGCCACTGAAGAAAGAACAATAAGGAAGTTTAGTATTACTTTGGGCAGGGTTTCTCAAGGGTTTGCTCGATCAGACTGCTATTCTCCAATTAATCCATTCATTCAGGATAAAAAATATTGTTGAACCAAAAATCTTTACACTAAATTTCACACAATTCTGTTTTGCTAGTTTCCAGAAAGCTGCTGCCTATTTCCAGCTGTTTTCCTCTGAGGCCAGCAAAAACTGGGTAGCCATGGCCAAATGATAATGGTCACTGTTACCCTAGGGAAAACAGTAAACTGCCGTCTTGGGATAATGGCCATTGCGTTTGGGCGGAGCTTGCCACCTTTAGGTGGAATGGGCCGAAATGATCCCAAGTTTATTGGCGTGCATGGTGCTCAAAGTTGGGCAAGTGTGCTGCGTTACCCCTGAGTGGCACTTTAGTGCATCATCGTGTGGACCCAGCACTGGCGTAAAAGGGCTTGGAGCATCGTAAAGTTTATCTTTACCCACTGGCACCAAATATGGGATCTAACTATTCTGCTTTTTTCCTAGTCTATTTTTTGGCTAAACCTGAGGGTGCTTTGGGTTTAGTTTTGACCTAAAATTAAAAGTTTCCTGAAAATATCAATCATTGTCAACAAATATCTTTTTTTTTTATTTAAGTTTTTTGGGCTAAGTGGAGATCACAGTTTCTGCAAATATATTGAAACAAATTTTTCATAGACAACACGACACACAATGCCGGAAATACCCCGCAGGGGGCACCTGTGAAAGCAGGTGTTTGGAGAGTGGCGTCTCCACGGACCCCGAGCCATGCGGATTCGCCCGCCCACGTCTGGCTGTGCGTGGCTTTCCCGTGTCCGGGGAAAAGGTCATCCTGGTGGTTGAGCCGAGCCCGGGGTAGGTTTGGACCCTTCGGAGCCCCCCGGGTGAGGCAATACACCACTTCGGCCCCCGCTTCCCGCAGACGGGTGTCCTGGCTTGGCCCGATCAGGATGATTCAGTAAGTCGCCATATCTTCTACTATCCCCTCCTATCTTTCTCTTTTCTCTACTCTTCTTTCATTCATATTCACCATCTTTGGCGGCAAGGGCTAACCTTGGGTGGCGATAGACCCCTTGTCTGGACCCACACTAGGTTATAGAGTCTTGGCAGCACTGATAGCGTAATGTCGTCAGCAAAACCTTTATTGCTATGGCGCATTACCTATCCCCATGTTGGGCTCCACGGTGGGTTTTGCGCTACAGACGCCGAACGCCTTCCCATTTCTTATGGGCTCCAAACTAAACCAAAAACCTGATCGGTCCCTGAAAAGGGTCCGGACCGAAGTACACGTTGTAGAAACACTTGCACCCGTGGAGAAGTTTCCTCGCTTTCTTGTCATGCATTCTGAAATGAAAAAAAAAACCTTCCTGGTTTCGAAGACTCTTGAATCTGTAATCGGAAAGAATTTTAAAGCAATAAAAAAAATGCCATCTGGAGATCTCCTCATTGAAGTTGTAACCTCTAAACAAGGCTCAGACCTGCTGGCACTCAACTTGGTTTCTGACTACAGGGTTACTGTATCACCCCACCGCACCTTGAACACTATTAAAGGCGTAATATCAGAAGATGACCTTCTAGAATCCCCCGAAGATGAAATTGTCGATGGCCTTCGTGACCAAGGAGTCATAGCTGCCAAACGAATTTCTTTTCGCCGGGACGGTCAAGAGATTAAGACAAAGCATGTCATTCTCACTTTTGAGCTGAGAGCGCTCCCAGAATCGGTCAAGGCAGGGTATCTGAACTGTAGAGTATGGCCATATGTGCCAAACCCTCAGCGTTGCTTTCACTGCCAGAGGTATGGCCATAGTGCCCAGAGCTGCCGTGGAAGGACAACATGTGCCAAGTGTGGCAAAAATGATCACCCTGCAGAGAATTGCTCGAATCCACCGTGCTGCACCAACTGCAATGAACCTCACCCTGCTTATTCCCGATCTTGCAAAAAATTGAAAGAAGAAAAGGAAATTATAACACTCAAAGTGAAAGAGAACATTTCGTTCCCCGAAGCCAGGAAGCGATTCTCCTTCCTGCAGAAGGGGCCTTACTCTTTGGTGGCACGTGCAGGGGGTGTGCCATCAAAGTCTTCGGTAGGAACCCAGGTCTGTCCTAATGACCTGATGATTCCACCACCTCCCCCTGCCTCACAAAGATTCGCTCCACGACCCCGTTTGTCGTTGGAACCAAAGAAACCACAGGGGCCTCCAGATGGTGCGGGTGCGAGGGATTCCTCTGTGTTAATGGAGGGGAGACAAGAGGATAGGCGGCAACACCAGCCTCAGGAAGAAGGCACTGGTGCCTCCTCCATTCCAAAGGACGGGCCATCGAACGATGTGCCTGCCTTGGTTACTCGGACCCCTCCCAGGAAGAAGGAGGGTGTGTTTCGTTTTAAGGCTTTAGGAGAGGCCTCGACATCTAAGGAGGTGCCCGTACCAGCTGCTCCCTCAGCCGTTCAGCCTGAGGAGGAGCGGATGGAACTTTGTGAACCTCCTCCCCCTCGTTCGGTGCCACCTGATGACGCCAGGCTTAAAAAGTCATCCCAGAAAATGCTTAATCCGCGAGTAACCCCACCCAAACCGCCCCAGGACACCTAGGGCAGTTTTTTTTTGTTTTGTTGTTACTTTAAACCATTTCAACATGAACACGTATAGTTTTATACAGTGGAACTGTAGAAGCCTCCTGCAAAATATTGATGACATTCATTTCTTTCTGGATGAGCTACAGCCCATTGCTGTGTGCTTGCAGGAGACATATCTTAACAACACCCATACAAATGTTTTTAATCGTCACCGCGTTTTTAGATAGGATCGGGATTCAGACCACTCTTTTGGTGGTGCCATTGTTGTACGTAGTGGCATAGCGTGTGTGGAAGTTCCTCTGCGTACATCACTAGAAGCAGTCGCGGTACGTGTTCTTGCTGATCGTCTCATTACAGTTGTGTCCTTGTATTTACCACCTCATCGTCAACTGCGTCTTCATGAACTTCAAGGATTGGTTCAGCAACTCCCAACGCCTTTTTTAATATGTGGTGATTTTAATGCTCACAGTCCCATGTGGGGCAGTAAGCGCCTTGACTCTCGTGGCGCTGTTGTAGAAAGAGTTCTACTGTCCTCAGACGTATGTCTTTTAAATAAGAAAGAACCAACATTTTATAGTTCCACTCATAATTGCTTCACATCCATCGACCTCTCCATTTCATCACCATCATTACTTCCCTGTTTGTCTTGGAAGGTTTTAAACAGCCCTTTCGGGAGTGATAATTTCCCTGTTGTAATTGAAAGCCTCGTTCCTCTGCCGACTTTTTTAAAACGAACCCCTAGGTGGAAACTGGACAAAGCTGACTGGACACTTTTTAAACTTGATGCAGTGAATTGACCCGTCAGTTCTAGCAAATTTGTCACCCGAAGAAGCGACAGCGTATGTTACGGAGCAAATCATAAGTGCCTCCCAAGACGCAATTCCTCGCACCTCTGAACCCAAGAGGTGTAGGCCTTGGTGGAATAAAGACTGTGCCACCACAAGGAAAACGAAGCATAGGGCATGGGATGCCTTTCGGAGGTACCCTTCTTCTTCAAATAGGATAGAATTTAAAAGACTAAAAGCAAAGGCCCGATGGACTAGGAGAAAAGCTAAGTGGAGGTCCTGGACCAAGTACATTTCCTCCCTAAATAGTTTTGTCTCGGAGAAGGAAGTTTGGGATAGGTACAAAAAAATCAAAGGGGATTACCGTTGCTTTGTTATTCCTCTATTTAGCTCTCCTGCTAATTCGCTGAAAGATGTTGCTAATGTGCTTGAAGAGCACTTCGAGAATGTTTCCAGCTCCCGAAATTATCGGACGGAAATTAAACGTTTTAAAGCAAGTGCTGAGTGTCACTGTATACCCATGTCCGGTTGTACCTCTGAGCCATACAACACTCCTTTCACAATGCAAGAACTAGAGGTGGCTCTGGGCTCCAAGAAGAGGTCGGCTCCGGGCCCAGATGGGATCCACTATGAAATGCTCCGTCCATTGTCTCCAGAATCACTGAACACACTACTAGGGTTTTTCAACTATCTGTGGGAAGCAGCTTACTTTCCTCAAATCTGGAAACAGGCGCATGTAATTCCTTTGCTGAAAGCTGGGAAGGACCCTTCGGACTCACGTAGTTATCGTCCAATCGCGTTAACGAGTTGCCTTGGCAAAACCTTCGAACGCCTCATTAATAGACGGTTAATATATATTTTGGAGCATAACCACTTTTTCGCTAATAACCAATGTGGCTTTCGAGAAGGGCGGCCTACTTTGGACCACATAGTCCGTCTGGAAAAAACTATACGTGAAGCTTTCGTAAATAGGCAACATTGTGTCTCTGTTTTCTTCGACCTGGAGAAAGCATATGATACCACATGGCGGTATGGTATTCTTGAAAAAACAGTGATTGCGCAGGCGAGCTGGTGGATGTTGGTGGATGGTGGATATAAGACATTGAGGAAATAAACGCAGTAGCTGAGTTTGAGACGTTCTTTTCCCCTGTCTTTCTTCTTCGACCAAGGTTCCCTGCTTTTACCACAGTCTCAGGGTTTCTACATCAACATCATGATGGTATTCTTCACGATTTGTATGCCTCAGGTGTGCGTGGTCGCATGTTGCGGTGTATAAGCAGTTTTCTCACAGGTCGCTCCTTTCAAGTTCGACTTGGCACCACACTATCCGACCAGTACGTCCAGGAAAACGGTGTGCCGCAAGGAGGTGTATTGAGTGTCACCTTGTTTGCCGTAAAGATTAACTCGTTGTCAAAGGTAATTCCACCTTCCGTTTCATACTCCCTCTACGTGGATGATATTCACATTTCGGTTTCTTCTTGTAATTTGGCTAGCTGTGAGCCGCAACTGCAGCTTACCATCAACAAAATTAGTAAGTGGGTTGATGAAAATGGGTTTAAGTTTTCGCCTGGGAAGACTATCTGTGTGCCATTTTCTCTGCGTCGGGGGCTGTTTTTAGATCCAGAACTGACGTTAAACAGGGTTCCTATTAGTGTAAAAACAGAGCATAAATTTTTAAGCATAACGTTTGATAAAAAGTTAAACTTCGTTTCCCACCTGAAGGGCCTGAAAAAGAAGTGCCTTAAATCAGCCAATATTCTTAAAGTCTTAGCGCACAAGTCATGGGGATCCGATAGAATATGTCTGCTACGCCAATACAACTCCCTTTATCCGGTCACGTCTGGACTATGGTGCTATAGTTTACGACTCAGCGAGGCCTTCTGCACTCAAAATGCTGGATCCTGTGCATCATCTCGGTTTAAGGCTCGCTACAGGTGCCTTCCGCACATCGCCCATTCCCAGCTTGTACGCTGAATCTAATCAGATGTCACTTAGGCACAGACGACGTTATCTTGGTGTGACTTATGCTTCCAGAATTCTTTCCTATCCAAATCACCCAACTTATGGTGCTTTGCAACATTCTCGGTTTGCTCGTTTGTTCTAACATAAGCCCAGGGTTGTACCGCCTTTAAGCCTTCGCCTTGAGGGCATTTGCACATCTCTTGACCTCACCCTTGACGAGACCAACCTTTTGCAGAAGGGTGAAAATGAAGCTCCGTGGAATACGTTGCCCGTCTTTTGTGATTGGTATTTTACTAGATTTAACAAACATAACGTCCCCCCAGTGGTGATTCAGCAAGAATTCCTTGAGTTGCAGAAGAAGTATGGTAGCTACTCCCAATTTTATACCGATGGTTCGAAATCATTGCATTTTGTAGGATTAGCAGTTTACTCTGAAGGATTCAGTAAGGTTCAGCGTCTCAAGGAATGTGCAAGTATTTACACGGCAGAGCTCAATGCGGTGTTGATGGCCTTGGAGTATATTCTCAACAGCAAGACGATGAAATCTATTTTATTCGTGAATTCTCAAAGTGTGCTCACCACACTTTGCTCAATGAAGGGATGTAAAAATAGACTGGCACAACTTGTCCGATTTAAGGTACAATGTGGTCTGCGGCTTGGCCGAGACATAAAATTCTGCTTGGTGCCTAGCCATATGGGAATCCTAGGTAACGAAAAAGCAGACGAATTGGCCACTAGCTCTAAGCACCTACTGCCAACTACTTCACAGATTCCATTTCAAGAGATGAAGCCCTTAGTAAAAGCATTAGTTTTTTAGCTATGGCAATCGGAGTGGAATCTGGAATGCGAAAACAAACTTCACAGGATTAAACCAGCTCTTGGTATGTGGGAGAGTGCATCCCACAAAACCCGCCGCCATGAAGTTCTTTTGTGCAGTCTTAGAATTGGACACTCCTACCTCACCCACAAACATCTACTCAGGGGGGAAGCCCCACCCCTGTGTGATGTCTGTGGGCAGCGTTTAACAGTTTTACACATTTTGTGGCTGTGCCCAGGGCTTGAGCAAGAACGACGTACACACTTCCCCGAGTTTTTTTTACACCAGATTCCTTTTCACCCAGCGCTGCTAATTGGGGAGACTCCTATAGTACCGTTTGATCGTGTCATAAATTACTTAAGAAAAACCGGCTTCCTACTGGAGTTGTAATTTTAATTATATAATATCACATGAACATTTTTTAAGTATTTTTCATGAAAAAGTCCTGAGTATGTTTCAACTAAACGAGCTTGGCGCAGTATGGCCATAGTAGCTTTGCACCATAAAGCCTGTAATCAACCAACCAACAATGCCGGAAATAAGTGAATATGCTTAATTGAGTAATTGGAAGCGACTTCGTTGAATCATTGAATGATTATCTCCAAAGTCCCATAATGAATGGAATGCAGTATTTGAAAGAGCGGTAGTTTAAATTTGTTTTGACAACATTAAACGGTCATTTAAGGAAAAGAAGAACTTATTGTTTATTAATTTACTATCCCAGCACTTGACACGGTGATGTCATGGGGTCACAAAATATGAATTCTCCCAAATCTATCAAAAAATTGACATCACGGTGCCAAGTTGTAGTGTCAGGTGACACTGACATTGTGTTACCTGAGGCGACCTGACATCATACGGTATCATATTATGTCCCATAAATTTTCATGCTAAATATAGTGGGAAAATCGACATCTCGGTGTCAAGCCGTGCACACGTCACCAATTATTCAGTGAAACTAGCATGATGCCATGCTGTGACATGGTCAAGTGAGATCAGTTTTTTCATTAAATTGAGATGATACCATGCCATCGACGTGGTCATGTAACTATTTTTATGCTCAGTTGGGGGAAAATTATGGTGTCGTGTGACACTGATGCCACATGATGTCAGATGTCACTGTTATGCTATGTGACATTGACACGTCCTGCAGTCAGAGCAACATGAGCGTGCCTGTACAGAGTTCTCGTATAAAGCTATCACTTTAAAAAGCAGCATTTATGAAACATTTTAAAATAAGTGCTTTAAGGGTTTATCTGGTTCACACTAACAAAACAGTTAATAGAGCCAACTCTATTTAGTCCTTTGAACTGAAATGAAAAGAAAAAGAAGAAATTAAACCGCTCAGCCGAAGCAGAACTACAGTAATGGCTGCTTATTTCTAAAACATGTGGCTATCTTTGTTGTGCTTTCCTAGTGTGTCCTAATACAGATGAGGTTTTGTAGGAGAGGGAGCTGCACTTTTGGGAGAGGCCCAGTGCCTACTGAAAGTCACCGAGGACATCTGGTTTGGATGCTGTTCCTGCACCTACGTCACCAGAGATCAGCGTGGGATTGTGAGCCACCTGGTTGCTCATGGCGATGAACAATGCAAGTGCCAGCATCCTCCGATCTCATCTGGCTCTAGGTCCCAAGTGCCCAGCAACACTCAGAAGCATAAGAGTGAGAAGCTTTTCTAGTGCAAGCTGTGTCCTCAAGCCTTTGCTAAGAATTACAAACTAATCCGTCATAATCTAACACACAATCGTGAAAAGCCATTTAAGTGCAAGCTTTGCCAACGTGCCTTTGCTCAAAATTTTAACCTCAGAAGCCATTATCGTACACACACTGGCAAGAAGCCATTTGAGTGCAAGATGTGCCCCCAAGATTTTGCTCAGGCTTCTCGCCTCAGACGCCATAATCTAACACACTCTGGTGAAAAGCCATTTAAGTGCAAGTTGTGCCCTCAAGCTTTCTCTCAGAAGTTCATTTTGATCGGCCATAATCGAACCCACACAGGCGAAAAACCATACAAGTGTAAGTTTTGTCCTCAAGCCTTTTCTCAGAATTCCAACCTGATCCGCCATACTCGAACACACAGTGGTGACAGGCCATTTAAGTGCAAGTGGTGCCCTCAAGCTTTCTCTCAGAAGTTCATTTTGATCTGCCATAATCGAACCCACACAGGTGAAAAACCATACAAGTGTAAGTTTTGTCCTCAAGCATTTGCTCAGAATTCCAGTCTGACCAGCCATAATCGAACACACACTGGCGAAAAGCCATTTATTTCAAGCTGTGCCCCAAATCCTTTTCTCAGCGTTGTAATCTGATCTCTCATAATCAAACACACAGTGATGGAAAGTCATTCAAGTGCGATTTGTGCCCTAAAGCCTTTTTTCCAACATTGCGATCTCATCTGCCATAATCGAACACTCAGTGATGAAAAGCCATTTAAAGGGGTACGGAAACCAACCTTCTGGAGCTAATCTCTGCTTAAACATGAAGCGGGTTAAAGATGGACTTCAGCAATACCAATATTTTGTAGCATAACGCAAGAAAACATATTTTAAACTGAATATAATTATCAAGAAAACTACCTCGTGGATGACCGAAGCTCTGATAAAATGTCATGAAAACATGTTAGTAAGAGCAGCGCCAGAACGGGAAGTAGGCTCACTCATAGAGATTACTTAGGCCTGAACTCGGGCCTCACGAAAGGCCTGAGGCGCTTTGGTGAGTAACAACAGAGTTCGCTACCATTAGTTTCAGTATCGGGTGATCTTTCCGGCAACACTTCTTTGTAGTTGTTTGGGGATTGTGTACGTGCAACTGTAATGTCGACACTACAAAATGTGTATTTAAACGGGCCTGCTATGTGACAGAGTGTCCTCCGACTGTCGGACAAAAAATTGGCGCACACGGTTGCGGGGCGACATAAACGTGTTTCCCGGCAGTTGCTGTCGCCTGAACGTGATAGGGTCGCCGAAAACATATTTTCCTCGTGTTGATGGACAAAGTTGACCAACTGTTTCCTCAATGTGACAATGCCTTAAACAAAGTACATGGACACAATCAGCAAAGGAATGTTGTGAATTAGATTTTCTTCGCCCTTCAAGGTAAGTATCCCTTCCTATTCCTTCCACGTCCTGCAGGACCTCGAGTACGCAGGCTGGGGATCACAGCAATTTGCGCAATGTGCATTGTTGATGCAAGATCTCTGAGACAGTCGGTCTTAGCACACTTTGCACAGGTGACTTTTCTATGACAATGCTGAGAACCATGACCTTATCTTTGGCAGATAAAATACCTTCGAGGTTTAGGCTCAAAGGGCCGAGCCTTGCAGGGGAGGTAGCCAACCTTCACAGAATCTGGAAGTTTTGTGGACTCAAAGGTTATGACTATGCGTTTTATTTTTCGCTCTTGGCCATCCCGACGCACGGAGGTGCGCCATGAAGCTAAAACGTCTTGGTTGGTGAGCCCTTCAAGTATTTGGATGTCGGAGGTCATGTGACGTCAATTTTCCCGCAAAACATTTAGCGGTGAAATGGAATTGGTGATTAGGTTACAACGTTATTTCTTTGCTAAGTTTAGTGTGGAAATCGAAGTAGTATATAGGTGACGTGACATCGGGTAACGTAACGTCAATTCCCTCGCTAAATTTAGAACGGAAGCTGAATTAGCTTATAGGTCACGTGACATCGAATCACGTGACGTCAATTTCCCTGCTAAATTTAGTGGGAAGTGCACAGACGGACGGACACCATTTTGACATTGAGGGATTCTGGTAAAAAGCTGTTCATGATTTAAAATGAATGTGTTGACAACAGTAAACTACCAGTGCTGTCCTGGCACGATACACCAGTGTGGTTGTAGGGAGAAAACCCTTTCCACCCTTGCCGCCTATGCCTATATTTCGTTTATTGTTGGCGTGCGATGAAAACTCTTGGCATTATATCTCGTATAACTCAAAAGTTCAAACAACCTGCTTGTGTGGCTCGTTTATTTTGTGCTTTAGCTTGTTCACGGATCGAATTTGCCGCAGTGGTTTGGAATTCTCTAACATGTACACAGTATTTAAGCATTGAATCGGTGCAAAAAAGAATGATACACACTGTCTATAACAGATGCTTTCAGCGTCGATTTTTTTATGATTATGAATGTCTTTTTAATTGTGTTTTACTTAGGTGTTGGTCAAAAGAAGGTTCCAGCCTGATTAGATATCCTTTCTTTCCCACAGGGTGGTAAATGGTTGGTTTCATGCTAACCAACTTCTCAATTTTGTCGAATTTTCATGTTCCCTGTCGCGTTACCAGAACTTTTATTGTCTTTTGCGTAATCTATGTCCTAACTCTCACCACTGTCCCGCATGCAAATTTCATTTTAGAGAAACGCATCGTCTTCTTTAAACATTTTTACGAATACCTCAGTTTTTTGCCGGGACTTGGAGAGTCTTGCGGAAAGTTGAAACTGTACTACATTTTCTATGAAGTGCCCACTATTTGTAGACATGTTAATTTGTACATTTGATGCTGTGCGTGTGTTTCTTTTTATCATCTTGTGTGCGCCAATGTGAAGACCCGCGTGGTTGTTTTTGGGAACATAAAATAAACAATGTTATATTATTATTATAGCCTTGACTTTATTGCCAAGAAAGGTTGTCCCCAAGTATAGTTCGAAATTCGCCAGCACACCATCAAATCATAAAAACGTGTCTGCAAAAAAAAAAAAAAAACAATTGAAGTAAAATGCACTTTCGGACATTCCCTCTTACACTGGAATACATGGCCTGCACGGGGCGTCAGCCCGCCTTTTTTATGGTGGCCAAAAACGGCCTGGTTAACACAGAGGAATCTACGCTCTCACGCACCCTTTCCCCCAAGGACGCCCTCGTTCTAGTGGCAAGAAGCGTCTCCGTAACGCAGCGAAAAACACACTTCTCACTCGCCCTTCCCCATTATGTCTGACAGAGTGACGCCAACGCAAGCTGTGTATGACGGCGCCGACAGCCGCATGACTCAAATATGATTCAAGTTCAAATGAACACACATTTGGACCTTAATTATGACGAATTTATTGATATTGATTGTGCCAGGGAAAGAAGAAGGCGGCATTCAGAACACAAGTAAGAAATGTGACATGGTTCCTCCTGGAGTAACGCTGGCATGCATGGGGAGAGATGTTGGCATTGCAGACGCAAGTAGACACTTAGCTGTGTCGACAACGTATGTATAAAATAAACGCAAGGCGACCGTAACACAGTTGAATAATGGTGGGCATAAAAAATAGTGATATGATTATTTAGCGGGTGCATCCCAGTGCCAATTCTACGTAAGTTCAGACTCTTAACAAATAAAAAATGAAGATGTAAATGAGCTATTAGTGATTGTATTCTCCACCGTTTCACGTTGCGTGTCTTTCAGTTCTCTTTTAAATCTGGTCATTTTGAACCAAGCGTTTCTTATATGTAGCAGTAGATGCAAAACTCTGTTTCCATAATTGAAATCGATTGATCACGTTTAGAGGACGAACTAGGGAAATGTAACGAGATAGAAACGAATATTGGAGATTTTTCACACTATGTACAAATGCTTTACAGCAGATTATTCTATACAGAACTTGTGCTGTGCGTATGAGTTACGCTACAGACAAATGCGGAAAGCGGTATCAAACACTAACGTAAAAAAACAAGCAAAAAAAAAAAACGAGAAAAAAGAAACACGAAACTTATACATGGGCAAAAGGTCACTTCAACAATTTTGGCTAGAATGCTTCTTTTGTTATTTGGCCTCGATACTTAAAAAGAAATAGCGCAATTTTACACAATACTCGTTTTGTGTCATGCGTTAGTGAAATTTGTGTGGCACAGGTTTTATTATATAAAACACAATTATGCATGGCCCTTATTCTCATAACTTTTAAAAGCTAGTGAACCGGACATCAAACTAATATAAGTTAGAATTAAACACAATAATAAGGAAATAAAATTGTTTCAATAACAAAATGAAATTCGTCACCACCCGGGAACAGATGGGATCTCATAGGCAGAAAAGAACTGAAATTGCAATCCGAACTAGTCAACAGACGAACATTAAGGTATCTGACAGGTGCCAAAGCTACCGTCAACGTTGACCAACAACACTGATGTACGATAATAATTCCTGGATAAGGGGAACAAGGGGGGACAAAGGACAAACACAAATCTCTAAACAGAGACCGGTGACTTGTGCGCGACTGAAACGAAATCTGCCTGTCCCTGGTATCGAACCAGGGACTTCGCCATTTCCAGTGGAGCGCTCTACCAACTGAGCTAACCAGGAGTTATACGTCAGTAGAGCAAAACCAACAAGGGTGAAACGCTTGCATTACTATTGTCCAGCTCGCTTACACCTTTGCATTAATTACACTATCATCATAACCCTCGTTGGTGTTAGATTGGTGGCAGCTGTTAAAACTGGTTTGCTCTACTGACGTCTAACTCTGGTTAGCTCAGTCGGTGAAGCGCTCCATTTTAAATGGAGAGGTCCCTGGTTCGATACCAGGACCAGGCAGATGTTTTAAGTCGCGCACCAGTCACGTAGGTGTGTTTGGTGATTTGTGTTTGTACCTCCCCCCCCCCCTTTTCCTTTGTTCCTCTTCTCTAAGGATTATTAACGTTATTTTTGTACAGCTCGCTTGCACCTGTGCATTAATTACATTATCAACACTGATATGCACAAGTGTCGAGCGTCATCGAACAGTGAGCATTGTTGAGGTGTCTAGAGATTTGAATGGCCGCTCTTCTCCACGGCTGACTAATAATTTTGAATGAGTGGGCCCATGTAAGAATGCAACACTCGAGCACACGTGTGTACATCGACGAGGATATCTGCGCAGTGATGTCACGCATGAGTGTCGAAGGTGGAGCCTTTAAAGGGAACCCCAGTTAGACATTCTTCTTGAACTAATTTGTTACTTTTTTGGGGGGTTTGCGACGAATAAAGAGGGAAACGTTTTCAATTAGTTGAAAGTATATACGTGAATCTCCGCATCCTAAGGAAGGCAAAAACATTGGTTGATTAATTTAAAAACAGAACGAATAAAATAGTGCCTAAAAAGAAATCCTAAACCACCTATTTTGAATGCATCCTCACATACTTTGGTAGTATTTCTCAAAAGAATAAAAATGACAAAATTAAAATTGCAAAAGAATATTTGAAAGATTTGACAAGTTTGCTTTGTTTCTTTGGCATTGGAAAGCCTTTTTTTTTACTTTGTATTACCTTCTGCGTTAAATAGGATGCCATAGTTTGTCGTAATTACAGTTAACAAGGAAACATGTCATACAACGTAATTGCAGACATGTATGAGAAGGTTCTTTTAAAATTAATGACGGACATATGAAGCTCGCTACTGGATTGACCTTTGACTGAAAGCCATTGGCTCAGTGATCAAAATAATAAAAAATAAATTTCGCTAAATAATCACATTTATTTCACTCGAAGGGCAGGAATTGCTTACGAGCAGGGTACCGAAGGGCTGGAATAAATGATGCTAACACACGTAAACAGAAAATGATTTGCTGTACACGTACATTAAAAATCATACGAACACATTTGTCGTACAGGTTTTGCATTCTCGACAGATTGTTTTCCAAAAATTAAAGTTTGTTAGCTTTGTACATACCTTAATAAAGTATATCTTTGCAGTTAATAAAACAATAATAAAATAATAGTAATATCTTAACTTGTCACGCTCTGTGTCGTTAATGCGTCCTATTTCACTGGAAACAAATATTCGTGATACATCTACAGGGGCTGCGAAATAAGTAACGTTGTTATTTTTACGACTAGAGGTGGCGTGTGTGCATGACGAAGCAAGTTTTTTCAAGAGGAGTCTAATAATGTACAAAGTATTTGAGGAGGAGAAGAAGCATACCCAGAAAACATGGCCTTGCGTTAACGTACTTGGGCAAAAAAGTACAAGAGCCCGTCAAGGCAACTACGCTCCTCAAAGCTCTCTCTAAGCGCAATGAACGGTGGAAGATCGATGTCTACACTTCGGTGCCCACGGTGTCTTCGGGGCGGTAGCTTCTAGGGGAATCCCGAACAGGTCTGGAACAAAGCAGAGGCACCACAGAGTAATTGAATGCCTTCATCATGGCGTATTTCCTGAAAGCGCCTGATCTCATTATACGCGAACGTGCTGGGCTATAGTAAAGAAACTATCATAAGGGCTTCAAACGTTCCATTCCACTTGCGAGCGATTTGTAACAAGAACTAAGCAAGAAAAATATACTGCCGTTTTCAGTTCAATTGTGTATTAGTTAAGGCGTAGGGACTCGCACAATGCCAGCGCAGAGAAGGTTATTGGGCGCTTGGAAAGGTATGTTATGAAATGGGGGTTCAATCTAGTTTATGCATTACTTTAATATTCAGCGCCGTTGGGGGCACGAAGAAGGAAGGGTACCGCGAAGTGCATTGTGATTGGCTTTTCTTGTCATTGTTCTATTTGGATTGTATCATAGCCACCAATGCACCAATATCTCTGGAACCAATTTGCAACAAATATAAAATCTGCCGAGATCGCAGTTAACTCATACTCAATGAAACGCTGGTTTTCTTGTACTGTACTTACTCTAATTGTATATTGTAAATATACGAATGCATAAATATAGGAGTGAATACTCTGGGGACATACTCTGGAGTGAAATGTCACATTGAAAAGGTAATACATGTAACGCCGACTCTTTCGATGTTTCAATTTTGCGCGAGACGCTCTCCTGGTCAAATGCATCTTTAGCGGTAGATGAAGGTTTCTTGGAGCTTGACGCACTAGCTTCCTGTGATGACATGCAGAATTAAGTGAACGCAGATATAATCCCAACAAAGCGTCCATCAATATTAGGCGGCCGAACTTAGTGCTTCAGGCGTCGTCACTTTGTCAAGCAGAGTATTATAAAAAAAATGGCGAAATCATCTTAAGAATGGCTCACACACTTGCGGTTGGTTGCAACCGAGTGCGTTACAACCGCTTTTTAAGCCTCTTGAAACTGGTCACGACCGGCCCCGCAGCAGCGCAGCCGGTTGCAAGCAGTCGCAAGAGGCCTAAAAACCGATTCTAGCGCACACAGTTGCAAAAAAAAACGCGAGTGCGCGAACCAGCCTTTACGGTCCGGTGCGTCAAAGACTCGTTCTGAAACACTTGGGTGCCGTATTGAAGGAAGAGTTTTTTTTTTTTTTTTTTATCACGCCAGGTTTGCAAAAAATGTTGCGACAGATGTTGCTTGCGCGGAAAGAATGGTAGTGCCATCGTCGTTTACATCAGGTTTAGGAGGTACATTCATAAAGTATTTTAATGTAGGAATGGACATTGGAAGGAGCGGCATGGAGCTTGTTGCGTACCGATAGTAGGTGCCGCTGACCTTGTCGTCGGGCGTGACCCGTGGCTCCTCTTGTCAGGAGAAGGTGTCCTTGGAGACGACCGCGTTGTAGCCCGTGAGGGGCATGAAGGGCAGCCCGTTCTCGCCCGGAGGCTGCCGCTCCTCGCTTTTATTCTGCACGGGCTTCTTCCCGCCGCAAGTCAGCGTGAACTTGAGCTCGCGGCACAATTCCATGCACACGGGTTCCTGCGAAAAAAAGAAAAGGGCACGCGAAATTTCGCTTTTCATTAGAAGCCGTTCTTGCTCACCCACTTTGATTAGCGAACAAAAAGAAAATACATCAGTTAAAAAAAAAAATCAGTGTTTTTATTTGCAAAAATAAAATGCGCATCGTCGAACGCCCAGTTTTTGGGAAAAATGTAGCTCAAATGTTCCGAACCAGATGCCGAAGATTTTCAGAACGAAATGTTGTTTCATTCAAAAGTAGTATCCGAGTTTCGAAAATTTTCAATGGTAAGATGCTGGCCGACGATGCCAGGAGTACAGTGGCTGAAGCTAACGGACAAAAACGGGTTCCATTTTTTTTACATTTCGAAAAATTACAACTTTTATTTTCAGATTACACTTAGTTCCGGAAGTGTAGCATGTGATTCGGAGCGCTAGCGCTACATTCGGGCGGAAGCTGAGTGTTCGACGATGCATAGTTTAGTGCTGCAAATTTTCTTGGGCGGCACGATGTACCTGAAGTTTTGTGTGTCTGTTTCTTTTTTTTTTTTGTCTCGAGTTATTACAAATTTAGTTCCTCAGCTTGCCTGCATAGTAAGTACGTTGAGAGAAAGTAGCGAGTAAAAGTTTGGAGACATTTGATGTGGATTCTGTCAATCCACGTCATTTGCTTTCACGTCTTTCCAAAGCCTGACAATATGCTTGTAGCGCTTGTATGCTCCAGAAACGAGTTCCACTGTCTGCTGTCTTGCGGAGTGTGACGAAATCAAACTCCTGGGACATAATAAGGAAGCGTTGCGAAAGACGAAGTTTAGAATACGTTTTGACTGGGAAACGTGATCTACGTTGGCGCACGGAGCTTGACGTTATACACTCTCGTTGTTGCAAGTTAAGGCTAATCTTGAAGATTGAATTTCATGTGATCCGTTTGCTTACTATGCTCTCGAGGTGCCCTTTTGTTTATGTATTCTCAAAACATGCGAAAAGCGATTGTAAATATCTGCATAAACCGAAAAGAAGATGATCAAGATCGGAAAATATTTGGCGCGAATCGTGGTCTGCGGTGGGGTGCGGCATATGTCTCTTCGTGGATTATAGATTGTATCATAGGGTTAGATTGTGTTTTAGGCTTTGTCATAAGCTGTTTGGAAGGTCACTCCTTCTCTTACATTATAACTAAAATTCGGTGGTTTTGGAGTTTACTTCTCGTAAAATTCGGATATTGATTTTCGGAGTTTAGGTTTTACAGAAAATTCGGAGTTTATCGCAGTTTATTTTTGATAGATTCCCAATTATCGAAAATTCAAAGTTTATTTTAGTTTGTTCCTAATAAAAAAACAAACCAGAAAAACAACAACAACGAAGTCTAGGTATTATAATTTGTTGCCCAGAAGGGACCTTGACGAGCTAAAAGGCAAACCCTTTTTGTCACTACAAGATATCAGAGAAAACTGAAGTGGCATCTCCTCAAGACCACTGACACTGTGCTCTTATAATGTTTATTTAAAAAAAAAAAATTGTATTTCTTGCAGTTTGTTTTGTCATCATGACCCAAAATTTCAAAGTTTTTAATTTAAATCCAAATTAACAAAAAGGTTACCATCGGGTGTATTTCGGATTTTTTTTATTTATCCGAATTCAGGATTCCTAATTATAGAGCCTTGAATTAATTTGGTCGCTATACTGTAAACACTAAAAATTGTTTACAAAAAACAAAGAAAACAAAATAACAGCGTGATAAGAACGACGAAGGGCAGAGGAAGAGTTCACCAACGGAGCAATGTCAGCTGTTTTTTTTTTTTTGAAGAAACCGTTTTACGTATTGTTTGTTTGGTGCAATCACGCCGATGGGCCTTAGAAAATAAAATGTTGACAGTCAGCGCTCCGTTTGTGTACACTTCTCCCTCCTTTGTCGTTTTTATAGTGCTGTTTTTTGTAATCATGTTTAACCAACTCGCCCAAATTTGCACTCTGTTACTGTACATTGAAGAATACCGCAGTGTGCAGCTAATTTAATTTGAGGTACTACAGCATGATTGCAGAGCAGTTTCTAGTGGCGGTAAACTCCGTCGCCTTTTGTGGGTACCGGCTTGTCCGTACAAAAATTAAGAATGGTTCGATAACTACCGCGCTCTGAGTTGAACTGTTGTTTGTTTGAAGATCACGGGTATACCCTTTGAAGCAAGTTCCTACGCCAGCAAGCGGGCATGCGGTGCAATATTTATACGGTATAAGATCCGCTAGTGGATTGCATTATCCGCCGTCAGTGTGACATGAACGAAAAATAGGCCATCGGTGCTTGCGTTCAGCGAGTCGGGGCAGGCACCTTAAGCAAAACAAGGCCAGACAGCTAGTTTTTAAATGCAATATCATTAGAACGCTCGTTTTCATGAAAGCCCGCCGTTGTCAAGGTGTGCGTCTGTTTGTCCGCGCCATGCATGAAGCCGCGAGGAGAATGGGCGAGGAGGTGTCGTGTCGGCGGCGGGGAGCGAGGGAGAAGGTGACGCTTGCTGACGTCAGCGCTTCGGACCAATACGAGCGTCGCACAGCTGGCGCGGAGTCAGAGACGGGCAGGCGTTGCGCCACTTTGGAATCCGGCCCAGCTTAGTTCCCGCTCCAGCGCTGGATATGGTTCTTTTCACGAGTAATATGGCTGACCGTATCCAAGAGCAACGACGGAAGAAAGCCGAGGCCACGCGTTCATTGAATTTTTTACATCCCCTATCGGAGGCCCACGCTGGGCAGAAATGGGACACGAGTGCTTCGGTAGCCTCTGGTTGGGAATCGTGTTCTGGCTGATTAAACATGGAATCCCAACTGGATGCTGACGCCACACTTCCTCTGATCTGCGGCCCGTGCTGTCCCGCAGTAGGTGTTGTGGAACATCCAGCACTCGGGTTTTGCCCTCTAGGAGGAGTTGGTCGAGAGTGCAGCGCGGCCTCACCCTCTCCTCGGGGACCGCCTTCCGTGACCTCCAGATGAACTCGAAGATGGCTGTGATGCAGGCGATGCAGGACCCCGTGAGGAGGACCACGAAGACTCCACCGACGTTGGCGAGGCCCAGGGCGCTGGTGCCCTTGGAAGCGCTTGCCTCCTCCTTGGGGCATTTCTTGACTATGTGCCGCTTTTTCCACCAGCGCTCCTTGAGGACGTGCAGCGTGCCGCTCTCCTGCAGCTGCAGGATCGCCTGCGACAGCATCGTCCGGTACGGGGAACCTGCACCACGAAACACAAAAACAGGCGAGCAAAGAAAAAAAAGAGTTACACAAACGGCTAGAGAACTTTGTGCAAGCAGAGCGAGAAAGAAAAAAAAAATTCTACAAGCTTACATAAAGGAGTTTATCAAGTGAAAGAACTGTGCTTGCGTCGCCATTATAAAAAGTAAAAAAGATGTTTGAACTAACTTGAGCAATCAGTGGCAAAAATAAACCAACATACCTCATTTGAAAGTCACGTGCCGATTATTATTAGGCCAGAATTACTGCACAATGGCTGGACAACTGACGTCGTGAAACGTGCAAGTCATTCCATAAGATAGTGAACGTCGGAGCGCCGCCAACGCTAGGAGCCAAGGCGCTAATCAAACAGCGTCGAAAGTGCAACGTGACTGCGCTCGTCACCATTTTCTGCGGGTGTGTTTATTCTTCTAATTCAACCAAACGCATAAAGTGCCCCTTGACGTTGCGGCTATAGTCCGCCATTGTGCAGGGATTTTATAACTGTCAACATAGGGCAGTCTTTTAAAAGGGGTCTATAACACAGGGCCAAAGAATAGAAAGCACCCGGACCATATTACTGCTCTGGGGAGTCTTTCTTTTTCGCTTTTATTGCATGGTAACTTCAACTTATTATAATCTTTTTTTTTTTTGAAAAATATTGTCATCTCTGCACTTTTGGTGATTTAAGAATTAACAATAAACATTATGCAGGGTGAAATGCAAGTAATTGTTGTTAAATGTACTCACGTGAAAGGCGCCTCTTTAGCATGAGAAGTTAGTTACTGTCATAAGTTTTTTTTTTTCACGTTGTACGAAGTTTTTTTTTAATGGAAAGTGAAACCACGTTGTCAAGCCGTTAACACCCCTTGTCATCGCTACGCCTCGCTCTTCTTATGGGCTTGCCTGCTGATTGATCAGACTTCAAGGACAGCACTGCCCGCATAGGACATGTCGGAATGCAGTAATACAAATAAACAAAACTATCTTTAAAACGGCCGCAAACATAATATGAAGCTCTTTAAAACTTCCGCATTACTGAACTTTTAGAAGGACTTTTCTACCAACACAAGTGGTGTGACCTTTATCTGATATAACGTTTTAATTTTGTTTTATCCCTGGGATATAAAATAGTTACGCGGCAGCAAGACTCACACCATGAACTATAGAGGGTATGGGATTTTAATTAGAACAGATGAGAGTTGAGAGGTAGGCGAGCGCCGTCTTCGCCATGTATTCATCAGGCTCAGCTGTCATTAGCTGAAGGAATAATCATCAAGGTAAGTTGATTAATTACCAAAATATGCGCATTAACTTTTTAATGATCGGCCCTAGGGGTTATGTTGCAATTGCTGCGTTGACGGGAATTACTATTAGAAACCAGACCAACTAAAAAAAATTGCAAAATTGTAATAGTTTTTAAATATTAATTGATGCATTTTCACATTTTTAACCCGATTTCAAAAGTGCGCACAAAAAGCGCACCAGAACAACACCGTCTAGAAAACAAGGCTGTAGTGCTGACATTTTTGCGTCACCCGTGAAAGCCAACGCTGGAAACAGGTTGGAAACGAGTGCTGAGTCAGCGCTCGGCTTCGAGTCAACTTTGAGCCTGAACGTTGACGCAATCATCGTGTCCAATCCGTGTCCAGCGTTTGCCTTCTCTGATGACGACATCTCTATCATCACTACGGCTTTGTTATCTAAGAGGTGTTGGCCACAAGCCTTGCCCACAATGACGCCGGGAAGAGTGAGATCGTCGTTTCAATCATGCCGTCACTATCTTGACAGCGTGACCTTGGTGGGTACGCAGACGCAGACGACTCAAGTGACGAGGTGACTGAAATGAATACGCCACTTTTCTAAGCGTCATTGTGGGCAGGGTTTGCGGCTCGCATTTTCCGCGCAATTTTTAAATCGGGCTAAAAGGCGTGAAAGTTTATCAATGAATATCTCAGAAATCACACATTTTTGCAGATTATTTCAATTGATGTTTCCACTTAATGCAATTACCATCAATAGTGCAATTGTAACATAACGCCTAAAACTAATTAAAAAGTTAAGTAACAGAATTTTAGTTAATTAGGCAACTCTCATGACTATTATCCCCTCATCTAATGATGTCCGCCGTAACTGATAAATGCATGATGAAAACGGCACTCGAATAACTTTCTCCACATAAAAAAAAGAATGGTGGGAATTAAAGTAAATTTTTCGTAGCATAGAAACAACAGTTTCGACGAAGTGCTTGTAAAATGGAGAGAGGAGAGGGAAGCTAGCGTTCGTCTCCTCTCCCCGAACCGATCTCACCGGGTGGAGTTGCGATGCCGTAGCCTTTGTTGTCTAGGAGCGATCCGATCTGCGTAAGGTCGCAGTTCCTTTCGATGGCGTATTCGATGGAGGTGGACTCCATGAGATAGGCGTACTTTCCGCGACGCACTCTCTCTATGCCCTTCTGATTGGATTCGGTAAAAACGCTCGGCCGGGCCGCCTGCATCACGTGCCACATTTTCTTGTATGTCGGAAACTCTGACTCCTGAAAAGAAAAAGGAAAAAAAAATAAGGTTTTGGGGTACATTGGTGAATAATAACATATTGCTCCTAATGCTGCTTAGTACTATCTTGAATAAGAAATGGCCACACCCTCGTACGAGGACTGACCTTACCTATGGCTATGCAAGCTGTACAGTTAATGTGATATTCAAAATAAAATGTCTGGCCATATTTAGTATGCTGTAGATTTCTTTCGTGAAATCTTTGTACGTTCAGGTGTACCGTCATGTATAGGCCGAGTTTGCATCCCCGAAAATCCCCATTCCTTAATTACCTTAAAACAAATCTAGACTATTTATTATTTGATGAAACGGTTCCTTGAATGTGGGTAGGAGTCCCCCTTTCTGAGTACTTTTTAAAGCTGTATTGATCTGCGCTGGCATAAAAGACAGTTTGAACACAAGAACGTCTTGTCACGAGGTTGACTTATTTAAGCTGCGTTATTAAAAGCGCGAGAGTTGAGCGCCCACCTTAAAGAAGGACTGGGTCGAGCCGGACTGCAGGCTCCCGTACTGGATGGTGGTCTGCTTGGCCAGATCCTCCACGCTCTCGATGGGAGAGACCAGGCGCTCGACCGTGAGGAAGGCGGCAAGGTTGGCCGTGTAAGAGGAGACCATGATCAGCGTGAAGAACCACCACATGCCCGCGGCGACGCGGGTGGACAGGGCCC
Organism: Ixodes persulcatus; assembly: GCA_013358835.2. Lineage (NCBI taxonomy): Eukaryota > Metazoa > Arthropoda > Arachnida > Ixodida > Ixodidae > Ixodes > Ixodes persulcatus. The sequence continues at coordinate 598,176 of JABSTQ010009378.1, forward strand.
GCGGTGTGACGTCGCAGCCCTGTTGCATGAGGCAGCCGATGGTGAACCAGAGGGTGTTCCAGATGGTGAAGCGGTTCTCCAGCACGGTGGGGTGTGGGTCGCACGGGTGCGGATTGACCCACTCGTACGGGCTGAACCGGGCCACCACGAAGAGGAACAGGCTGACCCCGAGGAAGGCCGTCGACATGTAGATCCACACCTCGAGAGACAGTGGGGCCAGGAACGAGAAGAGCCACGGTGGCTTCTTGTCCGCCTTGCGGTACAGGATGCTGATGCCCAGGTTCATGAAGGGCATCGTGAAGTCGACCACCTCTTCGCGCACGTACGTGATGGTCAGGTCGGCGATGGCAAGGTCGGCTTTCTGACAATGCAAGCATAAAGATAATGGGAAGAGACGAAAACACGGCTGTTTACATATAAGCTCGTATTTGCAAAAAAACACCTGGGGACACTGCGTGTGTCAAGAAACCAGATTCATAAGAGGTTCTGTTCATGAGTTGTGACGATAGCTGTGCCACCGTATCGGCGTGGCATTGAAGTCGAGTGATCTATGATGATTCATATTTTTTAAACAAAACAAAAATGTCATAAAATTATTTTTTGCAGCGTAGATTGCGTTTTCGAGTATCCTGTTGTTTTTCCGTGTTTTCTAGCGGTTGGTTTATGCTAAACTATACTCCTGGACCTTTCTTTTAACGTGACGTAGCGAAGGTGTGCGACACGACGGGACACAAAAACCCAAACTCCTTTGAAGCTTGTGTGACATTCAGTAGTTTTTAAAATTTACTTGTTGCTACCTGTCTCGGAGAATGACCCAACGCACTGGTTCAACCAAACACGTAGTCATTCATTCACCGCCATCGCCCGCACCGCGATCCCAAGAGCCCCCGCGGCGGAAGCGCCGCTCGCGTGACGAATTGCACTTGACCCCCTCCCGGTGGAAGTGACCACGTACGATTTGGCACGCGGGTAACTTGGTCCAACGCTTTGGATCTTCAGGTTGCCCAGAAGTTGGAAGCTACGAACAGAGTAGTTGGAAAAGTTTCGTACGGCGTATTGTTGAATTTGGTCGATTGTCTGCTTGAAAAAGGTGATAGACTACTTCTACGACTACCGGAAGATCAAAGTACATATACGAGAACAATGGAAATACCAATGTGATAGAAGTCGCTGCTAAGGGTGCACCGGGATATATAGGTATAGCTGTACGCCAAGAAAAGAAAACTACAGAAAATAATCTGTACACTAAAAATCGACTTTCGGTCGCAATAACTAAAAGAAGAAAAAAAAAAACAGTGCCAAGCGAGCCAGATATTTTCGAATTTGAGTACGAGGAAGAGAAATAAAAAAAATACAAGTTTTTTCTTATTGGTGAACTGTATAGGGAGCAATAAGCTCACAGAGCATTGCTGAAACTTTGTGACGGTTCCGGTCGGTCTACGGGCTGACGGGAAGCACTGAGAAATATTAATAGATAATTAAAAAGAGGCTTTTTACTACCAATTTTGTAACATGGTAACTTCTATTGCTGTCATCCTTGTCCTACTCATTGGGTTACGCTCACAAAAAACGTTGTCAAATCACGTTTGCTATGATATCTCCATCGATCAGATAAAGGCAACCACTGCTATGTTTTTGATCGAGCTAAGAGCGGATAACAGCATTAAAAATGAACGCACAGCACGCGGAAAAATACCAGAGCGTGCCGGCAACAAGCACCCATATTGTATCTGTAGAAATAATCTATAAGTATTATAGATACAACAGAAATGTACCAACCAAAACGAGCTAATTAAAATGTGTGAGTATCTGATATGATGTACTGTAACTATAGAGTAAACAAGGAAAATTATAAGGCTAACTCGGGAACATTGCATCTACGCAGTTGCATGGTGATATAGATCAACAATGGTAAGCTCTACGAATGTAATAAAACTTCAGTTCCCTAAAAAACAACAAAAAAAACATTTTGTTTTTTTGCACATGTATATCAGAAAGATCAATGAACGAGGATATCTCCGACAAAACAATGGAAACAGCAATTTTAGTAACATGCAGCTAACACTATACCTCTCAGCCCTTATAACCTCCCCATTTCCTAAAAAAAACACACACACAAACAAAACAAGTTGTACAGTAATGCGAACAAGGTAAATTATAAAAATACTGGAAAAACAAAAAAGAGATGTCAACTTGCAGGTAATTAGGAGCCCCAAAACAGCGTTTGTAGGTATGTAGGTTTAATAGCACTGAGAAGTGGTAAGTTGGGCCAGTTGGCGATCGTTGTGCATGATGACAAGCAGCGTTCAGAGGGATGGGACAAACAAACGAACATATTTCAGTTGTGAGAGAGAGTGTGTGTACCGTGTTTGCTCCTTCGTCCCGTCCTTTTGAGCGCTGTTTTTCATCATGCAATAATATGAAAAACTGCGCTCATTTGCGCGGACACTTTTTTTACCTAAATATACGCGATGATTAGAATTAGCCCGAATCGTATTAGCACACGCTTACGCACAATCGGGTCACGTATCCCGTCTCTCAAGTATTGCAAAAGCAGAGCCAAATGCGCAATTTCCTTTACAGAATTGGCCACAGATGACGTGCACTCACCCCGTGAAGCAGCTCTCCGATCATTCCATTCCACTCGTTCTTGTCGTCTCTCCGCCCATGGGCCTTGTCCGCCACTTCGCGTATCTTGTACTTGAGGCTGATGTCTGGTAACTTGGAGATTTCTTCCAGGAGATCGATGCAGTACCCTTCGTACTTTGCATTTCCTTCCAACTCCGCATGGTTCTCCTTAAGCATTGTGTACGGGGCTTGCTGAGAAGAAAGGCGGAAAGGAACTGTGGTCAGTTATCACGCTGTTTGGATCTTTAAATGTCCAAAAATTGGTCTAGGGTAGATTTGTTTCGACACAAATGAGATTTTAGCTTGTTACTGCAACCAAATTACATACACGATTAGATCGGAGCACACGCCTTGCCACATAGTTACTAGTACTTATGTTTAGATCGTCTCACACCAAGTTTCAGCTATTACTCTTTCGAACAACCGGTCAGCGTTTACTTGGGGTGACGCATAAAAGCGAATGCTTAAGCCAGTGTCATAGAAACGCCTTAAAGGGGCACTCAAGCGGTTTTTGGGGAAGCTACTTTTTGGTGCGATGGCGTTAAGGAAGTGTCAGTGAATGAGTATCTTCAGTTTTAGAAGGCAGAACCGCCTATTAATCACGCAGGAATAAAATACGTGCGGACTCTTTTCTGTTCCTGCGCCGACCAATGAAAAGATCGTATGTTTGAAAATTTTGGCGGCCTTTCTTTCCCCGCTGCGTTGGAAACAACCGCAGCGACAGACCAATCACAGGTCGAGGAGAACTGGTTGCGCGCGTTGCATGCCGGTCGTGGGCCGGCTCCTTCTATATGCGAACATGGCGTCGCTGGTGGTCGTTGGCGTGGTCGGCGTGGTGGAAGCTCATCGTTCCGCGTAAAAGCGCTATCCTTGACTGTGAATTTTCGTCGTGTGTCGCTATAATAACCCAGCACGTACTAGAATTGGGAAGATCCACCTACTCGTGCGGCGATGTCGTGGCGGCACTCTCAAGACAGCAGAAAAGCCCGTGACGTCGTGTTTGTTTACTTCGACTACAGTGGTGCTTTCTAAGAATTTGTGTCCTCGAACATCGCCCGGATTTCTTTTTTGGCGCATTTCTGTGCTCAACTTCAAGGTATTACTGGCGCGTACCGTATAAAGTAAGTACAAAACGAGCGTGTTGGTAACAGTTATTAAACATGAGGAAGATACACAGAAAAGGGGGGGGGGGGGACGGACGGGAAGTCTTCGTTGTCCGTCCCCCCCTTTCTGTGTATCTTCCTCATGTTTAATTACCGTGTAAAGGATGCGAATTTTCACGCGTTTTCATCACCGGAGAACAGTGATTAGTGTTAGCAATCCTGAACGCTCGCAACGTCTATCTGATCACGAAATCATATTTCTACGTTGCTATATCGCTGCTAAGATTACATCGTCTTTTATAATCGTAGAAAAAGCGTGTGGCGATATTTGTACTATTGGCAAAGTCGTGTATTAGAGTCGTGATCGTCCAAGACGGCTTACTGAATCTTTCTCTTTCATCGACTGTACCCTGCAAGCCTATCATGAAAAAAAAAAATAAAGCTATAGGCTATAGAAAACTCTATGTCTATATTCTGTTACGGCATTGAGTGGAAGTGCGTCCCCTTTTTAGAGGCGCCGCTGAAACAGCTGACGGCGGCGTAGAAGCGGTCGCCGTGCTGACGACCCGCTGCGCTTGTTGCAGGTGTGTGTACGCGCGGCGCAGAGCGGTCGTTCCGGTTGCAACGGACGCAGTCGTAGGTAATGCGCTCGTTGCACATGTCTGAACCAGCTTCCTCCCGAGACGAAAGTCAACGTGGCGACATCGTTTGACATCACGTACCAGAGGTTACGCTGCGACGCCAAACGTTGGTTTGGTTACGACTTGCCCCAACCGCAAATTGAAGAACGCCCGAAAAGGCCTGCGTTTCGTCGTCCTCGGAACCCGAACACGACTCCGAAGCGCTGGTATCGTCCACATCGCACGTCGGAGTGGCGTCATAGGAAATCATCCCCAGGTCGGCTGTCCGCCGAAGAATTTTCAACCTCTAACGGCGTCAGGTCCTCGAGCGTAGAGAACTCCGCCATGATCGAAGCTCGAATGACAAAGAGGTTCGGCCGGTGCGGCTCCCTCGGGATCACTGCGCGACGGAACGTCGTCCAACGCCATTGGCCCGAGATCCTTTTGATAAGCGTGCGAGGACCAATGAGAGTGGTTTCGTTTTCGAATGGATCCGAGGTTTGGCGGCCTTCAATTACATTTTTATTAAAGAAATAATCACCGTATGACTATATTTTTTGGTTTTTAGGGATACTTAGGGCCTCTAGATTCAGTTGTCATCATCAAAACACGAAATCGAAAACCACTTGAGTGCCCCTTTAATGCAACTAGCAAATCGCGTACTCATAAGAAATAGATTTTGGTTGAATTGGTAGGATGAAAAATAACATAACTAAAATTAACTACGCAAATGTATCAAGCGCTTACAGGAGAGGTGCAGAAGCGTTTGATTAGAACCATTGAATGTGCATTTTCTTATAGAAACAGAGGGCTGCTTCCAAGTGCAGTTCAATGTTCACTATAAAATAACTACGTCTGAGATTATTTGCGACTCAGAAATATCGTAGATTACATTCAATTTGCAACTAAAGCAAGGAGGCAACAAAGGGGCGTCTTACCACTAGAGTAGTCACAATGAGTGTCTTGTTCATCAGGTGGAGTCTGGCTTCTTCCAGCTGTCTTGAGTAGTTAGTGGTTATGTTTATTCCGCCGTGCATCGTCCATTCACCAGCCTGAAAAGAGGTATTATTCAAGAATGTCAGTACCCGCCAAGGGTTCTTTTTCGTACGAACCAGGCGCCTACCTCTCTAAGGCCGTTGTGAGTGATTTCTAAAATTGCGAGTCGCATGTCAGTACGATGACCGTTCGGATTGAATCGAATGTTTCCAGTGAGTCCTTGTACGTTTATCTGAAACAAAACAAAAATAACAAAGCTGGAACGTTACTGATCACTGGCCACGTTAGAGGAATAATTAAGTGTTCTTTAAGAGTTGTCATTCTAAGAATACTCACGTACCAAATTTACCACAGAATACTCGAATATGTCAGTAGCTGTTATTCGTTTCCGACCACTATCAATGGCCTTACCAGCTCACTTTCGCAGCTCCCCTAGAATGCATTTAATTATATTTGTTGAGCCCTGGGCTTCGACTGTTAATCGCAGTTAATTGGCTTTTCGAAAGCACTGGGGAAAAGCAGACTTGCTGACACTTTATCGACTTATAACGCCTCGTTCACTCTACAGATACGTTTAAACGCGTTGTGTGGCAATTTTTAAACTAACCTTATTAGCTATGTTTTTGAATTTCCGGCTTCACCCTTTCCGGTATGCTATTTAGCATATCAAAATTCAAAATAGTTTTTATAAAATCGGCAAATGCCAAAACCAACATTCATATATATCCGAGATTTTCAGCGCCATTACGTCACTGGTAGGTATTCTCGCAGGTTTCGTAGGCAGTCTAATAAACAGCATGCCGAGCATTTGCTTCGTGCTGCTGCGCTTGCACTGGAGCGAGCTTCCGAGGCATTCATTTGGCAGCCTGAAACTACTTGTAATCAGCTGGGAACAAATTTCTAGAATCCAAAGAATGAACCACTGCCTGCTGCTGGCGTCACTTCTTCGTTGTTGCCAGTCCAAACTTTCCATTTGTCAAAAAAAACGATGATGTCCAAACTTGTCAATTTTGTAACTTTGCGAATCAAAATTGTTTTGATCTAATATTTGGGTTACTAGTTCAGCAAAGTTCGTTTGTGTGTTTGGTGAACTTTGAGGCAAATCGGCTACCACAAAGAAAACACCGGAAGCGAGACAGTTTGGAAACCGAAATCCTACCATTCTCATGTATTTTACGAAGGAATTTCCCTGTGCCCAGGGCTCCTCGGTTTCGCAGGACAGGGGCCGCACTTGGATCTTGGGTCCGTTGTCTGGTTGCAAGTCTCGGAGCGCCGTGGCGAACAGTCGCACGGCGTCGTACACTAGAGCGACTTTGGTCTGCGGCGGAAGAGAATGTCGCGTTGTCATTGTCAGCGAGGAAATAGGTGGATTTCGTAGATATGCGTAGACCTACATGGCCACAACGAAGCTAGATATAGCAACAAAAAAGCTATTCTTAACTCAGCAAGTTCATGCTCCACAAATATAAACAAAGCTGTAGTTAGTACAGTCGATGTTTTCTCGTAATTTTAGTTATGTAATTATGTTTAGCTTATAATATCTGCCTCACTTATGATGAATCGCACTCCACATAGCAATAAGGCGATGCGATTGTTCGCCTTTGGTTTTAGTTTTTGTTTTTATAGACCAAATTAAACCAACTTTTTTTTTCGTTTTCACACATTGCTTAGCTGTTGGAAAGCTACAGGTGTGACCAATGAGGTCATGCACGGTATTTTTCTGCGTTCGGTTTATAAGGGATATATAACTTTTTCCAAATATTATCACAATTTCTTCTTTGTCTGTAATTTTTTTGCGATCATATTTTGTTTTGAGGATGTTTGAATGCTTTGTCATGGCCTTGAAATATCTGATACGGGAATAAAACTCTGTCACTCTGCATCAATTCTATTCCACGCATCGTGGATATGAAATATTTTCTATGGTCTGCTTTTTGCTACGTTGCTTGCATAGCACTGTTCACACAGATGAACCATTTTAAGCATCAAATATTTTACTAAACATGACCTACAGCACTGAGTGGTATACAAAATAATTTGTTAAGTAGGAACAACATAAGTATAGCTATACTATAACGTAGGATGCTGAAACGAACATCGGTGAAATAATGACAGGCGAAGGCATAACGTACGCAATTTGTTTTAGTCGGTTACTTACCGTAAGATTCTGCAGGTGTCCATATATTCAGCAAGAAAAAAAAATATAAGGACAGTTAATACTCCGTGCCGACACTTCCTGTTGAAGAAATGACAAGGAAAAAAAAACAAAAAAAACCTTTGAGTGACTGTTAATATGTGAAAACATGCTCACCCTGTAGAAGTTTTCTTCTTTCTCTCCCTTCTTGCTGAAGCGCAGCCTTCGTGTGAGCCAGTCTCGAGCGACTTCGTCAAATTCCTTCGCGTTGACGTCCACTAGCCGGAAGCCGGAAATATTGGTGCCGCCATATTGAAAATCTTCCATGTCCACCGTGTGGGCATCCTGCGCCGTACGTACAATTGATCATCTCTGAAAACTGGATGGTTTGAGTGATTGCACTCAAGAAATCACTCCTTAATAGAGTGTGTCTAAATATTATGCTTCGGAGTATATAAATATCATATATTGGCGTCGTCATGACTTAGGAGCCCTTTCCGGAGCCTCAGTTAGTTCTGAGATAAGATTAAATGCCCAAAGAAAAATAATGTTATGTACACATATTTGAATTTATAGCACCCCGAAATACGGGTTGGTGCTAGGTTAGTTTGGTCATGGTTACTGATAAAACCACCTGAACGCATATAGATATGTTAAAAAAATATACAAAAATAAAAATAAAACCAGCGTTTCTGTTTTTGTTTATATATATATATATATCTGTATACGTTCAGCTGGTATTATCCGCAAACACCCCGAAATACTACGAGTTAATTGATTACTCGGCATTGAATGTATTTCTCTCTCAACTGAAAGGTGCGCTGGATTGTTAAATGTTCTTATGTATATTACAAATAATGTCCTAGAGTCTTCAGGGTTTTTATTCCAGTGATATATGTTCAAGAAGCACGTTATGTTTACTGCGCAACAGAGATTGCCGAAACGTGACCTTTAAGGGTTTACCCCGTTTGCTCCCGTGGGTTAGCGTCGACTACCAAACGTAGCCGATCAAAATGCTGCAGCTCACGAGGACACTCAACCACACTTGTGATTTCCACTATAGCCTTTTCATGGCTCAAAAAATAATGTAGAAAGTTGGCGATTGCGTCTTTGAAACGTCCGTGTTGCGCTCTGTACACGTATAGCTTTTGTGGGGTGATCAAGGTTGATCGTTGAAAGGCATTACCTCTCTCCCACCGTACACCTATCCCCAGGGGGACCACGTGCATAGCTCCCGCACTTTGTAAGGGCCTTACGCATGGCCATTGTTAGAATTTGGAGCTCTGCCTGTCGTTGTGATTTCTTGAAGTAGAATTCCTGAATATTTTGCCAGACGAGTGGCGGCGTCCCTTAATAAGAACCAGGATTGCGCTCCGTCCGTTGTGAGACGACAACAGTGCATCTCGTCTATGCAAAGGCGAGCTAGATGGCACCGCGACGATTCACTAGTGACGAGGTCGGAGAAAATACGCAGGCTTTATTTTCTCTAATCACTCACAATTAAAAAAGAAAAGCAGGATGTGATGTTTTTGACATGCACACTGGTAAATAAAGAAGTGTTGGGGGTAGCTCGTCAGATCGAGGTAGGATCTCAGGGCACAACGCTTACGGCATGGACATGGTTCTGGTCTCACTCATTGACCTCATAACATAACAAACTGGCGACGAGGTATTCCGTCTAGGACTGTCTTCAAGGAAGCCGCTCATCTCTACAAGAAGGGCCATGTCAACGCTTGGAAGCATCGAGCCTTTCGATGAAGCGGAAGGTGACTGGCCAACGTATGCCGAAAGAATCGGCCAATTATTCATCGCCAACGACGTGAAGGAACCGAGACGAATGGCGGCATTCCTGCGCATCATCGGCGGAAGGACCTACGCGTTACTCAAGAGCCTCGTAGCGCCGGAAGCCCCATCAAGTAAGACTTATTCGGAACTTGTTGAGATACTCCGAGCGCATCTGTCACAGAAGCCAATTGTGATTGCTGAACGCTTCCGCTTTCACAAGAGGGACCAGAAGGACAGCGAAACCATCCTTGAGTATGTCGCGGCACTGAAAAAGTTGGCTCAAACCTGCGAATTCGGAACAGCGCTGAGTGAAACGTTGCGAGACCGCTCTGTATGTGGCTTATTCAATGACTACAAAAAGGCTGCTTTCAGAAGAGGATTTGATTTTCAAGAGAGCGCTTGAAATGGTGGTAGCAATGCAAGCCGCATCCCCGAGTGCGAAAGTTCTACACGGCTCAGGGTCGTCAAGCGCAGAAGTTCTTAAGGCGGGAAGTAAACCTTTAGAAAGAGAAGCTTGTTCACGTTGTGGTTACCAAAAATCACGAGTTGGTTAATTGCCGCTGGAAGGGCCTGGATTGCAGAAGATGCTGAGAAGTAGGGCACCTGCAAAGAGTTTGTAAAACCTCAGCTCCACAGTGGCAAGGACAAGCGTCTAAACCCTTCAGGAAGCGTAACGAAAAGGAGATGAAGGCTGTAACTGTGGAAGATTCTGACGACAAAATGGGAATGCACGAGCTACGAAGCGCGCGAAACGATCCGTTAGATATGACGCTATCGGTCAGTGGAATTTCTTTAAGAATGGAAATAGACACAGGAGCAGCCGTATCGATTTTGCCATTACAAGAGTACCAGGCTCAGTTTTCGCACCTGAAAAAACAACGAAGTAATGTCGTCTTGAAGGCATTTAACGGAGCAAAGATTAAGCCGCTGGGGAAGTACAAGTGACGGTGATGCATGAAGACAAGGAGTTCAACCTGAAGATGGAAGTGGTCGATTTCAAGGGACCACCTCTTCTTGGACGTGACTGGCTAAGAGTCATAAAGTTGGGCTGGGCAAACATCAAAGCAATACACTGTTCGGAGAGATAGGAAGGCACGAGATTGAAGGTCTGATGAATAAATATAAGGAAATATTCTCATATGTGCTGGGATTTTTTAAAAGGGGCTGAAGCAAAACTCAAACTGAAACACGAAATGTCTCCACCATTTTAAAAGGCATGGCCAGTAACGCACGCATTAAGGAATGCTGCGGTCAAGGAACTGCTGGCTCTACAAGAAAGAGGCATCTTTACTTCGGTAAAAACAAGTGAGTTTTCTTCTCCAATTGTTCCAGTCGTCAAGAAGAACGGCGATATCCGGATCTGCGGGGATTACAAGTCCACTGTGAATCCCGTGATCGATGTGGGCAGTTATCACTTTCCCAGAATCGAAGAGCTCTTTGCAACACTGGCGGGAGGGCAGCTATTCACTAAACTTGACTTAGCCAAAGCGTACTTACAAGTTCAAATGCACGAAGATTCAAAGAAGTACTTAACCCTTGAACACGCATTTGGGGCTTTTTCAAGTCAACAGGCTTCCTTTTGGCGTAGCCTCAGATCCACGAGTATTTCAACGAACGATGCATCAGGTTGTACAAGGCCTGACGCACACCACCTGTTACATTGACGATATCCTGGTAACAAGAAGAATAAAAGCGGAGCACCTGAAGAGCCTGAAAGAGGTTCTCATACGCCTTAAAAAGAATGGCATCCGACTTCAAAAGGATAAGTGCAAGTTTTTCAAAAAGGAGGTGTTCTACCTAGGCCATGTCATCAGCAGCGAGGGACTACGGAACACTGGATGACAAGGTGGCTGCTTTACGAGATGCACCCGAGCCAAAGAACGAAGCAGAGTTGCGCTCCTTTTTAGGGGTTAGCAAACTACTATGGCAAGTTCATCCCAAACGTGGCAACCATCTTGAGTCCTCTGAACCGCCTGCTGCACAAGGATGTTCAGTGGAGTTGGAATGAAGAATGTAGAGAGGCCTTCAAGACTCTGAAAGAGAAGGTGACGTCAGCACCAGTGCTGATTTACTTTGACCCAACGCTTCCGATCGTGTTGACATGCGACGCCTCAGCGTACGGCGTAGGAGCGGTGTTGTCCCACATCATGAAAGACGGGACAGAAAGACCCGTATCGTTGATCTCACGAACAGTGTCTACGCATGAGAGGAACTACTCGCAGCTTAAAAAGGAAGCACTTGCCATTGTTTTTGGTGTAAAAAAGTTTCATTACTATCTGTATTGGTACGCCTTTACATTAATAACTGACCATGCTCCACTTCAAAAGAGTTTGGGACCAACGACTGGAGTTCCGACGATGACGACAGCACGCCTTCAGGGGTGGGCTTGCAGATTGGCAGGACATCGATACAACATCGTTTATCGTTCGTCTAAGGACAACGCTAACACCGATTGCCTTTCAAGACTCCCGTAAGCTGTGAACACCTCAGACGAACTTGTCGTAGATGAAACCTACGTGTTCTACTGCGACTATTTCAGCAACTTCCCAGTGAAGAGAACTTATAATGCAAAGGACACGTCCCGTGATCCTGTTCTAAGCCTAGTCTTGGAGAAGGTGCCCAAGGGCTGGGGAAGTGAAAAAGGCGCAGAAGAAATGATACCATTCTTTACACGTCGGTTGGAACTATCGGTTCATCAAGGCTGCCTAATGTGAGGCCTACGGGTAATTGTTCCAGCAATTTTGCAAAAGAGGGTCCTTAAAGAGCTGCACAGCGATCACTTTGGTATCGTTCGAACAACAGGAAATAGCTAGAAGCTATGTGTGGTGGACCTTCATCGACGAAGACATAGAGGACGAGGTGGGAACCTTTAAGCAGTGTCAAGTGCAACGAAATCACCCAGCACAGGCATCATTACACCCGTGGAGTTGGCGTACACACCCGCGGGGAAGAGTTCATATAGACCTAGCGGGGCCGGCCATTCAAGAACAAGACGTTCTTCGTGCTGGTCGATACACACTCGAATTGGCTAGAGGTCTTCGTGTTGAACTCAACGACGTCCGAAGCCGTGATAAAGTGCCTGCACCAGTGCTTCGCACGCTTTGGACTGCCTGTCAGCATTGTATCAGACAATGGGCTACAGTTCGTGTCTCAAGAGCTCAAGACCTTTGCCAAGACAAACGGTATTTTGCACGTTACGTCTGCGCCGTATCACCCGTCGACTAACGGATTGGCAGAACGATTCATCCGGACCATGAAGAAGAAGCACTTAAAAAAGACAACGTCTGGGGCGTCTATTGCCACCAAGGTTTCAAGGTTTCTTCTATCCTACATAAACTACGACTCATCCAACAACCAAGGAGTCTCCGGCCAATCTAATGATGCGGAGAAAGCTACGAACCAGACTAGATCTTCTGAAGCCCACCATTTCGAACACAGTGGCGAGGTTTTACTTCAAACAGCAAATGACGAGGCCGGAACACGAATGCACTCTGTCAGAGGGTGATGACGTCTACGCGAGGAACTATCGGGGATCTTCAAAGTGGACGCGTGGTACTGTCGTTTCTCAAACAGGACCGGTATCCTTCCAAGTACAGGTGTCCCCTGGCAGGATATGGAGACGCCATCAGGATCAGCTGATCCCGGCTCAGCCTCATCGAGAACAGTCACCAGACAGTACTCACATGTACAAACCGGTGTGTGTCCCGACATCATCGGAAAAGACTGCAGTGGCCAACAACCAACAAACGCGTAATAACCCTGGAGCGTCAGCGGTCATTATCGAGGCCGAGGACATCGAGACACTGACTCCAACAACCAGGTCGGGGTCGAGCGACGTGACGGGAGATATGACTAATGAACATCTCAAAGAGGGGCGGTATCCTACACGAATCCGACACCCACCAAAGCGTTTTGCAAACCAGTAACCACCTTTAGTGGTTGCTTAATTAAGGGGGGGGGGGATGTGATGTTCCTGGCATGCGCACTGGTAAATAAAGATGAAGTGTTGGGGGAGCTCGTGAGATCGAGGTAGAATCTCGGGGCACAACGCTTATGGAATGGACATGGTTCTGGTCTCAATCATTGACCTCATAACATAACACAGGACGTGGAAAACTCCGCTGGCATCTTATCATCGCTCTGTTCCCGATGATATTGTGGCATTCGCTGATTAGAAGGACGAAAAACGAATCAAGAATCGTGAAGATGATAAGCTACGTCCGATGGTTTCTTCAGCTACTCTCCACAAAAAAGGTCGAAAAAGGTAAAATTCACGAAAACCAGCCCAGAGATAGGACATGCAATCTGGTAAAACAGCGAACTAAGTCAATGCCAATCTCGTCTTTTTTTTACTATCAATCCCTTCTCAGCTTATGTAAAAAAAAAGTTAATACACGGGCCAATAGATTAGTTACCTGTACTAAGACACGCCAAACTCGCTTTGTTCTTTGCGCAGGAATGGTTTACTTCTTTCGCCTCTTGTGGAAGATACGACATAGGGCAGACGAAACATTGTCTCTTTAAAATAGAAAAAAAAAACAAGGAGGACTTTGACAGTTAACCACGCTCTTCCATTTAGCAATGACGAACGTTTATTTCCGGGCACGCGAATTTCACGCGTTGAGTACAACGGGGGAGGGCTGAAGGAAAGGAGGTTAGCTCCCCCGTTCTGGTCAACGCGTGAATTTTTCGTGCCCGGAAATAAACATTCGTCGTTGCTAAATGAAGGGTGTGGTTGTCTGTGAAAGTGCTTCATGTTTTTTTTCTTTCTATTTTAAGTATTCATAATTACAACACGTTCGCCTTAACCAGACGATGTCTCAATGACAGACTTAGAGAACACAACATTATCAAATACAATTCTGGAAACTTATAAGGATTCATTGCCGGGATTACGGTTGTACGGAAAATCTTACCAACTGCACCGCACTAGGCCGAGATACTAATCAAATGACTAGGGATATTATTGAAGCCGAAAATATAAAGCGGCTAAACGACCCGTTCGTTAGAACCCCATGTCTAACTTTGTCAGAGAAGGAGTTATATTACTTAGCCACATCTCAAGGTCACAGTAGCAGATATTTAAATTGTTTCTTTTAACGGGCCGAAAAAAAAGTAGGAAGAAATTTAAAATAAAGAGAAAAAGAAAACAGAGGTTGAAGTCGGAGCCATGAGTGTCCCACTTTTTGTGTGCCTTGCAAACTATGTTTCTGCTTTCGTGCGCTGTAACGTCGGAAAGGTAGTATTGCTTCTGCTGAAGATGCTTGAGTGAGCAGGAGTTTGCGATAATTAGAGCTTAAGTATTATGCACAAAAAAGAGATAGAGATAGAGAAAGAGAGTGAGGGAAATAAAAGAGGGCGGTCAAAAGGCATGGCTACAGCAAGCGGCTTAAATCTCACAAAAAGAAGCGATGACAAACGGTAGTGGCGTTTGCGTGAGATGATATACAAATGCAGTGTAAGTCCCATTCACGTAGTAGCATTTGACAATGTGCAGTTAAGGGCCTTACGTCAAGACACGTGTGCGCGTTGCCATCACTGTTGAGCCGCATTGTGCATTTAGAGGTAAGAACTTCATTTAAAGGCAAGTCCCCGAAACGTACCCAGTTAGACTTAAACAAACGCTTACTGCGTGAAAGTTACTCTAGATATATAAGCGCGAGTAACGGACACAAAATATTTAATGTAGACATGCACACGTTTCCTTAACATTTCGTTCAGGTAATGCATTTCTCTGGACATTTCGAATCCGGACACTGTCCTCGCGACAACTTCTCGAAGAAGTTGCGGTGTTCCGCGATACACGACGTACAGTGGCCCAATGTTTTAATAATATCAAGCGAGCGTCGACCACCGGGACGGCCAGAGCTGTGCCGCGGAAAAATGCGGCGTCACGGGAGAGATTAAGCGCGTGCGCACAAGGCCCTTTCTGGTGGGAGCGTCGTCTACTAGGCTATTCCGTTGACCGCACACAGACCCTGCTCCGCAGAAAAGAAGGGCAGGGCGCTTCTCCCCTCCTCTTGATATGCGTTCAAACTCCTATTGACGTTAGCCTGTGGAACCCCGACGGTTGTTTCTATATCCCTTTGCGTCATGCCGCCCATCGACATTCTCACAACACGTTCGCGTGTTTTTATGGGCCCTCGAATATTCATAAAAATGCGCGCGCCCGCTGGTCAAAGAAAACTGTGACTACCCGGTTACATAGGCTAGATGACGACAGCAACAACGCAGTTGATAATACGAAGCACCAAGCCCAAGCGGAAACCCTGTCTATACTCCGTTTCACTTTATGTTGTCCCGCAGCCGACGCTACGAGTTATCTTGGCCAGTCCATCGCTAAAAGTGTGTCACGTGGCCTTTCCGTTGGGTACAACTGCACCGGGAAGCACGATGTCACGTGGCAGGGTGAAAGCACTGGATTGGTTTTGATGCCTCGTAGCATTGTCTGCGGTAAATAGTTTCATGCATCGTTGCATTCAGTTTGTCGCGTCACAGTTGTTTTCCTTTTTGTTGGTGTTCACAGAAGTAAACGCAAACATGAAATAAACAAAAAAAGTAAATTAAACTCGAGATGACTCGCGGTTTATGCCACGCCTGAGCAGTATCACGCAAGCAAGCGCTGTTCAGATCTTTGCTTAAGGCGGCTAGCTATGCCAGCAGATAATGAACAGGGGCTGTGTGCGGTCCACGGAATAGCCTAGCAGACGACGCTCGCAACAGAAAGAGCTTTGTGCGCACGAGCTTAATCTCTCCCGTGACGCCGCATTTTTCCGCGGCACAGCGCTGGACGTCCCGGCGGTCGACGCTCGCTTGATATTATTAAAAAAATTGGGCCACTGTACGCCGCAAAAAACAACATAGAACAGCTTCGTTGTTTCACCTTGCAGATTAGTTTGAAGTGGGGTGTGCCATTCCGAGTTTTCAAAGTAACAAGGAACAGTAACGGCGTAGTTGGCCCTACTACTGCCGATGTTACAAATACAGCAGCGTAATCGAATTGAAAAAACTACTTGCACAGTTCTATATTGAAGATATTATATCAGCGTACTCACGCATAATATATGTTCGGTATACTAGAATAACTGGTTCTTTCCGTGGTTCAGGCGGAAGCAGCATTTGCAAAAGCAGTTTCTTTTGTGTTTGCACTAAAAAAATCTAATGTAGACAGAGAAAAATCACGTGTCTGTTTTTCTTAAAACAAATTTGAACGTTCTAGCGTAATTGTTACTCACCAGAGAAGTAATAAAGTAGTTGTGGTACTCCGACATCATGTCCACTTGCTGAGCCTGCAACAAGCAATAATAATATTCCTATTATGATTTTCTTTCTTTCAGAAAAACAAAGTTCTTTTTCCCGTTCCTGTGTGAACCCATAAGCTGTTGGTGCAAAAATAAACAAACAACAAATGTTGACTGACACCTTGTTTTTGAGGAACAAACATATATTCGTGTTCTTTACCCACAATACGGTTTATAGTTCAGTGTTTTCTATTAGAAAATATAGTAAGAAAAACTCTATGGTAATTTCGGAAAACCTGAAAAAGCATTACAGGTATCTTATGTTTAAGGTAATATTTAACCATTTATTTGTTGTGCAACAGTTACTTTGCAGTTTGTATTCACAGATTCAATCAGCTTTCTCGCTGAATATACAGGGTGTTAGATTTTAATTTGAACATGATGTTTTAAAAAAAGCGGTGGAAATTAGACGAGTGGCGTCTTCACCTCGTATTTATCGGGCTCGGCGAATGAAGGAATAATCGTCATGGTAAGGTGACTAATTAACTAAAGTTTGTTAATTAACTTTTTCATACTTGACTTTCTGGGTCATGTTGCAACTACACTTTTGACGGCAATTACTGCTCGAGGCCAGACCAATTAAAAGAATTTGCAAAAATATACTAGTCTTTGTGATCTAATTAATCAATTTCCACATTTTTAGCCGGATCTCTAATTGCGCGCTAAAATAGCGGCACCAGCCCTGTCCACAACGAGGCTTAAGGGAGTGACGTAGGCGCTTCGGTCCATGGGATAAAAGCGCTAAAAGGAGACGGGCAAGTGAAAGGACTACTAACACCACAGAGCGCTCTGTGGTGTTTGTAGTCTTATAACCTGTCCGTCGTCTGTTTACTTTCAGCACTTTTATCCTACACAATGAATCACCAACTAGTCTAAGTACATAGCAGGCAATAGGAGCTGAAACACCGGATTCGGCTTTTTTCGGCGTCTGCGGTCCCCAGAACATCTATTATCCCTCAATTTGTCGAAAATTGCGAGGTGTGGAGCCTGAGCTTCACATTCCGTGACCAGATAGGACCAGAGCTCTCTCCAAAACTGGCAGGTACGCAATAGGAGTATGATGGACTGTTTCAGCTCGTATTGCCCGCGATAGTAACCCTTCTGCAGTTCGTTTCAGTCCCGTCGTCACTCCTGTTGTCGGCGCACCGACTGAGGTCACGCTGCCGTAATAGTGACGACATGCGTTACTGTCACGTCCCTCTTCCAAGCTCTTTTTGCGCGCAATTTTAAAATCGCGCTGAAAATCGGCAAAGTTTATAAATTAACATCTAAAAATCTGTTAAGCGTGGAAATTTTGTTCCATTGGTGTGGCTTCTAATAGCAATTGCCGTCAATAATGCAACTATAACATGACCTTGACAATCTTTAGCTAAAAAGTAAAGACAAAAATGGAATTACTCAGCAACTTAACATAACGATTATTCCTTCATTTAATGTTCGCCAAGCCTGATAAATACATGGAAGACGACAGTCGTCTAACTCTCCCCTCCTCTTTAATATATATATATATATATATATATATATATATATATATATATATATATATATATATATATATATATATATATATATATATATATGTTCGAGATAATATCAAACACTCCGTATATTGAAGCTTAGTGAAGCTAGCACAGAATGTTATGGCGTCGACACCCAGTATTTCATATTAGGAGAGAACCGTTTCCTCTTGAAGTTGATTGTGACAATACCGGAACGCCAGGTTCTCACCGATTCGGTTTTGCAAAATACAACGGTGGTGCTAGTTGTAAGCAGTTGGATTGTCGTTCCGTTTGTTCCATATTGCTAGTTTTCCTTCGTAAGTTATAGCCTTTGCACGCTGTACAGTTCATAGTCAGAAAATCGCTTCAAGTTTGCCGTCCCATGTAATCCCTACCTTCACTAATAAAAGTCCGAACCACAGATTTAATGCTTTCGCGGCGTCTGCTTCCGCAGACTACGTGTATAAAGGGTGCAATTTCTGGTATAATACTTACGACAGTTCAATTTCAAGGACTAACGGCATCCGAGTAGGCACAAAGCATGAGAGCGAGGAAGGGACACAGTTGAACGCACGTGTTTCAGAGCCGTGTGAATCCGCTCCGTAGGCACGTCCAGGACGATGTTCTTGATGCCGCTCTTGCCGACATCCTTGAGGATCTTTCGGTATTCCACTCCGGACTCGAACTGCCGCACTACCACCTTCCGCTCACGCATCAGGGGATCTTTCAGGATCTCTTGGAGCCGGATTAAGGCTGTAGGAAAACACGACATATCGACACTTTTGTTTTAATCCGCAATAAGCGTTTTATTGTAAAAAGACATTTAAAGCAACCATGTTATGTTTTTACGAGCCTTTTTGCTTTAAAAGGAATAATATATGTTGTACTGAATGCACGTGAACAATCGTTTATAGTGTAGTATACCTGTATCTCAACCATCTGTGTAGTTTTAAGGCAACATATAAATTGTGTGTGATTTCAATTCGAACATATTTTTTTAAATCAAGGGGTGAGAGACGAGTATCGTCTTTACCATGTCTTTATCAGGCTCGGCGGATATTAGAGGATGGAATAATCGTCATGGTAAGCTGGCCAATTTGCTGATATCTTTTAATTGACTTTTTAATTATTGTTTTTTTGATGGTCATGTTGAAATAGCAGTATTGACGGCAATTACTTTACAGGCCAGAACATTTGAAAGAATTTGCAAAAAGATAATAGCTTTAAGATAATAATTATACATTTTCACGTTCTTTAGGTGATTTAGAAATCGCGCGCCAAAAGAGCGCCGCAAGTTCGGCCCACAATGAGTCTTAAGGCCCGTTCACACTCTTGCGACCGAGTTCGACCGAGAGAGACCAGACCGGTTTTTAAGCCTCTTGCGATCTCTTAGGACCAGCTCCGCTGCAGCGGCTGGTCCTAAGAGATCGCAGGAGGCTTAAAAACCGGTCTGGTCTCTCTCGGTCGAACTCGGTCGCAAGAGTGTGAACGGGCCTTTAGAAGAGTGACGTAGTCATTTCTGTCGCGTCGTCTCTTGTGTCGTCGGGGCGCCCACTAAGGGCACCGAGATAGTGACGACGTGATTAAAACGACCACGTCATTCTCTCTAGCGTCATTGTGGGCAGGGGTTGTGGCGCTCTTTTGGCGCGTAATTTTTCGATCAGGCTAAACAGCGTAAACATGATTAAATAATATCTGAAAAAAGAAACTAACATTTTTTCGCAAAATTTTTTATTAGTCTGGCCTCTAATAGTAATTGTCGTCAATACTGGAACTGCAACGTGGCCACAAAACCAATAATTAAAGAAGTTAATTATTGAATGTTTGTTAATTAGCCAGCTTAATAAGATGATGATCCCCTCATGTTATGTCCGCTGAGCCTGATAAATACATAATAAGGACGACACTCGTGTAACTCTCTCCCACTTGAAAAAAGATGGGTTCAGATTAAATGTAGCGGCAGGTATACGATATTACATAACTTTTACAGGCGGCTAATTATTTCGAGATTATTATGCATGGTACTTAAATCCTTAGCTGTCTACCCGAACAGAAGCCGTACGTATAATTGCTTGGTGCGCAAAATATTGACAATAACAAAATGATTATTGCGAAGTACAAGGAGGGGTTGCATTAAGCCTATATTTGCACAACAAACAGTACAGTTTGCGGTGCAGACACTCAGTACAGCGGCCCATGTGTTACACTATATGCATCAAGGCATTACTTGATCATCGTAATGGGCTTAACTCCTTCAATTTGGTTGCTGTGACTATATTTTATCTCACAGACCTCAAAAAACAACAAAAACAACTGTGAAATCACTTTTATGAAGAACACGAAGACAGCCGAGTATTGTGAACAATAGAAGGATTCCAGGGATTGCAAGCTCTATCGGAATACAATTAAATCTTAAATTTCAATGTGTGCAGGGTCAATGAGCGGGAAGCTTTGCTGCATTATTTCCTTCCGCATATTTCATTTTTATTTCTAATTGAATATCGAGCCTCGTCATTTGCTGGGATCTTTTTATTTTTTTACCATGATTGACCGTTTTCATGTTCTGCAGGAAAGTGAACTAGCAGGGATATTATAGAAAAGAGCGTAGGTATGGCTGAACGTACAGTCGCTCAAAGGAGGTAACCTCTCAAATCATGCTCCCGCATACAGTACCTCCTAGATTGCTGCACAGGACCCCTGAGGTGTAGTACAGTCCTCCGCGCTCTCGGCACTTAATTAAAGACAGGAACCTCTTCTCGAGAGTAATGTTGGCCGGAGGTAAGGCATTTCCAATCTTTCAAAAAACAATATTGTAGGTTCTCTTGTTAAAAGTGGAGCCCGATCGTCCCTCACCGTCGTTCTCCTCGTAGAGGATGGCGAAAGTCCTCCAGTCCTTGTGCTTGATGAAGTCCAGATAGGCCTTGCCGAGGGCTGCCGGGTGCGGGAACAGGTTCACCGAGTGGTTGTCGGGCCTCGCCCTATAGTCCCAGTGTGTCTCGATGTGCGGCACGTCCAACACATCGCACGCCGACCGGACCGCGGCGCTGGCTTCGCCCGACTGTGGCCCGAACACCGCGGCCACGCCCTCTTCGAGTAAGGAGCACACCTTGCGAGACGCCTGCGGGAAGAACATAATTCGTCTTGTTGAGCGTCGGTAAAGACCTCCTTTTGCTGGACATCCGTTTGAATGATGTCCTCTTGGAGGACCTCCTCTTGGATGATCTCCTCTTGGAAGACCTACTATTAGAGGACTTACTCTGAGAGGGCCTCCTCTTAGAGGACTTACTTTTAGAGTACCTATTTGTGAAAGGCATCCTTTTAGAGGACCTTCTTTTAGGGTACCACTTCATGAAAGGCATACTCTTAGAGGACCTCCTCTTGGAGGAGGTCCTATTGGAGGACATCCTTTCGGAGGAACTCCGTTTAGAGGAGACCTACTTTTGGAGAGCATCATCTTAGGTATAAATAAAAACAAAAAAGTGCAAAGACGAGGACAAAGTAAAAGGTAATCAACCGGACAAAGCGCTGTGTCCTGTCGGTTACCTTTTACTTTGACCTCGTCTTTGTGCTGTTTTGTTTTTAATTATGTCTGTATACCAACTAGCCCAAACTTCTACGTTATTCCTTTAAGGGGACTTCCTCTTGGAGGAGATCCTTTTGCAGTATATTGTTTTAGAGGACCTCCTCTTGGAGGACCTTTTCTTGGAAAACTCCTTTTGAAGCACCTTTCCTTCAATAAAATTTTGCGTCCTCCAAAAGGCGCTGTCCACAGCAGCCTTTAGATGTCTTTTTCGATTACCTGGAAGGAGTCCAGTCGTTCGATGTGCTCCACGCGTGCCAAGAGTCTGGAGCCTGCGGCCACGAACTGCGTTCCTGGCTCGGCCAGTCCCATGGTGTTCACGCGGTCCACGGCAGAACTGAACGCCATCTCGAGCACGTCATCGCCTGTCTCGAAAATCCCGCCTGCGAATGAATGACACACGACGTTTCAAGATATGACGGCGCTTTTTTTTTTCGTCCGAAACTTTACTTGTTCAGAGTTTTGCGTGTATAGATGCGCATATGGTAACCGCTTCGTGTGTATAAGCTAATTATCTGGTTAAGAAACACCAATAAATAAACCTCAAGAGTACCATTACCATAGCTTAGACAGGTTTCCCGAAGTGCATGCTGTCCTTGAAAAGAAAGCACCAACATAATTAGAATTTGTATTGCGTAGTCTATTGCAGGCCATTGAGAGGAATAACTTCGACAGTGCATAGTCATGCATCGATCTTACCAGCGTCATCCTCGTCACTGTCCTGTTACCCACTGGGGGATAAGTGTATTTGAATGTAATAGACGTTGTTCATCCGTCGCCGAGAGCCCCGCTGCATGGTGTCATACTCTTTACTTGATTTTATAAAAAAGCAAGGAGCCAGAAAAACCGATAGCGTAAAATATTTTATTGACGTAGAATATGTATCTAGGCGCTTATAAGGGCTCACGTACGAAACCAGCAGTGAACATCTCGCACGTCCCAGAAAGGAATTGGGGATTAATTTATACAACCAGTAAACCTTTCTCTAGCAGCTTAACTTTGTATTATATGGTCCGTGCATGCATGGACGTTTTTCTGAAACCCTAAATAACGTTCTTCTTTAGGTTTCATTATAAAGTAAAATTTAGTCGTTTACTTACCCCAAGACTTTAAAAGTCGCGCGAGAAATTATTTTAAATATTCAGAATTCAAGCTGCCCTTATTTTTCTATATGCAAAACAACAACAATAAGAAATATACTAACAGGAAGCGAGTAGTAAATCTTGTCCAGATTAAAAAAGCGTCATAAAGAAACAACAAAAACAAAAACAACAACACCTACTTTGAGATGATGGGGGTGGAAACCTCGTGGTACTGAGAGCTCAATTTAATTTATGAAGCTTGTGCGTTAGTGCACTGAGTGCTAGTTCCGGTTACGTAGATTTGAGGTAATTATGCTAACTTGGTCAATTAATCCGTTAGAGTATAGGTTTACCGTCTTACTAATTTCGACAATGTGAATAAAGAAAACACGGTACTCAGACAAACAGACCATCTTATCCTTTGATGTACCCGAGAGGTTGGAGATGCACTCTGGTTAAAAACAAAATCGTCTATCGCGATCTTTACGGCCCGCGATCATTATTTCCGCATGACTGTACCATGTAAGGTTGTGGTTACCTTACGCAATGCTCGGCTAGCACGTGTTTTAGCATTCAGCGTCACCGACACGTGATTAAACTGTACTTACATGGCCTAACAAAGTATTTCACATTTGAGCCAGTTGTTTGTTGGGAGAGTGCCTCTCACCTTATAACAAGACAGATTTTGCGCTCCCCTGCAAGTGATCCCGGTAGCAACGACACACGAAACAGTACTTCGAAATACTGCTATATAATTTGTAATATTAGATCATATTTGCACGAAAGACGTGTATAGCTGTCAACTAATGTGCGGTGATGTATACAAAATTGCGAAGTTTTACCATATGGTTGTATCACAAAACGACTTGCTAAAACAAAAAAAGAAATTTAAAACAAAAAGGTACTAAAATTGCTGGTGTGAGAAAATGCTACTATCAATCATCGCGAATCAGTAAACTTCGCATGTTGGCAGATCATCAGCAGTAGTGTTCGGCGATTGTCTTACCAATCTTGATGTCGGCATGAGCGGCCAAACAGCCGAGTAGAAGCAGGCAGAGTACCTCGGGGGTACCCATGGTTGTCGCTGGAGCGTCTCCCAGTCGGGACGTCTCTCAGCCGAAGGACTGCGGCATGGACACTCGGCACTCGATCTGCATCAAGGGACGTCTAGCACTCAGATCGCAGCAGGAACACCGGCGCTGCCAGACGAACGGGTTTCGCAGCTGTCCTCTGCTGCGCCGTGACAGTGGACAGTCCACCCCTCCCGAACAAAGGCCCGGGAGCCGAGCGAGCAATTCGTCTCTCGCATCTGCAGTACGGCGAGGCGGCTCGACAACATTGTGGTAAACTCCGCGCGTGTTTTATGGGAAAAGAAGTAAAAATAATCATGCCTGCTTCGAGGAAACGGAGTTCTGATGCGGAAGATAGCTTAGTTCGACATGCTTGATAGGATCAAGGTAATATGCTTTGAAAAAAAAAAAAGATGAATAAAAAAAGATAACGTATTGATTATAAATACAATTGCCACCTGAGAACTAAAAAAGTTAGGGCGAATTTCTTTCAGGAACTGTTTGACCATCCTGACGCTTAAAGTTGAATGAAGCGCCAACCAATATTCCGTATTTTTCGAACTATAGTTCGCGGACTAGACATGTTTAAAAGTTGAAATTTTAGGGCGTGCGGGCTATCTACGTGTGCGGACGTTGATTATGACGAGACTAGACGGATTTTGTAAATGAAAGAGTATGTTAATTATGATTTATGTTTATTATAGGCTCCTCTGTGAGCTAAGAAAGCAGACATTTGTCAAGGTGTGCCGCGTATGAGAAGATTTTCCTGTCGACTAAGCACCAGGTGCGGACTATGCACCGGGTGCAAACTATCTAAGCAGAAACTTTTATTTTTGACACCAAATTTACCTTTGCGGACTATACACCGAGTGCGAACTATAATCCCGAAAATGCGGTAGGTTCTTGGGAGTGATTTAAAATAAAGGTGCTGCAAAGATGACACACTTTTGAGGCTACAGCTGAATGTACCAGTTACTGGGTTTATTACACCACCTAAATAAACTACAAATTTGTAGGAAGCTGGACCTGCCCATGTAACGGTAGCGAAGTCGTGGGTTTGGATTATATTACTGGTGTTTGCTTTCTGTAAGAAATAAGGAGTTCGCCAAAGTTTTCAATAGCGCTGACCTGAAATTTGAAAACATTTAAAATGCAATTACTCGCCCAACCAGCACTACCCTACCCGCATTAATATTGACGTATTTATTGGTTACATACTAAATAAGAAAGATATCAAGGAACATTAAACCTGACTTTGTTGACGATGAATAAAGCGTACATCACGTTTTCTTGAAATATTTAGACGGGCCGTTAATTGAAATGTCTTAATTAAACCATTAAACTCGCTAAAGAGGGGCGGAAGCCTTAGATGACCTCGGAGTCCCTGAGATGCACGTAGGAAATATAAAGTTTTAAAGTGATCCCTGGGTCCCATGATGTATTAAACCAATTTTAAAAATTATGAAGGCAAATTAGTTACGAAGATGAGACGATTTATACAAACGTATTGCTCTGGTTTATTTTAGGCTCGGCGCTTAAAAGGCTGACTTATTATGGGAACGTTTTTTCTGAATCCTCATAACGGCCATACAAAATAAAGTAGCTATACCATCAGGGCAAAGCTTTGAGTAGTTCGAATATGGCAAACGTGTTTATGAATATAAGTTGCAACATTTACCACAATGAACTAAAAAAATTTTTTTTTGCGATCTTAGAAGTTTTTAAATTATCAACACAGTTATGCCACATTGGCACGAAAAGAAACACATAAAAGAAAGAGACAACATACAACGTCCCCGAATACGGAAACTTTGCTTGTTGTCCCTTCCTTTGATGTGTCTCATTCCTTCCCTGTCTCAGGCTAAGTTGTGTCAACTTTTCACCAGCTAGCCTGCACGCTCAGTCTTCTTTCACATGTCTAGAGTACATTTATAACCTCTCGATATTGTATGGAACTTATTTTTTTTAAAAATGACAACCGCGAAATGTTGCTTCGCTCTAAGCCGAAGAAGAATAAAACGAGGAAACTATTGTCTTGTATTTATATTTCCAATGCAAAACTACCAAAATCTTACTTTCGAGTGTAATACATATTTTGTGATGAAGACTCCCTCACTACAGAATGACAATTCAAATCCCCGATAATGAGAGGAAGCGCTAGTAGTTGGTAAGTATATTCTTAGAAACTGAAGAAACGTTTTCACATTTGGAGTATTCCTAGACTTTAGAAAAGCCTTTGCCATCATTAGTCAATCTCTCTTGCTTGGTTTATAATTTTTATATTTTATTCATGATCCTCCATTCGCGATAAGTAAATCATATATATGCTGGCACTCATCCAATGGCAGATAAAAGTAAATTGGCAGAGACACTTTAGACTGCTTACGTGTAGGAATCCGAAAGCATTCCTACACGTAAGTGTAGGAATGTAGGAATGTGCGTCACGCAGTGCATCCCTACAAGCAGCGTGCCACGTCTTCCTTTTCCACACGGCGCTCCGGCGTTGACATCACGCTCCCCCATTGCGCAGGCGCGGCGGACCCCGCCGGCTTCCGTAACGAAGCATCTGCATTGCTCTGCTTTTTTTGTGTTTTATTTCCGAGGCGCGTGCATGATGACGTGTTGGTGTGACCATCTTTCGGGCACAACGCCGCCACTTTTTCGCGTAATGAGGCAAGTAAGGCTTTCGCCTTAAAATGATCGGAGAACAGCCAATTTAAAGATATCGCCAAGAGTTCCGCGGGGAAGTATCTTAGAACGACTTCTTTTCTGAGTTGTATATTAATTACGCAGGAAACATCAATTCAAGTTGTAAACATAATTATGCAAATGTCACCAGTATATGTTTCGTGTAAGACAGCATGAGAAAGGACACAAACACAAGTAGAAGACACACACAAACACAGCGTTGACTATCAACTGTCTTTTTTTTTATAACAAAATACATTGACACAAAGAAATGTCAATCTGTTTTAGTTTGCTGCGGGAAAAAAACGAGTTGATAGAGACAACAGAGAACATGCAGGCGAGCAAGTGAACTTTCTACATCGTTAAAATTCAAGAACGAGGAACAAAATGGTGGACTTTGCGAGTTCGTCCCTCTTTTTGTTTCTCAATATCGGGTTTTCGAGATGTTGACGGTCGATAGTGAGCGCGGTTTTTGTCTGTGTTCTACTTATCCGCGTGTTCATTTTGCGGTATTTTATTTATTGTGACCAATCACCGACTCGCCCGACTACACAGGTTGATATATAATTTTTTAGATGTAAGTGTAAAGCTAGTGCGCTATCTAAAGCTGGGGGCGTGGGCTGAGGTGAATTGTTTGCATATTAATGTGTCAAACTAAAGTGGTGATATTCTGCTCACTTGTTTCGAGAATAGAATTTGCCGTTCTCTCAGCTTTGGGCATTTGGGTATCAAGTTTAAAACGTGTTAGAACCCTCGGTGTTGCTTTCTCTGATTGCATCCTTGCATTAAAATAATTACCTCAAATACCAATCTTAGAAACTGGGAAAACCATTGGAAATGTTAACAAGAACATACCATACAGGGGTTTACTAAATATTTCACTCGGGGGGGGGGGGGGGGGTAAATTTATTTGGGGTTACAAGGTTTATGGGTTTCTTTACTTTGCGAAAATTAGAGGAGGTTTTGGAGTCAACTTGGGGGTAGTAGAGGGTATTTGAGGTATTATAACCCACTACAGGTATGTTTTAACAACATGAATAAGTATGGTTTTACATTTTATAAAATTGTTATTTTATTCTCAATTTGTATGGCAAAATAATATGGGACGGTGCATATTTTTCATCTATAATATAATACATTTAAAGCAGGAAATTCAAATAAGAATTAGGCAAAAGTTATCCTATATTTGACGAACACAATCATTGTTTAAATTACAGACAACGTTTAAAATACGTCTGTCCGGGCAACATTCAGCCATTTAAATATTCTATAAATTGTAGGCGACCTAGGACAATGTCGCCTTAGGCGACCTAGGACAATGTCGCCTTAATCACCTTCAAAGCACTCCTCACACACTTGTTTCAGCGTTCCTTAGACGTTTCAGAACATTTTGCGAAACTTTTTCAGGATGGCTTTTAATTCAGTCAGTGGTCTCCAATCTCCTGCTTTACAACTGCGATTTCAGCTTTTGAAAAAGCCAGAAGTAGCAGGAAGCCATGTCTGGAATGTACGGGGGTGTGGGTGAGGCGGGAAGGGGGGGGGGGGGGTCTGGCAAATTAAGGGGACGCAGTGTTTTCCAGAATCCTTTGCACCAGACGTAACGAGTAGGCAGACCCACTGTCGTGATGACGCTGCCAGTCACCAGCCGCCTATAAATATGGTCATTGTCTTCTTAATGCGCTCATTGACCATACCCTATTTGTGTCTTTCTATCTCTCCTTTGAATCATTCCCGAAAGCCTTGTTGAATTCGAACGGTGTACATTGATGAATATTGAAGTTTCAAGCAAAACTGGATGTAGATTCGCTGATCAACCCGCTCAGTCACTAAATCCGAGGACCACACGGCGCTTCACCTAATTAATTCAATGGCGTCTAACTCCCGACTAAGCCGACAAAAAGCGAAATTATTCCTCATGCATACGCAGTATGGTTTCCTCTGATTGTCTTCTTATGTACATTGAATTTGTGTCCCGGGTTAACGAGAAAAAAAAAAATGACTGGATACATTCAGGAGATATTTCGTACATAAAATTTATAATTATCGCTTGTATAAGTATGCCCCAAAAAAACGCCCTAACAAAAAAAAAAAAAGAAAAAAAAAGAAGAAAAAGTACAAAGTGAGGAAACATCGTGATCAGAACGCTGGTACAAAAAAAAGGTGTCTGTTTTGTTTTGAATTTCCCAGTGTCCGTGTTTAGATTATGTTGCTGTGATACATTTGCCCCGCTTTATAATTAAAGAAAACGTAAATATTACTCTTAAATATTTGATCGATCAGCCATGGCTAATTTACGAAATTGTGAGCCAGTTATGAAAATAAAAGAATAAGCTCTGCCGTGTCTCTTACGCTGTATAATTATTTTAATCGCAATATAGTTGTGGTCCAACTGCCCCACAACAGTACATTTGACTTGATTATTCGATCTTGTTTTTTGACTTTGATCTGCCACTTTGATCATTACGTATGCATACCTGACACATGCGCACTTTCCGAGTGCCATTCTGAGCATGTTCGATGATTGTACTCTGTCATAACTTTGAATAGAAGCCCAGAATCTCGACAGGCTGAACCCTCTGCACCATTTTCTCCGGGCTCTCAATCATGTTATGTAGCAGGGGGAAAGTAAAGTTCGTGTTGTGTTGTACTGCAAGCTGAAACACTTCTCAGCTTGACGTGCCAGTCTGTTTGACAACGCACATGCTCAGAACTTGCAGCGAAACGGGTCACCTCCACTGATAATGCCAACCAAGGCAATCCTAAAATGATAAATAAACCTCGTGCGAGCCGTAAAAGGTTACATGTTGTGTTAGGATGCATATGCTATAGGTTAGACACTACGTGCCCCAATTCAAGTCCAACATTAGTTTCCTGAAGTAAAATGTTGACCCTTTCATTGAGATTAATGTTTCAACCCTTTAGTTCAGAAGTGCTCACCGAGAAGCAGCCTTAAAAAAATTTGCGCTCGAAACTGTCCCACATTGCACTCGAAAGACAAATTACTTGCCTCCCAGTAAAGAGCTTAGCCAATGAGGAAGGTGAACAGGAGAGACTGCGTACAATTCTGACAGCGTTTCAGTAGGAAAGAGTGCTCGACCAAGTTTGGTGTCTTGTTATAACATTGTCACTAGTCAAGGCGATCAACTATTGCTGTAATTTTAACGTGAAACGTTTTTTTGGCTAGGTGACTCGACACTAATTGGCTTTGAGCCGGGGGTTGGGGGGGGGGGGGGGGCTTAACGCAGTAAAAAAGCGTTTGCGCCGCATGTAAATCGAACCCAGACCATTTATATTATTAAGGGGGTGTGTTTCCAGCATGTCATGACATATCTCCGTGATTTGAGGTGTTATTTGGCAGGACATCCCTGCGGGGCATCCGCTTTGCGTTCGCCAAGACACCATGTCACACGTTTTAACGTGAAACGTTCTTTGGCTAGGTGTTCGGCACTAGTGAAGCCCAGATAAAAGTGTGGCCGCGAGGCTCAACACTGATTGGTTAACGGGTGGGAGAAAGGGATAGAGATGCTTGACACTGATTGGTTGACGGGGAGGTCATGTGACCAGAAGGGTAGGCGAGGAGGAGCGAGGTAGGAATGGAGGAGGTCGACTACCTGTGCGCACGGAAGGAGGGGAGCTCGAGGGTACAGAAGGCTCTGGAAGATGGCCAAGGATATCAGTCATATAAGCGGTAGTATCATTTCATTCTAGGAACAACTATGAAGTGTGCATATGATACGCGTTAAACTATATGACGAAGAGCGCCGTGAACGTAGGTGTCCTGAAAATGAAAGTAAACGTTTGTGATGCTAGAACGTTTCCCATATGCAACACAATTGCCTATCATCTTGCCACAACTTTTTTTTTTTCGCACCGCACAAAATTTTGCAAGCAGGCATTTCGTGTTGTGTGTGCTTTTCGTTCTTCATATCTGGACGGAAGTTCATTTTGCCGCGTTATGGCTGATTATTTCTGGTAAAGAATTGAGGATCGGCCATGAAGTGCATGTTTGCTTGTGCCTTTGTCGTACTGTAGATAGTTTATTTAGGTCTACCTATGAAGTCTTCTTAGCTTGCAATTAAATAATTTAGAATTCATATAGAGAAGGTGATCAGTACATCATAATTAAAAATTTGTTATAAAAATAAATATTTGAAATAGAAGTTAAGACTAGCGCATATTTAAAAGAAGGAAAATAGAACGGTGCTGATTATTTGTTGTTATTGCGTGGTTTACAGAAAGTTTAGCGAACGCGAGCAACTTGTAGCAGCTCGTCCACGCCCCGTTTTTTAAGTTCTTAATTTTGTTTGAAATGAGACGCAGAAACTTCGTTTTAAACAAACATGTGGCGACGAGCTAACGTTACTGACACTGTAATTGTTTGACGCCGTTTTTTTACTTCAGACATTTGAAATGCTGAGGAACACGACTAGTAATACGTGGAGATGCCATTTGAGTATTAGCACTTCGATGTTGCACTTGATTGATGCGATCGCATTCTATATTAAAAAAAAAGTTAGACTTCTGACTGCAATATTGTCAGGGCGATAAAGTCATAGGAGAAAATACGTACCGAGAGCTGAGCAATTTTATACCAACTTTCAGTTGCCATCATCTCTCTTTCTCTCTCTGTGCTCCCATTTTGTTTAGCGTTTTCTTTTGATTAGCTTTTTTTTTTTTGGCAGTGACAACAAAAGGCTCGTAAAATCTCCACAGCGGTTTAGAACTCAGGATCGCAACATAAGCTACGTTAACACAACCGAAAAAAAAAAAAAAAATCAGGGTGAATATCAGACGGTTCTAACCTTCTGACATTTCCTCCGTCCACTCACGCTCATCAAACGATCGCATTGACAACTGCCCCAATGGAGTGAGCACTGCTTGGACAGGTTCTTCATGGAACGAAACGAAGTGGAGCCAGCAAGAAGGCATCGTGCTCACCTTCAGCATCCGTTCGTTTTCAGGTCTCTCGTTCGTTTCTCGATGACGCGGTCATGGGCCCGGGGTTCTTCTCGGGGAATCAGGGAGCGCACTCGCCAGTCGCCCACCGCCGGGCTTCCAAGATGGCGCAGGTGGAAGGGGGGCGCAGTGCGCAGGCGCCTCCTCGCCTTGCGCCCGGCGGGAGCTCGTCCCGGCAGCCGCGATCCTCCGCATCCCCTGGATCGATCGGTGCAAGTCGCGCGCTCTCCTTGTTCGCCGCTTTTGCTCTTCATTTTGCTATATATCTCATACAGACCCCAGAAAAATTCTGCAAAGTTTACATACATGCGGAACACCTCGACAGCCAATCCCGGCAAACAATACCAGGATCACAGCGAATTACAAAACTGATACTACATTAGATCCGAAAAAAGTGCGTTGCGGGCAGGGACGATGATTAAGTGGAGTGTCGTGCCCCTTGACCCCGCGCACGTGGAACTCTTTTTTTATTTTTCTTCAGGACGTAATATATTAAATGAGACACACTTTGGTTTTTAAAAACACAAATCCACGGAACAAGCACTAGTCAACATAAAATATTAAATTATTATTCGGAACATTCACGAGAACTTTTACAAACAAGGTTTATTTCTGGACATTACGAAGGCCTTGAATACGCTACAGAATGATATTTTATTGATTATAAGTTAATTAAACGGGGTACGCGAGGTTGTAATAAAGCTTATCGAAAGTCACCTAAAGGATCGGATATTAAAATGTGTACATAAATAACGTAGCCTTTGATATGCTGGAAATACGACACTGAGTACCCCAAGGGTCATTCCTAAGTTCCTTTAAGTCGAACGCCTTACTTCTCCCATTACGCGAAAAAGCGACGGCGTTGTGCCCGAAAGATAGTCACACCAATACTTCATCAGGAATAAAACACAAAGAAAAGCAGAGCAACGCAGATGCTTCGTCATGGAAGCCGTAGTGAAGCCGGCGGGATTCGCCGCGCCTGCACAGTGTGGGAGCGTGATGTCAACGCCGGAGCGCCGTGTGAAAAAGGAAGACGACGCGCTGCTTGTAGGAATGCGCTGCGTGTAGCAATGCTTTGGCAGTCCTACACGTAGGATTGAAAGCATGGAAATCAATCCTACTACGATTCAGAGGGCGCACAGGATTGGTTACTTTAAAGATGGTTTCAAGAGACCAGTTGTAGTAAACTTTATGTCTTGGACCGAAAAGGAAGATATTTTACACTCTGGATTTAAATTTAAGAACACCGACTTTAGTGTATCCGAGGATTTCAGTAATTCACTTCGCGAAAAAAGACGTAATCTCTGGAACAACTCTAAACAAATAAGGCAAGATAAGAGCAACAAAGTGCATCTTTCATATGATAAGCTAGTTGTGAACGGCGAAGTGTTTATCTGGGACGCTGAGCGAAAGGAGGCAGTCCCTGTGCGTAGAAAGAGAAGTACAAGGCCACAACAATGACGCAGCCCTTTGACCACAAATGTTGAAAGCCCGTCAACATCATCGGACGTTCTTTCCACTGTACTGTTGCTAAACTGCCGTAGCCTTAAAAATAAAGTAGATGATTTCTTTTGCCTTGTAGAATCAATAAACCCAAGTATTATCATGGGCACTGAGTCATGGCTCGATGAATCCGTGCTGGACAGTGAAGTATTTCCTCGTGGCTTCTCTGTCTACCGTAAAGATCCACACGCACATGGCGGAGGGGTGTTTTTATTAATAGACGCAGGATGGGCAAGCAGTCAGCTCCTTCAACCACACAATAACACAGAGTCTATTTGGTGCCGAGTTCAACTATCCAAAGGAGGCACTCTAGTCTTGAGCACCTACTATCGTCCCCCAACCATAAACGACATAGATGAGCTTAGTCATGTACTATCTTCGATTCCTGATAGCTCTGTTATTGTGGGAGGCGACTTTAATCTTCCTAACGTCGATTGCACGAGTACATCCCTTTGCACCGATAACTCTAGTTTGTATAAGGGT